>OX438809.1:11600563-12800563 GCA_949316475.1 Hypomecis punctinalis
ATGCTGAAGGAACTTTCCTTCCACCTGCATGCATAATGAAAGGCAAAAATAAAAAACAAGAATGGCAGGATGGAATGCCACCTGGTTCTGTGCTGTTCATGTCGCAAAAATTCGCCTATATTAATGCCACAATATTTTTTGAATGGCTAAAAACACATTTCTTGCCAAGGAAACCGGCTGGAAAAGTTTTACTTTGTCTAGATGGCCATACATCTCACTGCAACTCTGTAGAGATGTTAGAATTTGCTGCTGCTAACGACATCATCTTATTCACATTACCAAGTCACACGACGCATTACCTTCAAACACTAGACAGATCAGTGTTTAAGTCGCTTAAAGCATTTTATTACGAAGCATGTCGGATGTGGCTTAAACAAAATCCCGGAAGGCGTCTCACCCGACTGCAATTCGGAGAATTATTATCAATAGCCTGGCGTAAATCAGCAACATATGAAAATGCCATAGCCGGCTTCAAAGCAACGGGTATTTACCCGTATAATCGCTGGGCAGTTCCAGATCATGCTTTTGCCGCGACAAACATGCAGAATGACGAGAGTCAACGTCATCGACCCTCGAGTGCCATAGTTACACGCAGGACCAGCAGCCCTTCGGTACTCCAAGTGGGACCCGATCAATCCACCACATCCGAAATTCACACTTTCCCAAGTTGCAATATGCCTTGTCTACCTTCTGTGAACTCAAGTCATTCCAGCTCATCTGGAAACAAGGCTTCACAACAGTCTAGCACACCTCAACCTGCTTTTAATCCTATTCAACCTGATCTGCCTAGAACTCCAGCTCCATCACGAGATAGCACTCCTTTTTTGCCTGACGATGTGGAAACTATTGAGCATGATCCACCTGAAATGCGAACTGTACGAAATATCTGTACACCTCCGCGTGAGGTGCAATCTATTGAGCCTGGCCCATCGCAAATACTTGCTATAAAAAATAACAGAAACTCTATTCTTTCTCCGTCACAGAAAAAAAAATATCAATATGCCGAATCAGTTATTCAGCAAACACCGGCTACAAAAGAGAATGAAGAAGAGACACCATCTAAATTTTTAACTGAAATATCTCCAATTCCTGTGAAAACTTACCAAGTTCGAAAGCGAGCAAAACAAGTGGCGAAGATACTAACTTCTGAAACTCACATAAACTATCGAAAAGAATGTGAAGAAAATAAAAATGACAAGCAAGCCAGATCTGACAGCAATATTAAGAAGAGAAAAATAAAACAAGAGAAATCTATTGGCAAAGGAAAAGAAAAAGAAGATAAGCCAGTTCAGAAGAAAACCAAGCAGAAGAAAAATAACAAAGAAAATAACAATAAAAAGAGGAAAATCCGTGAGAGACAGGAATATACGGATACGGAAGATGATGATGAGCCTATTCTTCTCGAGAGCGGTGATTCTTCTCCTGCAAGATCTCTGATTGATGACTGTGTAGGTTGTGGTGATAATTATTTTACGACAGAACTAAGACTGGATTCAGTGCGTCATATGCAAGCGGTGGGCTCACGAAAACTGTACTGAGTATGACGATAAATGTCACCCATGTGGTAATAAAATCAAAATAGATGCTAGAAAAGGTAAAGGGAAAGGGAAAATACTAAAAGCGCGATTTAAAACTTAAACTATATTAAACTGAAACCTTATGGCCATCTCATACTTATATGGCCATCTTACCTCAGCCGCCATGGCCATCTCATATTGACTGATTTAGGTGAGATGGCCATAGCAATACTTAAAAATTTTTTTTTTATCAGAAATTTGTCAAAGACTGATGAAGCAAACTATGTTCCTGTTGATTAACATTAAATAAACTATTAAAAAAAATAACAGGCTTTGTAATTTTTGATTGAAATCCTAAATATAAGCATCCTAAAAAACTATGGCCATCAATCCTCGAATTACCCTATATATTATATAATTATATATATATATATATATATATATATAATATATATAATTGTAATAAATGCGAAAGTTTGTGAGGATGGATGGATGGATGGATGGGTGTATGGATGGATGGATGTATGGATGTTTGTTACTCTTTAACGCAAAAACTACTGAACGGATTGAGATGAAACTTTGCAATAATATAGCTTATATATCAGAATAACACATAGGCTATAAATTATAATGATATATTGCGTATGCGGGCGAAGCCGCGGGTAAAAACTAGTCTACACTAATATTATAAAGAGGAAAGATTTGTATTTTTGTATTTTTGTATGTAACGAATAAACTCAAAAAGTACTGGACCGATTTTAATAATTCTTTTTTCATTAGAAAGCTACATTATCACTGAGTAACATAGGCTATTTTAATAATAAGAAAAAAATAAGAATTCTTACTAAAACTACAATAATGTTACCTAAGGTGTAAAAAAATGTCTATAATATTCTTTACATCGCGTGCGCTGCGAAAACTATTGATGGTAGAATAAAATAATGTACTACAAATTTGCAGAACACACCATTATTTACAAAAAGTGTCGCGACAGCATATATCTAACTATTATAGTTAAGCCACAATAACTGTTATTTTATTCTTAAAAATTAATTGAAATGCCGTCGCAAGAAAAGGATCTTAAATTGTATCTTGGTATCAATCCTTATCATAATAAATTATTTCAGATTCAAAAATATTTCAATAGCTTTATGCCACTTTTTAAATTATTTAATTCAGACATTTTATTACAAAGATATCACGAGTTTAAAAATGTAAGTATTATAAAAAGTTCCGTGGTCGCCGCTCACCACGTTTGGCTATTCCTGTATTTACAATGTACATAATATACCTACCAGCCCTTTTTAATAGTCCTCTGCAGGACATAGGCCTTCTCACGAAGGGTGATTGGGCCATAGTAGATGGACATCTCTACCATGCTGGTCCAGCGTGGGTTGCCGGATTCATATAGGCCATTGAATGTAAAATTATCTTTTCCAGTGTTTAAAAAAAAAGGCGTTTTCTTTTACTGCATATAATTTTGATGAAACCGCGATCGCGTAGTAATCTATTGAGTGGTATCGAGAGTGGCAGTCATATTCTTATTATGTGCCTACCTACATAAAATCTCCGCTATTAATGTACCTGTACCTATACCAGCCTTTTTTTAATAGTGCACTGCTGCAGGACATACAGTTCTACCTACGAAGGGTGATTGGGCCATATCCACCTCGCTGGCCCAGTGCGGGTTGGTGCAGGTTGCCTCACATTATTTTCCTTTGCCAAAAAGCCTATGATTTGAAATTCCGTACATAAGTTCCAAAGAAACTCATTGATACGGGATCTGGATTTGAACCCACCACCTCACGATTGTAGGACAGGCGTTAGTACCACTAGACCACCACGGCTATATATCTCCGCCAATATTGTGTCGATTTATGTTTTGTTGGTAGTGAATATAGGTATGCAGTGGCGTAGCGTGCTTTGGAGGAGCCCTTAATCAAAAATAGTTAGGGTGCCCAAATCACTCATTTCTCACAAAAGAAACAAAAATACTTGCATTAAATTGAAATAGATATATACCGCCTTACCACAAAAGATTTAAACACGCTTTAAACACAGTTTAACCGTGCAATTTGTACTGTCAAACATTATCTAAAGCGTGCGTAAAACTTTTGTGGTAAGACGGTTATTTATAAGTTGTCACTTCCTCCTAGAAATTGAGCTTGCCTAACAATTCAATTTAAATTTACACTTTTCTTGACTTTTTTTCGGCAAATTTATTCAATAGAATATAATTACCTGTATCAGCTAAGTAAGTATAGCTGAAGACGATTTCAGTTGTTCTAAAATGTCTGCCTCTATAGACAACTTTTAGGCGAACGCTTAACCCGGGAAAAAATGAGATGATTTTTTTTCGGGAAGCATGAGATTAAGTGACACTGTGGATAACATTTTACTAAGTTTTGCTTTCACACGTTAAAGCCCCTGTAGCCCGGAGGGCCCGTATTATTGCCGTTTCACAAACTATGTGTCAGGACACATAGTTTGTGAAACGAATTGTCCATGGGACCTTAAAGTTCTCGAATGAAGATAATGTATTGGCAAGTGTAGCGAAGGTCTTCACGTGAATCTAAGATCAGGTAGAGACCACCGGAACACGTTGCTTGCCAGCGCTTCGATTCCGTCCATCACAGCTCTTTGGGTTAGCAAATTGAAGAAGCCTTAGGTAGGGCACAATTCGTAGAAGTAGAACTGATGGTCCAATGTGTTACAAAGTTCTCAAGTGTAGAGAAGATCAAGAAACTAACTTACATAGGTAGAGTGTAGATAAACTGTGGATCTCTAATATTTTAACCGTCTCTCTTATCCTCTTCATTGTCATTTTCTGAAATCAGGGCTATATATTATGTACAACCACTCGACACATACGAACTCACTTTTATTTAGATTGGCCAATACTATATTTCTTTTACGTAAATAGTCGAACAGTTTAAGACTACGGGAACTCCCGCGATTTGGGTAGGTTATAACTCATCATCATGGTTCATCCTGTATGTCTAGCATGTGCGTACATTACATGGTAAGTATATAGGCACAATGCTTATAAAATCTGTCTTCTTTAGCCAATCGTACCCGGGCAAAGCCGGGACGGGCAGCTAGTATTATATATATTAGGAATTTTCAAACAAAGCTTCCGTCAACCGCTTGTATAATATAACCCTAGCCTCGATAAAATCACTAAGTATCTATTAATATAGCTACTTACCTATTAACCAACTCTTTCCCAAGGTAATTGAAAGTAATGATTCCCATAATAACTGATAGTCAGACGACCTTTACTTTGAGGTTAATTGCTATCTTCTGGTTTTGAGATCCCGATAACCCTTTGATGATAACATGTGGACATCGGCAATATCTAATTTGCATGCAACAATGTTATATTAACGAATTGTTCGTGGACGTGTTAACATTCGGACATATGAAATGGTAAAATGTTTGCCCTTTTTAGTTGTTTTGTGCTTAAAAGATAATGTTTGCTTTTTTAATTGAATTTTGGTTTGTTTGTTTTTGTGTTTGGTTAGGGTTCCAGGGTATAACAACGAAATATTTAAAAATACCGCTATGTTTATCTGCTAAAATAATCTGTATCAATCTTTGTCTCAAAGGTAAGAAATAGTTATTTGTTATACAAGAGTGCAAAGTTGATTTTTAACCGCGTGCTCAATTTTGATGACCGAGCAAGCGAAGGATTCTAATATCACTCGCTGCGCTCGTGATTCAACAATTGGAATCCTGAGCATCAGCGAGGGAATCAAAAGAGCGCAAGGTAAAAAATCTTTGCACTCGAGTGTAACACGTAACTTTTCATCCCACCTCAGCGAGGATATGACTAAAGTTGTCTCCATATCGCACTGCTTCAAATACTTCTCGCGTGATTGTTAAAGGGAGACAGCTCATTTGCGCACTATTAACAATTTTAGTCAATTCTGTTGGCATCAAACAAACTTCCTCGTCGCTAGAATCACTCATTTTAGGTTTTTCACTTGTAGACTAGACTTGTTTTCATGTTTCTTATTATTAAAACTTTTAACAATACGACATGTATGATAAGAAAATGGCGCGCGCAAGTCTATTCGTTGCTCTCTTGATGCGGGAAAGAGTAACAAACTGACAAATGCATTTTCGTGTGTATAATATTATACCTGTACCAGCCGTTTTAACAGTCCACTGCAGGACGTAGGTCTACCCACGAAGGGTGATTGGGCCAAATCCTTCACTTCACCGAAAAGCCAGTGGTGTGAAATTCCGTACGTAAATCCAAAGAACTCATTGGTGCGGGACCGGGTTTTGAACTCACGATTGTAAGGTCGGTGTCATTACCACTAGACCACCAGGCTTTTTATGTATAAAATTGATATGGATAAAAAAAAAAACAAAAAAATTAGTACCTATTTATAAATAATCATAAAACGACGCACTTTAATATTGATAGCAACCCTATAAAATTCACAAGGCAAGGTGTTGCCAGTCGCGTCGTTGTTTCCGTTCCTAATTAGAGACGCTCAGGTGTTGGAATCCTTGTTTCTTTCTATTCTGGAACGTGGTCAGCCTTTTGTTGGATAAACCTTAGTTAGTACTGAATATTTAATTTTATTGTAGCTTACAATCGTGAGGTCGAGAGTTCAAATTCCAGTTCAGCAAGAGCGATTTGGCTCTGCCAAATATCTACTGAAGGCTTTGGAGTCGATTGAGCGGCGAGCCAGGAGGCTGATTGACAACGGCACCTTGACTAAGTCGCAGCTGCAAAGTCTCGAGCATCGACGAAAGGTAGCGTGTGTGTCGGCCTTTTATCTTCGGAGAGTGCGCTCAAGAGTTGCACAATCTGATCCAACCTGCCCCTTTCTTCTATAGACGTACGAGGTACGTACGGATAGACAGACGCGACCAAAGCGCTACCCGTTGATGGTGGACATTCCGCGCGTTAGAACCAAGCGTTTCGAATCTTCATTCCTCATACGAACAGCCAGAATGTGGAACGTATTACCTGGGTCTGTCTTCCCGCTAAAGTACAATGTGGGTGTCTTCTAATCCCGAGTAAATAGATATCTTCTAGGTAAACTCGCTACACCCTAGACCGCATATCTGCTCAACTGTACTGTACTGTACTGTACCAGCCTTTTTTTTAATAGTCCACTGCAGGACGTAGGCCTACCCACGAAGGGTGATTGGGCCATATCCACCACGCTGGCCCAGTGCGGGTTGGTGGATTCACATACGCCATCGAATTTCTTCTACGGACATATGCAGGTTGCCTCACGATGTTTTCCTTCACCGAAAAACCAGTGGTGTGAAATTCCGTTGCGAAATTCCAAAGAACTCATTGGTAGGTACGGGACCGGGAATTTGAACCCGCCACCTCACGATTGTAAGGCGAGCGTAACTACCTCTTGACCACCACGGCTTAATCTGCACAACATCAGGCAGTATATAGTCAAACGCAATCCTTTACGGAATAAAAAAGCGAAAAAACTTAATGGCTTTTTTGAACACGAGGTAAGTCGTTGCGCAGTAGTAAATTTATTTAAAGGTGGGGCTTTACGTAGCTTATGAGTAACATTACAAACGCTGTTTAATTTGATTCTAGATATACCCCTAAGTTCTTTGGAATTTATGTGTGGTACATCGCTTGATTTCAATAAATAAATAAATAATAAATAAATATTTTGGAACATCTTACACACGGCCTCTGACCCCAAACTAAGCAAAGCTTGTGATATGGCTGCCAGAGACTGATATACATACATGTTTTTAAATACATACTTATACAGATAGTAACTAAATAACACCCAGACACAGATCAACATCATTCGCTACCCAACTGGACCAATGTATCTAGTACTTAAACATGGACAACTAAATACGAGTAACCTACAAGGTTCACAAACTTATCTTTCCGTTTTTCGATCTGATTAAAAAAGCAAAATTGCACTTCATGCAAAAACTTACTACCGGTCCTATTAAAACTCTACGGGGAAACTTTGAAACAGCACATAATGCTGACGAAAGTTTAACTTAAGTTTACCATCTTGTATTACCCATATCCTATTAATATTATAAACGCGAAAGTTTGTGAGGATGGATGTATGGATGTTTGTTACTCTTTCACGCAAAAACTACTAAACGGATTGATATAAAAATATGCAATAATATAGCTTATATATCAGAATAACACACAGGATATAAATTATAATGATATATAAGCTATAATATTGCAAAGTTTCATCTCAATCCGTTCAGTAGTTTTTGCGTGAAAGAGTAACAAACATCCATAAATCCATCCATCCATCCTCACAAACTTTCGCGTTTATAATATTAGTAGGATAGGATGAAACGTTTTAAGTAAATTATAGTAGAGCACGAGCGCATATTTGACCGGCAGTTGTCCCCGAGCAACACTAATAACATTAAGGCGTCTATCAAAATAACATAATTAATTAACTAAGTATTCGAAGATAATGGAAAAAGTGGTAAATCAGCAGTTGATGGAGTTTTTAGAAAAAGAAGATCTTCTTCCTAAGTTTCAGTCGGGGTTTCGAAAGAGACGAGGTACAGCAACAGCACTGCTAGACGTGACAGACAATATCTTGGAATCTCAGGATAATGGTATGTGTACTCTGCTGGTGCTTTTGGATTTCTCCAGGGCTTTTGACGCCATTAATCACACGCTGCTGCTATCCAAAATGAGCTCGTCTAGTTTTGATTCACCCACCGTAAAATGGTTTGATAGTTATTTAAGCAAAAGGGAACAGTTCGTGGAGATTTCTCAACCCTCAGGGATCCCCCTTCGTTCACCACTTGCAAGCATCGCTAGGGGCGTCCCCCAGGGTTCAATTCCTGGTCCCACATTGTTTACTCTTTATAGCGCAGATATTGTTAATAAGATTATAAATTGTAGATATCATTTATACGCTGATGACTTACAAATCTATATACATTTTAGGCCGGAAAACCTTAAGGATGCGCTAGATGATTTAAATGATGACCTTAGCAGAATCGTGGCATGGTCCGATGCAAACTGTCTTTTTTTGAACCCGTTCAAAAACCAAATTCATGGTATTTGGAAGTCGACATCAGTTGGCTTCTCTTCCCTCTGACATCAATCTGACACTTATGGGTCAGGCAGTACAACGGGTGTTTGAGGCACGTAATCTGGGGCTGAGCATTGATGACGCGTTAAGATTTGAAAACCACGTCGCTGAAGCCGTTCGTAACTGTTTTTTTCGCTTAAAGACTCTGTACAGACTCAGACCGTACTTAACTGAGGAACTACGTGTTCAGCTAGTCGAGAGTCTTGTCTTATCGAAACTTAATTATGCCGACACTGTATATGGTCCTCGACTCCTAGGTCGAACGCAGCGTCTTGTTCAGCGCGTACAAAATGCATGTGCTGGGTTTTGCTTCAACATTCCGCCCAGATCACACGTCACCCCTTTTCTGAATAATAATAACTTGTTAAAAATGAAATCTCGCCGCAAATTACATCTCGCTTGTCTTCTGTTTGGTGTTATTAAATACGGTAATCCTGCTTACTTGCGGGAGAGAATTAAGTGGGTTTCCGATAGCAGGCACCGTTATCGCCGATTGTGTGCCCAGCAGTTGGCCATGCCGCCTTGTCGCACCGTCAATTTCAGGGGTAGCTTCCGGTATGCGGCGGCCAAATGCTGGAATAATCTGCCTCCTCCTATTAGGGAGTTGAAGAGTCTCTACTCTTTCCGAGTACAATTGAAACGCTATCTCATTTCAAAACAACTTCAGCACGGATTAATAGTGTACGACCTGTCCTTTCTATAAATGACTCCGCTCTTTTTCCATGTTCTGGATATTTTTTGCTGGCAATTTATGTATTTTTGTTATTTTTTATTTTTTTTCACTTTTGTGTTGTTCTTTTTCGTTACATAAGTTTGTAGATTAATTATCATCATAATTATCACTGTTGTTTATATTGTGTTTGTATGTGAAAATATATATTTATTGCGTTTATTTCATGTTCCTTAACCTTAACGTTATTTTGTTTGATTTTCCTTTGTCTTAGCTTTGCACTGTTTGTCAAATAACTTTTCACTTATTTCTTATTTTATGTTTTTTTTTGTTCCTACCCTCAAAAAGGGCTAACCTGAAAACCAGCGCTGAGTGTGCGGTTCCTACCTGCATTCAGCATAATGCTGAGGTGAGCCCTTTTCGACATTTCTAATTCTTTATGTATTTGTATATCATTATTGTTTTTTTTTGTGTCTCTTGTATTTGTAATGTCGAATAAAGTTTTTTCAATTTCAATTTCAATTTCAATATTAGTAATTATTAGATTAGCAAATTTGATGATGATCATCAAGGAATCCAATTTTCATTTCATCCTTGCTAGTCAAAAGAAAACGCAGAAAAATTGAGGAAGGGCGATAATTCTAGTAGATCACGTCACGTCGTAATTCTATAAGATATGACGTCACGTCGCTTGTCGTGATGAAGTCAATGGACTTCATATACCTACTTAGCCCCTACAAAAACAGCCTGTCCCATGGATGAGAAGATAATGATGATGAAGTACATAATTCATCGAGTGCACAATACTACATAAGTTAATACCCATTGAAATTACTCAACCGTGCAGCACCTACAACCATACCTATCACCACAGATTAAAATCGCCGAATGACACAGTCACTATGAGCCAAGTCAAATTATCACAAATTAGAGCCGCACGACTGTAGACTCGTGCGCAGACTAGCGTGACGCATTTTTTATGTTCTATTGTTTTTCAAACAAACGTCTCTGATTGGCCACAAACGCAATAGGAGGCGTTGGGGCGCACGCCATTGGTCGGTGCGAAATGAATGCGAAATGATGATGGTAGCTTTATTACTCTTACTGGAGGTGTCAAAGAATAAATTATTTATTATTCGAGAATGTTTTGATTTGTGATACCTCTTTTGGACAGGTATGTCTATTTGTGGTACTTGTTGTCTCGTCTAGTTTTGTCGTAAAATGGGTTACGTCAGTTAAATGTCCTGACCTAAGGCCATTGAATTCATATTATTGTGATGAAACATTGAAGGCCAAGTCTAGAGTAGCGTAGGTTGCTACAATAGCTTAATGCCTAATAATTCCTAGATAACTACTTAGTTATAGAGATCTCTAATCTAAATTTGAACAGCTCGAAGAGTTTTTCCAAATGGATGAAGTTGATATTTTTCGGAAAATGTATGGAAAAATCAAGTGTGTGAAATACGAGTAATATACGAGTAAATACGAGTCTTTCTGAGAAACTTCGAGAACACACAAGAGCAATTTTAAGCGTATTGTTATTTTTGAAACTTGTTGCGCTATTTAAGTACCTGTTTAAGTATTATATGTATTTCTTTTTTGGGCAAGTGGCCTATAACTGGTTTTATTAGCATTATTTAGGGGATGCATATGTCTAACAATGGCTGAAAAGAAGACTTCTTTTTTATGTATAATTTTATTAATTTATTTCTGTTAACAATAAATTACCTCTGTAACAAGAAACCAGCTTGAAAATTCTGACACCAGGGCAATCCTTATCTAGCTTTTTAGCTACGCTTATCAAGAAATCGTTTACAAATACACAAATAAAGAATGTTTAAGTATTGTTAGCTGTGTTTACATTGTAATATCTAGGTACTTACTAACTACCACTAAATACAAGACTTACATAATCTAAAACTACATAAACTACTATTACATAAAAAGCAATTGGATCATTCAGAGACCCTTGAAGGTCTAAAAGTCCAATTGAAGGTCCAAATGCTCAAGCCCACTGCCAGTTGGCAGCGTGTCCAGCATGCTGGCAGCGTTGCCACACTGAATGGCAATGGTATTTAGATACTTGGTGATCTAGATTTAATAAAAGTGTCAATAGCTACCCTCTTGGGGCATACAATATGAATGAATTACTCGTATTTATTATTGTAATTATTTCATTAACCATAATTAAGAAATGCCAATTATTTATTTCTATGTTCTCCTGCACTCCGCCTTGTCCGTTCCGTAGTTAGCCCTCGCCGCAGGTAACCGCCGCTACTGCTTAAATACCATTAATTTATATACCGTTGGCTAGACCGAGCCAGCAGACCATTTAATCATGCGCATGCGTGTAATTGTGCGCATATGTTCCCACGTGGGTTAGGGCTACACTCCACTAACACTGAGAGGAGAAGCTATACCTGCTGAAAGTAAGCGTGAATTTTTATAATCAAAGTTAAGTGCTCAAAACCCTGCAGCCAAAGAGATCTGGCTTTCGCTGACGCGGCAGAGATCAGATTTTGGTCTCAGAACATCTGCTAACCATACTTTTGTAAATGATATACCAAAAAAAAAACAACAAAAGGTACTTTTTTTACAAATTTAAAACAATAAAAATATCAGCCATTTGACACGAAATAAAAATGATGACTGAAACTTGCTTTACTGAAAAATATAGCAACTAAGATAAGTAAAGCGTAGCCCCAGGTAATTGCGGCTACTGCTGAATAGTAAATTTTGTACTAAGAGAACCAAGTGGTGTTTTACGTCACGGGCGACAATTGGACCCTGAGCGTAGCGAGGGACTCTATAGTTAACTCCCGAGCGCAGCTAGGGTGTTTTAAGTTAATAATGCTAATATGTTCTCACGTTAGTTAGGGCTACAGTTCACTAATTAAATGCTGGCAGGATCAAAACGAACTTGAACTATGTGAGTAGAAAGCTTTGTTGGATAAGGAAAACTGTAATCTGTAATTCTCTTAAAACAAACGTACTCAATTAACGCTTATAGTCATGACTTCAGTTTTTCTGATGAAATCAATTCAAATCTAAAGGCAAACCTGAACTGGGTTACAAAATAGACCGCATGAATCACATGACGATCAGGAAGGTTGCGTTGCATACCTAATGATTAAATGTAAAAATGCTGACTATTTTACTTTGAAAAATAACAATTTGCGTTTTTATAACATAGTGCGTATAGGTACCAACACTAAATGCATGTTTTTCGCATTTATTTACCCGTGGAAGCGCACCTTAAATCCAGTATGGCCGCTAATGCTAAGGTCCAGTGCCATGATACATCGACGGTAATAGACAGACAGCGACGCTTTCTACACGGCGCAGTGTGTCAGGAGTTAGCAATGAGTTAGTATGGCTTGTTATTATTTCGTAGTTTTACGATAGGGCTTAAAGTAAGTTTTTTTGCATTTTACTCAATCAAAGTCGTCTCCTTTCATCTGAAGGGAGGAATCAGACTCAAGGAAAACCCTCTTTTCTGAGGCTGGGCGCTACGGAACTCTGTACGTAGGGGATGTTCAGAAAGGGCGAGTACCCAGAGAGCCAGAGAGAGCGAACGGCGTCTCAGCGCCTTCACATCCGCACCTTAAATCCAATATGGCCGCAGCTAATGCTAATGTCCAGTGCCATAATATATCGACGGCAATAGACGGACAACGACGATTCCTACACGGCGCAGTGTGTTAGGAGTTAGCGCTGAGTTAGTACGGCTTGTTTCTATTTCGCGGTTTCACGGTAGGACCTGACGGTTTGAAGAGCTATGCGGATACTTATGGCGAATAAATTGAATAGAAGCTTCCGCGAACAATTAACCTAGACTCGTTTAATTTGTCTTAGGTAATATCTATAATTTTTAGCTAGCGAAGTCGGAATGACTATAGACATTAGACATTTCCCTCTGCTTGTTGTTTTGTTAGAACCATTTATAGGAGTAACTAGAATGACGTATAATGAAAATGAATTCATGTACACCACAGCATGATCCTGTGACATGTTTATTTGATTGTTTATGAGTCTGTATTGTCCCATTGTTATGCAAAGGCCTTCGCTGGAGATTTCCAGTTTTGTCGGTCTTGTACTGATTCCTGCCAATTTAAATTGGATCAAATGGGTTCAGTTCGTCTCGCCATCTAGTAGGGGATCTGCCACGAGGCCGCACCGAGTTGGGGCTCTATTTGGTGGTGATTTTTGCCCAAAGATCTTCAGGCATGCGGCTCACGTGTCCGGCCCCTCGCTATTTCAGTTTAGCGGCTGTAAAAGATACATCTCTAATTTGAGTTCTGGAACGCAATTCTGTGCTTCGTACTCGGTTTATTTGGCGGATACTGAAAATACTGCGCTCCATCGCTCTTTGGCAAACCTTGAGTCTGGATTTTCGGATTGTAGTTAAAGACCATGTTTGTGCGCCGTAAGTCAAAATGGGTAGGAAACACACGTCCACAATCTTGCGCTTTAGTGAGATCCTGTGACATGATCACAATAAATTAATGTACATACACCACAAAATAATTAAATCTAAACAATTAAAGCTGACTAAAAAGTAAAACCAATCAGTCCTCTGGAAAATTGATTGATCACGTCCAGCAGTGATGGTTTTGCAGTTTAAAAAATGACGAAGACAAACAAAATCAAATAACGCTACTTGCAATCTCAGCCATAGGATGTCCAATGTTGGACATAATATGCATCTCATATTGATTCCGAATAGGACCGGTTGGAAGCGGCTTGGACCCAGTGCAATCCTGCAGTCTTGATAAAGTCATCTGTCTACCTCGCGAGTGGACGTCCTACACTGCGCTTGCCGATATACGTGGTCTACACTCGACAACTTTTCGATCCCATCTGTCATCAGTCATTGTATTGCCACATTGTATAAAATATCTGTAGATGTAGTGTAGTAGTCACTAAATAAAGAAGTATAGGGTAGTAACTCGGTAGTGGTTATATATTTGAACCATTTGGTGTTGCGACATTGGGTCCGTGGGGGCCGGGAGCTCATTTTGTTTTCAAAAGGCTTTTTGAGCGTATGATGGACGCGACGCGTGACCAAAATGCTGGTGTTTATTTGGCTTAACGCATAAGCATTGTAATGCTTCCAGCATGCTGGGCACGCTGCCAACTAGCAGTTGAGCATTTGGATTATCTTTAGACCTTTAAGGATATGTGGATGATCTGATTGCTTTTTATGTACTTAGTGGTAGTTTATGTAGTTTTAGCCTATGTAGATAAGTAGCATTATTTTGTTGGATTGAATAAAGGCACTTGCCTTACCTATTTAAAAAAATGCTTTACTGTCGTTCCAATCATCCAATTTCTACTAAAATAGCAATCTTAAGTACTTAATTTTGAATCTAGTCAAGAACTATTTACAGAGCTTTCTCAGCCGAAAGGGTGAGCTCCAATCTGACCCCAGCCTGGTATCAATGTATAATTATTGACAATTCAATTTTAAACTATCTGATTGTACGTGCCTACCTCCAGAGGTAATTAAATTGTAACTATAATTATAACTTTGTAGAAAGATTATTATTCCGAGTAAATTGATTTGTTGAAAGTTTAAATGTGAATCACAGAGCCTTAGTTGGTTAGTTAGTACGTACGTAAATGGAAAACAAATATTAAGTATTAAAATAGATCAGGTACGGGAATAATAATATTACGAGTAAGCGAGAGCCACAGCATACAAAAGTTGCTAGGAATGAGGGAGAAAAAAAGTTTTTTTTTGTCTTTGTCATAGTTTCTGTTGGTCACGTTTAAATGTGACAAGCACACGAGTCACGCACGTGAAATTAATTTTATTGAATAGTGCACGTCCAACAGTGATTTCAGTGGTGAAATTACAGATTTTTAGACATAATCTATCATGCAATAATGGTGATGTGTCATATCTTAGGCTGCAAAAGTCGTAGTAAGCTGAAATCCGAAAACATAACCTTTAATTTGTAAGTAATTTTAAATAAATTCATGACTAAGGTGCATACGGCATTTTCATTATGTTCTATAGCACTCTAAAATATGATTAAACAGTTATAATGCTTAGTTAAGTTTTAATGCTTATTCGTGGTATTAACCGACCAAATAAGTAGTAGTCACAAATTATTACATTATTATAGAGAAGTCAGCTTGTCAGCCATTTTCTGATGTTTTTTTTAATTTAGGCGGGTGACATGATTTTCGCTCCCTTACGGGTGTTCGCATGTGCCCGATCTATTTAATCCTTAATAAAAGTTTTGACGGAAAAGACAATCTACTGTTTAATCATAATACCTACCTAAATTAATGTCACATGGTGTTTCATGGTACATACCTATTATATTATCATATCTCTATTTTAATCACTTGGATTACTGATTAATTGTAGTAATTGTAAATATAAAAAAAAAAGCAGGAAATTTTATTTTAAAAATTCATTCCTTACTAATATTACAGATACAAAAATGTGTTTGTTGGTTAGTAACTATAGTAACGCAGCAACACAGCAACGGATTAATTTGATTTTTGGCTTAGATATAGTTTTGGTCGGAAAATTACATATGCTACTTTATATACCGAAACGTAAAACGTTTTTATGGAATAGCTAATAGCAAGAAAGTCAAAATAGCCCAAGTAACATAGACTGGCGTGAAAAAATTGAGTAAGAACAATCATCAAGAGCATATAAGCTGAATAACGTTAGAGTAAAGGTCTATGCAGCTGTTATTCAAGCAAAAAAGCCCCAATTTAGAATGCTTAACGCTGAATAACTTCTGGGGAACATCTGAGTAGGAGCTTAACGTTTCGATTAGCTTCATAACTTTTGAATAATAGTTCACATTGTTTTTATTATGCTCTTTCAACTACTAGTAGTTTAGTTGATTGGTCTAGTCTAAGCCTTACGGGTTGCTCCCTTCCAGACTACTTAACCCGTCTATACTTTTCCAGCAAACGAGCAAATCCATCAATTTCCATCGCACACGTCGGACGAGCGTGTCGGACGCTAATCGCTCCACATGACCGATCGCGACCATTTCCACGCATCCGACATGCATGCTCGCAGATTAAGAAGAAATTGAATGGATAATTTCTAAGATTATTATTTTTCGCCAAAATTTGCACAACCGACTTCAATCGTGTACAATATTCGCTAGAATCAATGTATACTTTGTATACCTACATCGATTCGTTATTGTTGATTTTCCGAAATCGCTGGAGCCTATTTCGATAAAATTTAAATGGGACCACTTCGAAAGTATATCCCTTTCAAACTAAAAACTATTTGTCTAAATCAGATCATTGGCGAAAATATCGATTAACATAAAAAACATATATTCAGACGAACAATAAAAAAAACATTAAAAAAGAAAACGGTAGTCACAACTTATTTAACTCGTGGTAATTAACTAAAACCAAGATGGCGACGACGGCTATGGCAAACTACGAAGTTAACTCCAATAAAAAGCGGTCGCAGTCTTTATTGAGCAGTTATTTTGAAACCTTGCCCCAAATTAGATCAAAAATTGTCTTTCGCACGGTTTTACTAATGTGGATTTGCGTGTATGTATCGTCCGTAGTATTCATAGAAAAAATTTCAAGTCCATGGTAGTTTTAAAGCAAACGAGAGAATACATCAATTGCCGTCGCACAAGTCGAACGGGCGAACACTAATTTCTCCACAAAAGCGATAAAAACTACCATAATTTTAACGCGTGAGACAAGTTAAAGACTCCACAAAGTCATCAAATATTTTGAAATGAGCCTTTTGTCCTTAAAAAATGTAGCCTCAATACCGAATTCAGATTATCTTTTATGTCTCTTTCTAACTCTTTCAGATTATCAAATATTAAACGATACTTTGTTTAACTTATTTGAAATCTTGCGACATCTTTGGGGTTCTATAATTGAATCATTACAATGGCTGAACGTATACGTAAAAAGTAATGAAACCAAGTAACAGATGTAGCGACCATTAAAATCCACGCATGTGCGAACGGAATAGTATATAGCATGCGATCTTTTACGAACGTTAGAAATGATTCTATCGTTTTAAAAATTGGGCTCCTGGTGGTTAGATTTCACTGGCATGAAATATGCGTAGAATAATTCCCACCAAAACTAGGTAATCGGAGCAGATCCTACTTTATTTTTTTGTACTACGGGACTAATCGCGCACTAAAATTACGAGATTAATAATTACCATATCATCCCGACGTTTCGACCGAGCTGCGACAATCATGGTCACGGGTAGACGAGTAGATCCTACTTGCCCTGCTAGTCCAGCATGCGATCACGAAAAGCCACGAAAAAAACTCATTTCGACTTGTGAAAAAGTGACAGATATTGCCATGACACGTCGAAAGAAATATTGCGTGGTGCGCATCCTAGCCCGGCTGACCGATAATAATCTCATCCGCCGCCTCACGCCCGCAGCAGGGACGCCTGTTGAGTTATCCATCTGTTCTTCACATAATCTGTGCTTGGATGTTCGGACGTTGTAATTATTTTATTTATGTTACAAATCGTTTCCTTTATGACCGTGACAGTGTAGGAAAGCTGATCGAGATTTGATTGCGCGTGTAAATAGCGCAGTGGAAAGCTTGTTAGTGCTGAAAGGAAACGGCAAGCTTTGGCCTCATGTTCGGCCTATCGGTTATGAATTTGAAGATTTTCTGTACAATGTTGTGTCTTGGAAACTGCAGGGATATTTTGCAAGTTCTGGATAGTACTTATAATTACACATCATTATAAACAATTGTTACCGGCACAATTGGAACATTCCGAAATGCAACAAAAAAACAATTGATCTGTACAAACAGTTCATCAACTCTCGACATAATTTATTGAACAATTCATATTTTTCGTAATTTAGAAATAATTTAATTACTTTATAAGTTTGATTATGATACAAATCGTCTCCTTTATGACTGTAACAGTGCAGGAAAACTGATCAAAATTTGATTTTGTGCAATCAAATTTATTTATTGTGTTATTTATTTCAATACTTACATTATAAATTTATGAATATGTAAGAAATTGCTCACTTAGCACTAGTTACATATTCAACCCTGTAAGGGCGTCGCAAGTATAATTATCATACAATCAATAAGTTTTGAACTTATAGAAACTATATAACAAATAGGAACACATTAGACTTATAACTATAGCACTCATCATCTGCTTACTTCTGCATGTCAGAAACATTTTTGTCTTTTCTGTAATCTTCTATAATTTTGATCCTTGATGATCCTAAAACCTTGATGCTGAAGTTAGACCCTGAAGAATGTGAATTAAATATAAATAGAAAAAATACCTAACACGTAGTTAGTAACGTTATAAGCATTTTTTATGAAATAATATCTTGCTTTCCCAAACATTTTTACATGCATATCCCATCTTCATAACATACATCACAGAGGTAGAAGTGAAAGAAGAATAATAAAACCTCATGATAATGCCAAATCAGCATACCATCCCAGGTTAGTTATTACCAGCAGTTGGTGGTAGTACGTGTCTGCAGCCGTAACAATGAATGAACCGGCGTCGCCTCGGGCCCACACCTGTATCTAGCGCACGCAATCTTAGGGCTTGTGCAGACCCAATGTTTAACTCCTCTTTTATATTGAATAAAAAAATACAAAAATATATGTGATTTTTGTTTTTTTTTTTTCAAAAAATATACCCATTTTGATATGCTATCACGAAATTTTAGGGCTTGAGCAGGGCCAATCTTTTTTTTTTTCAAAATAATATAGAAGGTAAAGTAAAAACTTTCTCTTTTATATTGAAAAAAAAAGAATTTAAAAATAAATGTTTTTGATTAATATATTTTATTTGATTTACTTCTAGAGTGCATCCATCTCAATTGCGTCTATGAAGTTAGGTTTAAGCTCAATATGCACACATTTCTACTCCTTGCGCCGCAGACATAATTATGAATTTAATTAATTTCCCATTTTTATGGTAATCAAAATAACTTGTTCTCTGCTTAATACAAAACAACATGAAAATATAATCAAGATACATCTATAAAGTCATTATCTTACAGCTCGAAATCGTCAGTATGCAAAAGCATGGCAAAGGGAAAAAAACATTTTATATCACTTTTAAAGTCAGTTAGTTATCATTTGTCAATGTCAAATCATACTTTGTTTTCACTACGAGGGGAAAATTGGCGAAGAGACAATTTGTAATTTTTCTGTGCTGGGGGTGCTTGTATTACAACTTTCCGTAGATAACAGCATGTTAGCAGTGGCGTTGCGACATCTTGTTTTCCACCAGTTTCATTTTTTTAAACTATTTCTAAATTTTGGTTCCAGTCTGGACACGTCTTTACATTCGGTGCTCGTCGCCTGTGATTACCCGCGAACGGCCTCCGTTTAACCGATTCCTTTTTTAAAACTCGACGTTCCTGTTTCAAGAACCAGCGCCATTATTCCCGCGTCTTCCTCATTTTGAATTTCGAATGGACAATGCCATGCCAGAGGCTTTCCGCGCGCATTTATTTTTTCTCCCGCTTTTTTCCAGCCAGCGCCAAATTAGGCCAGTTAAGTCATGCAAGCGGTTTGTCACTGAAGACCAGTAGTCAGGAATCAAACCTCTTTTGTCGACGTTTTGCCGCCAAATATGGGGAAAAGAACAATTCGTTCCCGCTTTCAAGTCTTACATTTTTTTGTTCTCTTTGGCAAATTGAGTAAATTGGTGCTGCTTGCTAATTCTTTCGGCTACTTTGTTCAGCAAGGGATCCTCATTAATTTGATAAGCGGTTATCTCATTTAGTATGTGCGTCAGGTTGTAAATTAAATAGATTGTACGGGTCCACAAAGAGTGCGGGAACAGGTTTTTTATTGTCATCGGTTGTTTGAATCGAGATTGCATTTTTGCAATATTTTGCCACCCGCAGGCTTCTGTAATCAAATTCGTTCTTGTATTCAAAAGGCCAGTTTATTGGTAAAATAAAAGTTTTTACCTGTGTTCGGTTCTAATGGTTCAAGGTTGATGACCTCACTAAAGAACAATAAAGTTTCGCGTGTACCATAATTTGCGCAATTTTTTTTTGGAGGCAGACTTTGTAACAACTTTCTTACCTATTTTTTACAACTTTGCTGGTTTATTACTTTCGAAAATGAGACACCTTATAACAATGTAGGTAAAGTTTTTGTAAGTGATTGCTTAATAAAATCAAGGTTTTTTAATGTCGTGTGAAGTAATCACAGATCTCTTGAGAGTAAGTAGGTATCTGCTACTTGGTCACTGGATTAAAAAAAACCTTTTTCTAGATCTCTTTGGAAATAATATACCTACCCTTTATAAATAAAAGATTTTACTTACATACAGTAGCTTTGAATCATAATCTCAATAATTTTAGTAAAAAAATAATCATCCATATTTGCTTTAATGTTCTAATAGGTAATTACTATAAGTACTTAATCTACTTCAAGCAAATTCAGAAAAGTTGTTCTGCAGATAGCTAGCCAAGATAACGCTTAACAGGAGTGCCAAATTCCAGAAACGACCATCTAAAACTCGCCCAGAAGGCTGAACCGATAAAGATCAAACTTAATCATAAAACAAGACCACCCGAAACGGGAGCGAAATTTAACGACTCATTCTAAAACAAAAGCAGAGCGCGCAGCGTCCGATAAAAATCTTCCAACAATTTTTCATAAACAATAGCCTTTTTAATAACAGCAAAAAAGTCGAAGAGCATGCTATTGATAATACAAAAAATGCAATAATAAATTACTGAGTGCTGGGTAATAAACAGCGATTTGCTCCGGGCGACTGCCGCGGCTACCAGTGCCTCGATACCGGGCAGAAAAAAGCCAGAGAAAAAAAGAGCGAAAGCAGCGAGCGTAAAAAATAATACGTTTAATATCAAAGATGTACTTCGTTAATGCATTCGCTGCCTTGAGGCTCCGTCAGGACATTGTTTTCTGGAATGCGAATTTTAAAGCCGCTCGATTTTGGTGGGTGTTTAATTGCGATTCGGTGTGTGACAGGGATTGTTTATTGGCCAATGTCAACTGTCATCATCATCTGCAACCTTCTTATCTCACTGCTGGGTATAGGTGTCTCGGTTGCAGTGCTATCTGCCTCGGCCCTTTGCGAATGCATTTATATACTCATGTTTGTTATCTCTTTTAGTTCACTGATAGCCTGGTAGTGATCTCTATTAACGATAAGGCCGCCATTTGTGGCACTAAGATGTTATAGCTTGTACCTTCTGCTTTAGTTATTAATATTAGTGCACATACCAGCACAATAAAGAGTTATGTATGTCTAATCTTATCCAAGTTCGACCCGCGATATTGACAATATCGTCGAGAAACAAACAAACAAATAACCTTTTATTGTACACACAAAATAAACTAACAATAAATACATTAGTGAAATTCTTAAGATAGTGCAACACTAGGCGGCTTTTTCGCTGGAAGCGATCTCTCCCAGGCAACCCATCGTCGACCCATTCAAAATAGAGGGCTTAGGTCATGAGGGATCATGGGCGTAACCATCCCACTAAAACATTTTCGTAGTAGGTACACCTCTTGTTTTCTTTTTGCAGTCTTCTTCTTCTTTGCTCATTCTCACGTTAGGTGGGGTCGGCTCTCCTAATGAGCCTGAAACATGACAATCTGTCTTGGGTTGTCTCTTGGTCAAAGTTGGCCTTTTTTTTAGAGTTTGGGACATACTCGTCCACCAGGTGGGTGGGAGGCGTCCCCTTCCCCGTTTTCCTTCGGGCAGTTCTAAAGCCCTTTGAACCTTTGTTTTCTTTTTGCAGTAAATGAAATCAATTAATTACAAAATATTACCACAAAAATTACAATTATTGTCAAAAATATATTTTTCGGTGATAACAATATTTAAGACAAATACTCCTTCGTAAATCACAGACGTAATAACTCTCTTTCCCACACGACCAATTAACAAGCTAAGGGCCGCGACACACCGGGGTCGCGGGTGCGATTTGTCGCCCATAACGAGCAACAATACGCGCCGGTCACGGACCCCCGCCAGCAAACATTTGTAAGTGGCCAGTAGACGGCGTGGCCACACTGAGGCAGACTGTTCTTTATTCAAATTTGAACATACCATTCTGCGATATAATTTACGCGGCAACATTACTGGAAAAACATTTTTTTTCTATAATGATCTATGTTGAATGTAATTCATTGTTATGAACAACTTTTACAGACTATGGAGTTAACTCCGAATTCATAAAAAATAGCTATGCCACACAATTAAAAATTAACAAGAGACACGACCAATTAACAAGGTAAGGGTCGCGACACACCGGGGTTGCGGGTGCGATTTGTCGCCCATAACGAGCAACAATACGCGCCGGTCACGGACCCCCGCCAGCAAACATTTGTAAGTGGCCAGTAGGCGACGCGGTACACTGAGGCCGACTGTTTTTTATTCAAACTACGTATTGTGGTGCGGTTTTTAGATTTCAACAATATTTCAAATAAAAAAATGGTTGTCTGTAAAGTCGGTTAACGGACGATAATTTTACGTGATAATGTTATAGAAAGCACATTTTAATCAACAACTGAAACAAGCCGAACGCTTATACAGATCGTGTCTCTCTTTCGCTTGTTCCACGCTCTTGCCCGCTCGGCTCAGGTGAAACGCGACAATGAGTCATGCTTTTTCGTGCATGCAGCCGGCGTTCATCGATTTATAATACGTTTTCACGTATAAGGTAGGGATTTTTTGGATATTGTAGTAGAGTACATCTTCTTTAGATATAAGGATTTGTTTCCTTGACGGGTAGATATTAGAGTAATGCTTTAATTTTAATTTACACGATGTTGTTTTTCAAAAATTAACCATTAATAAGTCAAAAGCCGCGACACACCAGGATCGCGGTTGCAATTTGCCGCCCATAACAAGCAGCAATTTGTCTCGATTACAAAATATTTTACTACATAAATTAAATCACTGTGTATCACAAACCTTATGACACTTCTACGAGGCAGTGCAGGCGCATCGTTACACCTAACTAAGCAACAAACTATCGGTTATCCATTATGTTATTGTGTTTTCTTTGACAAATGCGTTCGGTTACTCCTCGTAAATATCATAGCTTAGAAGTGTTTCAACTAAAAGTTCACTGGAAATATGATAAATGCGCTATGTGCGCTATTGCAAAGCTCGCCAAGTCGCAGAGGAGCTAAGTCGAAAAAATATTCAAGGATCTATGTACGAAAAACTAAAAACAAAATAAAAATGAACAAATTTTCACAAGAGATAAATTATGTTAATGTCTAACAACGTCTCAACTCTCAATCTTAACTTGATTTGATCATTATTTTATATCAACATTAGTCACTATTAAAGTACGTCTGAAACTATAGATCTAAAACTATCAGACATTAAATGACAGAACTATTCCATTACATAATCATCATATTCTTGCCCTTATCTCACTAGATGTGGTCGGCACAACACATTTCCTATCACCACTTCAGTAATATACGTCATCTCACCATCAACTTTTTTCTGTCGTATAATATCATCTTTCACACAATTCATCCACAATTTTTTGGTAGTCTCCTCTCTAGAGTTCTTTTCATGACATGAACTAGTCCAATGCATTGCACAAAAATAAATTATTTTATTACAGTACAGGAATAATGTAAACTCAAGAAAGCTGTATATGTCGTCCGTTTTTAAAAGATTTCAGCTCTAAGTTCCAATGAAGGAAAATTTAAATTTCGCCCTGGCCCCTCAAACGCTCAACCGATCCGAGAACGAACATATAGTTTATATTCAACAATAAAGCTTGTCAGTCAATGCAACATTCCAGATTTCCGCTAAGATTTTCATACAAAACAACAATGACGCTGCAAATCGTAACATTCAAATGACGTCAAGAATGATCTAGAATTAGCATTAGTATTAGCATCAAATTCCCATTGGCGTCACGTGCGATCCTGGCGATCCCATCGTTTCATGGCGCCAATGAATAGATCGTCCACCTCTATTGTAAGTTAATGTTCGGGGACAAGGGAAAGGACATATGGTTCATAAAGTCTGTGTATCTTGCGAGAGCGAATGAGAATTGCTTCCAACCAGTCATTTTGGAGTTGTGTAGGGGAGGCCTAAATAAAACAGTAGACGTCCTATAAGATAAAAATTCTGCGACTGTTATCAGACAGTCGATTCACTGACGAACTTTTTGTTAATAAACAATTATTAGAAGAACGTTTATCGACTGGTAACGTGTTAAGAGGTGGATTAGTCATTAGTGAATAGCACGCTTTCTGGTGGACTATTTATTTGCCAATAGGATACTTTTTTAATAGACTGTTTTACCAAGGGGCTTGTAGGATCTTGTTAAGGAGCTTTTGTAGAACATAAGCCAGTAAAAAGGGGCAATTTCGATTCACATTATCTTGTATATTTTCTATCTTGTTACCAAATATTTAAACCTTTACGTGAATTATTTGTAAATTATAAAAAAAAATTTGATGCAGATACTCAACGCAAGCTATCTTTGCCTATAATTATTGTGTTACTTAGGTTTTATTTATTCTGTTCTTTCTTATGTTGTATTGGTGTTGACAATGTTGGTGAGGTTTAATAAATAGATAAACAACTTTTGACACAAGGCCAATCCGGAATTTGAGAAGTCCATCTGAAGTTACGAGTACTTTACGTTTAATTTATTTACACAAAACTTAAGTAACATTTCATAAACTTAACTATATATTACAAAAAAATAAATAAAAAAACACTTGAACTAAAAAAATGAGTATGAGTATAGATGACGATGAAAACCCTAATCTAAAAGCCCGCTACCGGGCACAGTTCCCAAAATGCTGGCTCCATTGCCACGTTGAATAGCAATACTGATCCTTTGGGCAAAATAGAGGCCAGCATTTTGGTTGCGTGTTGCGTCGACCAGGCGTAATGAAAGATCTTTGTAAATGTTTTTTGCTCCCGTTCCCCACGGTCCTAAAGTTTCGACCCCAAAAGGTTCAAATATGTGTCCACTGTCAATGTTCGCATATTTGTTCCTTTTGAGGCCTTCTGCAGTACCATCACTGCGTGCGAGGCCACTTGGCTCTAGGATAGCCGCGCAGTTAGCGGTAGTTAGAACCTGGCGGATGGCGTCTTTCAAGCTGGCGTGGCGCGGAATTCTGCCTGCGCTCTTTATGCAGAAAAGACCGTGGTGACCAAGGTGGTCGACCGCAACGCCGCACTGGCAATGATGGGGAGCACAACACGGTGCGCCCAAGCGGAGACAAGTTGCAATCCTAAAAGTAGAGGAATCTATTAGAGTACCGGTGCTCGGTGATGGCAAGACCTGTAGCCACAAACCTGATTCCCACTTTACGTTAAGTTCTTAAATTCTGGGTTGGAAAAACTGATTTACGATGGTCTGAATGACTCTATTATGACTGTACGTATACATATGTAAACCAACAGACAAATTTCCAAGCGTGTAGTCCAAACGTCCTGTCCGTGTGTACGGTACAAGTGGCTTCACAAGAATGGTGATGCAAGTCCAACAGGAAGCCTTCAGCTTTTGTTCTCCGCTCAAAATGATAAAAACGTCAAGCGAGTCCGCGCGGCGAGCATTGTCTTCCAACCGGCTTGATTTTTTACTTATTTTAGTATATTGTGTGTTTATTGTTGCACGCGGTGGTCCATTTGCCATTGTTTTCTTAAACTAGTTGTGGTTTGCGAACTCGCTCACAAGTTTCAAGGTTTTCTCTGATACAGGAAATAATTATAATTCAACTAGTGATCCGGATTTTTGGCGGGAACGCAGAAAAGGCATGTCGTCTCATTGTATTATTTTGTTAAACTTGTGTTTTTATCAGTGATAGTTAGTGAAAATTGTGGTATTTCGTTGGTTATGAGCTAATTTACTTGCATGAGTGTAGGCAAGTGATTTAATGTGACGTACCTATCATGTCGTTCCCTGTTACCAAAACTCCATAGACGCCTCTAGTAAAGTCTCCACTGCTTTACTGAGGATGACTTGACTTGATCGAGACTATATTGGACTATGACGTGACTACGACAGTGGCTATTTTGATAAAATATAAAAATTATTACAACTTAATACCTGACACTGGCAAATGCACAGCAATGCAACGCCAAACAAGAAAAAGAACTAGTGATGCCTTTATTGACGTCAAAAATAAGTAAAACTATGTAACTACCACATACTATCTTAGGCTTCCAAGGGCAGCTACTTTTCCCCACCATCACTACATCACTATCACGACATAGTATAAGACAATGTCGCTTCTCGCTGCCTGTCCTTATGTATGCGTATATCTTTAAAACTACGCAACGAATTTTGATGTAGTTTTTTTAATAGATAAAGTAATTCAAGAGAAAGGTTTTTATGTATAATACATCTGTGAGAAGCCGGGGCGGGTCGCTAGTAGAAAAATAAAATGTAGAGAAAAATATTAACTTATTTATCAGATCAGAACCAGGTCCAACCAGTCAGGCAGTGTGTAGTCAAACGAGAACCTATTTGGAATTAAAAAAAAAAAAATCTACTCGCTCTAACTCACCTCACAAACTTTAGACCTTAAAAAAATATGAGGATTAGCTAAATCTGATATGACCTGATTGTTGGAGAGGATATTTTGTGACCTATCAATTTTTAGACGTACTTCATTTGGTCACATTATACTTGTATCTAAAAGTAAAAAAAAAAAAAAAATTCAGCAAAAAATACTTAAAAAATATATGATCATCATCATCCACTGCCTTCTTTATCCTATTGTTGGGTATAGGGCTCTCTCTTATAGTGCCATCTGCCTCGGTCCTTTGCCAATCGTGCCCAGGTTCGACCCGCGAATCCCGCGATTTTGACGATATTGTCGACCCACCTTGCTGCCGGACGACCCACGTTCCGTCGTGTCTAGGCTACCACTGTGTTATCACCTTTTTTTTTGTTCCTCTTGTACTTCTTCCAGCATAAGTCGGAGACATTGTCAAGCTGAACATTTGCTTACCCAGTTTTCTGTTTTATTAAGGAACGGCCAATTTGATTGCCTCATGCAATTTTGTGTGAGCATAAATATGACATGCATATATAATTAAACATATGTTACACAATAGAATAGTAACATATAATATGTTACAAGAAATAATAACTTACGTTAGTTTAATTAAAATTAAAATTTTAAAGCACTAAGCCTGAAGTTAAACACTTACTGTTATTACCACTACTAATTATACCTAGCATACAATATCTCTACAAATTTCTATTCGATTTTTTTTAATTATTATTATTACTTCTATTATTTTTTCTTTTCCTTTTTTCCTGTATATTTTCATTTTATTTCCATTTTCATTTTTTTTACGTAAATTTTCATATCAGTTACTTATAACTAGTACAGTATAATATAAATTATTCAAGTTTCTGATATAACTATTCCGAGTTCCAGTTTTTATAAACATTTCTACATTTATAATCTGGCTCGTCACTTTTGGGTTATTTGAAAGCGTTTAAATGAGTTGGGTGTTATCACCTTGTTCTTCCTGTCGTCACATCGTCTTGCCGCGTGTCTTGCGCAGCTCCATTCAAGATTCGCTACTGCGGTTCCAACTATTATAAAAAATATATAGGTATACGATGACGGATATACAGCGAAACAAACAAAATTACGAGTACATACTATAGCACTTAATATTATAGTCGCAAACATTTTTTGCAATTAAAAACAATGTTTCGTACATGAATTTTATTTCGAATCGAATTGCTTTTTACTGACAGTAATATATTGGGGTCGTTATTTTGTTGTTATTAATAATTTATGGGTCATTATTTTGGTCTTAAATTAAGTTGTAGGTACGTTTTTGAGGCTTTATTGTTCCGAATCGTCAATTCAATTTTTACGATTATATTTGAAGCGTAATTTTATGGGTGGATAATTTATTTTTGACAAATTGTGAGTGTATTTTTACTTTAGCTTTTAGTATTTTTTTGTCATCGAAAGTCATTTTGCACTTATCTATATACTAAGTGGCTGTGAATTTGGTTAGCTCAGGTCTCAGAAATTTTAAATCGCTCAAATGCATGTAACGTAACATAAGACAACACATAACACATATTATACTATGAATAATAGAAAACTTAGTACCTATAGCGTCGTCACATTTTTCTGAGACTTACCTACACTTTATGCAGACTCAAGCGTCCAAATATGTACCTATGATACTATTGTCAATGTCAGGCAGTGGTTAAATATTTGAGTCATTTAGTGTTGAGACATTGGGTCCATGACCGAGAGTTAATCTTGTTTTCAAAAACCTAACTTATACGCGACGCGACCCCAGAAAAATTAAATAAAAATACAAGAACGTGAAGTCAACTACTGCATAAATAAAAAATAGAGTATTCGACCACTCAAGGTCTACAGATAATGCTCATATCTATTGTTAGCAAAACAATACAATACAAGAACAGTTTATTGACACCACAAGAAATAAAACAATAAAAGATGAAAAAACGACAGAAGAAAGGTACAAAAGGCGGTTTTATCGCTAAAGCGATTTCTTCCAGACAATGTCTGGAAGAAATCGCCATGGGTGATAAGGCCGCCACTTTATAATCATATTTTTTGTCGTATATATGTAAATAGTGTTTATTTTTCAAATTGTGGTTGTAAATAAAGAGTTTTGTCTGTCTGTCTGTCTGCCAAGACCAGTAAGATAGCAACATTACCACGCTAAATAGTTATATACGCTAACGTTGTCTATTTAGTACAATTTAGAGTATGAGTTCACCAGTTTTCCTCCAGTTACCACGCTTAATACTTCTACACGTTTTGTTATCTATCTAGCAACATTTAGGGCAAGCGGTCAAAGTTCACCGGTTTTCCTCACATTTTGCTTAGTCCAGTAGACATGCTTATACCACGTACGGCACCTGCGGAGTGCCCGTCCGTGCCCCGTCCGCTGCGGCCAGGCTGATTGCCGCATTGTGCCGTTCACAATAACTCGATTAGACACCGGACGGTCGCCGGACATGCTGCCAATAGTGGCATGTGGATACGCTTCGAAATCACAAGTGGTGTTTATATCGGTACGCAGTATCAGAAGTACCTACTGTACTTACTTGTTGCACCAGCTTTTTATTAGACCACTGCTAAATATACCAGATCGTAAGTCTAAGTTCATTGATACAGAAGCTTGTACCCACGCCTTACGTTCATAAAACGAGTGTTATCCCCAAAAGCCCCCACGGCTTCTGACAGTATTAGTACTTAGCAGGACGGGTAAACCCTTATACTGGTTGTTTACAATTATGAGGAGTTGGTATTGGTTTCACGGTCCATTGATCATACGAGAGAACACTGTTTCAGTTCTTTTTTTTTTTCGTCTGCCGCGTGGACCGTTGATTATGTGATAGTCCCTTTAGCAATGAGAGATGTTGACACGAAATACAGGTTTACCAAAGAAGTGGAGATGCCGGATGCCGCCGGCGCCATAGATCATCCATAGAAAAAAAAATGTTTCTACTGTTTTCGGGTGTAGCCTTCTTGAGCTATAATTTAGAATCAATCGAGCTTACTTGTTAAGAAAAGATTGATGATAATTATCCGAAATCACCGAAAAAGAGACTGCATAGCTCCTTATTCATCTATTTATTTCACGCGTGGATATAGTACGCGCGCCTGGGACGCTTGCTACTGAGTGAAATAAATAGGTGAATAAGGAGCTATGCAGTCTCTTTGAAGGTGATTGAAGGATAATAATTTCAGCCAGTTTACAATATTTCAGTCCAGTGATCGAATTCAGCATCGCACGAATAATTTAAACTGACCATCCAATGTTTTCGGTGCCGGTTTACATTATTTCAGTTGCAATCCAGGGCTCAATTTGCTGAATTGGAATACTGTAAATCGGTCTTTACGTTTCGGAACCTTTTATACTTTTTTTCTTTAGCAAACTAATAGCTCAATAATATGTCAAACGTGATGGTACCGTATCCACTCTAAGCTGTCCCCACCCAACCCCCAATTAGACTCGCCTGGTGCTACCATGGCACAAAGGCAAAGATAATGGTCAGCTAACTTAGTTCCGAAGATACTTCACTTAGAACTTCACTATGTCGAGTTGCAATTAATGGCCTTTTAACCGGACACTATTTCACTCACACACTTGCAAGTTTCAATGCACAGGCATTTAATTTTTAAAAACTCTTTGCTACATCTATCAATTACTAGGTTTTGTTTTATTGTGCCGTCCCATAGGAACATTTTATTTTTTCGGAATCAAAAGTATTCTATGACACTTTCCAATCCTCTTAAATTATGCCAAAAATCAAGTCATATCGACTTGATTTTTGACATAATTTGTTGCTCCTTTGTTACCGTGTGAAATAGTAACTATCCAACAAACATACTTTTGGATTTATAATATTAGTAAAAGTAACACGTAAAGAAAAGTTTTTATATCTATTTATTGAAGAAAAGAGATCAGAAAATCTGTTATTTTTTATTTATATTAAAAAATCAAATATGACTAATACTACAAAGCTTGTATAATTTAATTGCTATATATAGTTTCTGGAAACTCATGTGTTGTAATTTTTATTCTAATTATTAAAAAATTGCGTAAGTGAGATACAATTTTCGTATAAAATGCCCTTAACTAAGTCGAGACGCAATTAAGTTTGCAGCTTAATAGAATATTCTCACGGTCCATATCACAATTACGACCTCCTGAACTGGACGATATTGATCGGCACTTTCTTAGCTTAGACTAATACATGGTAAGACGTGTTATGAAGTTGTTTTTCCTTATTTTAACATTTTTGTTAAATTATTAAGACGATTGTGAGGTGCCAAATTGTCCATAAAAAAACAATAAGCTGTTATCTACCTATATTATCTTATTATCCAATTGGAGTGTTTTTAGGGTTCCGTACTTCAAACGGAAAAACGGAACCCTTATAAGATCACTTTGTTGTCCGTCTGTCCGTCTGTGTGCATGTCAAGACTCCTTATCTCGGGAACGCGTAAAGATATCGAGTTGAAATTTAAACTGTATACGTATATCTATAGCTTCTTGCAGATGTGTAAAAGACAAACTTCTCTATTATCGTTTAAAAAAATTAGAGCCTTTTATGTCGTAAATAACCGCATATTTCGATAAGTACTCACAAAAATCAAAACCTACAGGGTACTTTCTGTTGACATAGAACTATGAAATTTGGCAAAAAGCATTATCTCAGAGTACACATATAGGAATAAATCTGAAAACTGTACGTTTTTATTTAAATCACAAAAAATAGGGCCTCAAAATTCACAAAATATGGGTTCAAAATTCAAATTGAGTAAATCGTATCATGTAAGGTATCATATAAAAGAACTTCATTAGCACATGCTAAAACAGGTTCTTAAATATTTTAATATTGTGTTTGTACGGAACCCTCGATGTGCGAGCCTGACTTGCACTTGTCCGGTTTTTTTTTCATGTAATCAACACTTCAATTGCTAGGCTTATAAGTCTTAGTTTTAAATTTTTTAAATGGCCTTAAATTTATATGCCTCTAAAAGGCTTTAAAAAGTCATATTTTCACGCAAAACTTTGGCTGACAAGTATAGTCATATTAGTCATAAACTAAAAACTTTTCTAAAATAAATTAAGACGTGTTCGTACGTCGTGCGACGTGCAATATTTTTTACTAAAGCGATTTACACCAAAAACATAATATTTAGTTACAATTTAATGTGTTATTATTATATACTACGGGACTAATTGCGCACTAAAATTACGAGATAAATAAATATTTCATCATTAATGACAACGGTCGATGCAACTCGGCCGAAACGTCGGGATGATGAGGTATTTATTTATCTCGTAATTTTAGTGGGCTGTTCAAATCGCGAAAATTTAAAAACAACAGTTTAAAATTTGAAAACAGTTTTCTCCCGGGATGTTAATTTTATCAAAAATGTACCGCAAACGACATGTCCACAAAATGTATGGAGGCTGGTATAATAATAATCAAAAATTCTAACCACAACACTCGTTACATTTCGAGTTAGAACAGTTAAAAACAAAATTGAACCCTCCGATTTTTTTAAAATTAATTTTGAATTTATTAGAAAAAATAAATATATTTCGCTCAATATGTAGTTTATCTCTAGCAGCCCTGATTAAGTAACCTCCAAATTGTTAAATAAAAGCATTTTTACCAATTAGACACACATTTTAAGTGATTTTTTATCACATTGTATCTACTAACTGGTCACACTGGTAGGTTATAATTTTTAATTTTAGCAAATTAAGAGATGAATGTTAAAGAATCAGCTACGAATGCAAGTAAAATAACGATAGAAGCACTTTATTATTGCTAAACTAGAAAAAATAATAAGCTGTATTGTTATTTTTCATACAATTTATTATTCGCATTTAAAAAAAATTGGAGGGGTGAAAAATCTAAATTATATATTTTTGGGAAGCCCCTATAACAAGGTTTCAAATGATTTCAAGATGATCATCTTGGTTCGATTTTTCTCTGAATATACCACTTGTGGACGTCACCTTTTCTTGATGTTCTACAGAAAACGCGAAAACGCTGATTGATTCACGATCCTCGTTATCGCTGCTCTGGATTGCATGACACAACCGTTTAACAATTTAACCATATCGGAAACCTTCAGGCAGCTTAAAACTCTGTCATCATAGTTAACCACCCGGCTTATTCTATCTTACTAATCTTATAGAAGGGAATGTTACTCTTTCACTCAACAAAAGAGTTTTGGCATGAATATAATATATCTCAAAAACCAGCCTTTTTATCCCTAGTAAAATAAAATTATAAGGATTCTTTTGGAATTGAGCACACATCAAAATATACGACAGGAGCCGTGAGCAAAAACTAGTCTTATACAAGTTTTCTTACTCAAAGATCCTCGTGATTTCTTCCCGGCTGGAAGGACGAAGAAGAGTGGACATGTGGCAACTAAGATTAAGCCCAATAAAAGAATACGACTTGTAAAATGAGTTCCACCAAGCCAAGACATGGCCATCGAGGCCGAAAAATGAGAGTGTTCGAGACGCTGTGCAAGTGTCCACCCTCGCGGGTGGTCGAAGTACGCTGATTCTTGACTTTCACAATATTGGGAGGAAAAAGAATCCGTATTGCTTGATTTACTCAAAACTAAGAGTGAAGGAGAGTTAAACACGTTAAAAAATCTATACTAGCTGAACAAAACGCGTTTGGTAAAAGCTTATTCCATGTCCTAAGTTTAATTGTTCAAGTTTTGGTGCCATAAGTGTGTTAGGTAATGGGTAACGTGAGCATGGCCTTTTGACTAGAAACTAGAATTTACGCAGAAAATGTTTTCTCTAGGACATATTGTAGGAGGTATTATTGCTTATCATGTTATATTGGGTGTTTCTCTAGACGACGGATATATTCTAATTTAAATTCTTAGACATTATTTTGACCGACTTTTACTATGGAATTAAACCTGAAATCACGAATAAAAATTTGCTACTTTATACATAATATCGAAAGTAAGAAAGAAAGAAAAGAAAAACTTTTTGTATGAAACAGCTGATTTTTCCTTCGCGATTTCGGAGTTGGTTCCGTCATGCTTCATAAAATTCAACTTGAAGGTCACCACGCCAGCTCAGAAAGTGTCTACTCATAATAATATTCATAAATCATATGGAAACCCATATGAAACTAAATACCCTTTGATTCAATGGCTGATTTTTTTAGAATTTTTTGGAGCTGACTATTTTCAATGTTTATTATTGTTCTAGCTAGAATATACATTTTTTTAATCAAAAGCAAAGATTTTGAATAAATCACTTCAAATTCCTGGATTTCTCATAAAGTCCCTTGTTCTTAAAATAAAATAATAATGAGGTTTTATCACTTCATCACACATTTTATTGCTCTGTAACTTAAACTTTTATTGTTTCAAGTTGGATTATTTCTTTTGCTTAACATTTTTCTTCAAGAACGTTGTGGAAGATAATATGTGCGAATATAGTATTATTGTCTTCAGACATTATAGGCCTTATATTCTGATAATTTAAAAAAAATGAATTACACAAAACATTAGACACGAAAAATCCCACCTTTCTAAAAGAAGCATTTTGGCAAAAAATCTTATTGATGACCGTTCATTTTGAAGGAACAGACTCCATTTTGCTCAATCCCACAGCACCTTTCAAATTGTTTAAATAAGGCATTTGACACCAAACGAACTGCCTATTTGAGCCAACGAGATGGATTTGGTCCGATTGCCCTTTTTGGGTGGGCCTATGTTCATCAATGAACTGTTAGAGACCGGTATAGGTACATGTACTTCATTAACTACAACTGTACAACTTGTTTGAGTCGACATTGCAAAACAATGCCATGCGAGACCCACCATTAACCTTCTTGATCTTTCCACCTTTACCTAAATTTCGTAATAATCAACCACAGCCTACTTCTGGTATCATATATTTTGTAGTCTGTGCTAAACTATTGCCTTTGATAATTCATGAAACACTCGACGACCACCCGTTCAAAAAAATATATATTAAAAACGTCAAAAACGTGGTAGTTTAGGGTGTTGGCACCCTAAGCTACCAAGTCTGTTTTACACCCTTTGTATTCGACTGCGGGTGTAAAACAAGCGTTGAATCTGCCCTTATAAGACGTACCAGCATCTCTGATCCCTACACAGAATATTTCAGTACCTGTCTACGAAAGATTCTTAGCTTTTCAAACCAGATACAAGAATCTCAAGTCCGGACATCGTCCATTACAAACAGCCGGTCCTAAATGGGCTTTATCATTCAAATGGTCAGCCATTAAGTCTAAAGAGGTTTTTTCCCAGCCCCCACATACGCTAAGTACATGCCAATCTGTCAGTTTATCTGTCCTTCTGTTGGTTGGATAATGAAACAAATTGGCACTATTGCCATGTTCAAGCGTCTACTGAAATGCCGCATCGATAATAGTGTGGGCTAAGTAGGGGGCGGTAGCGTTTATTCATGATGAGTTACCATCAGTTCAATTCATCATTTACTGATTTATAATTCCTATATGTTTTAAAGCGGGGACCTAATTGTGTGCAAAACACTCCGCCCAAATTCACAACTACGCGTAACACCAATAAATAGTTTCATAATTAATACCTATAGAGCACAACTATTCACTTATTCTGATGCGCTCATAATGCATTGCATTCTGCAATCTGTTTTGTAAGCATGCATTTATTAGTATGGAGTATTACTATTAGTATAAGTTCATTTTTAATTTAGATAGCATTAAAGCAAGCAAACGTTTTAATATCTGACATTGACATTTACCAGCACAAAATTGTTCCGGACAAATTCGTATTTTTGGTTGTTTTTTTTTCGTACAGACTGTAACTTTTACCATCGACTCAAGCGGCGCGACGTGTAGGTAATAAATGCAAGAAAGAGCGACAAGACCTGTCTTTGCCGACAGATTGTCAAGCATCACGATTGAAAATGTGGTCAAATACAAGCTTAGCTGCAAAAAGAGGAAGGCGGAGGGAAAAGTAATCTTAAAACTTGTACTATCCACTCGAGCGGCGCGGCATGTACGCAAGAAAGGGTTCCATATCGAAGCGCAACCACACCTCTTCATCAGCCCTTCGCCTTTGTTGACCGATTGTCAAACAGCATCACTACTTTACGACATAGAATTGCAATACAAGCGTGATGGCAATAAAAAAGTAGGCGGAGGACAAAACGATGTAGAATTTTATAACTTGTGCCATACACTCGGGCGGCGCGGCGTGTACGCAAGAAAGGGTTCCATATCGAAGCGCGACAACACCTGTTCATCAGCTCTTTGCCTTCGCCGACCGATTGTCAAACTACGCCATTGAATACGACACAGTTTGTACTGCCTCTATTGACGGCGTTTGTGGGAGAATGCAGAACATTACGTGCTTAGGACGATAGTTAATTTTGCAAATTGGTTCTGACAAGTTCTATGGAAATGAAAGTTTGCATGGTTTCAATGAATTATGATTAGAATATTGATATATTTGGCAGGGAAACAAACCTTCCTAAGAATAATTTATAACTGTGTTTTATGTTTAGATGAAACATCAGGTTAAGGTTGTTAAGTAGTTACTTTTGATTAGGTTGATCGTTTTGTTTATTGAAACAATTTTGTTTTTAACTTAATCTGTTTCGTTCTTTTCATTTGGTAATGTAATCTGTTCCTAACGGTTTAGATTGAAATCAAGGAAGTCTATAACCAGAAATGCCCAAAACTTTACCTACAAGTTAAAATCACGTGAAGAATTTTCGTTCAAGAGAAAAGATTCACTACAAAATAATTACTTTTTCTGAAAATACTAAAATTAAAATTATGTTTAATAACTAAACACGATTAACACAAGCACACAGTTAAATCCAAAATGTTGATGATGATGTCGCATGTATAGGTAGTAATCGCTAAAACTACGAGTATGTAGTCAGTTCAAAATCTCTTGTATTGAAATAAAAATGACCCAACATTAGAACTCATCACAAATGAACAATTAAAACCAAACAATAAAACAAAACACTGGCCATATGAAACCCTATCCAGAAAAAGAATGACACGCAAACAAAAAAGAAAAACAAATTTTTAAAAAGGAATCTAATCGCGCGCTGTCATCGAAAGAAATAACGAGAGATATGAAGGGAAGGGTCTAATGAACAAAGGTTAATGAGGATAACAATGGCTACACTAAAATATGGGATTTATATGCAGTGGTCAGTAAGGCCGATGGCCTGATAACTCGTGAAGGGTTAAGGGGAAGAACTACCTTAGAAATAAGGTTTAATTTTAATTTAATTTGGGCGTTTCTGGTTGTAGACTTCCTTGATTTCAATTTCAATGTTTAGTACATATTTTTCAGGTAATTGTTTTAGTTTAATCTGGCGCAGTAATCCAAAATGATTCAATTTTAATTATTTAAAAACAAGCGGTTGAGGAAATATAAATTCAAATTCTATCATCCCAATCCACAATAAACTAAATGTTCTGCGACGGCAAAACATTATAAGCATTTTAGATGTAGATAAAAATAGTTATTATATAAAAGTTGATGCTGTTGTTAATTAAAAATCTTTGCTGGGCATATATCCTCAATCAGCGAGCGAAATTCAAATTTTCTTCATCTGGAAATTGCCAGTTGATATAGTTTTGTTATAGACTGATCACTATTACGGTTTTTTATGTATGTACTTAATTAAAACTATCTGTGGTCGCAAAATGAGTATTCGTATTCGTAAACTTAACATGAGTGCAGGCAGTCCGTTCATAGTTATTTTACGTCTAACAATTTTGTCACTGTGTCTATCTGACCTTTGATAGTGTGTAATAACTATACAGAGATAGCGACAATTAACAGAGGTAATTACTGTGAACAGACTGTAATGTATCTCCACATGACATTAAACGTAAGAAAATAATAATTTTGCGCTCATATCGAGGCTATTGCCGGTGCTACCAAAGCTTTTGTGCGCTTTAGACGTCGAAAAGTAACATTTTTATAGAAAAAGGACGATTTTCATAATAAGTACCTATTTGCAGAAGATTTTTGACTGAAAATATATAATTATACCATTATAGGAAATGATGACCAACATTAATAATAACAAAATATCAATCATGTCAGAAAAGTAACAGAAAGAAAACAAAAGGAATATTGCATAAATGGTAACACATAGGCAACTATGTTTTTCCAAAATCGTTCCAAAACATACTTCCCTCCGAGTGATTTTCACCCGCTAGAGCCTATAGTTCCGCAACTAAAATTCATCGGGTAAAATTCACCCCATTACAGCTAAATGTTTTGTTTTGAAGCCTCAGAAACGGCTATAAGGTATAATAAACCAAAACTCGCTAAAGTTGAAATACGATACAAAAACCTATATTCAAACGAGCATTTGAAAAAAAAGTTAAGCAAAAATTTCCACAACAACCAATTTTTATTAATTCTACAGTTCGCTAATAAAATATAACAACAAACCTTCTAAACCGACTTGCCCTTAAAAGGAACCATCGTCGCCACAATGATCAAATTTCGTTTTTATTGTTAATCCCGCCACTAAATGAACCACCACATATTGAGTTCACAAAACAACACCACCGAGAAATAAGAAAACGAAACTAAATAAAACAAAAACGTACAAAAATACTCCTGGGATTCCGGGATCCTGGCCACATTTGAGAAACAACTAAACATTAAGAAGCGACCAAAAGGACGAGTATCCAGGCTGGTATAATACCAAAACAATCCTAAAAGATTTTATTAAATGGTGCATTCTTATTTGAGTTGGATTAAATTAGGTGATAGCAATATTTTTATTTCGTATTTTGTGATAATTGCCTTAAATTAGCTTTTGTCGTTTTATATGGGGAGTTTGGTTGGATTTTGTGGTTACTGCGACAGTAAAAAAATTAAGTTTGGTTTTTTGAGACAGCAAAGACAAAAAAAATATATAGGCCTGGTGATAATCCTTGGTGTCAGAGTTTTAAGCCGCTTGTAAGCCCTTGACACAACTAAACGGCAATTGACATAATATAACATCCGAGATCTCCAATTCAACGTGTTACCCAGCGCTACCCAGCAGATTGGCCAGTTTAAATGGTAGTGGGCAGAGACATATCACGTAAGACTGATGTCCAACGGAGTCAAAAAGTTCTAGTATCATTCCACGCTGCGCTTATGTAGTTTCCACATATTCAATTTGGTTTCTGCTTAAACACAGCGTACAACAGCGTTTTGCTCTGACCATTCCAAACTTCGAATCTGTTAGTTTCAACCTGCTAGACACGCAACCCTGAAAAGGTGGAATGCATGAGTTGGTGCATAGGTAGGTGCATCAGTTTATTCATTTGTCAATGGCAATCTGTACCATTAGTGGTAATTACTAGCCTCGACCACTTGTCTGTAGGGCTGCCAACCATTAGGCGGCTTTAAGGGCGGATATATTGAGACAGTCAGGAAACAGACTGTCCGTTGCTAAGACTATCAAAAGAGTACGATAGTTTATACACTTACTGCAATCAAGAAAGTTTGCAGAATGTCGATGCACTTTTTAACCGACTACGGAAAAAGAGGTTCTCTATCATATACAGGGTTATTCCTACCTACGTCAAAACTAATAACTTATGTTCAACGACTTTTATCAAATCTAAAAAAAGCATAGAAAAATATCGTTCACCCGCTGCAAAATGTATAGAGCTGCTGTTTTATTTTAATGTTTTGACAAAAGTCGCAGAACAGAAGTTGTTAGTTTTGACGTACAAAATAAGCCCTAATATAAGATGCTAATTGATTAGAAATAACCCTGTATATCAAAATTCAAATTCAAAATTCATTTAATTCAGGCATTTGCACCCATATTCACAAAACAATAAAATAAAATAAAATAAAATCGAATTAAATTATATCAAATGTCACCAGTTACAAACAAACACGAAAATCATAGCCTTCTCTTCGGCACTGGTACGGAAACATGTCTCTCGCAACAGTGCCGGAGGTAAGGACAGTCAAATCTGGACGCAATCATTTCCAGGATGCAGTTGGAGCTGGCCCGCACTCTGCGCACCAAGGACGCGGCTCGCGCACGCATCACGGCATGGAAACATGGCGTGTGTGCGTCCGCAAACATGCCAGAGGCGCTGCAGAAGCGGGGCAGCCCAAACAGCATCCTAAAAGCGTTATTATACAGGACGCGGAGGTCACTGTATCTTCTCTTTGTGTAGTTGGCCCACAGGCTGCATGTGTAGAGAGGCATGCAGTAAGCTCTGAAAAGAGTAATTTTCACCTCAGCTGAGCAACGCGCAAACCTGCGAGCCAACATATTTGCTCTTACCGACAGTGCCCTCCGCTCCCGCTCGACATCTGCATCGTCCTTGAGGTCTTTGGTCACTATGTGTCCCAGATATTTAAATTGAGCCACGAACTCCAATGGCACACCGTTTAGCCAAACTGGAGGTATATCATGAGCGAGCTTTTCATCTGCCTCAAAGACCATACATTGGCTTTTTATCACATTATATTTTAAACCGTGACCAGCAGCATATTCCTCACAGGTCTGTACCAACCTTCTCAACCCACAAATTGATGCGCTCAGCAGCACCATGTCATCTGCGTAGCTGAGATTATTGACACAGATTCCATCAATGTGACATCCGACACGGTGACCGCTGAGCTCAGCAATAAGCCCGTTAATGTACAGGTTAAACAGGGTTGGAGAGGTTAAACCGCCCTGTCTCACTCCGCACTCGAGTCGGTACGAGTCTGACATGGCTCCCGCCCACCGCACACTGTTCATCTGGTTCGCATACCAGTACTGGAGTATACTTATGACTTCCACCGGCATTTTTGTGCCCCTCAACTTCTCCCACAGTTTGTCATACGAGACCAAATCAAATGCTTTGGATAGGTCGAGAAAGCACGCATATACGTCAAGTCTTGCGCGTGGTGTAGTATCTGACGGCATTCTTAAGGCACAATATTGCACTTTCCGTGGACAGCCGTGGTCGGAACCCGAACTGATTATCGTGCAAAGATACAAATTTGTTCAACTGTACGTTAAGCATGCCGTCAAAAACCTTAGCTATCACAGTGGCAAGAGAAATAGGCCTATAGTTGTTCTTATCAGAGAGATCCCCGGTTTTGTTTTTTACTACAGGAACAACCACAGTTTTCATGCACTCATCTGGCAGATAAGAGTGACTCACGCATAACGAGAAGAACATGGCCAAGACTCGCGAGATATGTGGCCCGGCGTGCTGGAGATGCTCAATGCTGAGTCCGTCGTGGCCGGGAGATTTGCCTCTCGATATGTTTTTAATAGCTTGCGCAACATCTTTAGCAATGAACCTTGTCCCGACCACTCGGTCGTCCACATCAGCATTGTTCATCTCCACAGACGGACCAAGCGGTGACTTTACAGAAAATTGTTCTTTAAATAGATTTGCTATAGCCACGGGTTCGTTCACCCCCGCGACGCTCACCGGAAGGCCAGGCCGTACGTTTGCTTTACCGGTTTCCCGCCAAAAACCTCGAAGGGTACGCTGTCAGGAGCTGGAGGCTGGTATAATAATAATCAAAAAATCTAACCAGAGCACTCGTTACATACTGAGAAAATACATATTTTTTTCAGTCTATTACATCAGTTAAAAACAAAAAAGAGCCCTCCAATTTTTTTTAAATTAATTTTGAATCTCTTAAGGTAAATAATTATATTTGACACATTAGGTGGTTTATCTCTGGCAACTCTGATAAGGCAACCTTCAAATAGCTGAAATAAAATTATTTTTATCAATTGGACACAATTTTTGATGATTTTCTTGATATAATATTGTTTTTACTGTTTCACTAGTTTCTTATGAATTCTTTAATTTTAGTAGATTATAGGATAAATGTGAAGAATGAGGTAAAAATGCAAGTAAAAAAACGACCGAAGCACATTATTGTTCCTAGAATAGTAAACTGTTGTAGCCATTTTTCGTACAATTTATTTTCACATTAAAAAAACGGAGGGATGAAATAATATCTTACTTCTTATCTTACATCTTACTAATATTATAAACGCGAAAGTTTGTGAGGATGGATGGATGTATGGATGTTTGTTACTCTTTCACGCAAAAACTACTGAACGGATTGAGATGAAACTTTGCAATAATATAGCTTAAATAAAAGGCTATAAATTATAATGATATTGCGTCAAAAATCAAAATATCATGCGGGCGAAGCCGCGGGTAAAAACTAGTAAATTAAATATTTTTGTAAAGCCCATAAAACAAGCTTTCGAATGATGTATAATGTATATATTATTTTGGTTAGATTTTTCTCTGAATAATATACCACTTGTGGACGTCACCTTTGTAGATATTAGGTAGGTATCTGTAGAACTTATGTGTTCTGTGGAGAATCGCATTGCTGTTTTGTGGAATAGTAGCTAATTAGTTCTATTTTATTTTTTGTTATTAAAAATTGCTTGCCTGTTTAAATGAATATCTAAAAGTATCAAAAAGAAAAATTGAATTACACCACTATAAAGAAAGGTTTCTAAATATGGCAGCCCTAGTTATCGTCTCGTGTAATATCTGGTTAAGTTACGGGCTGCAGCGAATCGAGCCAGTTTAGAGACGCTACCACTTTGCCTCGCTCCTGCCGATCAAACTGGTAGCTTGGAACAGATCATAAAAATAGAGTAGATTATAGAGATCATCATCGCGTTGGATGCAGGTCGCTTCCAGCCGAGCTTTTTGAAAATCCATAAGAGAGGCCTACGTCCAGCAGTAGACGCCCCATGATGGAAATTATAAAGATAGAGATGAAATGTGAATAAGTAACAAACAAAACAAAACACACTTTCAGTAAGTATATTATTATTATTTAGACTAATGGATACAATGAAATGGATATTTGTTTCGATTTTTATTTAATTCTAAATTGTACCTATTGTAAATGTTTTGTAAGATGGACTTTGTCTAGAGTAAATAAATTAAATTAAATTAGATAGTGACTTATACCTACTCCATTAGACCTCATAATACCGTCTAACTATGCATATAATGAGTGCTAAGGCTAAGGTATACACGTTACGTGTTTTAACGTACTTCAAAACACGATCACATTAAATAGAATCTAGATGACAAACGCTAACATGCGTTGGAAAAGCATTTTTTTCACTTCATCAAAGTTTAACCCTCATGAGACGCAAAAATCTGTAAAAAATTAAACGCGACCAGAGGTTTTCAATTGTCATCTTCCAGTCTAGTGATGACATCTACCAGCGGGTGAAGACCACTGTGGCTGCTTGTGTGAAAAAGTAAAAAACAAAGCAAATACACTTTCAGTTTTGTAATAATACTAGCTGACCCGGCGAACTTCGTTTCATATACCTATATAAAGATTAGTAAGGATAGCGACTTATAGGTAAGTACCCCATCGAACCCCATAATATCTTTCTCCTAGGTATGCTTGTGATAAGCGCTTTAAAGTTATACTTTCATGCGATGCAAAAATCTGTAAAAATGGAATACAACCAAAGATTTTCACCTGCAATTGTCACCTGCGTCTGTCCAGTCCAGTTATGACAGCGACCAGCGGCCAACGACCACTGCAGCCGCCCGTGTGAAAAAAAGCAAAATCACAGTTTTAGTTTTATAATATTAGTAAGAATAGCGACTTATGGGTGAGTACCCCCATCGAACCCCATAATATCTCTCTCCTAGGTATGCCTATGATAAGCGCTTTAAAGTTTAACCTTCATGCGAAGCAAAAATCTGTAAAAATGGAACACGACTAAAGATTTTCAATTGTCACCTGCGTCCGTCCAGTCCAGTTATAACAGTGACCAGCGGCCAACGACCATGTAAAAATAAAGCTAAAACACAGTTTCAGTTTTATAATAATAGTAAAGATAGCATTTTATAGGTAAGTACCCCACCGAACCCCATAGTATCTTTCTCCTAGATATGCTTATGATAAGCGCTTTAAAGTTTAACCTTCATGCGACGCAAAAATCTGTAAAAAATGGAATACAACCAAAGATTTTCAATTGTCACCTGCGTCCGTCCACTCTGTGTAATGACTAATAACAATTACCAGCGGGTAGCAACCACTGCGACCGCTCGTGTAAACAAATAAAAAATAAAGCAAAAACACTTTCAGTTTTATAATATTAGTATTAGTAAGGGTAGCGACTTAAAGGTTGCTACCCCATCCAACCCTATAGTATCTTTCTCCTAGGTATGCCTATGATAAGCGCTTTAAAGTTTAACCTTCATGCGACGCAAAAATCTGTAAAAAATGAAACAACTAAAGATTTTCAATTGTCACCTGCGTGTCCAGTGCGGTAATGACATCTACCAGCGGCCAACGACCACTGCTTGCGGCCGGCCGTGTGACTGAACAATGTGATGTTGTATTTCACATTTACATTATGTTCACAAGGTGAGCGTTGTCGGCTATTGTCCACTTATGTTGGATTGGTTTCGGACGAGGGCACACGGTGCAGATTTTTTAATACAACTAATACCACCTTACGTAAACATACCACCGGCTCGTACTAAACGATTCGCTTCTTCCTTCATAATTCGGACCGCTATGGATTGGAATGCCTTACCTCCGTCACTATTTCCTGGCAAATACAATCTGGATATCCTAAAGACATGTGTATGTACAATTGTACATGTATTACGAATAAAAAAAAATACACATACTTGTTGACCGAGCGGACGAAGTGACAGATCTCAGTTTTGACTCGAGGAATTTTGTTTTCGTCTGTCTGGATGTTGATTCTCCTCTGCAGGATTTATAATATGACGCTACGTTAAATTGAATAAAGTAAGTACCCATCGCAAGAAAATCTGAATTTCTGAACATTCTGATGCTATGCAAAATCTACCAATACGCATTTGACAGACGTGGTGATTTGGCAAAGTTCTCGAGTGGAGACCATGCACCGGCAAGCGCAGTGTAGGACATCGGTCCACCTTGTGGGTGGATATCCTACCTCATTAAGACCGCAGAATCGCGCTGCAAGTCGCTACCAACCAGTCTTATTGGAGATCTATAGGGGAGGCCTATATCTAGCAATGGACGTCCTATAGCTGATGGATGGATAGAAACGTGATGAAATGATAACCCAATCTTTTCTTCTATGCTGTCTATTCTATATTTTCTTACTCTCTATATTATTATTTCTATTCTCGTAATGAGAACAGACTCATGCTTATAATATAATTGACACGGGGCAATCTGTACTGTACCGGCTTTTTAAAAGTCTACTTCAGAACACAACCCTACCCTCGAAGGGAGAATATCATATCCTACTAATATTATAAACGCGAAAGTTTGTGAAGATGGATGGATGGATGGATGGATGGATGTATGGATGTATGGATTTTTGTTACAGTTTCACGCAAAAACTACTGAACAGATTGAGATGAAACTTTGCAATAATATAGCTTATAAATCAGAATAACACATAGGCTATAAATTATAATGATATATTGCGTATGCGGGCGAAGCCGCGTGTAAAAACTAGTAATAAATTATGTCAAAAAACATGTAAATGTCAGTCGTGTCAAATATTATGTGAGCCGCAAAAAACTAGGTAAGTAAACGCGGCTGCGATTCAGCATCTTTTGAATTCCTCCAATATTTAACAGTTATTTCCGCCTCGAAGGTACGTGGTCTTCATTTGAGAATTTTCGGCCCAAATACGAAAGCACGGAAGTGTAAACCTTTCATTTATCCCATGTAACCTCCCCCTTACCCACTTCATTGTGGCGGCATTACCCATTGAAAGGGCTACCTATTGTTGTTTCAGCTCGATATAAAACAATAGCAGTGCGTTCTACTTCTTTATTTAATGCCGCCCTTTGTACTTCGCCGCGGCGGCGTTTTTATCTTGACGCAACTCATTAAAGGCGTCTTTTTGCTGTCAATGCTCATCGGATGGCCTTTTTGTGTATCAAGTTAGATGGATAACCATCGGGTGACATTTCCATAGTTGGTGACGGATAAAATGGCTGGGAAAGGCCGGATGGATGGATGGTGAGAATTTTTAATTAGTTAATTAATGTGGTGGTGCAAGTGGTAGGTGGAAGTAATGATATTGTAACCTTGTGGTGAGACTACTTAGATACTATACTTCTGTGTTAATCTGTCTGTAGTGTATGTTTTCTAAGCGGATCAATTTGGTTATTGTCTACCTGAGACCATGATCGATGAAACTCGGTCGAAACGTCGGGATGATTAGGTATTTATTTATCACGTAATTTTAGTGCGCAATTAGTCTCGTAGAACATAATAATAATTCGGTTATTGTTTTTTTTATGTAAAAGCTATATACCTAATATGTACATCATAAAGGAGAGCCGTGGTGGTCTAGAGGTAGTGACACCCGCCTTACCATCGTGAGGTCGTGGATTCAAATCCCCGGTCCCGTACCAATGAGTTCTTTGGGATTTATGTACGGAATTTCACACCACTGGCTTTTCGGTGAAGGAAAATATCGTGAGGCAACCTGCATACGTCCATAGAAGAAATTCGATGGCGTATGTGAATCCACCAACCCGCACTGGGCCAGCGTGGTGGATATGGCCCAAACACCCTTCGTGGGTAGGCCTACGTCCTGCAGTGGACTATTAAAAAGGCTGGTACAGTACAGTACAGTACAGTACATCATAGTTTATATATGTTTATTTTGATATAGGTATCTAAATCTCGCGAGGAGGAGAAAAGACCTATGCCCAGCAGCGGATGAAATAGGCTATATTACCTCGGTGGCTCAGTGGTTAGTGACTCTAGCTTCTGGATCAAAGAGTCGTGGTTTCGATCTCCACCCAGGGTAAATTTATATGTGATAAACATAAGTGTTTGCTCTGTGTCTGGGTGTTATTTAGTTACTATCTAAATAAGTATGTATTTAAAAATAAGTATATGTAGTATATCAGTCTCTGGCAGCCATATCACAAGCTTTGCTTAGTTTGGGGTCAGAGGCTGTAATAGGTAGATGGAAATAAAGCGTGGGTCCCGGATCTTCAGTAATTATCTAATATCCAAGAAATGGGACTACACTAGCAATCACAGAACAGCTGTCTCTAGATCTATCTTCTATGCTAGCAATCGACCAACAACGCCTTCAATTGTTTCTGTCTAATTTAAACATCAAGACAAGTTTACTCTCATTGACCGACGAACCACCGGAGGAGGTATACAATTCGACGCGTTTTTTTTTTATGTATAACCACGCATAACTTTTTTCATAGAGGTCCGATTTCAATAATATTTTTTTATTGGAAAGAATATACTTCGAAATTGGTCTCATTTAAATTTTATCGAAATCGGCTGAGCCATTTTTGATAAATCAACAATAATGTGAAAAATGCTACATCGATCCGTGCGAGATATTCGCGAATTCTGTACACGGGTGCAGTCGGTCATGCTATTTTTTGCAAAAAATAATCATGTTTTATAATTAAACTTGAACATGCAAGCATTCCATTAAAATTCATTACACCGAACTAACAAAGCAACCTAAGTCTTTTTTCTGCAAATCTCATCCCGCTCTAATACATATTCATGTATCAGGAGAGACATTTCAATCCATTATGAAATGTAACTCAATACTCGAGTAAAACGAACAAGAACATCTTATCTCACTCCTGACTATAAGTCGACGGTATCTTGGATCGTAACAAAAGGTAAGTGCAGAAGTAGCCGCGAAGTAGCTCTGTACTTTACTTGTCAGTATCTGAGTTTCACGTGTTGCAAGCTGCTATTTTGCAACTGACGGAGGAGGCTGAATGTGTCATAATTATTACTCAGTCACTTATTCAAAACTTAGAACAAGGCTCTCTTCGGTGGAATAACTGCGACGCCTCATGGTCCTCTGCCTGTGTTTGTTCTTCCATGCACCGTTGTATCTACAAATGCTTTGCGTAATCTTTTACCTAATCATATCATAACCTCAATATTTTTAAAATCGACAAACATCTTCAAACAGGGCGTTTGTTTCAATAAGCCTGCATATTTTTTCATGCCGTTGTAGCTAGTCACATAATAGCTTGCCAATAAGCAAGCATATAAGTAGTATTACCTAACATTAAAGTTGTTGAGATCAAAATACCTAATGCTATGTAGTGACCCCCCAACTAATTGACTTAATTTTTTTTTACAATGCAAACCTAAATAAAAAAAAAATATTGCTTTTGACGACATTTTGCCTCATATCAAGTAAATATGTGGTTTGATGCATTTTAAAACTGCCCCTGAACAGGCCTTAAGTTATAATAACAATACGCAAGGTAACCTAGGCTGTTGTTTGAGTTTATAAGCCGTCGCACCTGAAGGTTTCTGACATATAAAAACAAACCAGAAGCTAAGCTACTGCTTTCCAGAAAACCAAAGTGCTAGCAATTTGCATATAAAGTGGGTAAGACTGTAAGAACCGTGAGTTTTAAGCAGATAATGTTCGTAAGTTATGATTTGATGACGATCTTTGACAAGAAGGAACGGTGGCTACGCCTGTCAACATGGGCTTAATTAGAATATTGTTTTTGTTCGACAATAATATGTATTGTTTATGGTTATCGATTCTGCAGATGTTCACTGGACTTGAAAGCTATTGGGCAATGGTTTTTCCGAAAACAATTGCTTTTTGTTGATTGTTTTGGATAATGATAATAAGAAATCAACAACGTGAAGCAGCAGGAGATGTTAATAATGTTTTTGGGAAACATGGGAGTTAATTGATATTCTTATCATCTCAAAATGTTGAGCATAGTGTTGCGCCGCGCAGAGTAGGTACCATAGTAATATTATATATAAAATGTAGGTCACACAGTTCAAAATATTGGGTACCTAGTGCGGGCCTGTTATGGGCGATAAACGCTTAAAATCAAGTGAGCGTATATCACCACCACCCTATCTAATTGAGGATTGAGACACTTCACATATCACAGTCTTCGAAAATATGAAGAGGAAAAGTTAAAACGTGGAGCTTTCTTACGTACAAGATTAAGAAGAAGAAGTGAACTTTGAACAAAAATAGAGGTAGTTTTTTTTTTAATTAAAATTTACTAACCACAGACTCCAGGGCCTGTGCCCTTTGTTAACTACAATTTACAATTATTTTACTACATACTGTACAAAGAGTAGGTACTAGAAATCTTAGCCTAAGTTAGTCAGAGCACTGCGTGAATGCCACGAGCAGACCGGCGACCCGCAAGCAGCACCCGATCACGAGTGTGACACATGTGCCAGCCGTCGCTCTCCTCGACCATATTTGAGGTAGGAGAACGACCCGACACATGATGCCGCCGCAAGAAGGAGCCTTCGATGGCGAGCATGAATGCTTGGGGCATGCACACAATGCTCATAGAGGTAGTTTAAATATATAGAATCTAGAGGTGTTAAAAACCTAATGATCTCAAAGTTAAATTACCATTGTTAAACCTACATATCACCGGCTTCCCTAATACTAGGGCTACCCAACGGGCTCATGCGAACTTACTTTATTATTAGTCCATAATAATATTACTCGTATACATTCGCCTTCAATCCGTGTTTCCAAAATAAGTCTCAATTAAGTTTAAAAACTTTAAAAAGCATTCTTCTTTGTACAGATTGTTATTTTCTACAGTCGAGTATGCGAGTGTGAGAAATATAGCCCAAAGATAGGATTATAAGAGCTAATACAAAGGCTTATCTTGGTAACAAACGCCGCTCAATAAAAAGTGCGATGAACCGCCTCCGTAGTAACCTATATGAGACACGGTGATGAGAATGGATTTATATAGAGCTGTTACTGTGAAAACTCTGTGCCGGCATTTAAAAAGTTCACTGTTGAAAATAGGCTAAGCCGATTGGAGCATATTCACCATGCTGGCCCTGTGTGAACTGTGAACGTTTATTTTGAACTGTTGACATTTTAGGTGTAATATTAAGTCTGTGCTGACTGGCTGGGCTGGTTTAATTCTCTAGATTTCCAAATTAAAATCATCACCTTGGAATTAGGTTATTTATTTTGAAATTGTATTTAGTATATATTATTTTTTAGTTTTGATTTGTGTTGATTCTAGTTAATTTATCTCTTTGTCTATTTATTCATGCCTACTTCCCAATGTCTTCTACCTGTAGGTTGACTGGCAGATAATGCTATTTAGCGTTAAGTCCTCCTTTTGTACAAATGGTGTACATTAAAGTGTTAAATAAATAAGCCTATGTTGCGCTTGACAGTACATGGTCTCAAATCAAGGGCTCTAATTTTCTGTGATTAAAAGTAGAAGACCTGCTAACTATAATATATCCATGCAATAAATCAAATTGTTCCCATTCTCTATTGCTGCATGAAAGAGTAACAAACACACATTCTGATTTATATATTTATACGTATTTCTCGTACGTCTACCTGGGACAGGTAGGTCCGGCTTCAAGAAAGAGGTCAATCGTTGAATCCGACTCGGCTGGGCAGCGTTCGGAAAACTGCGTAATGTCAGTCGGAAGTGTTTGACCAGTGTGTGTTACCAGTAATGACTTATGGCACTGAAACGTGGCCTCTTACTATGGGCCATATTAATAAGCTCCAAGTAGCCCAACGAGCTGTGGAAAGGGCTATGCTTGGAGTCTTTCTGAAAGATCGAATCGGAAATAAGGAGATCCGTAGAAGAATCAATGAAATGAAATGAAATTAAATATTTATTCCACTAAAATAGAGTACATATAAATGGTGATTCAGATTAATTCGTTCCTTCTATTAGCCATTTACTAGCATGTGGAAAAAAGCACTAAAGTAAATAATAAAGTTATAACAGAATTATTCCTAAAATTAATTACAAATCATGTCAAAGTACGGTCAAATTAAATAAATAACAAAATGACATAAAATAAAAGTAATAAGTCAAATTAAATAATAAACATGTTTAAATCAAAAAAAAAAAAAATTATGTTATCGTTTACGCATAGTCATCATAGAATCAAAGTTACCGACATAGCCCAACGGATTGGCAAGTTGAAATAGCTGTGGGCAGTGCACATAGCGAGAAGGACTGATGACCGATGGGGTCGAAAAGTTTCTCTAATGGAGACCACGTATCGGCAAGCGCAGCGTAGGACGTCCACTCACAAGGTGAACGGATGATCTCATTAAGACCGCAGGATCGCGTTGGATGCAAGCCGCTTCCAACCGGTTTTATTGGAAATCCGTAAGGGAGGCTCATGTCCAGCAGTGGATGTCCGATGTCTGATGGATGGATGGATATTTATTAATATTAGTAAGCAAGGATGTTGTAACAGCTCTATATATTTACGAAATCAATCCTCTGAAGTACGCCGTCCCGCTCGTAGCGATGATACGGGGACAAATACAAATTGATAAACAAAAAGAAACACATTACTTACATACATTTTGTATTTATAAAACTTGTAATGCATTGGAAATGGGCTGAGTAAAGGACGTGTAGTGTAGACTACAGTAGTGAATATCGTCGTCTCTCTTCATCTTTAGGCATTTCTTTGCTCCTTACTGCTAGCACTATACTATCTTTAACAGTAGCAACATAACCAAACATTACAGTCAATACAGGAGCGGAAAACCAGCTATGGAGAGGCTAACTATGCTAAGTCTTTCTGCGAGATTTCTTTATTTATTCCTTCATCGATAAAACAGTACCTAGTCTAAAAATCCGTAGATACTTGTAATTTCTGTAATCTAGAACTCATTGGTACAGGATCAGGATTTGAACCCTTTACCTCACTATTACCATGGCTAGTGAAGTAGTGACTAGAACTTTGATAAGTCCTAGGTTATACTTTGTTAAATTGGTTTCAAAGTAAGCAAATAATGTAGTATCTAGTTACAACCAAAGCCTTTAAGTTAACATTCCTTGTAAGCGTGAATGTTTACAGAAAATCTATTGATGTCCATTCCAGATGCTTTTGAAAATCTCGTCGTTCGTACATGAGGCTACTAAAAAAGAGGCTATATGTTTTAAAAACTATTCATAAGAATGACAAAATGATTTTACGTATTGTTTTCCAAACAGACATTTAATTAAGTAATCTATTAAAATACCGACACATGTCTTAAAATACAATATCAGCTAAGTATTTGTAGAAAATAGGTATTTATTGTCTAAAAACTACCAAATTGTCCTGATATTTTAAATTAGAACCTATTAGTCAAAAGTTGTTTATCTCTACGGTATCTGCAAGGAATCGTTTCTATTTATATAACAGATTCGGAAAATAAAATTGTGCGAGTACTGTCTTAGTTGGAGTATCCAATCGCCTTAAATGCCAATAGGCAGGATGACTAAAAATATAATAAGTCCGTCAGAAAGATTTAAAAAAAAATTAAACACGTAGTTTTTCCTTCGAGCATATAGCAATGGAAATGTTAATGATAAAATCCACGAACATAATTGTCTGCTAATGATACGTGGGACGGGGAATACACGCATTGCACACGCGCAAATAAAAATCTTATTTGTGTAAACGCACACTAAAACAATCCCGCACACCATCATATAATACGCACACAATTATAAAATATAGCGTAGTTACGCAATGCTTCGACGCACACTATGATTATATCTAGTGATAGGCATTCTTAAGATGATTTTGTATTTTTTCCGAAAAATGTTTGTATTTTTTTTATTAAGTGTAAAGTGCTAGTGAACGTGCATGCGTGCGTGTGTAAGCAAATGATACAACATTGTTAAATGTGACTTTCGTAGCGGCAATCTCGTTGAAACTTGCAGTAAAGTTACCATCCACTTTACTGTGGGTATAACATACTAAAAATATGATTTTTACTAAGACTCCGACCAAAACATGCTGTATCCAGGTCATGAAATACTTATTGAAAAAAATAATACAGAAATTAACTGAAATTATAGGTTATTTTGCTATTTCCGAAAATAATATTTCAAAAATTACTTATTTCCGCAGGTTGTGACTTTGAATATAATGTTTATAAATTAGGTACGAAATACAAACCGCAAAAGCGATTGGTGATATTGTAAACGAGAGCCAAATAATCCAATAGGTAGGAACTAACACATCGCATTTTATAAAATTTAAAATTCATTCAATCAATTTTACTCACCTCTAGTCCCCGCACTATGCCTTCTACCAAGACGTCGTCGCGTCGTAAAACTGTCGCTAATCTATCAAAACTGGTAGTTCTTTTAAATCACAATTATTCAAAACGACATACACAATTGACAAAAATAACACTTATTTGTGGTAGGAAATACTGTGTTCCAGTGAGTTTGATGTCGCTGATCGTCTGTCACACAAAAAAACTGCACAGTTCACCATTTTCACGGAGCACTACTTCGCGACACGAAACGACACCTAAAGGCCGCGGTCGCGAGTGAAATATTTTTATATAACGTGTATGGCCGAGGAGAGGCACATGGCCAGCAGAGGGGCACGTCTTACGTTAACATATCCTTTGGTATATGCTCGAAGAGTTTTTATTTTGTTCAGTGCCAATAGTTTTGATACAGTTCCGGCACAGTGCTAAATCAGAATATTTTTCACTTTGCCGGAACTGTGGTTTCACTGATAGGTGTCAATCGGCCTTACATCGCCTTGTGCACGAACGTCCTATTACCGTTACTGACGGACATACAAACACTTCCCCACCCAATTACTGCTAAATAATCTATCACCTTAAACCCTTAGCTCCTACTAAATGGTCATAGGGTATGGACCATAGATCTTGCGAGATATGACATGTCGTTTCGACCTAGCAGTGACCTAATTTTGCACAAAGGTCTCTGGTTAAAATCTACGTCGTCATCTCTACGTAGCGGAGATCTGCGGGCAAATTCTGTCAACCGGTCTCGTGACCGAAGTGATACGCTCCCGTTACGTAAAAAAGAAACCTCATTCTTTTAGTCTATGGCCGATTGCCATTGCGCGGGCATAGCAAAATTGATTAATTTTTCCCGCCATTTCGAAACATTTTTCACAACTCGATTTCACTGTTGAAAATATTTTAGTAGGTATTATTTTATTCACAAGTGTGTTGAAAAACGTCGTATGCTACAAGAGTGTAGAGCGTAGTGTGTGCCGTCTTCGGTTCTCTTAAGACCCTCGATTACGGGCTCGGGTCTTAACAGCGCCTCAGCGTCACTCAGCGGTAGTCACCAACATTACACACTTGTACTATAATGTACTATAATTAGAGGTTCCTGTCTGGATACGCATTAAAATTCTTCCGTGTTGAAATGAAAAAATAATACTGATGTAAAATTTGAGATCAAGTGGACACACGTGTCTACCCAAGTAGCACACTAGTGAATTTTGTAACATATAAGACTTCCCGTGTCCGGTTGATAAGTAAAGAGAAAGCTTCTTCGTAGACCTCTATGTATCCCTATTGTGTGACCAAGCCAACTACGTTATTTTCACTTCACTTTTTAACCCACAACTCGAATTATACAGCAAATAAGGGTCATAATTGCTTGCGTTTTTTTTTTGCAGTAACCTTTAAGTTGGTTTTTGTGGTGCTGAAAGACGGATCAATGGGATGCACGAAGTAGGAGTTGTGAAACTTACAAAACGGTGTGCGGAATTCAAGATGGCTGAGCAGATTGGACTTAGTTTTACTGTCATATTGCGGCTATTGAAAAATCTGCTCATATATTTTACTAGTAGTTCTCCAAACAGTAGACCTCGCGACACATCTATTTAAATACATTTTATATTCTTGTGATCTTCTCTGAATAAGCTTGTATCTCGACTTGCTCTTGATCGATTTAGTTCATAATCACAATTTATGTTAGGATTTAGATATAAATCATATAAATATAGTTTCAAAAAACTACGAAACACGCTTAGGATTTTTAGTAAAAAGACATTGTCATCTCTCTTTAATAGGCGTGCAAAGTTTAAAGAAAATCTGATCGATCAAAGTAAGGCTGATAAATAGCACGACAGTAAATTTCCTCCCTTTTCAAGGGAAACAAAACCCCCTTAATTGCGGGGGTGATTCTCTTGAAAATTAAATCCATTAATATAATTATAAAACCTGTAAACCAAGTTTCGTCCAGGTTTGTTGGAAAATGCCACCTGTAGAGGAAAATCAAGATCCGGACAGACAAAAGCAAAATCGTGGAGTTAATAAGAAGACCTCTCTCACTTATTTCGCTTCGGTCAATTAATCTATGTAACTACACTTAATAACTAAATAGTTATCAAAGACAAGACCTAATAAGCCAATCATCACATAAATTAATTAAACACGACTTAATTACGCCCACAACCGACATTATCTTTATAATTGCTAATGAATTCAATAACACATTCTAGCATTTCATTACACAAAGGGTCACGCTTGGTTATCAAGAAACAGTGTTGCCATGATATGTGAAAATTATCCCATTTCTAATCGTTTAATAATTTCTTGTTCAAACCTAATTTGTATATATCGACGAATTTCATCAAATTTTATTCACGTAATGTATCTAAAATTGAATTATTTGTGTGTGTAACAAGTACAATTGAATTATTAGTGTGTTGTAAGTGAAAACTTCTTTAGCGGCGTTGCGCACTTTTTGGGATGGGTAAAAAATGTTAAACTAGCGTCAGGACACGTGACCTGATCGAAAATTCGTAAGACGGCGCAGGGCGCTTGCGCGAGTGTGCGTGTGTGATGTTGTATTTTACCACATATATGATAGTACTTCATAATATGTTCTAGTTTTCACTTCTGCACTCCCGGAGTGCAACACGTTATTTTTTTTATTTAATGGTATTATTTAGAATTTTTTAAATGTTGAAAGGAAATCACATAGTAAGATACTTTACAAGATTATTTTTTGCAAAAATTAGCATGACCGACTTCACCCGTGTACAGAATTCGCGAATATTTCGCACGGATCGATGTAGCATTTTTCACATTATTATTGATTTATCAATAATGGCTCAGCCGATTTCAATAAAATTTAAATGAGACCAATTTCAAAGTATATTCTTTCCAATAAAAAATAATTAATAAAATCGGACTACTATTAAAAAAGTTATTCGTGGTTATACATAAAATATATATATATATATATATATATATATACCTATATATATATATATATAAAATAAGGTCATGAATTTTTATAATAGGTACCTACTAAGTGATTTATTTATGTTCTTCATGGGTACTTAAGAGAATAAAGAAACTTTGTATTTGAATTTTGATAATATTAGATAAGATTGTCTGATAACATTAAAGCAGTTTAGTTGTTAAATAGTTTAATTTTAATCCGTTATATTTCTTGTTTTTCCTGTGTTTTGTTTTCTACTAATACATTACTGATTGTCTGTCTGTCAGTTTTCAGGACAAATAGAGATTCAGTGTTTGTTCAGGGTGATGCTCTAAACTCTAATCGACAGACATATGCTATGATATCATTGTAATATACTTATACGTATTCAATGAACAGAATGAATACATATCTGTCTACGGAGCAACTGCATCAGTAGATATTTTTTAAGGTTTCGGAGCCCACCATAAAATTGCATTTTTAAAAATAATTATCAGATAAAATTTTACTATGGGACCAATCCTATATTCAATGTTTGAGTATTATCTGTACACCCCGTTTATATCTCTGAATGTTTGTTTAGTCCAGGAATTATCGAATTTACATATCGTCAAAAACACATTTTCGTGATTATCTTAATCATATTGTTTAGTAATCATGAATATAAGTTTAACGACAATCATTCTACTGAAATATGTAACAAGGCCTGTCAGTCACGCTTCAAAGTAGCACCACTTTCATCAAAACTATTTTTGAAATTTTCTACCCCTATATTTAGGGGAAAACCCGATAGTTGTTATCACTGTCAACAAAAAGCAACTAAATTAGGTGCAAACTGTATAAAATTTTCAGGCCAATTAGGTTTGAGGCACCCTAGCGCGTTCCATACCAAAATCTGCAGCTATACGGTACAATGCGCGCCCTATTTTCATTTATGAAGCTTTGTATTGAACCCTATTGTTTTGAAATAGAGTGTTAAATCGTTTGATTTTTATTTTAACAACTTTAACTTCTTTGATCGCAGCATTTGCGGCTTCCAAATCAGCAATAGGACTCTATTTCTAACAAGATAGAGCATTTTATTGATTGTATTTTTCCAAATTAGGTGCAGATATAAATTTGTAGTTTTATAGCAGACTTGCACGATTCGAGCTTAGGTTTTTTACAATTACGGGGTTAACAGGGCATGTAATGGCCATGATTGTTGCTGATTGGTCGACAAAAACTGTTGTTTACGTAAATTAACTGATGTGAACGTTTTGTTTGAGTTGTGTTTGTCACGGTGTTGTGGGTTTGTGATTTATGTTTTCTGCTAGGTTTAATTGAAGGGGATTTTATCTTGATATTGGTATTGCATAGCTTAGAGATTTTGTTCAAGATTAGACGTTACACCGCAAAGCAAATTGTAGTAATTTGTCGCAGATAAATCGGTACTTACATATTTAGAAATCAGTTTCTGGATTTGTACTCTGTCTTGTTGTTATGTCACCACCCTTAACAATAAAATATTGATGCTTGCACAGTTAAATTGAGAAACTGATAAATGTATTTTGATAGTAAATAGAGTAATTTGTTTTCTATGAAATGATTTTTATTGTGCTTCACACACTAGGTGTATAGAAACTTTTCTTTTTGTGATAAACATTTCAAAAATTGAACCTGCATCTCTCTAGGATTCCGGCCCAGATACTTTGTCCAATTAAGCTAAAACGCTGTCTGCGAAGGCGCTGAATTAGTGAAAGTGTTTATCATTTTTTTGAAATGTTTATCACAAAAAGAAAAATATGTATTCTATTTTAACTATCTAATCTACACATCAATTTATTTGACCTTGTGTAATATATATGTTTACTTTCATCCATCCCATGTCTTTTAGAACAACATCAGCATCTATTTTTAATATTAGTTCACAGCTGAACTAAGGCGAACTCATGAACCACTCAATTGAACTATACTTATCCACCTCTCTGGTCAGAAAACCCGTACTGGAGGTTCGTGGATTCATTTAAGTCATCTAATTTATTTTACACTTCTACAGTCTTATCATAAAAAAAAGTTGATGAGTCGTGTACGGGTTTCCTCGCAATGTTTTCTTATACCAAAAAACCAGTAGTGTGAACATGCGTACTTGAATTCCAAAATTCAAGACCGGGATTTGAATAGTGATATCAAGACTATTTTTTTCATAGGACATCACGGTTTTAGTATTTTTTTATTTACAACTGCATGGTCCGTGTCATTTGTTACATTAGGTTTTCTAATTACTAAAAGAAGACTATACAATACTATACAAATGCAAGGTATCTGATTACCCTAGACTAAAGGAAAATGGGGTGATTGAGACTATCATTAGTAACAACTTCTACTATAGCACTAACCTTGAATTCATTCATTCTTAAAAAAATCAATTGTTTCATAGGAACATTGTTTCGATTCAGAGTTGAAGTTTTGTATAGAACAGCTGATATTGTATTCTCGAATTTTGGGCTACCCCATTGTAAAAGACGTTTATAATGTGTAATAGTCTCAAACATCCCCTATCAGCTTAATAATAATACATATTTTGGGACATCTTACTCACGGCCTCTGACCGCAAACTAAGCAAAGCTTGTGATATGGCAGCCAGATATCCAGATATCTGATATACAGAATTCGAATTGGTGTATCATGACTAAACTTATATAACTAAACTAAACAAAAATTACTACATTGTAGGATTTTTTGACAGTTGATGATTTTTCAGAAATATTTCAGCCGATTTCGATAAAATTTAACCTTTCCAACTAACCAACAATTATTTTTTTAAATCCATTTACAATTGGCGAAAGTATCGTTAAACATAGGTTGGTACACAAAAAAGCCGTGGTGGCCTAGAGGTAGTGACACTCGCCTTGCAATCGTAAGGTCGTGGGTTCAAATCCCGGTCCCGTACCAATGAGTACTTTGGAATTAATGTACGGAATTTAACACCACTGCTTTTTCCGTGAAGGAAAACATCGTGAGGCAACCTGCATGCACCCGTAAAAGAAATTCAATGTCAATCCACCAACACGCACTAGGCCAACGTGGTGGATATGGCCCAATCACCTTTAGTGGGTAGGCCTACGTCCTGCAGTGTACTATTAAAAAGGCTGGTACAGGTACACAAAAAAGCCATACAGACGAACACAGAGCCTCCTCTTTTTAGGAAGTCAGTTAATAAAATTCAGGCTTTAACTCAGCAGTGGTCTAAAAAAGGCTGCAGACCATAATGACACTACACGGAGAGGGTATTTATTTTATTTCTAGTAGTTGTTCTCATTGTATCCTCATTTACCCCATTGAACACATTGCTGTACAATCTAACATTTACATGTGTACACAAAAAGCCAGGCGGCACCATTGAAGCGACATTTTTGCCTGCGACATTGAATGCGACAGCGACAATACGTCCGCGACACGACAAGTGCCGCGCGGCTGTCGCGCGACTTGTCGGTTTAATTGGGTGAGGAGAGGTGCTGACTTAGTGAGGCTACCGTACTGAACAGTAGGGATAGCAAGATCTTTAGCATACTACGGTATATTGCAAATTTAATAATTATTTTTGGATTTTAGAAATGTTAGCTACAACACTTCTAGAAATTAGGAAACAGTGACCCCACTTTGAATTTTGAAGAGACATTGTTTTTTTTTTCTTTTTTTTTATTTCTTGTATGTTTGCGTTTGACTACATACTGCCTGATGTTGAGCAGATATGTGGTCTAGGATGTAGCACGCTTACCTAGAAGATATAAAGATACCTATTTACTCGGGATTTGAAGACACCCACGTTGTACTTAAGCGGGAAGACAGACCCAGGCAAAGCGTTCCACATTCTGGCTGTTCGTATGAGGAATGAGGATTCGAAATGCTTTGTTCTAACGCGCGGAATGGTAATTAGTCATAGTCATAGTCATAGTCATATTTATTGGTAAAAAATTTTACATGTCAAATAAAAGTGTACAATAATTCCATAACTTAGGTACAATATTTGTAAATAATAAATTTATGTAATAAATAAATAATTAGGTCCTCATAATAAAAATTTCCACTCACAAACTTTGTCGAATTATAAAAAAAAACAAACAAACAATTCGTTCCACTCCGACAACCATAATTTGGAGTAGACAAAAAATATTATAATTATTATGCAATTTAAAAACACTTATCTTATAACCTTATAAAATTCTTCAAACTCATAAAAAGCTTGCTCTATTAGCCACTTTTTTAGTTTAAACTTGAACGACTGCAGAGACACAGCCGCAGTGACATCTTCCGGCAGATTATTATAAACAGTCGGGCCCATAACATGCGTCAACTTGGAGGACTTCTCCAACGATCGCGGAACGGTCAACAACTTGTGCCTGCCACGGGTTGGATACGCGTGCTTAGAACCTCGCTCAGGCATCGTATCCAAGTTTGTTCTGGCGTACACTGCCACCTGATAGATCAGAATGGCAGGCAGCGTTAGGATTCCCAACTTCTTGAAGTAGGGGCGAGCCGGGGTGTCCCAGGACACTCGTGCCACGGCCCGTACCGCACGCTTTTGCATGCGAAACGCCCGTTCCCATTCCGCGGCTCTAGCTCATATCTCTGCCCCATACTGAAGTTGAGAGTGCACTGTAGCAAAGTAGCACGCTCGTGCTACCTCACCCGACACCACTCTAGCAACTCGTTTTAGTGCAAAGCACGCGCTACCGAGCTTTCCGCACACTTTTTCTATGTGGTGGTCCCACTTCAGTCCCCGGTCCACCTCGAATCCCAGGAATGTAGTCGATTTCTGTTCCTCAATTCTCACTCCACCCAGAAGCACCGTCAGTGGTCTTACCGGCCTACCTGACAGATTAAACTGGATGAAGTGAGTCTTGGAGAGGTTGAGAGCGAGGCCGTTTATGTGGAACCACTCAGCCAGCTGCGAAGCCGCAGTGTTCAACCTCCTCTCCAGCCCGTCCACAGTCGGATCAGTGACTATCGCCGCTACGTCATCCGCATACATTAGTATGTCGGCGGCGGTCACAGCATCCGGCAGGTCGTTTAGAAGCAGCGAGAAGAGGATGTTAGACACCGACGACCCCTGCGCCACGCCCATCTCAGCCGTCATGGGATCAGACCTTAGCGATCCACCGCAGCTGACGACTACTTGCGATCGCTCATGCATCAGACCCGCCAGAAGAGAGTGTGAAGCACCCACCACGCCGTAAAACGGTAATTTTGCACCAAGTATACCGTGGTCGGCGACATCAAAAGCCTTCGATAGGTCACAGCAGAGAATAGCAACCTGCAGTTTTGGTCTGGATTCCCGTGCAGCCATGACGCGGCGTACCACCTCGCGGGTAAGTGCAGTCGTTGAGCGTCCCTCTCTGTAAGCGTATTGCCTATCCGATAGTGCGCGCGTTTCAGACAAGAAATCTATTAGTCTAGAACTGAGGCCATTCTCGAAAATTTTTGCGACTGCAGGAATAATAGATACCGGTCTATAGCTATCGATCGACTCTCGATTCCCCTTTCCTTTGTACAGTGGCGATACCTTGCTGAGCTTAAAGGGAGTCGGGAAAACACCCTCCGCTAGACAACTATTGTATAGGTCTGCAAGTATGGGGGCTAGCGTCGTTATAGCAGATCTGATTAAGTTCATCGACATGTCGTAAATATCTTTAGCGTTTTTTGGCGGTATTTTAGTCGTAACAATTCGGTATACTTCATCCGCGCTAAACCTACGCAGACGCAGAGAGCGATCAGGCGTTGCGCGCGCATCTTCCAGTAATTTTATAGCCCGAGTGACGTTCGCGCGCTGCGCGTTGCACGCGACAGCTGCGTCCAAAAACCTACTGTTCATTGAATCGACTGCAGATTTTTTACAGTCGAATTTCGTGAAGTCAGGTTTCCTAATTATATCGGTAAAGTCAATGCGGAGACTATTGTATTTTCCCCTTTCTTTATTTATCACAGTCCACATAGCCTTTGGTGCATTATTACTAGAATAAATTAACTTAGAATAATAATTACATTTCGTACTTTTGAGAAGCGAGTCATAGTAAATAGTCATGTCAGATATCATTGCATTAATTGATTCATTATTTGGATTTCGTTTGCTGATTTCTATAATATCAAAAAGCAAGCATTTATAATTTTTTACATCTGGTGTTATCCAAGATGCGTCCGAATTTTTGTTACATGTTTTCTTCAGAGGAAAACATATATCAAATTTATTTTTAATAATATTTAATACAGATGTAGCTTTCACTGTAGCATTACTATTTAACAAAATTTTGCCCCATTCCACGCTATCCAGAGCATTAGAAAAATTTCGTTGGTTGGCGCGCGAAAACTGTCTAACATACCTAGATGTAGGTACTTGCGTGCGACATTCCAAACTACACTTAATACCGTGATGATCGCTTAAATTCGTAATAACTGGTTTTACGGACACCAAGTTGTCCGGAAGATTAGTATAGGCATGGTCCAGACAAGTAGAAGTGGAAGCTGTTACCCTAGTGGGAAAGTCCACTTTGTTCGTCATACCATGGGCCGACAACAAATTATTTAAGGTTTTTACATCGCGGTTTGACGCATCTGCAGTGTTCAAGTTCCAGTCGCCTAATATCAAACAATATATACCTAGATCTGAAATATGCTCGAGCAATCTTTCGAAATGTTTTAGGAAATCGTTGTTACTTATTAAATTTGTTCTATAAATGCATATTATCGTCAATTCAAATTCTATCATATTAATTGCAGAAATTTCTAAAAATTGCTCCACCGATAGTGACTTTAACTCTGAATTTTCACTGCACTTCACATTATCGGAAACAAACAGACACGACCCGCCGTGAGAGTATTTCTTTCTACAATAGTATGATGCTAGCTTATATCCGTCTATCGCAACACTCTTGAGGTCGGCTTCCCTATTCCAATGTTCCGTGATCGCGAGCACGTCGCACTCGAGGTCTCCTCGCAGCAGCACTTCCAGTCTATCTGTTTTGTTGTTAATACAGCGGATATTCTGGTGACATACTACAAGCGTCCTCGTAGTGGCATTCGCATTATGTTGCAAGGACGTGTTGCCGCTGTGGCTCTGGGCGAGTAGACTGGTCGCCGCGGGCCGTGACGCCCCCCCGGCCCCGGGGGCGGGCGAGAAACCAGTCCGATATCTTGACAAGTGGAGGCCAGGCACTGGGCGAACTAATCAGCTGGTACAAACTTTCGGGGAAACCGATGACAAACGCGGCATGCTTGTCTGTTTTTATATCGCGTTTTACCACCGTATATTTATCACACGGTTTGATTTTGTTGATATATTTTAATACAGTCGGCACCGTTGTATCCGGCTTAAGGGACCATGCCTGGATGTGAATCATTCGCTCCGCAGTCTGGAGATCGTCGTCCGCTTGACCTGAGCCAGTCACAATTTTTCGCGTCTTGTGGTTTGACCTTTTGTATTCGACCTTCGTCCAACCACCCGTAGCATTCAGACCCAGTAGCTCGTCATTACCCTCGAGCGATTGTGATTCATCAGCACTCGATACCTCTTTGGTTGTGTGCGTGGACTTCACTTTCCCGTTAGGTAATCGCGGCTTGTTTACATCGGGAGTTTTTTGAGTTTCCGTCAAATTGCAGGTAGCAGTCTGACTAGTGATTACAGCGCTATTTTTCTTAGCCGCTGCGGCGCTTGAGGCGGCAGCGGCCGCGTTTTTTCGTACTTGCCGTACCGGTCGCTGTCTCGCTGGTATTGCGTCCGCGCTCGCACAAGTTGTTTTTAACTTATCAGCCGAGGACTTACCCTCTAAGTTAGCTTTTATTTGCGCGATCAATTCACCTTGCGTGGAAATCTCGTCAGCTTGTTGAGTGATTATGTGAGTTTGTGCTTTCACAATGGATTGCAGGGAACTCACTTCGCTGGTGAGGTTGGCCACGGACTGGAGCAGCTCCGAAATATTTTTTTCTATCACTTTAAGAGTCATTGTATTTTAATTTTCTAAAAAATCTTGAGCAAACGTTCACACTCGTCACACGTAGGTAGGTAACATAACATAATTAATCTGCGTGCGTTTGCTTAATAAACGAAAACTATTACAGTTAAAATATAAATATTTTTGGGACATCTTACACACGGCCTCTGACCCCAAACTAAGCAAAGCTTGTGATATGGCTGCCAGAGACTGATATACTACTTATACTGTACTGTACTGTCCCAGCCTTTTTAATAGTCCACTGCAGGACGTAAGCCTACCCACGAAGGGTGATTGGATACTACATATACTTATTTTTAAATACATACTTATATGGATAGTAACTAAATAACACCCAGACACAGAACAAGCACTTATGTTCATCACATAAATATTTGCCCTGGGTGGGGATCGAACCCACGCCTCTTTGATTCAGAAGTTAGGGTCACTTACCACTGAGCCACCGAGGTAGGCGAGTTTTTGTGTAGCTCTATATATTTTTATTAGTTCTTCCTCGTTGAAGATGTTCTCCTAATTATCATTTAGTTTTGGAGTTACACGCAAGCTACTGTAGTTTTCAATTATTTAAAAACTCATACTAACCGCTCTGGTGCTGTAGTTTTTAATTTATGATCCATGTGAGAAGAATAAAGAGCGTCAAATAAAATCAAAAGAAACATACTCGGAATTCTCAAAATTCGTATTTTAGAATGTATGGTTTTCAATGCAACGTGTGAATCTGCCAACCCGCAAATGAAGCAGCAATGCAATTTTGTGGATTTAACCCGATTTTTATTTGCGGACTGGTATATGTTCAGCAGTGGGCTATTAACGGCTCCCTTTAATAATATGTATGTGTAAGTCATCAATATGGAATGTAAAAAATGCCAAGTTGACGATGTAAGTACAGGAGTTATAGGACTCATGACATAGTTTGATAAGGTACCTATTTGTCAGCGATCATCGAAATTAAGCAGCATTCGGCACTGTAGGTTTTCGGATGGGTGACCGCAGGAGGCATATACAATTGAGCTAACGCTCGGATGACACGTTAAGATGTAGGTCTCGGTTGTTTTACCGTAAGACACCAAGGTTAACCACCTGGAAAGAAAGGTAACATAAAATACCACAGATTCTATAGCGCAATCTGAAGGAGGTCCTGAGTAGCGGTTCACTACAACTATGTTTGGGCTATCTTCACTGTACAACAGTCCTGTGAGACCCACTACTGACTGTGCATTTAATTTAAGGTCAAAGGTTAGCTTTACATTTAGAGAAAAGAACAGGAAAAAGTTAAGACAGGTGTTGATATAATATAGAGTACATGTACATATTATGTACATGTACTCTTAAGCTACCGATTGAACTGAAAATAATATACTTATACCTACTTGAAAAAATCAAGTAATTGAAATTAGTAATTGAATTGAATAATCGAAATGACTGTGTAGAGCTAAACTTATGTCTGTTAGAAATAATAGTTTATAAGGAAATTATTACGGACGTTATTATTAGATATCGTTGATTTTTACTTACAAAAATATTTTTGTACAATTATTTTAAAAATTCACGTCAAAATGTTACAGACACGACGAAAATAAAAAAAATATTATTTAGCCACACTACACATACACCTACATTAAATATGTAGTTCACTTGAAAGTAGTAAACTTTATTATGTTAAAAGCTCCATGGTTCATTTTACTGACCATCCAGACACATTTAAAACAATAAAAAACAAATCAACAGCCAATTTCGAAAATAGATCCCAAAACTATTTATTGTTTGAATACAATTCGAATTTAGAACTGGTGACGCTATAAAAGCTCCATGTTAGTGACTTTCACCGTCATTTCTGTGCCGTCTTCCCACGATGTTACTTGTTTAGTAGGCAACAATTAGACAATTGTCGGCCGTTTTAACGATCACCCATAAAATCGGGTTTCAGTCTCTCATTAACCGCATTCTTGTGATACTTCCGCTTTTATAGTTTTACTAATCAACGCTCTCGGATTAATACGGTCCCGCGAGACACGGGTTCACTAACTTTTCAAGTCTGCCCCCTTTCATCAAAACGAGTTTATGCTGTAGTAGTTTGTAGACAAAAATATTATTCACCTTTTTATTTAGATTCACCTGTCCAATGTCTGCCATCAAATCTTGCAAATTCAATTTGATTCACTCCCCTGTTACCAATTGAGCTGAAATTTTGCATGCATGTGTAAATTGCGCGACAATGCAATTTTATAGTGGCAAAAGGAACTTCAGAATGAAACGACACAACTTCATCGAGTTTTAGCTCATTTGAATCGTCTTTGTAAGTAGTTTGTCTTTAAATGGTAACCAGTGTCTGATGATGGAGCTGTAAGGTGGTCATAGAAACTAATAAAACGGCGCAACCTCAGTTTCAGCTCGTTTGGTTCGTATTGGCGAGTACTTGTTCAGTAAAAGCTTGATTTAAAAAAATATATATAACTCTTGTGTTAGTTTCTTTTTAGAACGCAAGTTCTCAATCATTTAATTTTTCTATTAAGTTGCTTTTTCTTCTTTTCTAGCTTCGCCGTTTTCTCTTGAATTTCAAATTTTATGTTTGCGACTATGTAAATGTCCGATTTCAATAATATTTGGCAAGATCGTTTAAAAATTGAATCTTAGATTAATGATTGGTCTCGTTGCGCTTAGTAATATAGATTTAGTTAAACGGGTAATATTCTACTATTTAGATTATGAATGGATTGTACACATCGCAAATATTTGTGATAATTACCAGTTTTCCGTTTAGTAACTGAGTTTACTAGATCGTGTATAACTCAACTCAAATCTTTCAGACCTGAATGTGCTTTAAAATCTATACCAGGTTACTAGGTTACAAGTTGAGGCAACATACACAGTTTGAGAACCTCTAATACAGGTAATGGTGTCGGTTGTGTTCAGATTAATTTTATTGGCCCCAGCTTCGGACAATTGGTAGTATAGATAATTGAGTTTCGAACGGCGGCGCTTTTTTTCAAACTTTGTTTACTGTTAAGCCACTTTCCGACTTATCGTCTTACTAGCGGCAAGCAACAGCGCTTAATGCGTTTATTAAGATTAAAAAGCTGTCAAGAGCGTGTCTGGACTCTAAATAAGTATCATAGGGTTCCGTTGACGATTATACAGGGTTATTTCTAATCAATTAGCATCCTATCAGGGGCTTATTCTGTACATCAAAACTAACAACTTTTGTTCTGCAACTTTTGTCAAAACTAAAAAATAAATCAGCTATTTTGTAGCCATACATTTTTTCGCTGGCGAACGATATTTTTCTATGGAAAAACAATTTCTTTTTTGAGTTTTCACAAAAGTTGTTAGTTTTGATCCACAGAATAAGCCCCTATGAGGATGCTAATTGATTAGATATAACCCTGTATAGCTAAGAACTTAGAAATAACCCTGTATAGTTAATGATATCTCGTTGCGTTTCCTACAAAGGTTTTGTTTGTAATGTCTTCTTTTTGATAAGGTTTTGTTTACATATAGACTGTTAGATAGACTGGCAACCATGTGATTCTAAAAGAGTTTATTTCCTTCATGATACGGAACCCTAAAAACTAACTTAGAAACGGTAAGTATAAAAGTACAAAATCTGAGTATTTACGATTTTACACGCATAAAAATGTGACTTTGTTATCGTGAATGTAAAATTTACAAATAAAAACGTCATTATGTGGTATTTAATTCGGTTATAACTTCGTTGACATTTTAATATGACGCTGACAATTGGTTTTTGTTACTTTTGGATGGCAAATGTATTGTCATAAAAATATTGCGGAAATGTTTTTAAAGTATATTGAACTCCATTGATGAGATGTTATCTTTAAGGTGCAGTTTCACCGGGATTGCGATGCCATTATGTTGTACTCGTACAACGTTGAGAAAAAATGTTACTCACGGTGGAGACGGATAAATCTGTTCTTGAATCAAAACTGTGCCCACTGTTAGTTTGTTGCCAAAAACATGTAGCGGAAATGTTTTCGATAGAACCGCGCCCTTACGAAAATGTCTAGCTGCAATAGTATTTTAAATAACATTGTTCGTCTATGCATTGCATGGTAAGGCCTGTATTATGCCAAATATATTATATAATTTCTGTAGTACTGTACTGTATCAGCCTTTTAATAGTCCACTGTAGGACGTAGGCCTACCCACAAAGGGTGTTTGCGCCATATCTACCACGCTGGCCCAGTGCGGGTTGGTAGATACGGAACCGGGATTTGAACCCACGTCCTCACGATTGTAAGGCTGGTGTCAGTACCACTAGACCACCACGGCTTATTGTCACTATTATTGTAGATATTTTTGTAATACATTATGTGCACTTCTTGCCCCAAAGATGACATTTAGTATTAAGTAGCAAATTACTTAGTAATTAGTCAGTACATTTCTTAGGGCTTTAAAAATATACTACCAAACATGTTACAAATTTTTCGTAACATGTTTGGTAACCGCTAAAGTTTTACGCACGCTTTAGACAATGTTTAACAGTACAAATGGCACGGTTAAACAGTGTTAAAGCGTGTTTAAATCTTTTGCGGTTAGGCGGACAGGGTCTGAAATGCGGACGTTATTAGAATATTCTATGTATTTCCCTTTAGTACCTACTCTTAGTAAGTATTCGTTAAAATATCAAATTTTAATACAAATTTTGGTAGATTTATTTACTGTACACAAACATGTTACAAAAAATTTGAAGCAAATGCCGTCATTAGCATGACGTTCAACAATATAAAATTAACCATTTAAATCTAACCATTTGACAGCTATCAAATTGTTTTACAAAACAAATGAAGTCATCTCAACTATCATTAGTCAAAAGTGTAATAAATTATAGATCGGTAAACGTGTAAGAAACTTTCAAATATTGTGGGCAAGATTATATTTGAGCAATCAATAAAATATGTAAGATTGATTTATTTGATGTATATAAGCCGCAGAACGCCCACTGTTGGACTTATGCCTCCCCTACGGATTTACAATAAGTTCCTTTGAAAGTGACCTGCATCCAGCTCGTTCCTGCATTCTTAATTACATATTGACGACCATTGTTACATTTTTTAGTGAATTATTTCACATGAAAAATGTGGAAAATTATTTGCCTAACATAAAGAAATCTATATTATGGGCATAAGTGCCTTTATTAACTACAACGAAATACAATACTACTTTATAATGACAATACTACACTACTACTACATAGAAAGCAATTGGATCATCCACAGACCCTTGAAGGTCTAAAGATAATCCAAGTGCTCAAGCCCACTGCCAGTTGGCAGCGTGCCCAGCATGCTGGCAGCATTGCCACGCTGAATGGCAATGCTTATACGTTGAGCCAAATAAAAAGAAATCTTGACTTTTTTTTAAATTATATGGTCGATCCACCTAGTCGGTGGACATCCTACGCTGCGCTTTGTAGCCTCATCGGTCGTCCGTTCTTTGAACTATGCGCCCTAACCACTGCCATTACAACTTGATAATCCGCTGGGCTATGTCTATAGGTAGCTTTGGTTCATCTGCGGACCTCCCCAGTCCTGATGCCATCTTACAGAGAATCTAAGTCCGATTGATTCGAAGGACTCCGACCTTCAATAAAGTCTTCAATTGTTGGCTATAGGTAATTTCAAGATTTTAGGAATAGGTGATCGGTCGCATTTTGGACTAAGTTGGCTAAAATTCAAAGTGTTCAACTTATTTAAAATATTTCTTTATGTTCCTTCATCCAAAATTAAAATCCGGTAGGTGGTCCATAACTATTGGTTTATAATCGACACGTTCGATGCAATCGGGATCGTTTTAATTACGATTGCTCCGTAATTTCGTGTAATTGTGCTTTCGTTGATTTATGCTTTCGGTTTGGTAGTAAAGATGGAAGGAGAAGGTTAAGTTGCTTTTGTAAATAAATATCGGAATAAAAATATTGAATTACATATTATTAACTGTATGAAATTATTCACACCTGTGTGTTGATCTGTTCTGATTAGTGAGAAGACTAATTCATGGAATCCGTGGTAGCTTAGTAGTAGTGACATTTGCTTTGCAATCTTAGTTCAAACTTCGGTTTCATACTAATGAATTCATCGTGAGGAAACCAGCATTGGATCGTAGTAAAAAATCGATACCGTATGTGAATCCATCAATTTGTTTGTGCATACAAGATATGATACGTTAACCCGTTGAATAATTCCTCCTAGTATAGTTCAGTTAATATTACAAGTACACATTAGTCTGTACAAACCTGAAACTGAGGGGTTAGTCCAGGTTTATACGTAAATTGAAACTACAGCTGTTTCCGTATGGCTCTATACATTTTTGTACAGCGCCCCTAGTGGAAACGAGGAAGAACTATCCAAAATGTATGAAGCCACGCGCAAACGCGAAAGCTTAAGTAAAAAACCTGGACTAAGGGCTGTTAACCAATGAACGATCAAATCATGAATGAGGAGATCCGTAGAAGAACCAAAATTACCGACATAGCTCAGTGGATTGACAAGTTGAAATGGCAATAGGCGGGACACATAGCACGGAAGACTGATGACCGATGGGGTCGAAAAGTTCTCGAGTGGAGACCACGTACCGGCAAGCGCAGCGTAGGACGTCTAACCACAAGGTGGACGGATGACCTCATTGAGACCACAGGATCGCGCTGGATGCAAGCCGCTACGAACTGCTTATTGGAGATCTTTAGTGGAAGCCTATGTCCAGCAGTGGATGTCCTATGGCTGAAACGAACAAACGAAGGTCTGCTATATTGTGAAGTTTACTTGCTGCATATTTTTCACTGCGTAGTCCATGGGCTGGTCAGTAATTTCATTGTTTCTGACCTGATAACGGTAAAAAGCAGGTTGCGAAAGTGTTGCGAAAATATGAATGGGCTTATTGAGATAGAGGTACACTCGTTTATTACGTACGCTTGATAAATGCCGAAACAAAGGGCTATAAAATGCTCGTATCGGAATTAATACTGCTGTTTTTGGTTCCTTGATAATTTGTAAAAAACTTGTCTGGTTTATTTTATATTTCAATCAGTACTACGAGTGCCTACCATGAAGTTATCATCATCATCTTCTAGTCCACTTTACTACTTTTTTAACTGACTTCCAAAGATGATGAGGTTCTATGTTCGTCTGTATGTTTTAGGGTTCCGTACCTCAAACGGAAAAAACTGAACCCTTATAGGATCACTTTGTGGTCCGTCTGTCCGTCTGTCCGTCTGTGTGTATATCAAGACTTTATCTCGGGAACGCGTAAAGATATCGAGTTGAAATTTAAACTGTATACTTATATCTATGATCTCTTGCAGTTGTGTAAAAGAAAAACTTCTCAGTTATCAATTAAAAACGTTAGAGCCGTTTATGTCGTAAAAAACCGCTAATTTCAACACTCACAAAAATCAAAACCTACAGGGTAGTTACCGTTGACGTAGAACTATGAAATTTGGCGAAAAGTATTGTCTTAGAGTACACATATAGGAATAAATCTGAAAACTGTACATTTTTATTTAAATCACAAAAAATTGGGCCTCAGAATTCACAAAATATGGGTTCAAAATTCAAAGTGAATAAATCGTATCATGTAAGGTATCATATAAAAGAACTTCATTAGCACATGCTAAAAGGCTTAAACAGGTTTTTAATTATTTTAACAACGTGTTTGTACGGAACCCTCGATGTGCGAGCCTGACTCGCACTTGTCCGGTTATTTTGTATATGTTAATCGATATTTTCGCTAATTGTGAACCGAATCAAAAACTTATTTTTTTTTAATTTGAAAGGGTATACTCCCTAAATGTTCCTATTTAAATTTTATCAAAATTGGCCTAGTCGTTTTTGAATAAATAACGATAATGTAAAAAATTTAATGGTACATAAATTCAAGCGAATCGTTTGAATTTTGTACACGATTGTTGATGTAGTTGATGGAAGTCGGTTTTGCCATTTTTTGCGAAAAAAATTATGTTCCTTATCATCTTTGCTAAATGTGTTTCACCTATACTTCGCAGTTCGCTTTGTAGATAGGTAGAGCGTTAGTATGGGCGCTTAAAAATATTTTACTACAGGTAGGAATTACGTTTATATTTTTATATAATATGGGCCAAGTAATAGTCACTCACAACGGTTGCAAGTCGCCTATCTATAAACCGAAGCTGAACTTATAAATGTGCAAAATCTAATAATTATTATTCGCAAAAAATGGCAAACCCGACTTCCATCGTGTACACAATTCGAATAGTTCGCTCGTATTGATGGATACAAAGCTGTGGTGGTCTAGTGGTAGTAACACCTGACCTGCAATCGTGAGGTCGTGGGTTCAAATCCCGATCCCGTACCAATGAGTTTTTTTGGAACTTATGTACGGAATTTCACATCATTGGCTTTTCGGTGAAGGAAAACATCGTGAGGCAACCTGTATACGTCCGTAGAAGAAATTCGATGGCGTATGTGAATCCACCAACCCGCACTGAGCCAGCGTGGTGGATATGGTCCAATCACCCTTCGTGGATAGGCCTACGTCCTGCAGTGGACTATTAAAAAGGCTGGTACAGTACAGTACAGATGGATACATTTTTTGCATTATTATTTATTTAAAAAAAAAACGGCTCAGCTGATTTCAATGAAATTTAAATAGGACCATCATCGGTGTATACCCTTTCGAACTAAAAAAAAATTTTTTGATTCGGTTCACAATTGGAACAAAAAATATCTATGAACATACACAAGAAAATAACATACGGACAAACACAGGACCTCCTTCTTTCCGGAAGTCGATTAAAAACTACATAATGTCGTCTACTTAAACTGGCTTACTTAGTCTAGTCAACAAGTGCTTTTTTGGTCAAAATACAACAAACAAACAAACAACAAATAACTCTTTACTAATACTACATACAATACCTAGAATAAATACTAAAAAAAATACATCATAGACCTACATACTAATACTACATACAATACCTAATACATAATAATTCTACTACATAAATAGAGAATACATAGATAGACATACATAAAATATATAAAGTACATATCGACGCTTGAAAGGCAAAAATTACCAAGCGACAGTTTGGGCGATATTGAGTTATATATATCACTGAAATCAGAAAAAAAAACTGCGTCGATTGGTCTTACTCTCACGGCGCTAGGACGAAGTTTGTTGTCGTTTGGTAATTTAAAAAAAGACACATTTTCACAGTTTTCGGCGTCCAAGCGACTAAAATTTTAATGATTTATGAATATTTTTCACATAGTAAGGATTAGATTTTTATAATTTACACTAAGTAATTTTTGCCTTGACTCTAAATAATGCATCCAAACATAAAGTATTTTCTGCCTTGCGAGTACCCAGGAATTAGCATTACTTAAGAATTCTTACCTGATTGTTGTTTTTCTCTCTCGTAATTTAAGTCTTTTTAACACACCTTCAATAGACTTTCTTTGTTATTTAGTACTTTTTACCTAAATATAATTTATTCAAAAATGTGAAGTAGTGAATTTCTACCTGCCTAAAACAGGATATATTTTGTCGTTAAGTAATTTTACTATGGAAATTAACGTGGTTTTCACACATTTTATACTATATATAACGGGACTGAACTCACGTGTGGGGATAGTCGTAACGACTATAGTTTCGGTCGCATTCGGCGACCTTTCTCAAGTTGGCGAGTGCTAGCACGCGGAGCCGTCTCGCATGTGCATGTGTGGGTGCATTGCGAGACGGCTCCGCGTGCTAGCACTCGCCAACTTGAGAAAGGTCGCCGAATGCGACCGAAACTATAGTCGTTACGACTATCCCCACACGTGAGTTCAGTCCCGTTATATATAGTATAAAATGTTAAGTAATTTTCTACCCGCCGATTTTTTTAACTATTTCTGATATGAGATTTCTCTAAAAGTGACCTTATCCATGCAGCACCTTTTTTGTTTTGTCACTTATCCGCACTGTAAATCAGATTCTAAGTGGCTGTTGGTAACAAAATAACGATTACGTCTTCACCGAACTGTCGCTTAGACAACACGCATGCGTGCGCGCATGGTGCAAAGTGCTTAAACTTGTAAACGTAGCTTGTTTGTGTACTCGGTAAGTGCATTATTAAGATTTGATGACTTTATATTTATAGATTTTCAGATATGACTTTATTTTAGATTATTAAATTTATATTTTACATTAATTTAAATCTATTGTTAAAAGTACATAAAAATCGAAAAAAGCGAGTAGATTGAAGCGAGATAGAAGCTTGGTAATATGCTAAACACACTGAAGTGTGTTTAGCATATTAGTAATATGCTAAACACACTGAAGTGTGTTTAGCATATGTGGACTTTGAGATAGCCATTGATTCGGTCAAGACATGGGCTGTGCTTGAGTCTATCCAGCGATGCCGCAAGTAGTCCAGCCGGTCTGGAGACAGGTAAGTTCCTAAATTTACGGAAGACGGATAGGTTAGTCTTTCTGAGGAAAGATGGGCGCCCTGCGGACTCTCCCTCCGCGTCCCGCCCTATAGTACTGCTGGATGAGGTGGACAAGCTGTTCGAATGCGTGATAGCTGCTTGCCTCATCCAGTATCTTGATAGGATTGGTCCACACTTGTCCGACGAGCAATTTGGTTTCCGGGCGGGCCGGTCTACAATCGACGCTGTTAAACGTGTCAAAGCCCTCTGGGACGAGGGGGTGGCTCATGGTCAAGTGTTGGTGGCGTGTCTCTAGATATCGCCAACGCATTTCATACACTGCCATGGGTTTTTGTAGAGAACCTACGAATAGGCTGCCAGTCTTGCGATGGCAACGGTGCAGGTGGTGGCGAGAAGGATAGTGAAACTGGGACTCCAAGTAGCGCTGAACAAGTCAGAGGCCCTGGTATTCTATGGCCCTCGACGAGCGCTGGAATCACTAGGGAGTGAATCGATTAAGGTGAAGCCTACGATGAAGTATCTAGGGCTACACTTCGATGAAAAGTGGAACTTTTGGGAGCATTTCGCCCAGTTAGTTCCTCGAATAATGGGTGCGGCTGGGTCACTTAAACGCCTTCTTTCTAATCTTGGGGAACCAATTGCCGCTAGTCGTCTTTTTTATCTTGGAGTGGTGTGGTCGATGGCCTTGTGCGGGGTGCTTATATGGACGGACGCCCCAAACCGAGAAACGGTCGCTTTTCTAAAGTGACCACAACGCGCAATGGCCATCGGGGTAGTCAGAGGTTATCGCACTATTTCGTGTGACGCGACATGCCTTTTCGCTGGGTCACCTCAATGGGATTTAGAAGTGGAGGTACTTAAATAAATAAATAATTTTATTTCCAGACAACACAGTAAATCGTTAAAATCAGTAAACACAAGGTACATGCGAACATACTCGTGGCGCACGGAGCTCCGCCAACGCGGGCAGAATCCAACACTCGAGGAGCTGGCCAAGCATACAGCTGGCAGCTGGACCGTCGAAGCTATACAGCCCGTCCTCGTTGACTGGCTGGACAGGGCGCATGGGTCACTTATCTTCCGGCTCGTGCAACATTCGCAGGTGCTTTCTGGGCATGGATGCTTCGAAAAGTACTTGTGCCGCATAGCCGGAAGAGAACCGACCACAGAGTGCCACCACTGCGGCTGCGACGAGGATTTGGCGCAACACACTTTGAAGGAGTGTTTAGCATGGGCAAATGAGCGCCAAAGCCTCGTCGCAAGTGTAGGAACTGATCTCTCGCTTCCAGCATTGATTCAGTCAATGCTTGGTTGTGAGAGATCGTGGGAGACGGCCGTTTCCTTTTGCGGACAAATTATGTTGCGCTTGTGTCGAAAGGAAACGGTGGAGCGCGAAAGGGATAACTTTTCGGAACTCCCGATGCGCCGCCAAAGAACTGGGCGTCGGAGGAGGATTTTCCACGCTCTCCTTCGACCCCGTAACAGGTGGCTTGGGCAACGAATTCGAGGGAGTTCGTTGCATAAAAAGCGTAGCCCGAGGGCTACGCTAGGAAGAGCGTGCGGTATTTCCCCGCGCCACTTAAGGAAAGAAGGGTGAAAATCCACCCTTAAATAGGGCAAGGTCCTAGGAGCCGCGAACGAGTGCGAACGCGTCCCCGCAGCTCCAGCACATAGGCAGCAACATCCCCGGGGTTTGTAGTGGGTACACCGATCAGTGGAACTCCCACATAACCACCCTGCTCCCTCAGCGGGGTGGTATCCATAAAATATTTCTTTGGAAAAAAGAAGGACAAGTAGTCCAGCTAGGTAAATCCAACTTCAAGAAGGAGGTCAATCGCTGAATCTAACTCGGCTAGGCAGCGTTCGGAAAACCACATGACGTCTTTTCATCCGATAAACCTCAGTGCCTCAAGACGAGAGTTGCAACAGTTGTGTGTTCCCGAAACGTGATCGTTTACTGTGGGCCTAATCGCAGCGTAGTCTTGATATCTAGATTATGGGTCCACCTCCGAGATGAACGGAAGATCTCATAAAGACCGCAGCATCGTGCTGGAAGCAAGCCGTTTCCAGCCGGTCTTATTGGAAATCTATAGGGGAGGCCTTAGTCCAGCTGTGCAATGTCTGCAAAGACAACGACGACGACAAATTAATAGAACCAATAATTAACAATAAAATAGGTGATGATTTGACATGGTCGATTTTTATTATAATTAGGTATTTAGATAGGTTTTCCAGAAACCGATGTCAACTTTATAGTTTTAATTTTAAGTAGTTTTTAATGTGACAATATTTTTGATAGCATTTTTTTTCATTCATCATCAGATGAGGTTCATACTTAGTAGAGAGTGATTGTAGATAACTACAAGGGTTGTTTAAGAATTGGTGATGACGATATCCGTTGAAAACTTTTGCAAAAGTTAACTAATGTAGTGTACAAACCTGAATTTTTGTTAGGTTGTTCCTTTTTGGAAGGTAAGTGTAGGACTTTTTGTCCTACACTTACCTTATTTAAATAGGACTATGGTTAAAATTGCCTGGCAGTAAAGTGGTTTATCTTTTTATTTCGATCATTTTACCTATGTGTTAAACATCTGTTTATTCTGGATGCATCATTTTGCTTCAAATATAATCATAAAATATTGGGGTTTAGTTAATTTTACATGTTTTATGATAAAAATTTGTTTTTGGTTAGTAATTTTTACCTGTCTGTGATTTTGATCAAAATTTAACTAACCGACACTATCTCTTAAATTATTGAGAAAAATCATATTTTTTAAATGACAGTTCATAAAGCTTTTAAATTTCATTTATAATCTATTAGAACCGAGTAGAAATGAGTAATAGAAAATTTTATATGATTTTTTTTCCAAAAAATAAAACTTTAAAATGCTCTGGTGTAAAGTTGCCAATATGTCGCTTGGTAATTATTGCCTTTCAACCGTCGATATGTAATAACAGAATGAAATAAATGATACAGTACCAAATCATTTACAGAGATAATGACTTTTTACAAGACGTTTGAATGCATCCAGTGAGCGTGCACGCTTAATATCTAGAGGCAATTCGTTCCAAAGGTTCTAATACTGGACTAACAAAACAAATCTATAGCATTACCACTTCAACCGCTGTTTTTTTCTAACCGATTTGTAGTGAAGCGACCAAGATCCAGTGTTAACCGTAAACAATCCGTATTTGTTCTCATCGACATTAAAATCCTCGTATACAGCACTAATGCTCGCAAAACATTGTAACGACGCGCTGACCGCACGAGATGGAGTCAAGAGACGGCTAGTGATGTCACCTGCCAATCGAAAATTATCATAATATAATTTCCGGTTACACAAAAAAAAAACTTTCTTTTGAGCTAAGATATACAGGTTGTTAGTTTATACATTAGATAACATAATGTTAGTACTTTTAAACTTAGTAGATTTATAAAACATTTACAGTGTTTAAGGAACCCTGAACCTCACACTAGGCTATCGCCTGTGCTGTGAGATTTCAGCGACTTTCGCCGACTTCCTAAATAAATGGTAAATCCTTTTATTTATTATATTTAAACATAGATAGCGTATATTTTTCTTGTTGTGGATAATTTCAGTTTTGCGACCTGAAGAATGCCACCATAACAAAACTTTATTTTCAGAGGGTAAGTGTCTTTAAATGCAATAAACCTAAAGCTATGACTACTCAAAAAAGAAGTTCGATTATTCTCAGGCCACAGTAGGTTTGAGATAATTCAAAAAGTCCAACCAACAGCCGAGAGCTGGCAGCGTGCCCGACACGCTGACAGCATTACTTCACTTAATAGTGATGGTTATACGTTGAGCTAGATTAACACCTATGAACCGTAAAAAAGTGTCTGGATTTGTTCTCATATACAGCACTAATGCTAGCAAAACTTTTTAACGACTGACCGCATGAGATGAAGTCAAGAGCCAGGTAGTGATGTCACATGCTAACCGGAAATTACGAGGTACTCTGATTTGTATAGGTAACAAAAAATGATAAACTCCGTAAAATTTACGGAACAACAAAAAGGGTCAATGGAACTATTTTTATAGAAAATCCAAATTTTACTTTGGAAATTTACGTGGTTTTCACACATTTTATACTATATATAACGGGACTAAACTCACGTGTAGGGATAAGTCGTAACGACTATAGTTTCGGTCGCATTCGGCGTCCTTTCTCAAGTTGGCGAGTGCTAGCACGCGGGTCAATGCACTGCGGGCTACGGCGCGTAGCACTCGCGATGACAGCGGTTGCGGTGGTGGGGTGGGAGCGGGTAGAGAGGATTGTTGTGTCGGCGTGCACTGAAGATCCTCTTTGTCGGTATCCTGGTATACGTCGGGGATACTCCAGCACACTGAGCTACTATGTCTCCACCAGTTTCCACTATAGTCGTTACGACTATCCCTACACGTGAGTTTAGGCCCGTTATACGTAGTAGAAAATCCATAGTTTATATCTACTTTTTAATTCATTTAACGTGATACTAAAATTATTCAACGACTTCGAGTCACCGTCCTATTTTTTGTTATCCATATTTAAATGTGGTAATTTTTATGACATTCCATTAATAACATTCAATATTATCTGCATCGTTTTTTTTCAAACGTCCGTGATTTATTGAAAATTAACGGCATTTAGTTCACAAGAACGATAACAACAAAACAAAACCAAAAAAAATACCTAATTTAAATATCACGATATAGCTAAATAAGAAAAATATATAAATATTTATTTTGTTTACTTATTAAATCTTTTGCTATCTCAGTAGCTCGCAAAATTAAAATAAATACCGGAAATCCATACATCCGAAAAGTCAACCTTGAAATATATTCTTCTTACTGTGTCTCATCACTATTCCGCAGCATTTGGTAAAGTCTAGTTTTTGTGACGTTCTTGAAGAGCGACCCGCATTGTATTACAAATTATAATATTCCCCTTGTTAGGCTGTTTGTTCCGACTATATTGCATGTTTTGCTTTTTATAAAACGAAAAATAACCACAGCACTATGGAGTTTAACTATAAGAAATTCAAACTACTCTTAACATACACATGCTTAATAATAATTTAAATTCGAAAGTGTGTTTGTTGATTTATTTTTTACTCTTGCACGTAGCAACAGAGACAGGAGGCGACTTTTTTTTTCATGTCAATAGTCAAAGCGCAGGCGTAGCCGCGGGCAACAGCTAGTAAAACAAAGTGCACAAAACAAACATCGTTGTTTTTACCTCAAATTGTTCGATACCGCAAGAAATATGATGTGTGTGTGTTTGTGTGTGTGTTTGTGTGTGTGTTTGTGTGTGTGTGTGTGTATATGTGTGTGTGTGTGTGTGTATGTGTGTGTATTTGTATGTATTTCTGTGATAACCTATCTCCTTAATAAATGAAAAGATTTAAAAAATAATTTCACATAACATGAAACTACATATATTTTAAAAAATTGTTTAGTGTGAACATGTAACATTTCTTAGAAATAGTTTTAAGGCTAATAATTTTTTTACCGACTTCCTAAAAGGAGGAGGTCCTATGTTCGTCTGTGTGTGTGTTTTTTGGTGTATGTTCATCGATATTAACGCCATTTCTAAATTGTTTTTTTTGTAATGGTATATACTTCCGGAGGTGTTCCCATTTAAACTTCATTGAGCTGTTTTTGATAAATTAACAATAACATACATGGATGTCACATCGATTCGTGCAAACTATTCGAATTCTGTACACGGTGGAAGTCGGTGGTGCCATTAATGCGAAAAATAATTATTGTATAAGACAAACCGCCTTACCACAAAAGATTTAAACATGCTTTAAACACTGTGTTACGGAGCAATTAGTACTGGTAAACATTGTCTTAAGTGTGCGTAAAACTTTTGTGGTAAGACGGTAAATGTTTTGGAGTTCTCTATTGCACTCATTCACTCCCAGTCACTACTCAGCTACAATACGATAACTGTGAATATCGAAGTAAACTCTAATTGTCTAGACTCTACAACGATGTAAAACTACATAAACTGTAGTTTATATGGTCTAAGACAAGTGTAAGTAAAACGTAGACTTTGATCACACACAAACTGGTTTCCATGCAAACAAGTCGCATCTCATTGTATGACAAATACTACAAATAGAGGAATCTGTTCTGACGCTGGCTGGGTCAGTACCCTGCTAAAGATTAAGCATTTGAAATAAAATATTAGTGTTAGAATGACTTTAACAAATTAAACGATGTGCGAAGTTGCTATAGTTTAGGAATGTCCAATGTCAATATAATTTATTTTTATTTAACTGACAATGTCAAAAATAATTTATTTTGCAACATCGACTTCCACCGTGTACAGAATTCGAATAATTTGCACGAATCGATGTGACCTCCATGAACATTTTTGTTGATTTATCCAAAACGGCTTTGCCGATTTCAAAAAAATTTAAATGGGAGCACATCGGGAGTACAGAAATACCCTTAAGAAAAAAAAAAGATTTTTTTAAATAGTTTCACAATTGGCGAAAATATCGATGAACAAAAATAAAAAAGTAAAATAATACATACAGACGAACATAGTACCTCCTCATTTTTGGAAGTCGGTAATAAAACTTTTATCTCCAATACACTATAACACGGAATCGATACATGAAGTAAACAACTGTTTTAAATAAAATGTATTTTTTTTTAATTAATGACAATTATGTTCTTTGACTTTCTATGTGACATGTAACAACAAAGCTGTAAAAATACTTATAATAGCTTGTTTACACTCGCGCTCCCGTTTTGCCTCTCTCGTCTATCAGTGTGTGTACCGTAAATTGTACGAGAGCTAGACGAACTCAAGCTGTGATTGCGTGATTTCCGATGCGAAGTGCGAAGCAAATGCCTAAGCTAGCGCCCACACGCGTAACGTTTTACTGGTACGTTTTGCCCTGCATCTGATGACACCTCGTACGCAAGTGTAAATGAGGTATAACAAGCATGTTAGGTACATTAGTTTGGATATTTGTTTGTCCAAACTAACCTGTCAAACGCAATCATTATCTCATCCATGTGACGGCCGCTGCTGTTCTATAGAGATCAATTTCTCAATCAATTTTTAAGGAGATCACTTTATTTTCCTGATTTTTCTGTAAAATATAGTATGTTGTATAATTCTCAATCCTAATATTCATTAAAATAATTTTTATGACAATTCGTCTAAGCTTTTTCTGAACAGGGAAAAAGTGAAAGGAGTTAAATTATGTGAGATTTTTTTTCCTTTGAAAAGAAAAAAATATAATATAGTAAGATAGTATAAATATGATATCCAAAGGTACATCATTGATGTTAGAATGACGCATCTACTTATGATAGAATAAAATGGAGGAAATGAACGTATTGTGCCGATTATATATCAGTATAAGGGTCAAAAACAATGATTTTAAATGTAAATAAAAACCCCGACTAACCATTTTGTCCAAGTCCTAACATTTTGTTGGTGTATGTAAAGCGAGAGGATTATTTGCGTGGAATACGCAATGAGGACCTGTACTACCTACCACCGGTCTTGGGAAGAGTTGCATAATTGCTGTTAAACACTTGACTCACGAATATTTGTTTAGTATTTGGAGATTAATTGACCTTATGAACATTTGTATAAAATTTGACATCTGAAATGATGATAATGGAATTATGCTCAATCTTTTTATAGACGTAATTTTCATTAAAATAAATAAATAGAACTCAGAAATTAATTATTAAAATTTTAGGCGATTTTCCGTATTTTTCTTATATAAACGACATTAAATTAAGTTACTTAAACAGTAACATACGCGGAGATCTTTTTAACATAAATTAATATAACCACAAAATGTTAGGAAAAATTAAAAAAGAAACTATTTATTTTCCAAGGTTCATTTCATTTTATTGCCAAAACTAACAGTACCTATTAATAAATAACTTGATTTTCCAACTAAAATGTATTTATCATTGTACAAAATTTAATGTAAAAAACTACACAGACATCTTATAAAACATACGTCGTTCAAGATGTAATTCTAGAGATCACAATAGAATAAATAATATACATGTCTTCGAACTAAAACTCTGAAGAAAATTTTAATTAAGATGTTATATCTTAGACGTATATGTGCGAGGGTTGTAAATGGTCAATTATGTTTTCTGTTTTGTTTATATTATTTTTTATATTTATAAAATAAAGTGCTTTGCATAGTGCACTGGCCACTGACATTTAGAAGCATATTAAACTTTTCATAGCACATGTGTTAATCACGCTTTATTTTAGTAGAAAACTGCTACTATAGCAATAAAAATGTGCAAAAGCCACGCTAGTTTTCATAATCAAAATTAGTAAAATCATCCACCAAATAGCTCCAAAAAGCTCCAAAAGTATCCGAAAAGGGTTAAAAGCTGCACTACAATGTTAAAAGCTGCAAAGCATATTAAACTTTTCATAGCACATGTGTTAATCACGCTTTATTTTAGTAGAAAACTGCTACTATAGCAATAAAAATGTGCAAAAGCCACGCTAGTTTTCATAATCAAAATTAGTAAAATCATCCACCAAATAGCTCCAAAAAGCTCCAAAAGTATCCGAAAAGGGTTAAAAAGCTGCACTACAATATAACCTTTCAATCAGCGCGTCGCAAAGGCTAAACTTTCGCGACTCCAGTTAACGCGCTAGACAGTTCAACTTTTTCCCTCATCACGTTTAGTTGGCCATGTCGACGGTTTCACCGTAATTGGTGTTTTTATACCCCACCGATCATTGTCCGCAGCCATTAGGAGAGCGGTCAGAATTAAAAAAAATCACACGTCTATTAAACTGATTAGATTCCTATACATAATTTATTGTCAAGTGGTAGTAGCCGGTCCTGAGCACAATGCCCGCTAGAGAGAGATGTACGTGAGTTTAGAGCGAGAGAGCTGTAGCCAGCCTTGCAAGGTGATTTCAGTTGCGTAGACGCAAGCATATAGTCAGGTTGTTACGCACATATCTGCGTTTGACATACGTGTTTTTGACGTACGCGATGTCAGAAATCGGGGTGACTTTTCGGGGATGACTTATGGACAAATGGTAATGTATAACAATGGATTTATAGTAAAAATTGGTGCGATTCAAAACTGAAACTGTGTTTTTGATTGACTACTTTCCGAAAGTGAACTTGTATGAATATGGTGTGTCAGTGAGTGTGCTGTGCTGTTTTTGATGAAACTTATTGTTTGTGAACGGGAGTTGTTGTTTTCATCGGAGAATAAGGTACGTGCACCTGTTTTTCTCGAAAGCTAATTAGAATACTTCACACGAAGTGGTCGGATAGCTTGAAGTGAGCTTAATAACTTCAATATTTTACAACAACTTGTTGTATTTCTAATTTTAGTCAATGTTTTTTAGGTTTTAGCTCATTATTTATATTATTTAAGTTTAAACAATAAAACTTATCTCGTCGATGATTTTTTGAAAAAGTTTAACAAAATTTTTACTATACTAGCACTAGCACCAACAATTAAATCCAAACTAAAAAGCAAATGAATAATCGACAACAACAAATGGTTCAATATAAACAGCTCTACCTTGATAAGCGACATGAGATAACAGATCTTATCACTGTTATCAGACCTACCGATCAGCTGATTGAAGATGTGATAACTGAGACAGTAGTGTCAATTTGCTTCAACAAATAAGAGAACGAAATATACAGTCATTATTATCTTGTCTTTCATATCTATTTAGTTACTTAATTATTGTAATTTTAAAATTAACTATACATTGTTAAGAAACGTTTGGTTTTTCATATTTTGGTTTTAAAATCAGAATTATTCATGTATTGTATTTTTCAAAATTAAAACAATCGGGCTTAATTAAATTAGTAATTCGTTTTCAAACTTATAAAACAATATTTTAGTTTCAAATACGCAATGCATTTTCCAACATTTTGTTTTATTTTTTAACTGAAGATGCTTTTGAAAACTATAAATATAAGTTTTGATTTATTAGATTCTAATAAGCAATACTTATGTTATTTTTAAAACATCTGCAGTTTTGAATCAATATGCACTTTATTTAAAATATTTTTCATCACATCTATTCGAAAAGGACTACTTGGTTCGCCTTTAAGTGCGCCCATAGGTGGTGTTTTCTATAAGGAACTTTATAAGTGCGCCGGAATTATCTTTGCCGCGCACTTTTTGAATTTGAAAGTATTTGTAATGTTAGTGTTCAGCGCCAAGAAAATGAATGAAAAGAATTTAAGTATAAGTTTTCATTTGTTTTATTATCAGATACCATTTAATTTCAATTTAGTTTAATTTTACTCTACGTTTTATTAAATAACAATATAACAATAAAATATGAGGCGCCTTTTATTTTCTCATAGAAAATAGGTGATCAAAAGTAGAGTGTACCACTCGGGCGCAAAATATATTTTTGGCTCGGGCGACGTACTTTGAATCCCTCGCTACATTCAGGATTCTACTAAAGAATCCCTCACTTCGCTCTGGATTCAAAAAAACGCCTTCGCTGTAAAAATATTATTTTGCTCCCATATGATACAATCTACTATTTTCTCCTAGTAAACCGATTCACTTGACAATTTTGATTCATATTTTGATCTGATATTAACGTTCATAATTTGCAGTCACTCACTATAAATGAGAATATTTCATTACAATTTCTCACTACAACAGGACAGTTTTATGATATTTTACTCACACATTCACATAAACAAACAAAGGTTTTGTTACAACCTGTCTCGACCTGACCATTGAAGCGTAGTGGTTCCGTAACCGACCACTGATGACTGGGTGTCAAATGAAAGCTGCTTACATGAACAAATCTCTGATTTTACTACTGCATCGGTTTATCAATGTCTATATAGGTAATATACTAGGTTGCTGCGTAATATTTTGATTTTTGTGCAACCCAATAGGAACCTTTTATTTTATTGCGATGACAAGTAGCATATACGACTCCATGACTTTTAAACTATGTGTATGGCAAAAAATAAGTCGATTTTTCTTCAAATATTGCATCAAGGTGTAACAATTTGTTTGTTATACCACCTACGAACAAATTTCCTATTTGTAATCCTGAAATATATAAATAAATATTTTGGAACATCATACACACCGTCTCTGACCTCAAACTAAGCAAAGCTTGTGATATGGCTGCCAGAGACTGATTTACTACATATCATTATTTTTAAAAACATACCTATATAGATAGTAACTAAATAACACCCAGACACAGAGCAAACACTTATGTTCATCACATAAATATTTGCCCTGGGTGAGGATCGAACCCACGCCTCTTTGATCCAGAAGTAAGGGTCACTAACCACTGAGCCACCGAGGCAGTCAAACCATATACATACCTACCTATACCTACTATAAGATTAAAAACTATATTTATATAGGTATTAGCTTTTGCACGCGGCTCCGCCCGCGTGGAATTTGACTTTTGTGCTATCCCACACTTTTTAATTTTTCGGGATAAAAGTAAATTATGTCACTTACCGGCCCTTGAACTATATCTATGCCAAAAATCAAGTTGATCCGTTGCTCCGTTGCTGAGTGAAAGAGGAACAAACCAACAAACTTTTCGGATTTATAATATTAAAGTATGATTATAGTTATACTTTAGTCAGTTATATGTTTTACTGACCCAGCCTTTTAATAGACCACTGTTGGATATGGGCCTACCCATGAAGAGCAATTGAGCTATATCTATATGTTTAGTGTTGGTGGATTCACGTAAACGGATGTTTAAAGACTACCGATGGTTTTCTTCACAAAAACTATAATGGTGTGTGAATTGATACTTGAATTCCGTAGAATTAATTATGAACTTAATGGTTTTGTTTTGTTAAGAATTTACTTACAAGTAAGTATATTTTAAGATCTTTTTACTCGACTGCCAAGGAAGGGTGTTGTTTTTACTTTTCATTATCAACATGCCTGATAAAAACGATATTGTGGCCAAAGATAGAGTACGTAGATTGGAAAGATACCTATTTACTCATGAATTAAGATATCTAGATAAATAATGGGATGTCATAATGAAGACAAAAATAATAAAAATCAGTTTATTCCTTCCCTAGTTGCAATAAAAACTACTTCTTGTCTGACTAATTTAATTTACTAGCGTATAAAATACGAAAGCAGAATTGATTAAGAAATATAATTAAACTAAAAACATTATTCGGGGAAATTCCGTACGAAATGAGATCATTTCTTAATTAATCATTCAAATATTGATTAGAAAAGCTATAAAGTAGCTTTAGGCTAAAACTCTACCGAAGCAAACCGGAGAAGACATGTTCAGAGCATTTTAATGAATGAATGAATGAATTTATTGGTTTGCTAGAATGTAGTACATACAAAGTGTTATAATAATTGACGAATTTCCTTACATCCTGTCATTTCTGACGTGCAAAGGTTTTTTACATTAAATTAATATGCTTACAAATTAAGTATATTCTTAAAGGGCCACAAGCTCTACTATGGCCACAAGCCACAAAATTACGAAAATACGAATACAAAACAAATGCCCATTATATTTTAGAATTGTTGGAGTCAAAATTATACAATTTTAGTCGATTAATCCGGAATGAATTTATCGACTAAAATTGTATAATTTTAAATGACATATTGGCTTGCTTATAATCAAAATAATAATAGTCTTCAAATATAAAAACACTGTTTTGTAATACAGCGAATAAGTGCTTATAAGGAATTAAAAAGTTTCTTACTAACCAAATGCTATGTAAATAATTCAAGAAATATAATAAGCCATATTATATTTCTTTATATATTAGTGATTTTCCAAACAGTAGACTTCGCATCTGTTTAATTGCTACAGTACTACTATACATAACATGTTACTTAAAACTGCATGTTAATATTTCACAACTTGCAATAAATGATTGAGTACATATTGAGTATTATATTACATAATTATTATATATATGCCATACTTCCACTTTACGTAGCAAAAATCATAACAGAATTAATGATAAAATGATTTGTTTGTCTGTAAAACTACGTCTACAAAGACTTTGTAACGGTTTAATAGCTCTGCCTAGCTCCGCTCCATTTTGGTAGGATTTGGACTTTTGACTAAGATCGGTAAAAAACCTATTAAAACGTCGATGAAACAATAATTTTATTTCGCTATCTTACAACTTAATTTAGCAAGAAATGGCGTAGAGCGCGTTGATGTCTTTTCTTAGGAAAGTTAAAGCCGCCGGCGTATCTATACTCAAAGGTATTAAACGATTATTACAGAGAAGTATTATGTATTTATCTAAAAATAGAAAGTCATATCTGAAACTACTGTCATGTTGATAGTTGTTTAATGAATAATAAAATTGTAAGTACCTCATTGTTTCAGGGTACTTATTTTGTATTTATTTAATCTCTGGCTTTGTCTAGGAAAATAAAAGTAACTCAACACTTAACTAAAAAGTAACCAAATAGTCTTATGTGACTTATTTCTGTAAATAGCATAGCATACTATTATAGTAGTAAGCTTACTACTATCGAATCGTAATAAATCGAAGGGATGGATAGAAATGAAGAACAATATTTTTTTAAATAATGTGTGCTCTTTGCTATACTTAAACGTGTATAAAATGAAATTGGCACTATAAAATCGTATTAGGTCTTAATACTTTATGATTTATATAAAAACTAAGTTGTAAAGTGTTTATTATAATGAATATTCTAAGTACATAAAATTATACTTTTTCATTTGCTATTCTAATTTTCTAGAGTCGATTGTTGTTACTTTTTAAAAAGTTTTGTTTATTTGGATATATTATTACAGTGTTTTAAGTCAAAGCAACTAATAAAGCATCTGATTTATATTGTTTAAAAATAGAACAGTACAGTAAAAGAGAAAACAGACACAGTAATTATTTTTCGAAAAAAAAAATATTGTAAAACCGCCTCCCATCGTGTACAAAATTCGAATATTTAGCTCGAATCGCTTACATCATTGTTAAGTTTTCATTGTTAACCATCTCGAGAGTATATACCCTTTTAACCTAAAAAATCATTTTCCGATTCGGTTCACAATTGGCGAAATTTTCGATGAACATACAAAAAAGAAATACCTCTACATACAGACAAACATAAGACCTCCTCATTTTCGGAAGTCGGTTAAAAAGAGTGTTACATTCTTCCAGTTTGTTTAAAATGTACAAAACCATAGTTCTATAATTGAACTGTTTCAACAATCGACATTCGACACGTTAATTACATGTTATGACCATTTAAGACTTAAAATAATTCAGTTATTGAATTGTTTAAGACTTGTATTCACTTTCAAAAAAAAAATTATAAATTAAAAAACCATTAAAATTTTATTCTTAACTACCTAATACCTATATAAATACATCCTACGAGTACCTATATACTAAAAAGAAGGCTAAAAATCGAAACAAATACTGTGTCCGTGTGGTGGTGCCAAGAACGCTGGCTGCATGCCCAAGCTGAATGGCTAAAAATATTCTCTGTGCGAGGAATGAGCCAGCTCTCTTGTCACCAGTAGCGTCAACAAGCTAAAAAATATTCAAAACATATTCTGGTACGTATATGTCTGACTCGCGATATTCTTACAATGAAATATTCTGGTATATTTCTGGCTCACGATATTGGACAAAGTCGGATGATGTGGCATGTACAAGAAAACTCCCTTCAGTTATATGTTTTAATGTTTAGTTAAACATTCATCTATTCATCAGCCATTAGACGTCCACTGCTGGACATAGGCCTTCCCTACGGATACTCAAGAAGACCATTTGATTATTAGAAGCGACTTGCATCTAGCGTAGTTCTGTGATCTTGATGAGCTCTTTTATCTACCTCGTAGACGTACGCCTTCCGGTACGTAGTCTCCAATCGAGAGTTATTTAAGCCCATCGGTCATCAGTGCTCCATGCTATTCAGGCCTTTTACTGCTATTTCAACTAATAAATTCACAACAGTGAACACCAAGCTTGATTGTGTAAAAACTATACCACCATACATAATACATGCGTGTGTAATAAACATTGATAAAGTTATTGCTTATCGGTCAGAAACACGATAAAAATGCAATGCGTTATTTACGATGAAAGCGTATTTGTCAGGAATTTAGGCTTATTGAGTTTCCATGCGATATATTTCATTTTTATTTATGGCTAGAAAAAGGTACATGGCTTGTTTTAAGTGAATGATTTATAAACTCACTTTTTGTCGTCGACTTTACAACTTATAGATTTCAGATTAACGTATAATTACGAATAGAGATAACTTAATAATACGACTGTAGTAACTGACGACACATATTAGTAACTAAATCTGAAATAGTATAAAGAGAGTGCGTTTTATAAATAGTAGTAAGCAAAATACAATAAATCTACTTACAACTACTTTTACACAAAACGCAATTTAGTAGAGTATCCAGGAACTACAATAGATCTAGAGATAATTTTAATACAATGCTAATAAACCCCCTTTCCAGCATACTGGTAGTATTGCTTGGTAATGTTGCCAGTAAAAGTAGTCAACAGTTGTAAATTAATATCAAATACCAAAAATTAAAGTAATTGATGCCTATGAGTGAATAACTTTATTTATTTAATATGTTATTTTTTTAAAGTGCCATTATTAACTGCGACAAAACACAATATAACTTTAATTACATACTTTATTAAGCTTCTTCTACGTATAGAGTAATGGTATTATTATCCACACACGTTTGAAAGTCTACAGACAATCAAAGTTCTCAAGCCTACTGCCAGTTATATTATTTCTCTAATGATGAGTTAGTTATAATTTAAAAAACAGTAAAGCAATTTATATTTGTTTTTATTTTGCTTATTGTTCAGTAAAAGCAGCACGAATTTCGACATTTTTAACACATCAAAAACAACGGAAATATTTAAAGCAAGTGTGTGGTTATGGTAATCATGTGCCATTTTATTTTCATGTTTTTGGAATCCGTGCATTTTGGAACTGCATTTTGAAACGAGTTTTTTATCAAGAAAACACGCTTCTTACAATTTCGGATGTTTTGACATTGTTGCAAATGCAAATGTTATGTTTCAAAGGATTTTTAACAAAATGAGCTTCATGAAGATATTATTGAAATGGGAATTTTTAAATATGTTGAGCAACTCAGTAGCCAAAAAATATCGACTCATTTTATTGATTTTCGTAATGTTTGTTTAATGAAAGACACATACGAGTAATAATATAAAATATGGTTTAAAAGATTATTTACTAGTATTATAGTTTGAATATCATACGGATTATCATAACAATATGAAACGTTTTGATGCAAATTAAGTAGTATGGAATGAAAAAAATGCCTTACTGGTTGTAAAAAAAAATAAGTTCAATTGTTTGCTCTTACTACTTTATTCTACGTCAAAAAAGCTCAATCACTTAACATATTTAAATCAGGTTAAAAACCATTACCTGCAGAAAATGTTGATTCTTTAACTTTGTAACTGTTGTTGTTGTTAATTATGTTGTTTTATGTGAGTAGTATATTATGATTTATAATATGTATTAGTTAATTATTTTGTCATAGGTTTCTTTTATCATTATTTTTTATTTATTTATTGTTTTCTTTATTTTCAGGTATTTTAAATATTTATATCAATTTTTATTAGTAGTATGTTTATGATGTATAATCTAATTTATATTTTAACTAATGCGCACCCCGTCCATTATTTATACGCAATCTGTCCTCTCCATCCTAAGGTTGCCTGGCAGAGATCGCTATCAGCGATAAGGCCGCCCATTGTTACACTATTTATGTTGCTTTGTTTCTTCTTTGTGTTTATTTCTTGGTGTGCAATAAAGAGTTTATCTATTTATCTATTTTTTTTTAATTTTACACTTTGCTTTCGTTTGAAAATATTTTGTTGCAAGGATAACCGATCCTAAAATAAACATTTTAATCTCAACAATATTGGAGTTTCAATTTAAGTGCCATAATCGAATGAAACAAAAAGTCAGTTCACGCATTGAAAAAAAAAGGAAAAAGTTCCCGCGAAACGGACGAAGAGGCGGCACGCAAGCGCCTGCTCCTGTTTCTTACTTATTTTAATTTTACTTTTTTTTCGCAAAGGTTGATGCATTGTGAATGGTTATGCATTTTGTTTGTTTTGGATTGAAATATTTTTCATAACTGGTTGATGTTTGTGACTGTTAAATATATTGATTTTACTGTGGTCTTTATCAGGTGCTAGTAATGTTCTTTGTCTTAGTTTTAAAATACGGGCCATGCTACTCCCAAAAATGTGGCTTTTGACCTAAATTAAATAAATATTTGGGGACATCTTACGCACGGCCTCTAACACCAAACTAAGCAAAGCTTGTAATATGGCTGCCAGAGACTGATATACTGCATATACTTATTTTTAAATACATACTTATATATATTTACTAAATAACACCCAAACACAGAGCAAACACTTATGTTCATCACATTAATATTTGCTCTGGGTGGGGATCGAACCTACGGCTCTACGACCCAGGAGTTAGGGTCACTAACCACTGAGCCCGCCGAGCCAGTCAAATGTGTCTTTAAACATAATTTCAAAAAAATTTTTGAAGCAAAAATTCAGATTTACCTAAAATACAGAAAAAAATATTCTTGTTTTCAAATTTTTTAATATGTACAAGAGATTTCTTCTTTCAAAAATATTTTATATCCCAGTGACAACCAGACATTCAAACAAACAATATTGAATTATTTATAATCTATTAATGCAATAATTTTGCTATCAAATGGCCACAATGAACAACGCCACTACACCTACTATATACAATTCGGCGTCATGATTTTTCCGAGCTCTCGTCAAAAATCTATTTAATAGTTGATTACTAGATTATCTTTCACATACACGCATCTACTTTCACAATCCTCACACCCACTAGGTCGAGAATCTTCGGTATAATATAACAAATCGGCTTTTCTATAAGTCCCATTAGTACAAAAGCCTGCTCGTAACTCACTCTTGGCATCCCTGAAGACCTTTCACCTGTTACTGCATTACATTTCTCACACATTCGTAAATGTGCAAGTGTGCAGTGTGGAAGATATATTATGGTTAGAATAGGTTGAATCTTATGGTCAGGAAAATGTTGTAATAATTAATTATTTTTTGCCGAAAATAGCACAACTGACTTTAATCGTACAAAATTCAAGTAGGTCGTTCAAATCAATGTACGAGTAGATATGCGATTTTGAGATATTGATTTTTCAAAAACCACTTAATTGACGTCTAAATCACCTCTAAAATTTCAGAGATGGTCCCATTTAAATGTGGACTTATATGTATACAGGGTTATTTCTAATCAATTAGCATCCTTCTAGGGTCTTATTCTGTACATAAAAACTAACAACTTTTGTTCTACGATTTTCATCAAAACTCAAAAAAAAATCAGCTGTTCCATACATTTTGTCGCGGGTGAACTAAATTTTTCTATGGAACAACAAATTTTTTTTTTTAATTTGACCATAGTCGGATGCTAATTGATTAGAAATAACCCTGTACATTGTTATTATCTTCATGCATAATTAAAGTAAATAATTTAGCATAATATAATTTAATTATTACTCAAATAACTGTGTACGTTTAGTTTGTAAATAAATAAAAAAAAAAGTCATTAATTCTACTACGGTTTAACTTAATAACTTATAATGAATAAATGTACCCCTTAATACCTAATCCGTCGAAGTTGCCTCTTCAGCAAAGGCCTACCCTAGTCCTCTCCACTCTTCTCTATCTCTTGCTTATGTCATCCAGTCTTTCTGTGGAAATATCTCTCCAAATTTTCTTTTATCTCCTTGTATTTTTTCATCTCCTGGGGTCCATTCTGTTTCTCTTTTTGTCCATCTTGAGTTTTCAAGTCTACAGATGTGTCCTGCCCAGTTCCATTTTAGTCATCGAATCCATTTAGCATCCGGTACCTTAGTTTTATAACCATATGATTTGTTTACTTATTTTGTCTGAGAACCTTATAATATGCATATGCACGCTTTTATAATATGCATATTTACACTATGCTGCCCTTTTCTCTGTTCCCTTCGAGCTTATTGGTACCATGTTCTCCGGCCTTTACATCAACCTCGTCAGCATAAGCCCCTGGGTCTCCTGGCTTAGATATATCTCCCCCTTCTACTATGGAGTTGAAAGCATATCCATCCTGCAATGGGACTCCATCGAATCCATCGACTGCGTCAAAATCCCCGGCATCCCCTGCACAAAGACCGGTCCCGATGTCCTGAACCTATAGTTACTCATAAAGTATAACTTTATCGCTATCACTAATCAAACCTGCAAAATCCGACCACTTTTTATACAAAACTACCTTTCACAAACTCAAATTCAAAATCATATTCAAATCACCACGTTTTTTAATTTAAAATCCTTTCAAATATTTTATACACGCACTATAAATTATAACACCAAACATTTAGAATATTCTGTGACTTTGTATTAATTACAAATAATACATCGTATATCACGTCGGTTAATCCTTTCTCAATTTATTGCTATATTATTGTGATCGTAAACACGGTTGTAGGTTGTAAAATATTTGATTTCACCGCACAGATTTGGCTTTATATATTTTACTCGTCAACATTGTAACAATTCTTGTCGCGTTTTGTTATGTTGCTTGGAGAAAATCTTTGCTTAGATTAATATCAGTTTTTAAACTTTCACGGTTCTTGTCTATATTTACCTAATAACAACGGAAACAGTCTGGACTTTTATAAAGTGTAATATCATTTAGATAATATTAGAATATAATTTATTAGATACTTTCATAGACATTTTTGGTATACGTTTACTTTACTATTAACCTTTGTTGTGAACATCGTAGATATAGATTTCGAAGTTAACAAATATACTCAAAGCGGCTTGTATCCAAAATTTTGGTAATCTATCTCAGATCATCTACACTTTTCTACCGACTCTTGAGAAAAATAAAGTAAATTTACTTATTAATTTTCGTTAGTAACACTTTTATTATGAAGTCATAAATTTTTTTAAACTCGAAAAAATTAAGGACTAGACGCTAAAATTAAATATTAAAACATGTATTTAAACCAAATAATGGCTTGCCTCGATTTGATTACTTAGTTTTAGTTTAGTTTCAGCCTTTTGTCAATTTTGAACACAGTGCATTTCATTCAAATGCTATTAGTGATTCGATCAGGTTTATCTGTTATCAATTCATTTTTATCACTTGGGTTTCAAAAAGTCGAACGAACTTACCATAACCTTACATTTAATACAGAAACAAATTCTGATACATTTTTCTATATATAATCCCGGTAAAAATGGGTAGATGAAACAGAGTACAGAAAATAATTACTACGTATCATCTACAACCTCTATTAATATTGAAATACAATTTCTAAGTCTCACGTATGATGTAATATTATTATGCAACTCGCTAGTAATTGAAGATGTATTGAACTCATAAAACGTACGATTATAAAACGCATCAGATATAAATTAAATTGAACAGTAAAAGGTGCTTTAATAAACACAAACTTGAATATTGCGGTTGTGTAACAGATGGCTCGAAATTACAGAATGACAATAACAGTATTGCGTTGAGTCAGACAATAAAAATCTTTGAATTATGGACGCAAAGTAACTATTTGTTATAGCTAAGGAATTAGAATTATTCGGGATTTAATGCCTCTTCTATTTTTGGATATGTTTATGCAACATGCAGAATCCCAAGTTATTTTTCTAATCAAAAGGAAAACTATGCATTTATTTCATTAGGTACCTTATTTTAGAATTCATGGGAATAGTAGTAGAAGGGCCCTCGCCCACGGCGAATTTTTGCGTTTGCATTGCTACAGTCATCAATACATCGTAGTCTGTCGCGATTCAGTAAAAAGTTTATACCTTTTGCATAGATAGGTACCTACAGTCGCGATGCTGTAGAGCGATTGCATCGCTAAAGTCGCGATTCAGTAAAAAGTTTATACCTTTTGCATCGATAGGTATCTACAGTCGCAATGCTGTAGCGCGTTTGAATCGCTATAGTCGCAATGCAGTAAAAGTTTATACCTTTTGCATCGATAGGTACCTACAGTCGCGATACTGTAGCGCGTTTGCATCGCTGCAGTCGCGATTCAGTAAAACGTTTATACCTTTTGCATCGATAGGTATCTACAGTCGCGATGCTGTAGCGCATTTTCATCGCGTTTGCTTATCTTTTAATTGTACTGTGTCAACTCTTTTCATCCATTGCTGAATATAGGCCTACCCATAAAGGGCGAAAGTTATCTATTAATTTAATTAAGCCGGTCAAATAAATTTAGTTTTATAAACGACGAACCGCATCTTTAAAATATGTATAATTTACGTATCTGTAACACAATAAGATGAAACTCTTAATAGAGGTAAATTCAATACGGTATACCCTCATAATAATGCCTATTCCATAGGTATTACTGTATAGCTTAAGGGTTATAATGCATTCACCCATCAATTACAATGTTCACTTTTAGTAGCACTTTCACAGATACTAAATATGTACAATAAGTTGTTGTTGGACTTTCTCTTTTACACATTATCAATAATCATTCGTACTTGATGTTTCAGTATCTATAAATTGCTTTATAATTTAACGTCATCTTTTAGGTTCATCATTACTGTAAAAACTTTGTTTTCTTGCCAATGTTGACTTCTTGGTTTGATTTCTTTTCAGACATTTCTTTTATAGAACCAAACATACCATGAAATTGCAGAAAATGTTGCATAGAACAGCTGATTCCTTTTGTCTTTCTAGAATTGATCCTATAGTAAAAGGTTGTTTAATACGATGCTTAGCTTTTTGATTTGGATCTTAAATACAGACTGTACGATACAGGCCTAGAATAGAAATAGGCCACGGTACAGTATGCTTAGTGTGAGTTTTGTCGTAAACATGACGCGCTCGCCGCGAGCGAGTAAACATGTAATTTGTATGAAGAAATGTACAGCGCCACTAGCGGCGCGTTTGTGAAACACTTTGTGCGAGAACGAGTTCATACAAATTACATGCTTACGCGCTCGCGGCGGAAGTTTACGACAAAACTCACACTCAGCATACAGCTCAGTCGTTAATGCCAACAGTTGAGTCTGACATGTCAGAGCCCTTCAGGCAAGTTAAAAACTCTGACACCAGGGCTAGCCACTCAGCCCATACGAACTTATTTACCGTACCTAATGGACGCATTTTAGGAATTAGCAGATATAAAAGATCATATAACTAGGAAAAGTTTATAAACGTTGCGTAATTTAATGACAGTTATCCTGCGTATTAAATTAATACATATTACATAACCTAACCTATAGATACTTACTGTAAAGCTCCCGTGCAATGCCATATAAGGGCATGGATCCACAGGTTGCTAAACCACTAATGAAATGACGCTCGCTATGTGCACTGCGCCTTACGCTACAGGAAATTGGATAACGATGAGTGAAGCAATGAGAAGCTGTTTGGCCAAAACTGGTATAGAAACCATAACACTATCGCACTAATGTTTCATATGTTCTATGTAGGTTTTACTCGCGGTTTCGTTTGCCTAGATTTAAGAAAATAAAGTCTATGACACTCATCATTTGTTCTTTTTGACTCAACAACGAAGCGATGCGAATGGATCGACTTGATTTCTTCATCAGTTTAAAAGTTTGGGAGTATTATAGACAAATAAAATCTTTTAATATTTATATTATACATTTAATGTAATGTTAAAAGGAGTGTCTTTAAGTAATCGTTAATTGTTCATTAGTTATTCTTTCACGCAACAACAGACCGACGGATCGACTTTTTATGGATGGAGTTCGCTTGAATCGATGTAGGTGGGTATCATTACCATTTTAAGATGATTATTGTCTTTTCAAAAACTATTAAGCTGATTTCGATATATACTCGTAAATAGGATCACTTTAAAGGTATGTACACAAAAAAAAATCATTAAAATTGGTTCATAATTTTTTTAAGTCAGTTGAAAAAGAAGCTTTTGGAAACAAGCAGCTACAAAAAGCCGTAGATGATAATGAGATACATCACAATATTGAACAGAATCTCACCAAAGAGCAGTTAATAGTTTAATAACGTAGAAGTGAAATAACCACCTTTTACCTAATGGTGAACGGGCGGACGTGGGGTCGCCGGGTCGATGTTAGAAATGAGGTATCGATGATAAGCTACGTGGTAACCGACGCAATGAAATTTTGTTAGTCTCTCACTATGGGCCTTATTAGTAAACTCCAAGTAGCCCAACACCTATGGGCTATTTGCTTAGATGATAAACTCTAAGTAGTTCAATGAGCTAGGCTATAGGTATGGTTTGAGTATCTCTTATCTAACAGAGAATGAGGAGATCCGTAGAAGAACCAAAGTAACCGATAGCGGCATAGCGTTCATAACGCAATTAGTTAGACTAGACCTTTGTCAGCAATCACCATAGTTAAGGAAAGTTCGGCACGGTCAGTCATCGGATTGGTGACCGCGAATGGCATTAGGCTATTTGACTAGTTTTTGGAAATTGTTTTAAATTGCTTGCTAGTACATAATAAGCACACTACGTTTAAATTTCCGAGAGATCTACTGAATTAAAAATTAAAATCAAGTGTTAAAGAATAGATATTCAAGATCCCGCCAAAACGACATTCTGTAATGGCGCTTGTGTGTGACGTCACACACTAGTAAATAACGTTAGTTAATACTAGTGAATATCCTAGTTTAAATCTGAAAAGTGACAAAAAATACTTTAAAAGTAACTTACAGATCCAATAATATTGCTCCAAAAACACAAAACAAAAATTACACAAACAACAGTCAATCGAGAAATTTTCGTTTACTTACTAGCATGTCACGCCACCAGAGTTGCCACCCAACTTAGAGCGTTTTTATCACAGATAAAATATCAAAAAAATATCGTATTTTGTTTCGTGTTATTTGCGAAAAGTATACTTATTTTAGTTTAAATAAAGTGAAATATGTCTTTTTCAGGCTATTATCTGTAAGTATTACCACAATCAATAGTATATTTTCAATGATGTCAAATAGCCTTTTGCAACCAATCGTTACCCTGGCTCGGATGACTCGTTAAATTGTAGACCCCGGTTGTATTAACCGTTTAGCCTCAGTTGTCATAGGCCTTTACCAGGGCTTGCTAAGCCTATACAAACTTACTTAGCGGTCATATTGGAGATGTATAGAGGAGGCTTATGTACTTCAGTGGACGTCTTATGTCTGAAATAATGGTAATAAAATAAATACCTTTTACCTAATGGCGAACGGGCGGACGTGAGGTCACCGGGTCGATGTTAGAAATGAGGTATCGATTAACGAGACGGTAAGCAACGCAACTGGTCATTTACTGTGTGTTTCTCTACGACATATTCTAGGACGTCTTTGTACGGTGTACGTGCTGATCATTATCTACCAGTCTGAAGTATCACGCTAGCAGTCGTGTGCAAGCACTAGAGCGTTTTCACATTATCCGATCAGATAACGGAGTCAGACGCCATCGATCCGATATTGAAGTAAGTTAAAAGTATGAAATATGGACGTGTCTTTTATATTGTCCTGCCCAATATCGGATATTCGAGTGTATATATTTCATACATTTCACTTACCCCGATATTGGATAGGCGTCCGACACAGCTATCGAATTGGACCATGTGAAAACGCTCTTATTGTAGCATACTTAGGACATTATTATCATCTATTATGTACATATAATCTGATATACAGGATGTTGCCTGTGTCTCCTATTTGTTGGTTTAGGCTTCCTCTGTCTTCTTCCAGCTTTCCTTTCTTTAGCTTTTCAAGTCTAAGCTGGTCTACAAATATTAGTCATAAATATGTTCAAACTCCTTAGATAACTGGAAATAAATCTTCTAAACGGCCACATACATCCCGACTGATATACGTTAGATAAACAGTAACATATTTACCTTATTGTTGGACCACAATGGGCCATTATAAACGATTACATGCACACAATCTCTCGATTAGACAATATGAATATTTACAATAGCGCTTAGTTTACATTGTATGTCATTCCTCTTAGTTAAAATACTAAACCAACTTTCAGAACAGCTTGGTTCTTAGAAAACTATGTCAACTGAATGTATATAGAACATAGGACACATCCCCTGTAGAACATAGGCCTACCTACGATAGACGATTAAGCCACGATCACCACGTCCGTCAGTTCAGTGCGGATTTATTATTCAAAAGCAAATTACTTCTATCTTCTTCTTCTAATTACTACTATATATGCAGGTTCCCTCCATCGAGCAAATATCTATAGAGTCACAATCGTGCAAAAAAGTGTCCGAGCCAAAACCCTGCCCAAGCTACGTAGTGAGCAGGCTTTTTAGTCAGTAGTAAGGCAATTGTCGACTACAACGCCGCGCGATGCCAAAGTGCTCAGTTACAAGCACTAATTAGGTGACACAACGTCGAGATTCGAGAAAACGTTCTTGTGAATTATTTGATGTAAATATCTAAGTCGGTATGTATGACGGACCTCGGACATTTTTTACTAGTTTTACTTAGGGACTGTAGCTCTGTATATATTTGCTCGAAGGTTCTCTCACGATATTTTCCTTCACCGAAAGTCATCGGCGTGAGAATCCGTACAAAAGACCAAAATTTGAACTCACGACTTCACAATTGTAAGGCGGATGTTAACCACTAGACTACCACGGCTTTTGAAAATAATGATGGTAGTTCAACTGTATTCTAATAGTTTGTCTATAATGGCTTATCGACTAATGGTAAAATATTAATAAAAAACCGGTCAAGTGCGAATCAGGCTCGCACATCGAGGGTCCCGTACAAACACGTTGTTAAAATAATTAGAAACCTGTTTTAGCATGTGCTAATGATGTTCTTTTATATGATACCTTACATCATACGATTTAATCTCTTTGAATTTGGAACCCACATTTTGTGAAATTTGAGGCCCTATTTTTTATGATTTAAATAAAAATGTATAGTTTTCAGATTTATACCCATATGTGTACTCTGAGATAATGCTTCTCGACAAATTTCATAGTTCTATGTCAAAGTATAAGAAGTACCCTGTAGGTTTTGATTTTTGTGAGTGCGAAATATGCGGTTTTTTACGACATAAACGGCTCTAACTTTTTCAAACGATAACTGAGAAGTTTTTCTTTTACACGACTGCAAGAAACTATAGAAATACGTATACAGTTTCAATTTCAACTCGATATCTTTACGCGTTTCCGAGATAAAGAGTCTTGACATACACACAGACGGAAAGACGGACAACAAACTGATTCTATAAGGGTTCCGTTTTTTCCGTTTGGGGTACGAAACCCTAAAAATATTCTTTACAAATGGTAGTAGTGCAAACAATGCTTTAGAAGTCACGACATGGAAAATAATATCGTTATAAGATGTAGAGGTTTTCTTACAAATTTATTAACACTATTATCTCGTGTACAATGTAGAATTTTGTAGCGTTTTATTATTAACGCTATGCTATTATAATACAAAGGTAATATTATACGACTGCGATTGAAACGGTTAGCAGTGAAAATCTGTGGTCAGCTAAGAAAAATAATCGTTAGTAACTAACAGTTCTGATGAGAATTTAATTGAACAGCTAATTTAGTATCACTTTTCGAGGGCTCTACCTGTAAAATAATGACCATAATTATGTAATCAAATTTTTCTTAAAAAAATTTCTTAGTTTGAAATTGTCTTAACTTATTATTTAAGTAAATTTAAAAATAAAAATGTTTGGTTTGTTTTCATAAAAACTTTTTGAAAGCCGTAAAAAATATCCGGATTTTCTGTTACTTTACTTATCACTACATTTTATCAGGGTCAGTACTTTATTAATAGGGTAAAACTATAAAATACGCCCCAGCGGACAAGACGCTTCACTGCTCTCACACTCACACAGATGCAGGCGACACACAAAGGCACACATGCATGGCAGCCAGTACTTGTTCAACTTTTCTGACGTAAGCTTGTGATTTTTGCATTTATTTTTGAAATAGTGATAAAATCAGTAAATCAGTCTTTAAACTATATTGTGGTGAGAACCATACAAATTTTCTAATCGAATGTGCTGTTTTTATTTTCAAAATTACAATGGAAAATCATAATTATTAACGTTTAATGGCGCCGGTTTTTGAGGTGGGGCATTTTGTAATTAGATATTTGCAAGATGCCCCAATTATCAAAGGGTAATACGCCTCAATTTTGGTGTCTAAAAATAATAGGTATTTCTTACTTTTTTTCGGATAAACAAAACGTGGGAGCTCTCAGACTCATAGAAAATGAACAAAATAGGAGCTCCCATTTTGTCAGACCTTTAGACACGTTAAAAATAATTCATAGCAACAAGATATGATTGCAGTGGTGGTTATATTGATGTAAATTTTGGAAAAATCATCAGAAAAGCTATTGACTCTTCCGGCACTGCCAACACAAGCATCACTTCAAAAAATATGCATACAGCCATCTATTTCTAAGACCTTTGAACAGATACCAACAAAATTTTTGGCCAAAATCCATCCTGTGTCAAAGCTACCCAGCAATTAATTTAAAGAAAGAACTAAAAGTGGTGATCCTGTCATCCTCAGGAAATATTCAAAAACGAAAACTAGTAGAAAAAATCAAAAAACCAACAAAAAAGTAAATCTTTCAAAGAAAAATATAAAAAGAAAGTTTTACAAGATGTGAAAAAAAGCCAACAAATAAAAACTAAACAAAAACACCTAAATTTTCATTTTCGGATGGCAATAGTAAAGAAAAAAAAGAAGCAAAAGAGTTCTGATGAAGAGATATCCGCAGAAGACGAAGAGAATAGATGTGTAGAATGCACGAAAGATATTTTAAAACGACATCAAGAAAGGATAAAGTACTCCTCGTGCAATTTTTGGCTGCACCATTTCTGTAGAATGTTCTGTAGAACCGCTATGTAATAGCTGTGGAAAAAAGGCCAGAAGAGAAAGAAAATTAAAGAAGAAATAGAGTAGAATTATAGAATAAGCTATGTTAGAAATGTGTGATTTGCAAGTTGGTCTCTATTAAACTAACTACTGAAATATTAATAATGTATTATTAATAGATTAATAACAAATTATAAAGTAGATATTTAGCTAAACTATAAAATAAAATATATAAATAAACAATAAAATATGTTTTTATTCAAGATTTGTTTGTTCTTTTACAATGGGGCATTTTGTAATATAAGTGAGGCATCTTGTCAAGCAATGTCAATACAAAACGCCCCACTTAAGGTTTTTAAAAAACTATCATTGTATTTAACTGATCATTCAAAAACGCCAAATAATTATGGCAAATCATTCAAAAATTATTGTTTTTTAATTTAACGTCACAAATTTAGCAAATGCTTCAATGATAAGGTTTTATCGATATTTAAAAAAAGTGGACCGTATTGTATAGTTTTACCCTAAGCTTCATTTTAAACATAAAATGATTGTTTTAATTGTCATTTATTTATAAATGATTGTTAATCAAACTTTTTTAATAAGCATTTTTAATATATTTATTTCTGTTTTGTATGACCAGTTTCTAAGTAAAATATTTTAGGAAAGAGCAAAAATATACATACACGATGACAAATTATTGACTGACATATTTCTTCCGGTCATGAGTTTCTGACCAACGTAGTATTATAGCTGACCATTCTAACAGGTCCTAAATAATACGAGTATTCTAATTTGCTCCTATAATTTATAATAGAAGTTCTATCACGTTTTGCTTTTAAAAGGAGAATAAGCAATAAAAATATAAGACGTCGTCATTTTTAATAGTCACGCATTTAGTTTTAGTGCTCTATATTTTTCTCTATTGTTATGGCAATTTGAAAGTTTTTGTGACAAAACCGTGTTATGTTGTCAGATAAGTAAAGCTTTTAATATTTTCAAAGAATCGGGGATAGCCGGGATTATGGTAGTTTCCGGGATGATATCTCAATAATGGTTTTCTTTCCCAGTTATGATTTAGTTTTTTATTCAGTCCTTCATCACCATTGTTATCAACATTTTAAGAGATTTGATTTTTCGTAATGATACAGAATACATATTCGAGGCTCTCCAAAAACAACGGGCAAATGTGGTGACTTTGCTATTTAATTCCTGTAGACACTCTATCACACACGTTCTGAATAATATTGTATTGATACGAAAAATTTAGTGTTGTTAGTCAAAATGTTACATAAAATATAAAATATTGTATGACGTACGATTGCAGAGACGAGACGACTTTTCAACCATTAACTGTAAATTTAATTGTAAGTTATTTTGTAATTGTAAGTAATTAACAATTATCTCTACTAAATTCAACTACTATGTGTGTGTACTAGGCAATGCTTTCAACCGTTTCTTGCAGAACCGTTTTCCGTCGAGTGCAAAGTGTTCGTCCATCACTGACAAACTGACTGACGTAGTATTTAGACACCGCTGGGTGCCCGCAACAATTAATATTTGAGTGGTCGAGAGATCATTTAGTTTGGTTGGGTTTTCCGTGATCATCATCGTCGTTATTTCAGCTATAAGGTGTCCACTCATAGATATATTGGACTAATTTGGCGGCTACATAGTTAGTGACCCTAACTACTGTGCCAAGGAGGCATGCGTTTGATTCCCACCCAGGGCAAGCATTATTGTGATGAAAATAGGTGTTGGCTCTGAGTTTGGATATCAGTATATATTTAAAAATATATATACTTGTATATTATGTACGTAGTATATCAGTCTTTGGGATTAGATACGGTGTATAAAATGTCCCCTAATAATTATGTCCTCCCTTATAGATTTCCAGTTAGACCGATCGGAAGCGAGTTGCATCTAGTGCGATCGTGCGAATGGATATCTTACGTTACGCTTGCTTGTATATGGTCCTCAGTAGAGAACTTTTAAACACTGTCGGTTAACACTCTTCAGAGCTATGTGCCCTGCCTTGCCCACTGCCAATTCAATTTGCTGATTCGCTGGGCTAAGTCAATGAATTTTAGTCAAAAATATAATTTTGATACACTATGAAAAGTAAGCCATGATTTATTAATATCAAGGAGTGCTACATATGTATTTACACTTTTATTAATTTTTTTCATTTTTAGTGATAAAGCCGCAAAATTTTCCAATCATGTTAAGCGTCTGTATCTCTGTATATTATACACATGTGTGTATGTGGATCAATACAGAGTTTACTTATCCATCTATCTATTACTTTTCACGACTTAAACTTGAAATATTCTAACTTTCCAACCAACAGTTTTATATGCAATCTGGACAAGTAATTAAGCTCAGTCAGTGTATTCTTCGTAAGCTAAGAACCTCTCAGCGATCCCCGGGCCGTGGGAAACAATAGCTCAATCATAGTAATGCGTGCGCGCACCTGTCTACCCGTCCGACGTCTGTCGTGGAACGCGGTACTATAGGTTCTCGAAGATTTAGTCTTTTAATTGATTTATTTTGACGTGATAACTTCTCATAAATTGATAAAAACCTGCTGCACACACGAAAAAGCGTGATTCATTGTCCACGTTCCACCTGATCCGAGCGTGCAAGTGAGAACCCGGAACGAGCAATAGAGAGGCAGGGTTAGCCTAAGCGTTCGGCTTGTTTCAGTTGTTGATTTAAAATTTTTATGACGTAATATTATCATCAGTAAACTGACTTTACAGACAACCAATTCTTTTTATTTATATTTCTTGTCCACAGACTCTAGGATTCGTCTACGAGACAGAAAATACTGTACTGAACCAGCCTTTTTAATAGTCCACTGCAGGACGTAGGCCTACCCACGAAGGGTGATTGGGCCATATCCACCACGATGGCCCAGTGCGGGTTGGTGGATTCACATACGACATCGAATTTCTTTTACGGACGTATGCAGGTTGCATCACGATGTTTTCCTTCACCGAAAAGCCAATGGTGTGAAATTCCGTACATAAGTTACAAAGAAAGTCATTGGTACGGGATCGGGATTTGAACCCACGACCTCACGATTGCAGGTCGGGTGCTACTACCACTAGACCACCACAACTCATGAGTGATTGATTCCGTTTATTTTATTGAAAGCTTACAATTGATTTTTGTATAGGGCAAAGAAAACAAGACATACATTTTGAAAACCTGATTTTTTTTCGTAATATTTTGACAGATTTAATTGACACATCTTTTTACTGAAAAATTAGTTAAAATACATGTCTCCTTGATGTTTATCTAGGTTTGTTACAGTGCGCAAGATTTGAAGATATTGGTTTATCTGAAAACAATAAGGAAACTGATTCAGACAGCGATTCACACTCTCTCTCAGACAATCACTACTTGTAACAATACATTATCTACTCGCAGTAACATGGAAATAATGTATTACGTCAGGGCCCTGATAAAAATGTCAGAAAAGCGCTGGATAGAAGCCTCTTTAAATACCTACCTAAGTTAAAATTTCTGATATGCAATTCTAGCTCTAAAGGTTGCATAAATTAAGTAGATACACAAGATGTTGTTTTTAAACTTTCGCGATTTAAAAAACACAAGAATTTCAACCGGGAGTATGGTTTGGCGTCGTGGAATCCTGTTGTCAACAAATGCCAATTGCGTAGTGTAGGTAGAAGGACATTGTTAGATACCGTCAGTGTTGTGTGTCGTAGTGACAATTTTTCAAGTTCAAATTGAATTGGCGGGTACCACCAGCTGTTCCACATTCCAGTCTACCCGTGACCACGGTCCATGCAACTTGGATGAAATGTCGGGATGAGGAGGTATTTATTTATCTCGTAATTTTAGTGTGCGATTAGTCCCGTAGTATATAATAATAAAGATACATAAGATGTTACAAAAATTCTCCACTTTCCAATGTCTATAAGTTTTTGTTCAGTTACCAGGTATTAGTTTGTATAAATTAATTTGTTTTAGCTTGCAAACGTATTTATTAACTGTTATTTCTTGTCAACTCTAGGATCTAATGTACACTAGAGATGTACATAGTTGGTTAAAGTTTTGTCTTTAAATAAAGATCTTTAAAAAACAATTACCTAAACCAGTATTTTCACCAAACTTAAAAACATTTCATAAACTATAACTATTAAAATTAACCTACTTAAAATAATAACTAATACTAAACTCTAAAACTTATATTACTAAAATAAAAATAAAACTAATCTAACAGACCCGGGGCAGAAGGTAACGTGGCCAAAATGCTGGCGGCGTTGCCTCGTTGAATTGCTATACAAATTTTTTGACCAAAGTAGATACCAGCATGTACCAGTATTTTCAAAAACTAAGCTATATCTAGAGTCTGATTAAATCGGCATAATAACTAGCCAAGTATTTTTATCTTTGCGTACCTATTTTGTTTGGAAAAATCATTAATTTTCATGACTGTTGGGGTCGGAAAGTTTTCAAGCGGAGACTACATACCGGCAAGCGCAGGGTGAGACGTTCACCTACAAGATAGACGGATGATCTCATTGAGGCAGCAGGATCGCGTTGAATGCAAGCCGATACCAACCGGTATTATTGGAGATCTATGGAGAGGCCTATATCTACCAGTAAATGTCCTATGGCTGAGGCGACGACGAATGATTTTTATGTCATTTACTACGATAAAATTACCTTAAAAAAAACCTAGAACACGAAACAAAACTTGGGGTACGTGACGTGCTTGTTTTCATAGATACACCATCGATTTCTTATAGTAATCCTGACGATCCATTTGTCTGTCATAGTATCTGATCATCAGTTCGCCGCGTTCAACACTTTATTATTATCATCACAGATTGTTATTTAGTTTTAGTTGCTAAAAACAACTTTGGAACAATGAATCAGACAGTGTAAAAAATGAAAAGAAAATTTTTTTTGTTTGTAAAGACGTTTTGAACAACTTGTATCTAAACTTCCATTTTTGACCGACGAGTCTGCGGAGGTACTTAATTAACGCGTATTTTTTTAAAAGTGTAACCACATATAACGTTTTACGTAGTGATCCGATTTCTATAATTCTTTTCTTATTGGTAAGGACATACTTCGAAAATGGTCCCATTTAAATTTTATTGAAATCGGCTGAGCCATGTTTGATAAATCAACAATAATGTGAAAAATGCTACATCAATCCGTGCGAAATATTCGCGAATTCTGTACACAGTTTAAGTCGGTCATGACCTTTTTTGCAAAAAATAATTACAACTTGTTAACACTGATTTATACTACATCAACTTGATCACGGTCGAACTTTATTTTTGTCACGAAATATTATAACTGACTGATCCTATTTTTATTTTCCTTTACAAAAGCTTACATACGTTCGTATAGTTGGTATATCAGATGGATAGCCCTGTATGCTGAGTGTGAGTTTTGTCGTAAACATGACGAGCTCTTCGGCGAGCGCGTAAGCATATAATTTGTATGAAGAAATGTACAGCGCTACTAGCGGCGCGTTTTTGAAACATTTTGTGCGAGTGCGAGTTCATACAAATTACAAGCTTACGCGCTCGCCGAAGAGCGCGTCATGTTTACGACAAAACTCACACTCAGCATACTGGTTTCAAATTTTTGAAACTTTGAGAAGGCTAACATGGCTAAAGAATAAGTAGTTATTTTATTTTAAAACTAAATTACTGGATCTATTCTTACACAAAACGCTATGCTTCTTAGGTAAAATTGAGATACCCTTATAGGAATGACTCTAGGACCTGTTTTAGTTAATAGTGTTATTTTATACTATTGCAGCCTATAAATGTTTGCTATCAATAAAATGCAAATGAGATCAAACTGTACTCTACAATAACACCGTCACAGTATCACTAATAACAAAACGTGTGGGCGAGTCTGACCGACTTTTCGTCTTATTGTCGTGCGTAATGCTTGACTTTTTTGATCAGGTTTTTGTATTACATTAATACTTGCAGAAGCGACGTCTTCATATAAATTCTACAGGTTATGTGAATCAGAACAAACTGTTCAAATTTTGTGTGTAAAATAAGACCTGTAGTGATTGGTCATAATAAGTATGAATACCAAAATTATTTTATCAATATTCAAAATTACTAAATATTTTTTTACAACTGTGTGTTAATTTTGATCCCTTAAACCTGTTAGCATGTTAAATGATAGAAAAAATCTTGGTTCATTTAAATTTTTGATGCTTAAATTTTTTGTGGTTTTATGAAGGAAATGAAACTCTTATTATACAGGGTTGTTTCTAATCAATTAGCATCCTTTTAGAGGTTTATTCTGTACATCAAAACTAATAACTTTTAACAACGACTTTTGTCAAAACTCAAAAAAAAGTGTTGTTCCATAGAAAAATATCGTTCACCTGCAACAAAATGTATGAAACAGCTGATATTTTTTTGAGTTTGACAAAAGTCGCAAAACAAAAGTTGTTAGTTTTGATGTACAGAATAAGCCCCAAAAAGGATGATAATTGATTAGAAATAACCCTGTATAAGTAGGTATGTTATTTTTTACATATATATTTTAAGGAAGAATCTTTTTTCCCAACGCGTGACGCATAGCTAATCGCGCATCTCTTTTTAAGCATCGATATTTATTTTTAATAATTAAGACTAGACAAGCTTCTCGTCAGTCAGTCGCGAATTGACAGATGACTTGTCTTATATTTTTAATTGTATGATTAATTGGTCGTCTTTAATGCCGCTGGAGCTATTTTATAAAAAAAAAACTCGTGTATGAATACGTACCTACACATTGTTCAACAAGCGTGTCAGTTTTAAGGTACCTATTTAAATAAAACAAAAATAAAAGTAAAACAAAAATATACTTTCACGGCTAACATTTGCAGAGTCTACCAATGTATGGATAATGTACCACCCAAAATATTGTTACTTACAAGAAAACGTACAATTAATGCGATCAATAGAATAATAATAAAATGTTATCTCGAAATGACATCATACTAATATTATAACTCCCAAAAGTTTATAACTCCCAAGGGCCGGAAAGTGACATACTACTTTTTATCCCGAAAAAATAAAAGGTTCCAGTGGGATAGCACTAAAGTCAAATTCCACGCGGGCAGAGCCGCGGGCAAAAGCTAGTGTGTGTATAAATCTACAAATCTGACTGACTTCATCATACGTATATAAATATAGGTAGATACCTTCATAGAGAATACTGCTTTTACCTTGGTCCCACGAATACGCATTTTACCATTTAGATAACACCATTATGTCACTATACTGAGCATTTTTCGTCACTCTAGACCTTTATAGGTCTGTGGATGATTAGTACGATGATATAATAATTATACTGTAGATAATTGTGTATATTTTTGCTAAAAGAGGTTAAAAATTAATTTTACTTAGTATGGTAAAACACAAATGAAAAAGGTGACTCCAATAGAATAGTGCTGATTCACATGACTAATTTATTTCACATTAACAACTAAAACAACACAAGTTCCTTAACCTAAAACCGCAATAACCTTTTATTGTTCCCAAACAAAAAGGACGTACGCGCAAAAAATCCGCACCTTACAGTCGACAAAATGCATTGTTATCTGCCAAATTAAATCTCTGACATTTAAACGAACTTGAATATTTGACGCAATTGATTAATTGTTGAAAAAATTGTCGGATGTATAAAAACAAGAGTATAAAAACAATTGAGACTTACCTAAAATTTATACGTAATTTATTATTATGGGCGAAGAATGTAGTTTTGTGGTTTACCTTCAGAATGCAATTGTAGTAATCTAAATGGCAACTTTTTTTCTAATACACCTATAGTTATAACATAGTCATGATGCTAACTTGATAGTAAAAATAAGGTGTTTCTGGAATCATTCAAGGATTTCATTAACTGATTACAAAGATTCACTTAATACCTAATATAACAAGTGTAATATATTTTGTTTATCGTGAACACCAACTCACCTGATGGTTAGCGACGTTGTGGTCGAAGATGAAGCTCGCAGACCTAGAAGATACCTATTCACTCTGACCTTGAAAAGCTTTAGATTAAGAAACAGGAAAGCAGGAAGACTGTTCCATTACCCGGCGGTACGGATCAGAAAGGTTGAGTCAAACCGCTTCGTACGTATCGAAGGAAAATTGACAGTGTAGGGTGGTAATATGGCGTCTTCTTACTTGTCCTGTAGTACATTTACTATAGGGAATGGTAGGATAAGGTCGTGCAGCTCAGATGCACACTCTCCGAAATGTATATGTATGTGTAATCTTACATAAACATTAGAACAATAGACATTAAATTACGCTCTGCCGTTTTAACACAAAAACCTATTTTGCTCTAATAAAAAACGCAATCGAAACATAAATTGAGTAATTAATTAAAACATAACGACGCAAAATTAAAATCAAATACGATTTTAACCTAAATGATGAGCTTCAATTTAAATTGTGGGCGTAATCACCAACCGCTTTTAACCAATAAAAATAAGATAACAAAATAAAATCATCAAAAATCCCCTACACCTGATACAGCTTGTCTCATTTATATTATAATGTGTTAAAAAAATATCAGCCTTGTAAAAATATCTTGCACCGTGTAGGAAGACAACTTAATCCGTATTCACGTCAAAACGTCGCTTGGCTATTGTTTTAAAAATGCCGATACGACCTTATGCGTGGGCAGCGTCGATATTCGTTCTGATTTTTATTAGCCGTAAAGTGCTCTAGAATTGTAATTTATATAAAAATTATACTTTCCTATTGGCTTAAGTTTTCTTTTATTACTTCATCTGGTATCGAAAACAGCGAGCCGATGCGTTGATTTATTTAACTGTATAATTAGTAAAGAACAAACTTTATGAGTCTGATTTGATCTGAATTCATAATTGTTTGTCGTTCGATGATTTTGTAAATGACAACGGTGTTATAAAGTTTCTAACTTTATTACTATGTGGTTGTATGGATCATTTTATAATCGTCAATAAGTGTTTTATAGAGGTGGAAATAAAACATTTTCGGAGCTATTTTCATAAACTTTATTACAAAATTAAAGTAAAATAGCAATAGGCTGATTTTAGTATGATAAGTAATTTTACCGTGAGTACTTTTGATTTGTGTCTGTAGTACTTTAGTATTGTGTCATATTTCATGTTTGATATCTTAAGCGTATTCAAACTTTAACTTTCATTAAAACTAAATTGTCACTCAGTTATAAATACTTCATTTAAATTGGTCTATTTTTGTACCTTGTTGCTACGAGTATGCCCTACGAAATAAAGGAACTCCCACTCAATAACCTTAATTGTTTTTTTTAGTAAATATAATAATGTCTAAAAATAAACTTAGTCAAAGAACCCGCCCCTAGTTGTTCCCGGGGCAAAGGTCCCCAAAACACTGACCGCATTACCCCGTTGAATAGCAATGGCCAACCTTTGCTCCAGAAAACAGCTGGAGCGGGGGTCACCACACTTTTCCGTTATCTGCTGGCCAGTCTGGTACTCTGTTTAAAAAAAACATAATTAAGTATATCATACCTAATTATTCAACTGAAATCACAGGCTTAGCCTGGTCCTTTATTAGGCATCAATGGAGCCTAAGCCAACATTGAGAGGCCCCTTTTACAATTTTATTATGAAATATAAAAACAGCGGTAGTTTTAAAAAAAGATAGCGTGAAATGTAAACTATGGCATATAAAATGACTTGAAATATTGTAACTGGGCTATTTTGGTGAAATTTTAAATGTTTTGTAAAATTAGACTATGGAATGAGGTACGGCACCCGCTAAATATGCCCCATTTCAAAATTTCGTAGCGGGTGGTGACTTGCCATCCACTAAATGGGCCCCCCATAAAGGCTACCGTAAGTTGGCACCGGAGGGGCAACATTGTCATACCTAATATTATTATCATAATAATTATGTGTAAAATGGTTGCAAAAAAATATCTTTCTATCTATCATACAGTATTGATGATGGTACTTAAAATGTTCACTGAATTGGAAATCACTTCACTCAGAATGATAATAGCACAAAAAAGCGACAAAAGAGGCGAGAAGTTGGAAAAATATGGATTAAACCAATTCCAGACACTCAACTTGTCTTTTCCCTTACAAGATTACAACATCACACAGAATTCGAAAAGTCAATCATAGATAATACTAAGTAGTATTGCATTATACCAATATAATGCTACAGAAGTGGTAGAATAAAAAAGAAAAAAAAAACAACGCCCCTCTTTAGTAAGCGACAACTGTCAAATGGGCTGCGTAGGCGCACAGAAACGCCGCACCGTCACTTATTTTTTCTTTTTATGGGGTTCCGTGATCAAGTTACAAATACCATTCTGAAAATAGGTAAACCTAAAATGTGTACATAGGTATAAATATATGTTGCAAATGCAAATTGGCCCATTGAGCAGAAATTTTCCAAATTTAAATACGTAGGAATAATTTTTCCAAATAATTTGGATCAACTAAGAAATTAAATAGACAATCCAGGATTCAGGATTTACAAAGAGAGATTATATTTGTATTTTTTTATTCGTACAGAGTTATTGGAAAAAGCTATGCCAAACGGGTAAGAGAGAAAATTCAGACTATCATTATTGACTTTTTCTATAGGATGAACTATTTTTTTTGCAAAGGGGCTAAGCCGGGAGGCTTGAGAATTAGAAAGTACCTATACATTTAGTCGCATTTGGATTGATTGTGAGATTATACCCATAATTATGCATTTCACCATTAATCCCAAAGTGATTGTGACTTTTATGCTTAGTGCTAGAGCATATGGTTTAGCTAGAAGTTTGGAGACACAAGCGGTGGAAGGTTCAATAAAAACATTACAATAATAATTTTGGATGGAACCCTGTAAATACAAGTCAACTCGCATTTGCCCATTTTTAGGATTCCGTTTGGGCACAGAATCCTAAAAATGGGCTATATATGGGTGAAAACGGGACCCTATTACTAAGACTCCGCTGTCCGTCTGTCACCAGGCTGTATCTCATGTTTGAAATATTCACTAAATATTTAATTACATATGCACATTAATCGTACTTGATAAATTTACAAAATATTTAATTACATATGCACATTATAAATAAATAATCAAATTAAAATAAAATAAATATTTAAGGGGGTTCCCATACAAGTAACGTGATTTTTATGCTAGATCTTAATAACGGCAACAGAAAGATGCTTGAAATATTCACAAAATATTAAGTTGTAAATGTCCTTTAAAAATAAATAATTAAAATAAAATATACTAGTTTTTACCCGCGGCTTCGCCCGCATACGCAATATATCATTATAATTTATAGCCTATGTGTTATTCTGATATATAAGCTATATTATTGCAAAGTTTCATATCAATCCGTTCAGTAGTTTTTGCGTGAAAGAGTAACAAACATCCATATATCCATCCATCCATCCATCCTCACACACTTTCACATTTATAATATTAGTAGGATTAAGGAGGCTTCCATACGGTATGGAACCGTTGGTGCGCGAGACAGACTCGCACTTGGCCGATTTTTTATTTTAACTGCTTATTTGTCAAACGGGTGTCAGAACCAGTTAAGTGTAAGTCTCGGTGCGGTTATAGAGGTCGCTTTTAATTATTGTTTTTGACCGAGATATTGTCTTGAACTTGAATGACGGCTTTAGGTGTACTTGACGGTTCGGGTGATAAGAACTTCATTTTATTCATTTATCATTTTACGGTAATTACTAGTGTATTTGCATTAAAGCTGGTATTTTAATGCCTGAGATTATAATTTCGTTTATGGTCCTATCCTGAAATAGTAAAAGTAAAATCTATGAAATTATTTTTGTCGTGCTTCACACACTAGGTTCTTATAGATACTTTCTTTTTGTGATAAATATTTCATAAATTGACGCGCTCTCAGGATTTGAACCTGCCTCCCTCTGGGATTCCGGCCCAGATGCTTTGTCCAATTAAGCTAGAACGCTGCACTGCAAAGCCGCCAAATTACTGAAGTGTTTATCATTTTTACTACCAACTACAGCACGAGCCGTAATCCCAGAAAGATGCAGGTTCGAATGAACTGCATATGCTGCCCAAATAAACTGCAGTTCGTTCGTCATTGTTCCAACTAATGCGCAATAATGAACCAATTTAATCACTGCATGACTAAAATATATAGAAATAAAATAAGCTTTTATATTCCCTAATACAAGATACATTACAAATCATCTACAATGTAATATCTATGGACTGTCAGTTGCAGTAAAAACCTCCTCCAACTGTTTTCATTCTTCTATCTTTTGCGCATTTGTGGACCAGAGCTACAACGCGTGAGTGTGTGCAGCGTAGGACCACCTACAAAGTGGACGGGTGACCTAATTAAGACCGCAGGATCGCGCTGGATGCAAGCCGCTACCAACTGGTCTTACTTGAGATCCATAGGGGAGGCCTATGTCAAGCAGTGGACTTCTTATGTCTGATGGGATGGATGGAACAGAGCTTCCCTGCGATTTTTACGATGTCGTCATGCAATCTTTGATACGGAATAAGTACCTGGCTCGCGTTTGATGCCTCTAGGGACACAGTTTCCAATTTGGGCTTAGTTTTTTAACTCAACTCTTCCCCCCCTTATTGCCAAACTTCTCTATTTTCAGCCAATGCAGATGTTGATCAAAATTGAATATTATAACGCCGGATTTCTAAAACTAATTTGTGTCAGTATAACTATTATATTTTCTCACATTTCTACAACATTTCTCTTGAATTGTTCTATCTATTTTAAAAAACCGCATCAAAATATTTAATCCATTGCGTAGTTTTAAAGATATAAGTATACATAGGGACAGACAGACAGCGGGAAGCGACTTTGTTTTATGGTATGTAGTGATAACAAAAAAATCCATAAACATTAATGTATATTGTACCTTACCCAGAAGTGACATTTATATACACGCATTTTGAAGCAGCTTGAATAAAAGTAACATCAGTAGTAGTTTTTATTGATTGTCCATCTGGCTTAATGCTTTATACATAAGTTTGTAATTCTAATGCTAATTCAGACTCGCATTAGAGAATATCTTATCGAATTCACATCACACGCTCATCTTAGATAACAAAAAGATTCGATACATTATTATAAAATTACAAATGAAATTATTAGAAGAAATTTGGAGCACTGTATAAATCTTTTATACAGTAAGGTAACTTTTGGTTTTGCTTTAATTCTATAAAGTATAACTATCATAAAAAAAATATTTTTGTGCTAAGTAAGTTCGTATAGGCCGGGTGGCTAGCCCTGGTGTCAGAGTTTTTAGGCCGCCTGAAGGCCTCTGACATGGCTAAACGGTTAAAACACTCGGGACCTACAATTTAACGTGTCATCCGAGCCACGGTAGCGCTCAGTTGGAAAATTTTTGTGCTTACAATATCACAGCTTTAATTAGTGTTTCTAGGAAAAAATCTTAGTAAGGAGAGTTGGAATCATTTTTTTTTTTCAGTAAAAAAATTGTGTTGGTCCCGTCAATTTACGACGTGAGTCACTCATCTCAATGATTAATCTCTTATCATTTAATCATCTTATAATTAAATCCATTATTTCCAAATTAAATTTAGCTTTTTTTTTTTTTTTTTTTTTTTTTTTTTTTTTTTATTTTTTTTTTTTTTTTTTTTTTTTTTTATAATATAATGACAATACTACACTACTATTACATAGAAAGCAATTGGATCATCCACAGACCCTTGAAGGTCTAAAGATAATCCAAGTGCTCAAGCCCACTGCCAGTTGGCAGCGTGCCCAGCATGCTGGCAGCATTGCCACGCTGAATGGCAATGCTTATACGTTGAGCCAAATAAACACCAGCATTTTGGTCACGCGTCGCGTCCACCAGACGCTCAGAAAGACTTTTGAAAACGAGATGAGCTCCCGGCCCCCACGGACCCAAAGTCTCAACTCCAAATGGCTCAAATATGTAACCACTGCCGAGGTTAGCATATTTGCGCCGCTTGTGCTGCTCAGCCAAATTGGCCGCCGCTCCAGCCCTACTCTGAGTCTCAGGAAGATGTGACGGTGCCAAAGTATCGACGCAAGTTGCGTCCCATACTAAGGGCCGTCCACACTTCCATGGGACCAGCGTCATGCCGTCAAAAAAAAAAAAAAAAAAAAAAAAAAAAAAAAAAAAAAAAAAAAAAAAAAAAAAAAAAAAATTTAGCTTATCTAAATATCTGGAAAAAAAAATAAAAATAATAAAACTTGAATTCAGAAAATCATCTTCGGTAAATTTCACGCTGATAAAATGTTGTTTTGGCATGTAACTTTCATAATATACATATACAGGGTTATTTTTAAGCAATTAGCATCCTTCTAAGGGCTTATTCTGTACATCAAAACTAACAACTTTAATTCTACGACTTTCGTTAAAACTAGAAAAAAAATTCTTGTTCCATAGAAAAATTTAGTTCACCCGTGACAAAATATATGGAACAGCTGATTTTTTTTGAGTTTTGACGAAAGTCGAAGAACCAAAATAGTTAGTTTTTATGTACAGAATAAGCCCCTAGAGGGATACTAATTAATTAGAAATAAGCCTGTATAAAAATAAGGTCTTACATCCAACAAATAGGTCAAATAAAAATACGAAAGAGCCACAACACATTTTATTATCTTATTTTATTGCTCTTTAAATAAAATAGAGACAAAATATCCAAGAAGGAAATTTTTTGTTACAGCGTAAGTTGTCCTACTGACCCTACGCAGCCACATTACCATAGTTCCAAGAATTAACACAAAAGTACTACCGTAATTTCCATACGAATTCCCTTGATTAACACCTCATTTGGTATAATCTAGTTATTCGGAATGTCGTTATAGTATATTTATGTTGTAACACCTGTGATCCCGCTGCAGTTGATGAAAGCATAATATAGCTAAGTGTTTCCCAAATTTGGTTCTGCTGGCCCGGTAATATAATTTTAACATTATTTTTTTTTTAATTAGTCCTGTTTTATTTTTTTATATTATCTGAATTAAGCGTTCTGTATGGGCAAATATTTATTTCAATCTGTAGGAAAAATGGTCCTAGAAAAAAGCTTACATGGTTTAGCAGTTAAGTACATGTAGATAGTTTAGTAACAAAACTTAACTGCTGAAAATTTCAACGCGTACCGAAATCGAAAAGCAAAATACATTTTTTTCTCGCTACGAGCGTTTTTATCTCGACAATGGTTTATTGCAATTTTATTTAAAATATTTGTTATAATTATCATACTTTTATGACACAATCATTAGCTTTAACCATTTAAACTGCTGGCTATGTCACATATTTATTGTTATTATGGATTGTTATACAGGGTTATTCCTAATCAATTAGCATCCTTTTAGGGGCTTAGTTTGTACATAAAAACGATTATTAAATTATTCAAAAAAAATTGTTCCATAGAAAAAAATCGTTCACCCGCGACAAAATGTATGAAACAGCTGTTTTTTTTTTAGTTTTGACAGAAATCGCAGAACAAATGTTGTTAGTTTAGATGTACAGAACAAGCGCCTAAAAGGATGCTAATTGATAAGAAATAACCTTGTATAGATTTGACAGCATGGTGCTTCATTGTCTAGTCGGCCAGTGGCGGCGCTTACGACGTGTCAATAAATAATATCATTTTTAAAACAATGTAGGAATACTGTCATCCAGTACATCATTCTCAAGACCCAGTTCACGGGTCCGGGCTCACCATTTGAGAAACTCTAATTTAAAAGCTTTAGAAAATCGTGAGTTAATTTGAGAGTTAAACTCTTTATTTAGTGTGGGAAAGTGGTTGGAAATTATGCTTAGAGGTGGGAGTCAATTAGAAGTGGCCATTGATTATGTAAAATAAGATTTTAGTTTCCTTTATGTGGATTAATTAATGGCGATCTTTGGTGGTCGTTTTAATTAAAAAAGAGGAATAAAAATGAGTTTTTATTTTTAGTATAGTTTATATTTTTGTCTCTGTGATATTTTCGGTAAGTTAAATTCAACGATCGATCCTCCGTGTATCGTTTAAAAAGGCTTCAAAGGTCTCTGCCTTCCAGTTAATACCTATAGAGTCACAATCGTGCAAAAAAAGTGTCTGAGACATAACTCTGCCCAAGCTACGTAGTGGGCAGGGTTTTATTTAGTCGTAAAGCGATTGTTAGCCGACTACAACGCCGCGCGATGACAAATGGCTCGGTTACAATCACTAATTAGGTGTCATAACGTTGAGATTCGAAAAAACGGGTCAGTGTGAATTATGTAATGTAAAAATCTAAGTCGGTATATAAATATCTAGAAGTGGAGAATATTTTGCCTTTATTTCGAGAATTCGAAATTTTTTGAATATTTTTGTGCGTGGTAGGTGACGGAACGTTCTAGCGGGCTAGTCGCATAATTTTCCAAACAAAAAACATAATTTTTCTGGACACTTGCCTATCACGGTAACAAACACCTTTACTTGTTGTTACCTCCTTAATATTGCTACATTCAAATGTTCCTTTTTACAACAGCAATGAATTGCGTGTAAAGACAGTTTAGTTAGGCAAAGTATAGATATATTTATTTTTTATTGAAGAACAAAAAGCTTAATTAATAAAATTAAATTCAAATATCATTTGTGTATTGATACCCGTTAATATAATAAGCGTGTACACTGCTTATTGTCCTCTGTAGGTAGGTATATATTCTGTACAGGCGGCGTTGCCATTGTATTGAAATCGACTACTATGAAATTACTTAATTGGATTGGTCTAATTGGGGTCTCAATCCGGAAGTCCTAGGTTCAAATCCCAAATCACGTACCTCAGTAGTTTCGAAGATAATTGCGTACCTATTGTTTAATCTCCGCTAACTATGACGGAAAACTTCATTGTACTGTGTTGTACATGCCTATTTAATTGTCTTCTACTGAACATAGGCCTACCCACGAAGATGACCGGGCCATGACCTCATCAGGACAGCAGGATTGCACTGGATGCAAGCCGCTTCATGCATGGGGCTATAGGGGAGGCCTATGTCGAGCAGTAGACATCCTATGGGTCGTGTATGGCTTACAATGATGGTTTGTGATATTCTAGAATTCATGTCTGACATCTAAAGAAACAGTATTAGCAACAAAGTTACCAACAGCTTACGACCAGTTTTCTCGACAAATTTCCTCTATAAAGCACGGTAGAGATGCGCCACAACAAACTAGAGATGCCCCGGACCGGAAATGAGCTCAAACTGTGCACTAACAAGCGGAAACTGGTAATAGTAATATTGATTGCTTGCTTCAAACAAATTGATGTAAACAAGCCGATTGCTCGTATATTGTTCGATTTCTCTAATTTTATTGATACTACGTAATGACGGGGAAATGTTTGTATTGAAATTGATTCAATGACCTCACCTGCGATAGAAATACTATATTTTATTGTGCCGAAGCTTTTGATGTCCCTTGTTTAAATAATGTCCCTATGTATATTTCGCTCGCAGTGCTATGCAAAACAAGTATGCTAGTAGGTACTAAGATAATCTTTCATTTCGTTACATTTTATTTCGTTCCTTCGTTTCAGCCACTGCTGGACTTAGATCTCCCCTAAAGATATCTAATAAGACCGGTTGATAGCGGCTTGTATCCAGCACGATCGTGCTATGTGCCCTTCCCAGTGTCATTTCAACTTGCCAATCGGAAGGGCTATGTCAGTAATTTTGGTGCTTCTACGGATCTCCTCATTTCTGATTTTATCTCACAGATAAACTCCGAGCATAGCCCTCTCCATGGCCCGCTGGGCTACTTGGAGTTTACTAATAAGGCCCATAGTGAGAGACCACGTTTCTGTGCCATAGTCATCACTGGCAACACACACTGGTCAAAAACTTTCGACTTGAGGAAGTATGTTGGACGAGAAGACGTTACGCAAATTTCCGAACGCTGCCCGACCGAGTTGGATTTGGCGACTATCATTACAGGAACCCTAAAGTGGTAGTGCACAGTACCTATACATTCGTCACAAGTAAAAATTATTCGTGTTTCATACATTAAGAAAATAATAAACAATGTCACACATAGTAAAAAACTTGTAAAAGTTTGCCAAATGCGGTCGATACCTACTATACTAGATTTATTTGTTGCCATAGAAATCGCGTCTGTGATAAATTTTAACTAAAATGAAACTGTTATTTTTTGTGTTTTTTTATCTCGGAAAGTAAGTCTTTAAGGCTTGAACTGTAAACTAACGAATTACGCACGAAACTCAACACACGACTCATCAACTTATAACCAATCAGAACTCATCTAGCCCAGTTCAAATCTCGAACAAGCAACCAAGGAAGCCGTACAAAATTACGCTGTTTACCCACAATGCTAAATTATACAGCGGTACTACTATTACTGGCACTATTACCATTGCCGCCATAGAGATCTAGAGAGATGTTTTCTCTTTAATCTTCGTGAGAGACACTTACCTTTATGTAGCAAACAATCATACACCGCAAACTTCATGTATTCGAAACATACAGCGCAGAATGCAATGTTGTTTAACCGTGTATGGGTAGGTGATTTATTGTGATCTGCCAGAAATTATTGTTTAATTAATCATTGGTATTTTGCGTAGTTGTGAGAAAGAGTTTCGTGCGAAATTTGTCTAAATTGAAATTTATTAGTCAAAATTTTAGTCCGCTGCATATAAACACTACAATGAAATTATAAAACATATGTTCACCTGCCTGCAATGCCCTTAAATGTAGCTGCTTATTGAAGGATTTTCACGAAGCAAATACTGCAGCAGTGTCTGTAGCCAGTTCTTGAGCTGACCTTCTCTAATTTAAGTGTCACATAAACTTGAATCGCTGGCACGAAAACAAGAAGTTTGCCTCTAGGTTTTAGCTTAAGTTTCACTAGGTGTTTCTTAGCAATCACGGAAGTAAAGCAACATTCGGTACCTACGGTCATCGGGATGAGTGACCGGGGTGGTATTTACAACTATGCACTGCTGTGGCTTGTATGGCACGTCCGGTTTGTAACCATTTAGCCACGACAGAAGCCTTAATTCAGGCAGCTTGACTACTCAGGCTAACCAACGGGTCTATAAAAAAATATTTACTTCTTACTATTGGTTGTAACTTTTGGAGTCATTTTATCAAAGACACGAATGTAATTTTTATAAATCATTTCATACTGCCTTCAGAGGGCTAAGTGCGAGATTTTCGCTCGAGCTCGACCGCGTTAACGTTTGATGTGATTTCTATGGAAATGGCAAAGCGCCATCTTGTGTCACGTACAGAAAACTAAATAGCTAAGTATGAGTATTTTTTACGGTTATGTAACGAGCGCCAAACCGATCCAATACGAGCGCGGCAACGTCTGTGATTGGCTAATTCAAGCGTGTGTGTCAATGTGCTCGCGTGTGTGCACGGCGCCCTCGGTCAACGCGACGTAAAAGTAATTCGATTTGATTTGCTAATCTCCCACTTAACACTCAGGTGTCTTAAAAACTCTGGCACCTTGCGCCAACTTTCTGTCCTCTAGGTCCAGACACATGTCCCATCTAGTGAGGTCTATGTTAGCACTATTACCATTACCACAGTATAAATAGCAGTGAAGGCCATTACTAGCCAGTAGCCACCTGCCCGTAAACAAGCCAATTTTGAACATTTGCATGCTTTTGCACAAATTGTTTTTCTTGTTGGCGAGTGCCGCTGCTCTAAGGACGAGGATGGAGAATTTTGGAGGTGGCATTTTTTTATTGTTTCGCGATGTTTTGTATGACGTTTGCTACTTTGCAGTTATATTTATAAGCCTGCATTTATACAGGATAGTGTCCGTGGACGATGAGTAGAGATGCGTAAAAAAAGTGTAAAACATCACGATTCACGATTCATCTTTACACAATGGGAATTACCTACCTACCTTTTATACAACAAAAAAGACCATGATTGAAATAAAGATTAGGTACTTTATATGATTAATATGTAATATGTAATGATTAGGTATTATTGAAAGTATAAATATCATTTCTACGGCATACACTTTTATCTTCTTATAATATTCAGTTGAAGGTGTAGACAACACATGAAATACAAAAAAAACACAAAGATTATAATAAAGGCATGACTCTAGGTAACCCTAACATTATTTTCTGTTTTCATCTTTCTTATTTCAATAACACTAGAATTAAGTTAAGTTCCTGTATAGTTTCAATGAAAATTCTTAGATCTAAAATTAAATCCGTACAATTATCCACAAATGCAGCACAATCTAATTTCACGAACATCAAAACAAATAACCGTATTTCACTTCACGTTGATTACGGAAGGAAATTATAAGTCTAATATTTGCAACAATTAAGTCGTAATTTTTAATAACCTTCTCCGTGGGGCATTTTGCTTACCACATCCATTTCCCCTGTAAATGAAGATTCAGTTATAAGCACAGATTTAACGTTACCGTATAACATTACTCCTTGCGGTACATTAACCACTAAAATCTGATCTCGATACACCTTCAATTGCACCTGTTCTAGAGCTCAGGAATAATTGGCCAGTTATGAATTACTACCACGCATCTATGACCTCTGTGATCTCATGGTTTTGTTTATCGGACAGGCCTACGTATACTGGATGGTAGAAGTAATAGCATCCGTATATTGTAGGGCTTAAGCCAAGCGCTCATTGTGTGTAACAGTGAGCTGGTTTTGACGTATAATTTATAACGTTTAGTATTTTAATGAACGCACAATTATTACAGTTTAAAAAAAATTAACTTTTAGATAATTGATTTTTATGGTTTAGGATCTTCGAGCAAATATCTATAGAGTCACAATCGTGCAAAAAAAGTGTCCGAGCCAAAACCCTGCCCAAGCTACGTAGCATACTAGCTTTTTAAATTAGTTGTAAGGCGCTTGCAAGCTGTTTACAAGGCCTTGCGATGCCAATGTGGTTGGTTACAAGCACCAATACACATAACGTAGTGATTCGAGAAAACGTGTCATTGTGAATTATTTCATGTAAATTTCTAAGTTGGTATGTATGACGGCGCTCGGACGTTTTTTTACTACTTTCACTTAGGGACTGTGGCTCTGTAGATATTTGCTCGAAGTTTAGGATGCATGTTAGTCACACATGCGAATGTTTGCAGTAGTTACAAAATCAAACCAACAGTGTAACGAGCTTGCGTAGTATTTTAACTCTCTATAATTATTTTTCGCAAAAAATGGCCAAACCGTCTTCCATCGAAATTAACGTGGTTTTCACACATTTTACATATACCTACTATATATAACGGGACTAAACTCAAGTGTGGGGATAGTCGTAACGACTATAGTTTCAGTCGCATTTGGTGACCTTTCTCAAGTTGGCGATTGCTAGCACGCGGCGCCGTCTCGCAATGCACTGAAGTGCGAATGAGTGACTCGAATGCGACCGAAACTATAGTCGTTACGACTGTTTACGGAGGTACCTTCAGCGAGAGGATAGTGAAACAGCCTTGCGGTGTTTTCAGAGAAATAGCCTTGCGGTGTTTTCAGAGAAACCCGTTTATTCAATAACTTACAAAATAGTATCGCATGCATCGCAAGTCAAACGCCACCGCGAGCTAACTCGACGCACACGCCATCTAGTTTAGTCGTGGTACAACTTACCAACAAAATCAAACTATTATATGGGTAACAGTTTAGACAACGACTATCCCTACACGTTAGTTTAGTCTCGTTATATATAGTATAAAACGTCTTCCATCGTGTACAAAATTCGAATATTTCGCTCGATTTTTATTCATTTTTCAGAAACCGCTCAGCCGATTTCTATAAATTTAAAATCCTCGGAAGTATACACTTTCGAACTAAAAAAAATTTTGATTCGTTTCACAATTGGCGAAATTATCGATGAAGATACACAAAAAAAACCATTAAGACGAACATAAGCCTTCTCCTCTTTGGAAGTTCGTTAAAAAACAAAACGCTTCTTGGCGCAATAATTCGCAAAATAACGTACAAATATAACGTTATTTTGCGAATTTCCGAAACACACCTTAAGGTTAGTTTCACTTGTTTGGTATTAATAATAGTGCATATAGCTATTTAAATGGTCTATTAAAGTCGATTATTAAGGCACAACAATTAAATATGCTTTTATGCATACCTTTTGTCTTATAGTAGGAAATGAGAGGCTGTAGTGTTTTACGAGGAATACGCAGTAAAATATAATGAGATGGTATGTTTGTAGAATTTGAATAATTGGCTGAGAAAGAATTATTATGTGTTATAATGTAAAGAAATATTTATTTTTATAACTTAAAATACATTGAAATTTAATTCTTAACTACTTTATACCTATATAAATACATCCTACCTATATAATAAAAAAGGCTAAAAATCGAAACAAATATTGTGTCCGTGTAGTAGGGTGCCAAGAACGCTGGCTGCATTCCCACGCTGAATGGCTAAAGAGATTCTCTGTGCGAGGAATGAGCCAGCTCTCTTGTCACCAGTAGCTAGCTTTGGCGAAATTGTCTTAAAGATACAATGTAAATGTTTTAATATACCTTTGGGCTTACTAAGATCTTAAGCCCGAGCTTTTGCTTTTGTTAGATTTTAGCAAATAATCACATTGATTCGTTGCTCTGTTACTGTCTGAGAGAGTAACAATCAAACCAAAAAAATGAATCTTGGATTTTAATATTATAAATCTTTAGGTAGGTTATATAAGACCTATATTAAATCAATGCCTTTCATATCAGTCTGTCCATAGACCACAGTACTGCGCTGGATGCTGGCCCGCACAATTTTCCGGGCCTGGAGGCATTAGTGGTACTAGTCACATATAGGTATGTGAATAGTACCATCAGCGGTACTGATCAATGGTACTAGCGACGTAGAGGATATAAATTCTACGTCGCTAGGACCATAATGGTACTAGCGAAGTATACATACGTGATTAGTACCATTAATGGAACTAATCAATGGTACTACTGACAGAAAACCAGATTTCAGTTTTGGAAACTTAAATGCTCTGTTTACATCCAAAATGCAAGGCGCTTTTCCCAAGCGGAAAGAAAGAAAGTTGAATCAAAAAAGTGTATAAAAAATTCGAACAGGTGATTTTTAGTCAAAGTGCATACTTCACATTTTTTTCTGGATGGAAAAGCCTGTCTTTACATAATGTGCCTATAAGGTGCTTTTATTAGATAGCTTAAAAGCTCTGATTCGGATATGTACTGAATGGGTGTTAAAAAATAACTACAGAAATGAAGAATGGTTAGAAAAGCAAATGAGACTTTTAGGCTTAAAACTGCGTTAAGTGAACGCCCGCAATTCACATACAATACCTACAAAAATGATGTGTCGCGTTTTGTATGAAGACATGCAAACGTCGGCGCAGTTTTAAGCCTTAGGACCATAGATAAATATAGAATCTTAAAGTTTTCCAAATTTTTTGACCGCATGATTGCGCTAGATTCAAGCTTTTTGCAACTGGTCTTATTAAAAATACATATGGGAGGCCTATGACCAGAAGTGACTAAAACGAAGGAACGAAATAAAATGTATAGACAATAGACAGTTCTTTATTAAGAAAAAAATAAATTATATACATATAAACAACACAGCAAGACAAAACAAAATAAACATCATAAGCAATTACTCTTAATTATTTTACAATGCTATCCTACTTAATTACTTAACTTTATTTTTGTCACAACCCGTCACAATGTAATAAAATGAAAGATTATCATAGTACCTACTAGCACACGGGCTCGTTTTACATAGCACTGCGAGCGAGATATACATAGGGACATTATTTGAACAAGGAACATCAAAAAGCTTCGGCATAATAAAATATAGTATTTCTATCGCAGGTGAAGTCACTGAAACAATTTCAATACAAACATTTCCCCGTCATTACGTAGTATCAATAAAATTAGAGAAATCGAACAATATATGGCTGATGGATGGATGGAAACTATACATGCGTATAAGTGTTTGCTAGATAGTTAAAAATCTTACATTTCGTATTCAGATATCAAAGTTTTGGTGAAAAATAAAAAGTGTGTCAAGTCATTTTTTGACCGACGAAACAGAGGAGGTACTCAATTCAACGCGTAAATTTGTTTTTTAATTTTTTTTATGTGTAACCACGTAACTTGTTACATAGTAGTCCGATTTAAATAACTCTTTTTTATTGGAAAGAGTATACTTCGAAATTGATCCCATTTAAATATTATCGAAATAGTCTGAGCCATTTTTGATAAATCAAAAATAATGTGAAAAATGCTACGTCGATCCGTGGCAAATATTCGCGAATTCTGTAAACGGTTGAAGTCGGCCATTCCATTTTTTGCGGAAAATAATTATAGTTGTACCAATTACTAACGAAAGGTATTAAGGTATTAAAATAAGCTGCTAGATCTAAAATTACGTAAAATACCTCTTGTTTACTTTAACATTCTTGTGTACCTACAGTTTAAAAAATAAATGATATTCTAATTCAATAAAAGCTTGCGTAGATTCAAAACCGTCCAAAAGCAAGAGATTAGGCTAAATCGGGCACCATAACAACCAAAAACTTATCTCAAAAATCACAACAACCGCTAAGTGTACCGAATCACACACTTATTTACCGAAATTCCGTGTACATGAGAGATGTATAAAATTTCAATTTCAAATTCAAATCCGTAATCCGAATCTCTTACAAAATGACTCTATCCATGGAGGTATTGTCGAAAACCAATACTTTGTTTGATAATGGACTATATATTATAATTTAATATGTTACTCTGGGACTCAAATTGAATAGATATCGTATAATGCGATACGCTACGTGAATAACTATCGTTATTTGTATCATAACTCTTCATTGATTTTGACTATTTAAAGTTAGTGAATTCTTAATAATGTGTGGGAAATATGAGTCTTGAAATATACGAAATGTAAACTATTCTAATACGTTTGATATCTTTCCTACGTTCCATATTCCAAAATGATTCCATTTAGATAAATATACAGCACTATAGCACAGTTACATGAATGACATAGATGGATAAACAGTGGAAAAGAAGTACAAGTATAAATTAAGAAAGATTGTTTTTGAGAAGTACAAGTATAAATTAAGAAAAAAATTATGTTTTTGACCGACGAACCACCGGAGGAGGTATACAATTCGACGCGTATATATTTTTTTTTACATGTATAACCACGTATAACTTTTTTCGTAGCAGTCCGATTTCAATAATTCATTTTTTATTGGAAAGTGTATACTTCGAAATTGGTCCCATTTAAATTTTATTGAAATTGGCTGACCCATTTTTGATAAATCAACAATAATGTGAAAAATGTTACATCGATCCGTGCATAATATTTGCGTTCTAGCGATGCGCCAGGGCTTCGCACAGGTGTATTATACATATAAAAATTTCTCTTAAATTACTCTATCAAAATAAACTGCATCAAAATCCGTTGCGTAGTTTTAAAGATATAAGCATACATGGGGACTTTGTTTTATACTATGTAATGATTCTGTACACGGGTGAAGTAGATCATGCAAATTTTTGCAAAAAATAATTATTAAATAGAAAATTAGGCAAAAAGGCAAATTAAAACAATTTACAGGGTTATTTCTAATCAATTAGCATCTTTTTAGGAGCTTACTCTGTGCATCAAAACTAATAACTTTTGTTCTGCAAATTTTGTCAAAATCCAAAAAAAATATGTGTTGTTCTATAGAATAATATCGTTCACCCGCGACAAAATGTATGGAAATTTAGTCAAAAAGGCAAATTAAAACAATATACAGGGTTATTTCTAATCAATTAGCATCCTTTTAGGGGCTTATTTTGTACATCAAAACTAACAACATTTTTTGTTCTACGACTTTTGTCAAAACTAACAAAAAATCAGCAGTTTCATACGTTTTGACGCGAGTGAACGATATTTTTCTATGGAACAACATTTTTTTTTTAGGTTTGACAAAAGTCGCAAAACAAAAGTTGTAAGTTTTGATGTACAGAATAAGCCCCTAAAAGGATGCTAATTAATTAGCAATAACCCTGTATTATTAAAATATTCTGTATTTTTGTTCTTGTAAAATAAGCTACTAATAAGGTGTGAAATTTAGACACATTGCTAAAGCATTTGACACCAATATTCATAAATTTAGTCTTGTATAAAAAAACTCATCATAGTTAGGTCAAAGTGCACAATACATTTAATAAAATACGATTATTATTCTCAAGATATACAACCGAGATAAGAATCGAATGACACTTGAAAAGATGTATGGGGCTTACATTCGATACATCGATTCTTGCTTGTATCGAGTCGAAGATCGATAGCCTTTAATCGACAAAGAACGATTAACGAAACATGTGACAATAGTCATTTAAGCTTAAAATTTATTTACAAGGAATGATTCATAAGTTAGAATAAAATTAATAATTTGAAGTGAAGTTGATATTCAAGATGTTCAAATATTCATAAGTAGTTGATGTTAATTAACAACCTTTGATTATTAATTTATCTAAGTTAACAACAGAATATTAATAACAGAAACGTGGTCTCTCACTATGGGCCTTATTAGTAAGCTCCAAGTAGCCTAAAGAGCCATGGAGAGGGCTATGCTCGGAGTTTCTCTGCGAGATCGAATCAGGAATGATGAGATCCGTAGAAGAACCAAGGTTACCGACATAGCCCAGCGGATTGGCAAGTTGAAGTGGCAATGGGCAGGGCACATAGCGCGGAGAACTGATGACCGATGGGGTCGAAAAGTTCTTGAGTCGAGACCACGTACCGGCAAGCGCAGCGTAGGACGTCCACCCACAAGGTGGACGGATGACCTTATTAGGACCGCGGGATCGCGCTGGATGCAAGCCGCTATCGACCGGTCTTATTGGAAATCATTAGGGGAGGCCTATGTCCAGCAGTGGACGTTCTATGGCTGATATGATGATGATGTTGTTAATTTATTTTTCAAGTGTGCCTAGTTTAAGCATAGGAAGTGGACTATAGGTGAGTAACATTTATTTTTATTTAGGTATTGCAATTTAGAGTCAATGTTTGCCTAGAAAACAAATCTATAAACATATAATTATTTTTGGCAATAAATGGCAAAACCGCTTTCCATCGAATTTCAAAATCAAAATTCGAATATTTCGCTAGAATTGTTTACATTATTGTTGAATTACGATTTCTGTAAAACTTAAATGGAACCATCTCGGGAGTATTCCATTTCGAGGTAAAAACGAATTTTTCAATTCGGTTCCCAATTGGCAAAATTATCGATGTTTATTGTGTACGAAATTCGAATATTTTACTTAAATTGTTTACATTATTATTGTTTTTTCAAAAACTGTACTGTACTGTATCAGCCTTACAATAGTCCACTGCAATATTCTCAATAAAAAGATATTTATTTTTTTAATTAATTACTTACTGTTAACTAATTCCTTACAATCACTAGACACTGTGACAAAAAAACTCTAACAAAAACATAAAATTTTATCTCCCGTTACCCATCCATACGAATAAAAGAAATACAAGACTGTCACTATGACGCGAATACTTTACGAGCTTGCTTGTTCTAAACATTCCAAACAAATACAGTCTTCCATACAACAATGGCAGTCATCAATCAGGGCCTTCCATACATCTTCCATACATTATTACAATCAATTCTTTAACCCGTCAAATCGTTAAGAGTACAGCAATCGACAATCGAAATAAAGATTTTGTATTTTTAGTACTGGACTGTATAAAGGTGGGTGCACATGACACTCGGTTGGAAAAACAAACAGAAACGCTATTTTAAATTATGACCGTGTCACTGCTAGCTTAGCCTGCGACCACGAAAAGCCACGAAAGGAACTGTTTTCAACGTGTGTAAAATTGACAGATATACACTTCACCATAACTTTGTCTAGTTCTGACACGTCGAAAGAAATAATATTTCGTGGTGCGTATCCTAGTCCGGATGTTGAAGTTAATGTCATCATTCTTACTAGCATAAGTCTAAAAGTGTGTTTCAATACTCAATACTCATTCATTATGTATTGCAACATAAATTATGTAATATTTGTGTTTGTTTATTTGTTTGTTACTTGGTTCCTCTTTTACGCAGTAGCGGAGCTATAGATTGACTTGATTTTTGACATGAACATAGTTTGAAAAACAGAAAATAACATAGGTTACTTTTTGACAGACGAACCACCGGAGGAGGTATAAAATACGACGCGTTTTTTTTTTTTTTCTAAATTTAACCACGCATAACTTTTTTATAGTAGTCCGATTACAATAATTATTTTTTTATTGGAAAGAGTATATTTTGAAATTGGTCCCATTTAAATTTTATCGAAATCGGCTAAACCATTTGATAAATCAACAATAATGTGAAAAATGCTGCATGGATCCGTGCGAAAATTCGCGAATTCTGTACACGGGTGAATTCGCTAATTTTTGCAAAAAATAATCTTGTTATTTTAGAGAAATAAAATGTTCTCATGGGATAGCACCAAAATTAAAATACCGCGCGGGCAAAGCCGCGGACAAAAGCTACTTAATTATAAACTACATTTAACAAAAGACACACACCCTAGATTCTACGACACAGTAATTTAAATAAACAATAATATTATGTTTATTCCTGTCTGCACTCACCTTAGAAATCTTAATTCCACAGACTTGGTAGCTGACGCAACAACCAATTTGTGTTTGTGATTGATACTAATCCCCCAAATCCGAGTCGCTGTCAATGTCTATACTCACCGTTTGGCTCACTTGACGTGTACGTCGGACGGAAAAGTAGCATTATCTGGTTGCTAAATTCTTAATTCTTTTACATGACATAAAATGTGTCTAGCTGTTAGTAAAAAAGTAACAACCGGTTGCTTTACTATTACTATACTACAGAAGAATTGCTTTTTTGGCATGACTTTTACAGTCAGAGCTCTTTTAGACTCAGTCTCCACCAAAACGATGCAGAGTAGAGATGTGCTCGACTGGGCAGAACATTGCAGACTGTAAATTCATTGCAATATATGTTATGTACTGTGAAAAGTAAGGCAATGGTGAAGTTTTTACTAGCTTTTATTTGACTTGCAAGGGATGTATTTAAGTTCCAGTGGAATCTAGTTAGACAAACTTCCCGGTTTCCGATTAAGACGCTCCAACAGTTAACTTTTAGGTATTTTACAATAATGTCTTGCAGTATACAAATAGAGTCTAAAATCGCAGTTCATTTGTTTTTAGACGAAACTCGAGATAAGAATTCGATAATTTTTCGCAGTTTTAGTTCGTTTAAAAAGAAGCGAAGCCGTGTTTGCAATAAAATACATTTTATGGAACAGCTGTTTTTTTTTTAGATTTTCCAAACTCGTTGAACTAAAGTAGTTAGTTTTGATGTACAGAATAAGCCCCTAAACGGATGCTAATTGATTAGAAATAACCCTGTATATTACGTTCTAAAGTAGGTATTTGTTCTAAAGTTACTGTAGTTATAAAACTGAAACTGGCACCTGACTATTTAATAAATTCATATTGCCTGGAAGAAATCATTTAAAGCGATAAGGCCGCCAGTTAGAAACCTATAAATTGTATTGTTTTGCCCCTGAAATTTAATTTTAATGTAATGTGGTTGTCTAATAAAGTTTTATTATTTGTTGTTTGTTTGTGTAGCCCGAAAAAATCAAATTTCTCAATTTCTTTTAATAAAATACACAATATATTTAATTCATTTCTTAAACGGATGCCAAACTTTACTACGATCTAAGACCATCTTGATAGTGAAACACTGCATTTTAATTACAAAATATCATCACATCGTACACAATACCAATAAAACAATTTAGTCTAAATAAAAAACATTCATCTTTTCGACCACCAACGCGGAATAACATACTCAATTAAAACAACGGACATTTTAAAAATTTATGGCCACCATACACATTGTTTCAATTACAAAATACCGAATTAAATACGTTTTTGTTACGCCCAAATTACTATATCGCGGTGTCATAATTTAGAACTTTCTATTGTATGATTATTTATTAAAAAATATCAATAAGTTGAGAATAGGCCCCCGAGCTAGCTATACCGTTGGGGAACGCCTATACTATGTTACTGGATCCATTATTTTTATTTCGATTTGATTTTGTATTAAGCTTAGTGTTCAATTTATTAGAGCACTAAAGTAACTTAACCTCGTTTGCTGTATTAGAGCACATAAGTTGTATTATAACTTTTATTAGAATTAAAAAATATAACGTATGTGTGACTATAACTTTATAATGTAACATAAAGAAAATTATTTACAAAAAGCGGTCTTCTGCTACTTTTGAACCACAAAAGAAAGTTTACAGAAAAAAAAATACACTAAACATGACGTATTTTTTCTTTTGTCAATTAAACAAAAATTGATCAAAATATAACCCGTTAAAGTTCCGCGTGACGTCACAAGCGTCATACATATTTTTAGACTTTCGTGAGAGGCGTGACGTCACCTTTGAAACCAAAAACTTTGATAAGGTTTATCTATGTCATTTGTTGTTTTATTGACCAAAGAAAAAATACGTGTCTAATATTATTTGATAATATAACTCGTGGACTAATTAATTATTGTTTTATTTTCTATCACCACCAAAGGTTTAGTCCAGTAGTGACCACTATGCCTTAGCGAATATATTTTGAAATACACAATGAATGACCTTTATATCACTTTGGAAAACTGATTGTAGATTATGAAAAGTGTTATTGACGTTGTGGTAAAATTTTAATTTTGGACCGGTTTTAGACAGGAACACGGATTTATTTGTTTATTGATATACAATGCTCACCTTTGATTGTACTTTTGGCTTTAAAGTTGTCGTATACAGGTCTGTACTGTATAGGTATAACAGGTTCTCAATAGTAAAAAGTCTCCTAATATTTTACTATCTATTCCTTTATATTTTTTTTTACTAGGGCAAGTGCCTTTGTTGTTTTTAAACTTTCGCGATTTGAGCACATTATTATTATATACTACGGGACTAATCGCGCACTAAAATTACGATATAAATAAATACCTCCTCATCCCGACATTTCGGCCGAGTTGCATCGAACGTGGTCACGGGTAGACTGATTCTACCCGGGATGAGGAGGTATTTATTTATATCGTAATTTTAGTGCGCGATTAGTCCCGTAGTATATAATAATAAAGCAAGAGCCTTTATTAACTACCACTAAATACAGGACTTAGATAATCTAAAACTACACAAACTACTACTACATCACAAGAAATTGGATCACCCACAGACCCTTGAAGGTCTAAGGTCCATATGCTCAAGCTTTATGAATGCTAGATTATATTGCTTATGTGAGTAACATAGAACACATGACGTATTTTTAAACCACAAGCATTTACTAAGATATCATAATATTTAAAATTATGATGAATTATTACTATGAGACTAACCTAGAAATCGCGAGAGAAAATCTGATGTTCTACCTAAAAAGTTCATTGGCTCTCTTTTATCTACAAAATGTATGCCAAAACTAAATTAAAAAAAAATTACTTACTTTACAGTTTACAAATAAATCTTTAGTAATAATCATAAATCTGGACGTATCTGTTAGTTTGCGTGTTTGTTTCTTTTTCACGCAAGGTTGGGCGACATATCGACTTGATTTTGTGTGTGAATATATCTACCTAAGTCAATGCCGCGGGTATATTATAGATAGTATTTTATAGATAAAGTAATATAGCATTTTATATTTTTTTTTTAAAGCTAGTATTTTATAGATCTGATTCCTTATTAATGAACGCAAAATTACTTCGGAGTACTGTACTGTACCAGCCTTTTTAATAGTCAACTGCAGGACGTAGGCCTACCCACGAAGGGTGATTGGGCCATATCCACCACGCTGGCCCAGTGCAGGTTGGTGAACTTCGGAGTATCTACGAGTATTTACTCCGTGTGTTGTCTTTTACAAAAGATTCAAAACTAGGTAGTTATATTATTAATTTTTCGCCAAAAATGACATAATGACCCACTTCAATCGTGCACAGTGTAATAATTGTCTCATTATTGTTAATTTTTCAAAAACGACTTGGTTGATTTCGATAAAATTTAAATGAAACCTCTGAAGTATACATCAAATAAAGAATTATCAAACTCAGTTTATAATTAACGGAGTAATCGCGTAACATACTCGTACCTAAAACCATACAGACGAATTAAGAACCAATTTTGAAGTCGGTAAAATAACTCAGCGTTTAATAAATAAATAAAAAATAATAATATATATTAGGGGACATCTTACAAACGGTCTCTGACCCTAAACTTAGCAAAGCTTGTGATATGGCTGCCAGAGACTGACCATACAACTTATACATACTCGTATATTAAATACATACTTATATAGATAGCACCTAAATAACACCCAGACACAGAGCAAACACCTATGTCCATCACATAAATATTTGCCCTGGATGGGGATCGAACCCACGCCTCTTTGAACCATAAGTCAGGGTCTAACCACCGAGCCATCGAGGCAGTTTATTAATAAGACGGCTTTAGTGGAACACCTGCTTAGTGATTTCTCCAGACCAGTTGCTTTACCCCGATGGGGGCAGGAAGAACAGTCTTATAAACTCGACTCGTTTCACATAAGCCCTTGCATATAATTATGATACGGTGTTTGCAATCACACACATAATGTATACTCTACCTATGAAGTTATTCTATCGACGTGTAGTTAGTTGCGGAGTCGGTGGGCTATTTTATTAAGGTTGCTTGGTTTTTTCATTATACATCAAAATTTTTTTTGAAATGTATTCATATGGGTTATTCTATTTAGAACTATTTAAATTCAATTTCTTTTTCTATTTAGGATTGAACTATTAAAATTCGATTTATATATTTTTTTATTTAAGATTTTTATTTATTCTATTTAGGACTATTTAAATTCGATTGTTTTTCAAATAGAAGTTTTTTTCAAGAGAACATTGTAATACAGATTTAGCAATTAGTAATTAGTATTTTGAAAATTTACCTTTAATGAGATAAAAAACTTAAATAAAAAAATAGTGTGTTTGAAAAACACATAGTGCGTGACACCGAGATCACAAACGATGCAAGTCGAATTGAAGTTTGATAACAATACGCCTCTTCCGAGTGTCTAAATTATTGTAAAGAAAATAAATTTTATAGTCGTAGAAATATGACTACAAAAACCGGTTTCTTAATAAATTTTATCTTTGTACGTAATTTACACGCTTATTAGTTTTCTGATTGCGTTGAATAGATTATAGGATGTTCAAAATATATTTTATGTTGTAGCGATTTTTGGCAATAGGTACATAAAAAACGAGCTGCAAAAAAAATTACCTTCGTTTTATGCGGCCGACTCCAGCACTGAGAACAAAATGGCGGACTTGAAAATCTGATTTTGTTAAAATTGCTACCTATCTTTATCTTTTTCACTCCAACAGATAAAACGTCACAATAGTTGTTAGCGCGAACTGAACGGTTTATTTTATTTTCATTAAATAAATTACGTCTGCAAAAAGAAGTCAGTAAAACAGACTGCAGCCTCTTAGCCCACTAAGCTGTTATTTGCAAAATTACTTCTCCACAGCGTTAGTGATTAGAAATAACGGTATTAGCATATTAGCGGATCGCCCCAAGGAGCTATTGAGTCGAAAGTATTGTAAATAACTTAGATTACGTACTGTAATATTTAATATCAAGGCTATAAAGTTGGCTATGACGGATTATGTGTGTTCTTGCTTTGCCTGTGGTTAGCCCGTTGCCTGTGGTTAGCCTACTTGAAGTTTTAGTTTTTGTTATTCTTCACATAAAAGCCTTTTATTTTTTCGGGATAAAAAATAATGTATGATACTCTCCGGCTTTTAAACAATATCGATGCAAAAAAGTCCAACCTTCTGTTCTGTTGCTCCTTGAAAGAGTAACAAACAAATCACGAAACAAATTTTCGGAAAACTTCGATTAAATACTGTAATATTTAATATCCAGGCTTTAAAGTTAGACTATGTGTGTATTTTCTAGCTGGGCCTGGCGGCTCTCCCTTATATGAATAAAAGTTTATACATGCTATATGATGCTGTTAACTAGAATGAAAGTTTTCTAGTTTTAAACATTTATACCTACTATTCTAGTACCTACTTAAGAGCATTCCTAACACATGCCGACGTTTGTACATAATTATGTGTTATTTGTTAGTTAAAATTATATTCTTCTACAAGATGCTTTTCCGCAAAACTAAAGGTGCTAATGATAATAAAAAAAATGTGAACAACATTTTTTCCCTGAGATATATGGAGTGTGTTTTAGAGGAGTATGCTCGGTGCAAGATCGAATTAAATGAAGAGATTCGCAGACAAACCAAAGTTACCGACAAATTCCAACGGATTAGTAAGTTGAAATGGCAATGGGCAGGGCACATATCTCGGAGAACTGATGGCCGATGGGGCAGTAAAGGTCTTGAATGGAAACCATCGTACGGTAGGACGTCCACCGACCAGGTAAACCGACGATATTTTTAAGACCGCAGGAACAAATCAAATCAAATCATTTATTAATATGTCGAGTTACAACCACTTCTTAAATTAATAGTCAGTGTTGAGCATCAGACAAGATCTCGTCATATATGACACAATAAATCATAAAATAAAACAATAAATTTAACAATAAATCGATTACATTATCAAAATACATAATAAAAAAAATTAAAAACAGAAATCATTCAACTTGTTAACATTTTAGCTGTAAAGGGGCTACTTATTATATTTATTTATGTATTCAAATTTTAATTTACTGTAGTCACTGTCAAAATACTCTTTAATTGTGTAAATAGTCCTGTCTAACAGAAGTACTCGTACCCTGACGGCGTTGAAAAATCGATTATCATTTGCAATTGTCTTTACATGAACGCGCTGGATGCAGGCCGCTTCCGACCGGCCTTATTGGAAATCCATGAGGGAGGCTTATGTTCAGCAGTGGACGTCCGACGGCTGATAATGATGAATGTTGATGATGATATATGGAGTGTTTCTATAGACATACTCAATTCTAGGATTTGATTTTGCTTATTATTATGATCAACATTTTCAATAGGATCAACACTGATATCGCGAGAAAATATCAGCATTTGCTAACACTATTTTAGAAGACTCGAAAAAATATATTGAAGCTTCTTTATTCGCAATTTCAGGGTTTGTTTCGAAATATAAGGTAATAGCATTTGACAAGCAATTGATGTAAAAAAAACACCGAATTCAGTTGCCATGGATTAACTAATACCTATTTTGTACGCAACTAGAAGCATACGAAGAGGACAGAAGGTAACTAGTTGCGAACATTGGTTGCGTACTCGGCCGAAAGCGTTATTCATAATAATAAGTTTGTACAATAACATCCTACAATATCCCAAGTTGATGTTCAAACACACTGATTTTGCCTACATGAAATACGTCATGCTCCGTAAAGTTAAATGATTTCCGTAAAGTTAAATAAAATTAACTAACGTAACGTAGTAACGTCAAATTGCAGTGAATATTTTACAGTTTATACAAATGCAGTTAGAGTCCTCCTGGCTTCTTTTTAAACACGCTTTTATTAGGTCGACTTGTATGTAACTGTAATGGAATCTAAGGTAACTAATTTAACCATCTTCCAAGGGTCGTAGCGTAATAAAAATTGGCAGCTGTATGTAGTTCTGATGACAATACCATATGGTACTGTCGAACTGATCTGATGATGGAGCTGGAATATATGAACTGGCACTTCATGATGGAAAATCGTATCATAGCGGTTTTGGATTTCTTAGAAAAGTCTTGTAATGAACTTTGACTACGATTAGGTTTCAAGGTCTGATGATGAAGCCGAAAGATGGTCACTAAAGCGTGTTTTTTTTTTGTGTTTTTAGGGTTCCGTACCTCAAACGAAAAAAACGGAACCCTTATAGGATCACTTTATTGTCCGTCTGTCCGTCCGTCCGTCTGTCCGTCTGTGTGTATGTCAAGATTATTTATCTCTGAAACGCGTAAAGATATCGAGTTGAAATTTAAACTGTATAAGTATATCTATGGTCTCTTGCAGTTGTGTAAAAGAAAAACTTCTCAGTTATCGTTTAAAAAAGTTAGAGCCGTTTATGTCGTAAAAAACTGCATAAATCAAAACCTACAGGATACTTCCCGTTGACATAGAACTATGAAATTTTGAACTGTACATTTTTATTTAAATCATAAAAATAGAGCCTCAAAATTCACAAAATATGGGTTCTAAATTCAAAGTGAGTAAATCGTATTATGTAAAGTATCATATAAAAGAACTTCATTAGCACATGCTAAAACAGGTTTTTAATTATTTTGACAACGTGTTTGTACGGAACCCTCGATGTGCGAGCGTGACTCGCACTTGTATGTTTTTTTATACTATTAATTTATTATTTATACGATAGCCTGATGTGTGTTCTGATGTTTTCACATCAAAACCATTCATTAGTGCCTTTCTCTAGTATATTGTCTAACAGTATGTTGTAGCAATAAAATTAGATGGTATACTTTTACTTTGTTTATGGTGTTACAGTTACCAATAAATAAAAACCTGTTGTTCTTCATTTGTGTCTGATCGTTAATTGTGACGACAGGCCGTCCCATAAAGTTTGTAGTAAAATGGTTTAATTAGAACTAGTTCGATCAAATTGAGCGTTTTGTACAAAACGTTACTTGTTGCTTTAAATTAATACCACATTATAAAATATACATGGCATTGTAAAATGTAAAGTTTGGACGAAAATACATTTATTTATGTAGGTGAGAAATATATTTAATTAGTGTTATAACATATTTTATAGGTACTTTTGTTGTTTTTAAACTATCGCGATTTGAACACATTATTATTATATACTACGGGACTAACCGCGCACTAAAATTACGAGATAAATAAATACCTACCGAATAATACTAACGTTTCGGCCGAATTGCATCGACCGTGGTCACGGGTTAGTCTACCCGTGACCACAGTCGATGATGAGGTATTTATTTATCTCGTAATTTTAGTGCGCGATTAGTCCCGTAGTATATAATAATAATATTGTATACTAGCTGACCCGGCGAACTTCGTTTTATGCGATATCTATATAAATTATAGCTTATGTGTTATTCTGATGTGTAAGCATTATTATTGCATAGTTTCATCTCAATCCGTTCAATAACTTTTGCGAGAAAGAGTAACAAACATCCATACATACTCACAAACTTTCGCGTTTATAATATTTGTAGGATTTTTTAACGCGAATAAGTCTGCATTAGACTACCAACTTGTCTGATGGCAAGCGACGTTGTGGTCGTAGATAAAGCACGCATACAAAAGCTTCAGATTACGAGTATATTTTTAAGGAAACAGATAAGTCGACAGACTGCTCCATTCCCTGGCGGTACGAATCAGAAATGTTGAGTCAGACAGCTTTGTATATTTCGAAGGAAGATAGAATACCACAAGTCGACGTACCGCCTGATAAGCCGTACTAAGCGATGTTATGATTTTATTTTGAGTGCTTTCCACACTAGATTTTATATCAAAGAGTTATCTTAAAAAATCTGAAGCAAACGCAGTATTTGAACCTGCCCCTTCGGATCACTAGTCCGACGCTCTAACCAACTGAGCCAGCCTGAGTGCTTGAGTGAACTGAGCGCTTCAGATTTTTGCAATGCTTATCACAAAGATAACTCTTTGACGTACTAAGCGATTCGCTTCTTCCTTCATGCGGACCGCCAGGGATTGGAATGTCCTGCCTCCGTCATTGTTTCCTCACAATTACAATTTGGATATCTTCAAGTCAAGAGTGAATAGGTATCTTCTAGGTCTACATACTCCATCTTCGGATACAACTTCGCTTTCTATCAGGCGAGTACGTGGCAAAATGTAACCCTACTCTATATAAAAAAATGAAATTCAATGGGCAACACCGGTGTACAAATTCAGAATAGAATATAGGGACTTCACCAACATTTTCGGTTGTCAGTACACATCAAACCGAGCAACGAACAGCGTGTAGCGGCCGCGGCGACAGGTCGGGCAATGTGACACCTGCGGGGCACCAAGCCCGCCACACTCCACAATGCGGGCCGCATGCCGCAGGTTCAATTGGTTTTGTTCTGTGTTCGTTATGTTCTATGTAGTGGCAGAAAAAAAAGATGCACTAAATTAAAACATGTTTCTTTTTTTTGCAATATGAGCCAAAGTAACCAATTAGTTACAACGTAAGATACTTTTAAAGCGTTCAAAATCGGACCCTCAAACTGTGGATGTATCAGCTTTTTTTGTTTTTTAATAGTCCACTGCAGGACTTAGGCCTACCCACGAAGGGTGATTGGGCCATATCCACCACGCTGGCCACCACGTTTGGTGGATTCGCATACGCCATCGAATTTCTTCTACGGACGTATGCAGGTTGCCTCACGATGTTTTCCTTCACCGAAAAGCCAGTGGTGTGAAATTCCGTACATAAATTCCAAAGAACTCATTGGTACGGGACCGGAATTTGAACCCACGACCTCACGATTGCAAGGCGGGTGTCACCACCTTTAGGCCACCGCGGCATTACCTGTACATGCCACCTAAAAAATAAAACTTTTATAAAAATAAAAAATTCTATTTCATTCATTCCTAAATATTTGAGTAATTTGGTTTTACTGTTTTTTTTCGGTTGTCAGTACACATCAAACCGTGCAGTGGGCAGCATGGAGCGGCCGCGGCGACAGGTCGGGCAATGTGACACCTGTGTGTGCCACACTTCACAATGCGGGCCGCATACCGCCGGTTCAATTAGATTTGTTCTGTTCTTCTTCGGTATATTCTATGTAGGGTCAGAAAAAAACAATTTACCTATTTGAGGTGTAAAGAAAATATGTGTTTACATAAAAGGAACATAGGTGTATATTTTTAAATAATCGCATTTTTGACAGGGAGTTGGATGTAAAGCGAAATTTTTACTATGTCAGACAGGTCATTATTACAACTTACATATTTAGTTATAAAAATCTTGATAGATATTAGATTTTTTTACATTGCAAATTTTACATAATACGTGTTTTATATTAACAATGAAAAGTTCCCTTGTCATTGTCAATACTGATTAATTTTACTATTCATTGGTAAAGTACCTAGCTAAAACTTATTATAATCATCTTGCACATTAACTGAGCTTTCAAATCCATTATTAAAAGAAAATATGTACTATGGTTAAAATAAACCCGAATCAGTTTATAAATTATTCAGTAAAAGTAAGTACTTACCTAATTGATAATAAGTAACAAATTTTATTAGCAATCAAACCACTTAATCTCAGGCTAAAAACGTGAGAATAATGTCCTAAACGTAATCAAAGGAAACGTCATTCTAAATTCAAATGTGACACACGTTGACGGAAACCGTGAAATCGTCATCGGTTTTTTCCTTTTCTTTTTTCTTCAGATCGGGTCGTTTTTTTTTTGTTGACGGTACAATGTTATCGATTGTGATATTCCTCATGAGTGATTTTAATTTAATTGTGGTACCTGATTTTGTGCGACCGAGCGTGCCGCGCCCGCGGTGGACGGACAACTGTCAGTCTACCGCTACGTTTATTAGGGTTTCGTATAACTACAATCATAAATAAATGGAACCATAACTGAGCTGTTTTTCTTGGCTTTTGGTATGTCTTTATTTGTGCGCAACAAAAAATAATGATATTTGTATTGTGAGCGAAAATGTTGTTTATGAATTTTGGTACTACATAATATATCAGTCGTTCGGAATTTCAGCCATAGGACGGACATAATATTTATAAACTGCTGGACACAGACCTCCCCAATGTAGTAGGTAATATAAAAATAAAATATTATTGGATGATCAAACACAACTTACCTGTTAATGTAATTCGATCCTTAATTATACACAGCCTTCCAGTAGAGATTTATTACTTGTAGTATTCCCGAATACGCACCCTCATTTCACTCGCATATAGTTACCAAAAAGAAAAATAAATTCAGTCATCTGTAAGCTCAAACGTACGCGCGTGCGCGCTCAACGCATATAGAAAATTAAAATTTAATATTTTAAATTCGTTTTAAAACCATATTTTGGCTAACCTAAAATATGTGATCCTGTCTATTATTTTATAGCATGTACAATATTATTTGTGTTCAATGAACGTCAATGTCACCGTAGCTACTAATGTCAGGTTTTTTTTTTTGTAACATGTTGTTTGTCAATTTTATATCCACATGATGTTTAATACAGAAAAAAAAACAACCAAGTAATACCTCCAATTCATACGCTTGCATTAAAACTACATGCAATGTTTTTTTTTTTCTATAAATAAAATTAACAATAATACATATCACCACAGTTTTTTCAATGTTATTCTAAAACACATACAGTGTAGTAAAATTTTTTTTGTTGGAGACTAATTTTTTAACGTTTAATTAGCACACTCAATTAATATTAATGTTTCAGAGATTGATGTAGTAGGTAGATGTAGTCGTATTGTTTACACCACTAGAAAAATGTGAATAAATTGAAAGACTATTCTCATCTACCTAATTCAAAACATTTAATATATGCATCTACATAATAATTATTGTACAGTAAGACATTTCATCATTATTTTGAGCGGAACCCTTTTTTTGCTACGTTTCCACGCTTGACGTTTGACAAATAACTTTTTTACAACACGCACAGGGACGCGGCCTTTTTTCTTTTTTATTGTCATATGTAATAATGAATTAACGATGGACACGAATCGATCGGCATGAGAAATCGTCGAGCAACTTTTTGTCGCTCGACTTTTTTTCTAATTACTTGTATCTAGGTTAGTTGTCATTTCGAAATTGAGTCGGTGTCTTGATAACAATGATCTTGTTGGAAACCGGTCTTGGTGTTTGTTCTAAAATGAATCATAAGTGGACAGACACAAAAACATATTTAAATATTAATTTGAATATCTGTTTGCTCTGTGGAAACGTCGAAAAATATCAAAAACGTCAAACAGTATTGAAAATGTAGATCACTGCGTTCTATGTAAACCATTAATTTATGTGAAACAATCAAACAAATCAAAATGTGATAAAATGTTTAGGAAGATAATTTAAATAATAAATAGGTTATTTTATTTTTAAAAATGCATATACATACCTAATATATTCCAAGGAAAGGAAAAGACTTACATTACCAAGGCCTACGTCTTATAATGGACTATTAAATAATTACGTTTCGCAAAAAAATGCAACACCAACTTCCACCGTATACAGAACTCGAAATATTTGCACAAATCGATGTGATATTCATGTATATTTTTGTTGATTTATCAAAAACGGCTCAGCCGATTTCGATAAAACTTAAATGAGAAGAAAAGGTTTTGACTTTGAAAGTACACTCTTTTGAACTAAAAAGATCTTTTCAAACCGGTTCGCAGTTGGTAAAAATATCGCGAAAATATATTGAACATTCACAAAAAAAACATACAGACGAACATAGTACCTCCTCCCTCCTAGTAAAAAAAAGGCTGGTACAGTGTGCCCAGCAGTGGACGTCCTACGACTGATAATGATGATCTACTATTACAAAGGACATGTCCACAAAATGTATGGAGGCTGGTATAATAATAATCAAAAATTCTAACCACAACACTCGTTACATTTCGAAAAAGTTCATATTTTTTTGAGTCTATTACATCAGTTAAAACCAAAAAAGAGCCCTCCGTTTATTTTAAATTAAATTTGAATCTATTAGGATAAATAAATCTATTTGGCTCAATAGGTAGTTTATGTCTATCAACCCTGATTAAGTAACCTCCAAATTGTTAAATATAAGCATTTTTACTAATTAGACACAGTTTTTAAGTGGTTTTTGTCACATTTTACGTACTAACTGGTCACACTGGTAGGATATAATTTTAGCAAATAAAGAGATGAATGTGGAAGAATCAGCTACGAATGCAAATAAAATAACGATATAAGCACTTTATTATTGCTAAACTAGAAAAAATACAAAGCAGTATTATTATAATTCATACAATATATTATTCACATTTAAAAACAATGGAGGGATGAAAAAATCTAAATTAAATATTTTTGAGAAGACCATAAATCAAGCTTTCAAATGATGTATATACTATCTTGGTTCGATTTTTCTCTGAATAATATACCACTTGTGGACGTCACCTTTTAGCTCAAAAACTGCATAAATTTTCTAACATAAGCGTCTTATACGAACAAATTCCGTAGATTACAGAAAGCAGCTGGCATTTCCATCTATTTTTACGAACAAGATCCCTCACACAACTGCTCTGCCAGTAACAGGTATCCTAGATTCCTAGCACTATCCGAGTTAATTAATATTCCTCTGTTGCAGGTACTTGTCCATAAAACTTTACGCACCCACGTAGGGTTACCAGATGGAAACTTGACAAGTCCGGAAAAAATCTGATTTTCATGGAAATATTCCGAGATTTTGAACATGTAAATATGGATTGAAGATCTGGATGTAAAAGTGTAGCGGGATGCAAAAGCAGATACTCTACTTACTTCTTATATGGATTAAAGGGGGTGAAAGGGGGGGAGGATCAGTCTCAGGATTAAAAAAATCAAAGTCCTTTAGATGACCACCTAAAACCTGGAGGTTTATTATGAATATCTCAGACAACAGGAGAAACTGGAGATATGGTAACCCTACACCCACGTAAGTAAGCTATTTATAGAGCGAATACTTGAACAATTTTCCTACGATTGTGCAGGGCATGGCCATTTTCATGGTAATTATGTAACGACCACTGATATTGCTTTAACGCTGTTTCTAGTTTGTTATCGAGTTTCATTCGAGTTTTGCAATAGTTTCAAAAGGATTTGGCTCTGCGAGCAGGATAGTGTTTAAAAGCAATAAAAATTATGATCCGTGACAAGTACCTACTTCTTCTTCTTCTTTTGTTTGGCGTCGCATTATTGTGCATTTGCCAGTGTCAAGTATTAAGTTTTAATTATTTTTGATATTTTATCAAGATAGTCACTGTCGTAGTCACGTCATACTCCAATAAAGTCGCGGTCAAGTCCAAACGTATACCAAGTCATACCTCAGTAAAGCAGTGGAGACTTTACTAGAGGCGTTGTTCTATGGAGTTTTGGTAACAACACGGAACGACATGATTCTTCACATTATATCACTTGCCTACACTCATGCACGTAAATCAGCTCATAGCAGCAACGAAATACCACAATTTTTCACTAATTATCACTGATAAAAACACAAGTTTAACAAAATAATACAATGAGGCGACATGACTTTTCCGCGTTCCCGCCAAAAAAAAAACTCAGTACCTACTTGACGATTATTTATTGTATTGAATTCTGATTTTGACATGTATTTTAAATTATTATATATATACAATTCATAAATAAAAAATCATTTTGACATGAATTGATTCAAAAGAAAACTATGGTTTTCGATTAACATTTAACCTAGCCTCTTGTCTTATAGTTTTGTAGATACGTACGTATAACTTAAATTATCAAAAAGCTCGGATCCTTGTGTCTGTAGAGCAGCATCAACAAATAAATAAAAACTATTTGCAAAAACACAATTAGTGTTTAATTCCTCTATGCAATTAGGTATACACATATTACGTATACTTGTCTTCATCGTTTCAGCTTGCACTCAGCGCCATACTGCTGTAATGAGCTGTCTTACGTATTTGAGCCTAAATCTCTTTTCTTTTCTTCTTGATGGATAATTCTTTTTTATAGGTTTCTTTTCTATGAACTGATGTACTGAACATTTACAGCCAAATACATGATAATGATTATAATAATTTATGATTATTGTTATTTGCATTACGCTTTAAACTATGACTTCTGATATTTAAAATATTTTTTGGAACATTATGTTAATAGTAAATTAGGCAATTTTTTTTTTCACAATATGACGTAAATCAATAATAATAATGTAAAGCCAACTTTATAAGGGGGGCACGGATTTCCGAGACACAAGCTTAAAGTTTAGTTCGGCAATCCATAGCTCACGAATATAGTAGCTAATAAATAAGTTCATTTAAGTTATTAATTATGTTAAATTCTATATATTTTACGTTTATTAGCAAAATTGTAATGTATTTGTGTCAATAAATTATTTACTAGATCATTTGGTTGAGATCAAAATATAATATAGCCTATATGATAATAATTGATCTCAAAGGTGTTTAAAATTTTCCTCGCTCTACAAAGTAATGATATATCTTTAATATTACAATAATTTTAATAACAACATTAATTCAATGCCTGAATATAAGTAGCTTTTTACCACATTATGTTACATTCGACGCCCACGCTTTTGATCAAAAGTTTCCCAAAAAATAAACAAAGATACGTTTCCGACACAAAATATTTCTACAATAATTTATTCATTACATATCTATAATCGACAGTTATAGTAGTAGGTGTTACTATGACATTAGTATTAACATAGTAACGAGAATAGTTTTCTAATACTATGGTATCTAATCTACGAAGAATGCATACGGATAGAAGCGCATTATTAAGTTGCATTTTTGAATTTCAAATGAACGTCTGGAATTTTTGAAACTTTGTGAGGATTTACTAATAAATAACCGTATTGTTGTTTCTAATTCAAACATTACGAGTCAAGAAATAAAAGATTGCAATTGGCCGAAATTTTTGACATTATACCTACCTACTTACGTCTAGGAGCACCAATTAAATGTTCTTAATGATATTAAAATTTAGAAAGCGTAGGTAATAACAAATTAATCCCGATTACAGAGGCGCCACCTTAAATAGCTAAATAGCATAGTTCTGTTTCTTTTGGACTTATTGCTCCAATACAAATTATTGAATTGCCATACCTTCAAAGGGTCATAAGTATAACTAGGTATAGGTTCAGAAAATGTTACTTAAAAGAACCGCAGGTAAATTAATAATAGGTACCTATGGCTATAAATGATTGAGTGAGAAGTCATAATGTCAATAAATATGACATTCTCTAGAAACGAGTATACGTCAGCAGTTTGTCACGATCTTGGAGAAATGACAAGACTGGAGCTCTCGTATTCAATTGAACGATAAAACGTATAGTGGCTACTGCTTTATCTTGTAAAAATTTGTCAATAGAAAGAGACGTCGATCATACAGCATCTATCAAAGTGACCAGCTGGTGACGCGCTGTTTTCGAATTTTGTGAAATATTTTTGTTCGGGAAGTGTTTAGGTGTGAAATACTTTGTTGTATGAAAACTTGAATCGTTTTTCTTGTGATGGCTTGTGTAGCTTACAGCTGTAACAGCCAGAGTTCAAAGAAAAGTGAAGAAAATAAAAGTGTAGCGTTTCATAGATAAAACGGTTTTGGATGGTATACTTGGCTTCTTTGAGATTTCAAGACAAGGCAGATTGCGTATATCTTTTTCTGTCTCTCTCGTTGCGTAGTAATTAAGAAGAACACGATAAGATATATTGTAAATGTCTACCTAGATATATATTGAGATTAGTCCTGTGGACTAATCTTCCGTGTGTCCTGTGTGTCCTGTGGACATACATTTTAAATTATTAGGCAGAGATTGATCCACGGGACTAATGTCTGCCTAATAATTTAAAATTTATGTAATTACATATTATTTTGATAATTTTAATTTTTTAAATTATGTACTTTTAGTTATTAAGACAAATTACTTAGACATAACTATTACCAATGTTATTTTTGAATGTTATCGGACGATTTCAAGTACTTGTAATGTGTCTACGAAATAAAGAGATTTGACTTTGACTTTGACCCGTCTACCCGTGACCACGACCGATGTAACTAGGTTGAAACGTCGGGATGATGAGGTATTTATATTTTTGGGGTACGTGACGACGTCTCGTGCGTTGAGCTCTTTAGAGAGCTCCGCATTTTGCCTCTGCCGTGTGAGCTTATTTTACAAATTGCCTTGTTCACACATAAAAATTTAAATTTGTTTGAATCACGAGGCGAGTACTCCAGACTGAATCTGAGAAGTAATCGTAGGAAAGATCTGCTCGCAACCCCGAGGTACAGGCTAGTCAGGTCTGAGAAATCGGTATATATTTGTGGCCCTGCTGTCTATAACAGATTACCTGCTCCCGTGCGTAGCGCATCTTCCGTCAATGTATTTAAAAACAGATTAAAGACATGGCTTCTACAACATTTATTTTATGACATATCTGATTTAATGAAATTACCAGAAGTAATTATTTTAAACTAGAATTATTTATCTAAGATTATATACGTGATTATTGTTGCCTCTGTAACATTATTATTTACAATAATATTATTATATTATAATTTGTAACTTTTATATATTTGTAATTATGACACATATAGTGTACATATTTTGACTTGTAACTTGGCGTTATTAATAAATTTGATTATTGATTATTGATTATTTATTTATCTCGTAATTTGAGTGCGCGATTAGTCCCGTAGTACATAATAATAATGTGTTCAAATCGCGAAACTTTAAAAACAAAAAAAAGACGAAATATAGTTAATGTTCAATATAATACGAGAGCTTCACACTTGTCGTTTCTCCAAGGTCACGATAGTAAAATGTTACGCATGTTACTCTAGTAAAATATCGAGCAAGCGAAATATTCCGTGCGCCATTAAAAGTGTCTATTCAAAATGTGCTTAACTGACGACCATAAATCAAAACTCTTTCCGCCTTACCACAAAAGATTTAAAAAACATGGTTTAACCGTGCAATTTGTACTGTTATACATTGTCTAAGGCGTGCGTAAAACTTGTGTGGTAAGACGGTTTAAGTTTAAACTAATTTAGTTTAATTTAGAAAAGGAAAGATTTAACACCATTATGTTTAAAATTACTAGCCAGTTTTAAAGCCTCATTCTCACTAACAAGGTGTAAAATTAGAAATACTAGACTTAAGGGGAAGCTATGCTGTTATAGGCTATCATTAATAATAAATAATAATAAATTAATTTATTTCGTGACCATAATGTTGTACCTTACGCTAATATTACTTAAATAAACTAGATTATTTATTACTTAAGATATTTAATTACATGCAATAATTAAATTCTATTATTTATTAAATATAATCAAAATCAAATCGTATTAAATACATATTTTAGGGTACATTATAAAAGTTTTTGCATTTATATAGACACTTATATTCATCACATAACATCATTACACTACACAATCGTATACCTATATTACAAAATAAGTAGTACAATTATTAGTAATAAAATAATTAGTTTTTATTTTCAAGCTTAATTGCTTGAAAATAAAAAAAAATAGAATAAAACTTAACGATAGAAAAACGTAAATACAAATACCTAAAAAATTAAAAGTATCTTGTCATTCTTCTTTCAATATGCCTGTTTGCGCAGTAAGTAGTGTGGTTGTGTCATGACATAATACTTAACAATGTTATGTTATAAATAAATTCAATTTTATTTCGTTTTTTTTTTTTGCGTATAAAACGAGTATATGAAAAAATGGCGGACATCTAACTACCGTATCTTTCCCTCTTAAGCAACCGCGATATCCCGAGCCAGAAACCATCCTTGTCCAACAATGACCGTAATTACACCAAACCAGTCCCCATTCCAGTAGCTGGCTGGCACTAAACAAGCCCTAGTAATCGCCTACATCCGAGCCACTGCACTTGCGCAATCCACAGGCTGGCTACTTCACTTCCTTCGCGTTACAACACTGCCCGATGCGGGATTTTTGTGAAGCAATTTTGCTAATCTGTGTCTGATGTACTTAGGGCTTCGGGTATTTGCCACAGATGAGCTGTTTAGAGTTCTAAAATTACTTGTTTTCTTGAAGTTTTTTATATAATTTTTTTATTGATAAATAAATGTAACTATTCATGATGACATTGTTAATATCTTATTTTGTGACTAAGACATTGGTACATAAAATTTATCACAGGCGAATTCCACAATTCATTATAATAATAGCTTTTGATTCCAAGATATAATTTGTTCACTTCGCAAATATTCGTAATCAAAAAAACTCTCATGTCATTACTAGCCCAATGAACGGCGAAAAAGTGTTGTCATCTTTTTCAATCTATTTGTGATAAAATGAGACGGCAATATTGAGTAAAGTTAGGTATTTTATTTCCTAGAAATATTTCCTAGAAGACCTCGCAAGGCCGCTTCTCAAATCCTGACATAAAAATACCACAACAATGAATCTGTAAAGTTAGTCATTATTTCTCAGTAAATTTGTATCAAAATCAACGGTTTTCCTTCTAAAACCGGTTTTATAACGATCCTAGATGGACCATTGTTATAAAAATTACTGGCTACAGTATAAACGAGGCCCGTGTTTTTAATCTCCGAAATCGTCAGTAAGCAATACTAATCGATTAGAAATATTTTACTCTGTGGCTATTGTTATGCACGTGTAGTGATGTTTGTAAGGCGGCGTGCACACATTTTTGAAGATGGTTGTATTTTTTTTCTCTATTTGTACGTAAAATTAAAAAAAAATAGCTTGCTCAAATCAGTTCTAATTATGTTATGTTAATGGAATAGTAATCTCATGTGCTTAATTCTAATTAATTATTTTAACTAAATAATTTAATTAAATAATCATAAATAAATATAGAAGAGACGACGTGTTTTTATGCCAATTATATTTTAAACTATAGAATAATATATTTTTTTTTGCAAAAAATAGCATGACCTACTGAACCGTAAACGTGAACAGAATTGGCGAATATTTTGCACGGATCGGTGTAACATTTTTCACATTATTGTTAATTTATCGAAAATGGCTCACCCAATTGCAATAAAATTTAAATGGAACCAATTTCGAAGTATGTTTTTTCCAATAAAAAAATAATTATCGAAAGCGGAACACTACGTAAAAAGTTATGCGTGGTTATACATTAAAAAAACGCGTCAATTGAGTACCTAGCTCATCCGTTTCGTCTGTCAAAAAATACTAACTATCTTTGTACTTTGGACAATGATTGGTGACATTTATATTTAGCAATATCTAATGAGCATGACTCAAAACCTGATACTTGAGACTACACTTCATGAGTCACAGGAAAATCTAGTCAACTTTCTAGACCGAGGATAAAACACTACCTACTATACGGTCAATCAACTTTGGTGGGAAATACAAGGTTTTGCACAAGAAGCTTCTATTTAAGTCTTAGTAATTCCACGTTTAAGTGGAAATTTAGTAGTAGGGTACATAGCACGAAGGACTGATGACCGATAAGGTCGAAATGTTCTCGAGTGGAGACTATATAACGTGAAGCGCAGCATAAAACATCTATCTCTAAGATGGACAGAAGAGATCGCGCTGAATACAAACTGCTCTCAATCGGTCTTATTGGAGATCCATATGGGAGGTCTCTGTCTAGCAATGAACTTTCTAAGGCCGAAAAGACAGAAGAAATTCCTCCTCACGAGGTAATCGTATATCTCGAGTGTTTTCTTGTCACCAATATGTGTTGGTTATTGATAAGACACTGATCAATTTGGCGTGGACGTCAGATTGTGATTTGTGACCTAGCTTAGTTCTTAAGTCACTGGGACGGAAACCCGAACTGCGAGTCTGTTATGCAGGTTCAAATCCTACGATCTCAAGACTTTTTTTAATAGTTGATTAGGTCCAATTATGAAGGCGCCATCGTAGTTATATTAACAATTTATCCATTCAATAGAGATAACACTTTTTACGTTGCTATTAAATTTACGCTGGCGTCTTCATAGTTGGGCCTATTATATCACGAAAAGAATTCCCGAGAGGCTTTTAGGTTGTAGGTTTTTATTTTATTTCCAAGTATTCTTTACTAGTCAAAATTATAAGTAAATTGCATAATATTATTGATTATTTTATTTATACGCGTTTTATTTAGCTAAATATCTTTTAGAACTTGGAAGATACATAATCTTAATTGTATTGATCACGGAAAATGATAAAACAATTCAAAATTCAAATTCAAAATCAATTTATTGACTTATTAAAACAAATAACATTTGATGACAATGAGCTTCAGATCTCCAAAATAAGCATAGCCTGTATTTCGGAGATCTGTGCTCCCTTAACAAGACTTATTAAATTAGAACAATGGCACTATTACAAGTCAAATACCTAGGATCAAAATTGAATGTACATGCTGTAACTTATCAAATGCAAGAAGAAAGGATGATAAGTAGTTTTGATAGGTTTAAAAATCTCTAGTCTCATATTTTTTTTCAAGTTCATTGTGCACATAGCCTAAAAACATACGCTAGTGCTGTGATGTATTCATAAAAAGGCTTTAACGGCGACGAAGCGGATTAAGTATAGGCTGTAACAAATTCCAAATTAATAACATTCCTCTGGGCATTGCCGCGTATTCCAGCCTGACACAGGGTGTAGAGATATTTTGAATTGTCTTATAAATACAGACTATGCTTTTTGACCGACGAACCACCGGAGGAGGTTTACAATTCGACGCATAACTTTTTTCATAGTGGTCCGATCTCAATAATTATTTTTTATTAGAAAGAGTATATTTCGAAATTGGTCCCATTTCAATTTTATCGAAATCGGCTAAGCCATTTTTGATAAATCAACAATAATGTGAAAAATGTTACATCGATCCGTGCGAAACATTCGCGAATTCTGTACACGGGTTAAGTCGGTCATGCTAATTTTTTCAAAAAATAATCTTGTATTGAGTACAATCCCATTGGTTTACTACTAGTTCATGTATTTGTGTATTAATATTCTTTTTATACTTCGTAAAATAATTAGGGTAAAATACAGTTTTTTAATATTAGTTTAATGGGCTCTGCTTTTAGGGTGCCGAACTCATAGGGTAAAAACGGGGCCCTAAGACTCTGTCCGCCCTTTCTTCAGTCTGTCTTCAGGCTATATCTCAAGAACTGTGATAGCTAGACATTTGAAATTTTCACAGATCATGTATTTTTGTTGCCACTATAACAACAAATACTGAACAAGGAATAACATTATACGTTTAAGGGGGGCTCCCATACAACAAACCTGTTTTTTGCACGATATTAATAACGGAAACAGGTAGACGCTTTAAATGGGGCTAAAGGGTCTTCCATAAGGTACGAAACCCTTCGTGCGTGATTCCGACTTGGCCAATTTTGTTTGAAATTATTTATCTGTATTTAGTAAAATATCGAATGTTTGTGTGTAGATAAGAATGCTTCGTCAAATTTTGGCAAAATGTCTATTGTCTAAGTTTGCTTATAAATTTTTCTCTTAACTTGTAGGTAGCACTTTACAATTAATACACAATTATGGAGACTATAGGGTAAATTAATATTATAGTTTTAGTTGCACCTGCAACCTTATTGATAGAATAAAGCCATAATTATTTCAAACACAACAATAAAGTAGACATTAAAAGCTATGCGGAAGACAACGCAAGATATTAAAATACAATTCATAATCCGTAAACATACGTATGTATTTAAATAATTAATTATTTTTATCAATTTTTATCATATTTTCGTGTTGGAGCGCGAGCAACTGTGTGGCCAAAATGAAACTCATAAATCTAACTTGAATTTAAATTACAAATTGCGAAGAATCGTTTTATTATGTAGACTAAGCACAGGGGGATTTTAAATTTAATCTTTAAATATATATAAAAGTTATATTAGACATAGTAAAATGTAACTCAAGTAGAGCTAGTTTTTTTTTGATTTCTTTATCCTTGAATAAAAAATAACTGTTAGATCATTTTTGTTTCCTAGTAGGTACATTTTATTGATTTTGGGATGATAATTAACGCATATTTTGTGCTAAAATATTGATTTTGCTTATCAGTTAATCTTTACTCATTATAGAAATGTTTAGCTAACAAAAAATATAGTATTGCGCAAAATGATATTATTTTTAAATACCTAAATCATATTTTAATACGTAACTCTCTTCACCAATCAAATAATATTTGTATTCAAATCCTTGTTTAGAATAAATATTTTGTGTATTTCCGCTCTGTCGTAGGCATATAAGTTAAGGGTACCGTTCAACTAACTAAATTAAATTAAATATTTGTATTAATTATCAAATAAATTAGTGCCAATTTAAGTCTCTTCTCAATCGACTGCCTCGGTGGCTCAGTGGTTAGTGACCCTAACTTCTGGATCAAAGAGGCGTGGGTTCGATCCCCACCAGGGCAGATATTTATGTGATGTATATAAATGTTTGCTCTGTGTCTGGATGTTATTTAGTTACTATGTATATAAGTATGTATTTAAAAATAAGTATATGTAGTATATCAGTCTCTGGCAGCCATATCACAAGCTTTGCTTAGTTTGGGGTCAGAGGCCGTGTGTAAGATGTCCCAAAATATTTATTTATTTAATTATTATTTCTAATTCAGCTCATAGCCTATAATAATGTCGACGGTTGAAAGGCAATAATTACCAAGCGACATATTGGCAACTTTACACCAAAGCGTTTTAAAGTTTTATTTTTTAGAAAAAAAATCATATAAAATTTTCTATTACTCATTTCTACACGGTTCTAATAGATTTTAAATGAAATTTAAAAGCTTTATGAACTGTCATTTAAAAAGTATGAATTTTCTCAATAATTTAAGAGATAGTGTCGGTTAGTAAAATTTTGATCAAAATCACAAACAGGTAAAAATTACTAACCAAAAACAAAATTTTATCATAAAACATGTAAAATTAACTAAACCCCAATATTTTATGATTATATTTGAAGCAAAATGATCCATCCAGAATAAACAGATGTTTAACACATAGGTAAAATGATCGAAATAAAAAGATAAACCACTTTACTGCCAGGCAATTTCAACCATAGTCCTATTTAAATAAGGTAAGTGTAGGACTTTTTGGGACAACCAACAAAAATTCAGGTTTTAGTACACTACATTAGAAACTTTTGCAAAAGCTTTCAACGGATATTGTCATCACCAATTCTTAAACAGCCCTTGTAGTCATCAACAATCACTCTCTACTGAGTATGAACCTCATCTGATGGTGAATGAAAAAAAAGCTATCAAAAATATTGTCACAATAAAAACTACTTAAAACTAAAAAGTTGACATCGGTTTCTGGAAAACCTATCTAAATATTTATTATAAAAATTAACCATGTCAAATCATTACCTATTTTATTGTTAATTATTGTTTCTATTAGTTTGTTGTCGTCGTTGTCTTTGCAGACATTGCACATCCACAGCTGGACTAAGGCCTCCCCTATAGATTTCAATAAGACCGGTTGGAATTGCTATTCCAAAACACAGGTCAGTTCCTAGCTTGGATGGCAATATTTCTCAATTTGATAAATTACTGAGTATTTCATGACTAGTGTTAATAAGATAATTATTGATAAGTAATGTTTGTTAAAGCCAATAAATTTCATTTACATTTCAAACGGCTTGGTTCCAGCATGATGCTGCGGTCTTGATGAGATATTCCGTTCATCTCGAAGGTGGACGCATGATCTTATCAAGACTACGCTGCGCTTAGGTCCACAGTAAAAGATCACGTTTCGGGAACACACAACTGTTGCAACTCTCGTCTTGAGGCACTGAGGTTTCTCGGATGAAAAGACATCACGTGGTTTACCGAACGCTGCCTAGCCGAGTTGGATTCAGCGATTGACTTCCTTCATGAAGTTGGATTTACCCAGCTGGACTACTTGTCCTTTTTTTTCCCAAAGAAATACTTTATGGATACTACCCCGCCGGGGGAGCAGGGTGGTTATGTGGGAGTTCCGCTGATCAGTGTACCCACTACAAACCCTGGGATGTTGCTGCCTAGCACCTATGTGCCGGAGCTGCGGGGACGCTTACGCACTCGTCCGCGGCTCTAGTAGCACTGATCCCCTAGGACCTTGCCCTGTTTAAGTGTGGATTTTTACCCTTCTTTCCTTAAGTGGCGCGGGGAAATACCGCACGCTCTCCCTAGCGTAGTCCCCGGGCTACGCTTTTCAGGCAACGGACTTCCTTGAATTCGTTGCCCAAGCCACCTGTTACGGGGTCGGAGAGCGTGGAAAATCCTCCTCCGACGCCCAGTTCTTCGGCGGCGTATCGGGAGTTCCCTTTTGCGCTCCACCATTTCCTTTCGACGCAAGCGCAACATAACTTGTTCGCAAAAGGAAACGGCCATCTCTCACGATCTCTCACAACCAAGGATTGACTGAATCAATGCTGGAAGCGAGAGATCAGTTCCTACACCTGTGACGAGGCTTCAGCGCTCATTTGCCCATGCTGAACACTCCTCCAAAGTGTGTTGCGCCGAATCCAAGTCGCAGCCGCAGTGGTGGCACTCTGTTGTCGGTTCTCTTCCGGCTATGCGGCACAAGTACTTTTCGAAGCATCCATGCCCAGAAAGCACCTGCGAAAGTTGCACGAGCCGGAAGGTAAGCGACCAATGCGCCCTGTCCAGCCAGTTACCGAGGACGGGCTGTATAGCTTCGATGGTCCAGCTGCCAGCTGTATGCTGTGCCAGCTCCTCCATCCACTCTTTGAGCATGCATGCGAGTGCCGGATTCTGCCCGCGTTGGCGGAGCTCCGTGCGCCACGAGTACATGTTCGCATGAACCATGTGTTTAATGATTTACTGTGTTGTCTGAAATTAAAGTTATTTATTTGTTTACCTCCACTTCTAAATCCCATTGAGGTGATTCAGCCAAAAGGCATGTCGCGTCACACAAAATAGTGCAATAACCTCTGACTACCCCGATGGCCATTGCGCGTTGTGGTCACTTTAGAAAAGCGACCGTTTCTCGGTTTAGGGCTTCCGCCCATATAGGCACCCCGTACAAGGCCATCGACCACACCACTCCAAGATAAAGATGACGACTGGCGGCTATTGGTTCTCCAAGATTAGGAAGAAGGCGTTTAAGAGACCCAGCCGCACCCATTATTCGAGGAACTAACTGGGCGAAATGCTCCCAAAAGTTCCACTTTTCATCGAAGTGTAGTCCTAGATACTTCATCGTAGGCTTCGCTTTAATCGATTCACTCCCTAGTGATTCTGGTGCTTGTCGAGGGCCATGAATTAGCAGGGCCTCCAACTTGTTCAGCGCTACCCGGAGTCCCAGATTCACTATCCTTCCGCCACCACCTGCACCGTTGCCATCGCAAGACTGGCAGCCTCTTTGTAGGTTCTCTACACAAACCCATGGCAGTGTATTAAATGCATTGGCGATGTCTAGAGATACCGCCACCAACACTTGACCATGAGCCACCGCCTCGTCCGAGAGGGCTTTGACACGTTTAACAGCGTCGATTGTAGACCGACCCGCCCGGAAACCAAATTGCTTGTCGGACAAGTGTGGACCAATCAAGATGCTGGATGAGGCAAGCAGCTATCACGCATTCGAACAGCTTGTCCACCTCATCCAGCAGTACTATAGGGCGGTACGCGGAGGGAGAGTCCGCAGGGCGCCCGTCTTTCCTCAGAAGGGCTAACCTATCCGTCTTCCATAAATTTAGGAACTGACCTGTCTCCAGACAGGCCTAACTACTTGCGGCATCGCTGGATAGACTCAAGCACAGCTCATGTCTCGACCGAATCAATGGCTATCTCAAAGTCCACATATGCTAAACACACTGAAACACACCAATATACCAAGCCACATTGGCGTCTGACATAGCTCGCTTAATGATGTTATCTACTCGCTTTTTTCGACTTTTATGTACTCTTAACAATAGATTTAAATCAATGTAAAATATAAATTTAATAATCTAATATAAAGTATAAAGTCATATCTGAAAATCTTTAAATATAAAGCCATAAAATCTTAATAATGCACTTACCGAGTACACAAACAAGCTACGAGATTAAGCACTTTGCACCATGCGCGCACGCATGCGTGTTGTCTATGCGACAGTTCGGTGAAGACGTAATCGTTATTTTGTTACCAACAGCCACTTAGAATCTGATTTACAGTGCGGATAAGTGACAAAACAAAAAAGGTGCTGTATGGATAAGGTCACTTTTAGAGAAATCTCATATCAGAAATAGTTATCTAAGTAACATAAACTTTAAAAAAATCGGCGGGTAGAAAATGACTTAACGACAAAATATATCCTGTTTTAGGCAGGTAGATATTCACTACTTTACATTTTTAACTAAATTATATTTAGGTAAAAAGTACTAAATGATAAAGAATATCTATTGAAGGTGTGTTAAAAAGTCTTAAATTAAGAGTGAGAAAAAAAACAATCAGGTAAAAATTCTTAAGTAATGCTAATTCCTGGGTACTCGCAAGGCAGAAAATACTTTATGTTTAGATGCATTATTTAGAGTCGAGGCAAAAATTACTAAGTGTAAATTATAAAAATCTTATCCATACTACGTGAAAAATATTCATAAATCATTAAAATTTTAGTCGCTTGGACGCCGAAAACCGTGAAAATGTGTCTTTTTTTAAATTACCAAACGACAACAAACTTCGTCCTAGCGCCGTGAGAGTCAGACCAATCGACGCAGTTTTTTTTTCTGATTTCAGTGATATATATAACGCAATATCGTCCAAACTGTCGCTTGGTAATTTTTGCCTTTCAAGCGTCGATGTGGAATCTTATAAGAACAATGTAATATTTGAAATCATTTTACAAAACTAGATTTTTCGTACCTTACCTTGACTTTTGTTCATGATACAAAATCATACAGTACAGTTATTAAGCCTTACATATATATATAGCAATCAAATTCTAGACTTGTATTTACAAATGTTATTTTCAAACTTTCGCGAATTGTGCACATTATCCTACTATAATGTCTGCCCGTGACCATGACCAATGCAACTTGGTCGAAACGTCGGGAGAAAAAGACGTATTTATTATATATCTCATGTTTTATTGCGCGATAAGTCCCGTATTAATATAGTAGTATAATTGTATTTACAATATACCTATTTTCTCCGCTCCTTAAAAACACGCGTAAAAGGACAGGCAGTTAAACAACAACATAAGACAAAATAGACAATCAATTCTCCCCAAAAAACAATACTTTCACTCCCAATAAAAACACAATCCACAATCTCACAAACAAACATAAAGCAAAGTTTAAGAAAGGTTCTCAAATAAATCAACAGCAGCCTGTATACCCACGCGGGACACCTGTCCGACCGCTATAAATATAAATAACAAAATCGAGGTGAAATTCGTTTGTTCGACGACTAGAAAGCATCGCGTAATTTTCGACGACAGACGGACTGGTTTGCACTGGATAGACTAGTTATTTTTTTCTCGTGTAACAAGCGTTAATAATGTAATTGATGGTTAAACTAACTTACGTACGTGAAGTTCTACATGTAGGGTTATCCAGAATTGATGTACGTATGCTAAGCCAAAAGTAGGTGATTCATACCATTATGATGAACAACTTTTACTATTGGAACTTTGAACTTTTAACTCGGAATTAGAGAAAAATAAATTTCATACATTTAGGTAGGCAGTAGGCACATGGTCGGTTCCGAGCTACATTTTGGTATGGGACTGCTGTTTTTTTAATAATAAATTAATAATAATAATAAATATTTTGGGACATCTTACACACGGTCCCTGACCCCAAACTAAGCATAGCTTGTGATATGGCTGCCAGATACTATATATTACATATACATATTTTTAAATACATACTTATATAGATAGTAACTAAATAACACCCAGACACAGAGCAAACACTTATGTTCATCACATAAATATTTGCCCTGGGTGGGGATCGAACCCACGCCTCTTTGATCCAGCAGTTAGGGTCACTAACCACTGAGCCACCGAGGCAGTCTATTTTTTTTTTAATTCAGGGTTGGCCCCATTTTAAAATTTGTTCATAAAAATGGTCTCAGTTGCCCTTTATCGGCTTAGAACAGGGCAAACAGATAACCCTTTATAAGATTAATTGGTAATTACCTACAATTTTTTTTAAGTCGTTTGTCTTTGTTTTTTTTAAGTCTTTGGGGCTGCCCTAGAATGCCCTTTGCTGGACATTGGTTTCCCTTACGTCAGAAAAGCTTATAATGGTCTTATTGGGAGGTGTCCTGTAGGATACGTGTATTTTTGATAAATGCTTAAACAGCACCTTGAAGGGAAAAGCAGGACATGTAGTTCGTCGTGAAAAAATCTGTAATTACTTACTCTAATTTTTTGTACTTACAAGTACTTATCTGTGAAAACCGTAAATAGCTTTAATCACAGCTTTTCAAGTCTTCTATAAATAAAAATTACACTAAAACAAGACACTTCATAGTGAGTCATAAATATTATGATTATAGAAGAAAATTATGGAGATTTCTACGGAACCGTAACATAAATATGAAGAACATAATGACTATAAGTTGTTAGCTAGGTGGTTGCACTTTAAGTTCCGGTGCCCATACATATTTTTAAACCGGCATGAATTAACTTACGTTTACACAAGATTATTTTTTGCAAAAATTAGCATGACCGACTTCACCCGTGTACGGAATTCACGAATATTTCGCACGGATCGATGTAGCATTTTTCACATTATTGTTGATTTATCAAAAATGACTCGCCAATTTCGATAAAATTTAAATGGAACTAATTTTGAAGTATATTCTTTCCAATAAAAAAAGAATTATTGAAATCGGACTACTACGAAAAAAGTTATGCGTGGTTATACATAAAAAATATATACGCGTCGAATTGTGTACCTCCTCCGGTGGTTCGTCGGTCAAAAATTGAGTTTTTGTACTATGGATAACATTTTTCTTCTTTTTTTCAGCTATATTCCTTTAGATCTTCTCTAATATAAGACTGATTGGAATGAGCTTTCCATCATGATACTGAGGCCTTGACGAGGTCATCTTTCCACCTCGTGATTGGACGTGTTCATTAGGTCTAAGTCAAGTCGTTTATACAGTAATTCTTTATGTTATGTGCCCAGCCCAGTACCATCACAACTTGCCAATCATGGATATGTTGGTAGCTTAATCTATCGATCTCGCAGAGAGACTCCCAGCTTCCCCCTCTCCATAACAGCTTCTGCTGAACTTCGAAATGGGTAATAAGTCATTTTTAGGGTTCCGTACACAAAAGGTAAAAACGGGACCCTATTGGCTGTATCTTATTAACGGTGATAGCTAGAACGTTTAAATTTTCACAGATGATTGATTATCAACATATAACAACAAAATATACTAAAAACCGAAATAAATAAATATTTAAGGGAGTTTCCACACAACAAACCCGATTTTTTACCGTTTTTCATTCGATATTAATAACGGTGGCAGGTAAATACAAAATACTGTACTGTACCAGCCCTTTTTAACAGCCCACTGCAGGACGTAGGCCTACCCACGAAGGGTGATTGGGCCATATCCACCACGCTGGCCCAGTGCTGGGTTGTGAATTCACATACGCCATCGAATTTCTTCTACGGACGTATGCAAGTTGCCTCAAGATGTTTTCCTTCACCGAAAAGGCAGTGGTGTGAAATTCCGTACATAAATTCCAAAGAACTCATTGGTACGGGATCGAGCTTTGAACCCACGACGTCACGATCGTAAGGCGGTTGTCACTTCCTCTAAACCACCACGGTTCTAATTCAAAAATAAATAATTAAATTAAAATAAATAAATTATTTATTTTACATACGGTAGAGAACCCTTTGTGTGCAAGTCCGACTCGCACTTGTCCGATTATTAAACAGTTACTCTCATTAGTAAGCCACAACATTTCTTCCCATTCGAAAGGGACCAGAAATTAATCGATAATCGCTAAGCATTTGGTAGCCGATCTCATTCGATATACGGTATCGATTCTACGATTCGATTCAGTTATCGATTCGTGTGTCGAATTAATTTTACGTAACAGAAGTCGATAATAAACTGATTGTGTTTTACGTTTTATAGTTATGAAGATAGTTCGGTGTAATTACTGAGCTGTTCTTTCTTGAAGTGAGTTATGATAGAGAAATTATTTAATTTAATTCTTTGAATTAATTACGCTTGCTCAAAAAATACGATTGATTATTACAAAAAAATTGTGTTTTACAATATGAGATCATGTGCAGGGATTTCAGTGGCTTAGTAAGAGAATACTAGCCTAAAAGTCTTGAAATTGTCAGTTCATATCCAATCATCCTGTACCAGTTGAGATTTAGGTTTTACAATCCTAATTGTCGGACTAAATGACCATCTGAGAGTTATATGCTGCTGAAAATAATTTATTTACAAATATATACAAGGCTTAAAGAGTAAAGTCTGTTAAATATGAATAATAACAATAACAGAAAATAAAATATATACACCTACGTAAAAAAAAAAACAAATGACCCGCCTCTCATCGTTCCTGGTGCAAAGGTGCCCATAACGCTTGCTGCATTGCCGCGTTGGATGGCGATGGACATTATTTGCACCAGAAACGAGGTAGAACGGGAGTCACTATAATAACTTGAACGGGCGTCACTTGCTGCTGAATATAAATAAACAATAAAATACCTTTCCCTTAATTCACATTTAAACTGCAAATACCAGATAATGGCATATAGATAAAATTAAAAAAAAATACCTATCTACCACATTTTAATATTTATTTGACGATTCCATTAAACGTCGTCTCGCGTATCGACGTGAGTCGTTTTTACGACATTAGTCGTCGTAGATGCGACGATGAAATTGCGCGACTTATTGGAGTAAATAATATTTATCATTAAAAATAAATAATTAAAATAAAATATATTAAGGGGCCTTCCATACAGTACGGAACCCTTCATGCGCGAGTCCGACTCGTACTTGACTAATCATGTTTCATTTGAGAAACTTTACAGTTTTAATGGTAGATAATTGAGATTTTAAGACCTTTATTGTCATGAGTAGTAGGGATTCGCCGGTTCTCCCGCAAATGAAGTCATGGCCGGTTCTGCCGCAATGACGTCACCAGCCGTGGTTATCTTCAATACGTGTATTTGCTAATGAGTGTCAATAATTAGGTGATGATTAGGTTGATGGGTCATTAGTTAAATTATGAAGCGCATTAGATAATTATACTATAAGATCAGAAGGGATTATTAAGTACTTGGAAGTCTATTGATATTGTTGAATTTTATGGGTATAAAACTATTTGTATTCGTTTTACAATATATCACTCGTGAATAAACGCTCATGCAGTATACATGATGGCGAACTATACTGATACATCTTCTATTTATTTCGATAGTAGTCAAGTTGATGCTAATTTGTGTGAATTGTTGGATAATTTACAAGTGGAGATTGATGAAGTGGCCAATATTGATTGGACTGAAGAAGAAGAATTCACCCGTCTGTCATGTGAGAGTAATAAACGTGTTGCGCTACAATCGAACAATAATAGTAAAGTGCGAAAAATAGCGCCGACCTTCAGGGATTCATGTATACCTGGTAGTCAAGTCTTATAAAAGTTGAAATGTATGATTTAGATAAAATTCGAGGAAAATCAGAAACTGAAAAATGGAAGCATGCTGATTTTCGACTTAAATATTTGTTATCTAGTTCAGATGAATTGAAACAAGATTGTGATGATTTAATATTCAAGATAACTAAGTCTCTAGCTGAGCACCCTAAATGTAAAAGTTTTTTCTACAATTGTGATTTGAAAAATAAATAATGCAAAAGTTTTTTGTCAATTTTATTTATTCACATTAATTAAATAACTTATTATACAAGTAACTTATCATGAAATCATTAAACAATGTATTTACATCATCAAACATGCTTAGGAAATATTGCATAGAATAATTCTTGCTTTTGAAATATAAGTAAACCAAACAATATTTTCCACAAACCGATGTCAGTTCGTTCTGAAGTGGTTTACTATTACATTTCCACGTTTTACAATTTCTAATCATAAAAAACTTGTGGCTCCAGGTAGGCTTTCGTCCAAAGCTATCAAAATATTCACCAACATTATTATTATTTATGTGTATTGCAACCCAATGCGAGCCGGGTTTTGTATCAGGATCCATGTTAGAAATAATATATGCTGGTTTTTTAACAAGTATTGGTAAACGATTAGCAGCATACACATTTTTTTCAGTACTTAAGTACCCTAGTCTAGATCGTAACATTAATTGAATTTCTAATGTATTCATTTTACAATATACACAGAAAGAGTCATGTAAGTTAATGGTGAGAAGAAACGATACTGTCATTCAATAGGTCAAGTAGTAACTTTTATATCATATTTTAACTATTATAGTCAACTGTAATATTTCTATTCTTATCGATTTCTATAACATTGTCGAACTCAGAAAAGATTACACAGTTCACTGTGTTCTCTAAAGCGTTATCAAAACGCACTTCTAATCGAAGACTACCATGTCTGATTAAGTTCCAATGAGTAGAGACGTTAGCGGATAGGTCAGGTGTTAAATCAAAAGCTAATAAACAATATCCATTAGGATATTCTGACCAGGATATGTCGTCGCCATCATTATTGAAGTGTATTCCAGTGCCAGAGAATAACGTATGAAAGGGTAAAGTATACAAGCTTTTATCTGCATTGAAATTAGGTTGAATGGGTTTTGAAGGAATTTGTTGACCATCTATGTATATACTGAAGAAATTCATATTAAAATTATCAAAATTAAAAGGGTTTTTGCTAAAGGTGCCATTAAATGCTGAATTTTCAACAAAACCAACAATACACCTTTTAGGTAGTTGACCCAGAAAAATGTTATCCAATGTTTTTCCTTGAACACCAGAAGGTATAGTTAGAACTTTTACTTCTACACGTGTAATAGGATACTTAGCAGTAGTCCCAGACAGAGCTTTGCTATGTGCTATCAAAACACTTGGATTTAATCGAGCTCTTCTCACCATTAAAGTAGCATCCATAATATTAACTTTGGGTGTGACATTTTGATCAGAAATTAAGTTAAATGTATCTCTAGTACGGTTTAATTTTATCCTCATTTCGACACCGCTAAGCAAAAACTTTTCCTGATTAAATATATCACCATGTAAATGGCCTATCATTTCAACTTCCTTACTTTCTTGAACAATCTGTTTACGTATCTTGAATCCATTGTTTGTATCTCCTGTAGAATCCATGTTGTTTGCAGTATCCTTGTACCACAATCCACATGTCAAATGAGATGACTTTGCTGCTGGACCATAATTTAGTAGTGTTTCTATATACGCTCTATAAGCGTATGTATTGTTTGGGGGTGATATTAGTTTTTGATTCAAATACACATCTAGTTGACTAAAAAGTGAATGAAGCCAATTATTAATTGGAGCCACTACATCTGTTGGAGCTAAGTTGGTCGAGTTTAGTTTAGTTATTTTCGCCTTCACATGTAACAATGTGTGTGATAAATCTAAATATTCATCACCGTTTCCAGGAACTAAAAACTCTATCGGTCCGTCATCGGTTAAAGAAGATATTGCTTTATAATGAACCCATTGTCCATGTTCAATACTTGTTTGAGTTGATGGTAATGCAAATAAATCAAGTTCGGATTTGACGCATTCACAGGACTGATTATGTAAAAATGCCATATTTTTTAGGAGAATATATCTGGCACTTTACTAGTTTTAATTTGATTAACACGTCCTCCTCGCTCAAAGGTTTGAGGAGAATTTAACTGAATCCGACCAATTTTTTTCTTTTTATATCCAGATCCCTTCATAAGACGTTCAATTTTCTCATCTGCCTTACGTTTTAAATTACCGGTAGCTTCTTTAACACGATCTCTTATAGAATCTTCAAATGGTTTTGAATGAAACATATCACCGAAAATTCCGACTCCTGTAGTCAACGCTTCTTTTCCTATAGTTTTAGCTCCACTCTTTATCAAAGGTAAAATGTTTCTAAACAAACCACCTAAAAAGCTTCCTATCCCATGTCCTCGTTGATTTGGAGTTCCCTTATAAATAGTTCCAATACCTGACCCAGCTTGTTGCAAATAATAATCTTCATAAGGACATATATTTACATATTTTCCGTGTTTCATTTTGTTATACATTTAAAATGAAGTTTAACGCACGTTGTTCCGAACTGAAATGGTATGATCTTCCCAGTGTCGGACCTTATATCTATTTCTAAAGTATCGAATTCTCGCCTCATTACTGGAACATAATACGGATTAGAAAATGTTTCCATTCTATTAACACCGAAAATATATTTCGAAGTGTCCAGTGATACGACTCGTAATAAGGGGGTCATTGTGTCTCCAACTATTTGTGGGTTAATTATATCACAATAAATAAACATTTGAGAAGGTAGACCCAATTTTACATTAGCTTGATGTGTCCCAGTAGTTTTAATAATAATTTTATCATGAGGATTAAATCCAAGTTGTAGAGAGAGCTTAGATGCGATTTCAATGTCGATAACTTTGTCACTCAATTTTTGAAATTTTATATATTTAGAGTTGTTATCATAATTAAATTTTATTTTATTACGTAATAACTTGTGATCATTTATCAATGTTAAAATTGATTCTATTGCATCGTAATTACTAAGTGGAATATAAGCTGTAAATATTTCATCTTTGAATCCTTTTTCAATACCATCTATAATCACAGGTTTTCTTTCAATAATACGTACATAATTTTCTGTTTTCTGAACACTATAAATAGTACAAGGATATTGAAACTCAACTATCCCAACCTTCCATTCTCCATTTAATTGTATAGATTTCGGGAGCTTAGTAATAAAATTTGTTGTGGTATTTCCTGGAAAATACTTCATTGAACTATTACTTAAAAGAGTTAAATAAAACTCGCTTTCTAACATTTTTAACGACTTTCCTCTCTTATCTATGATGTCATTCTAAGTAATTTATACAAATTTCATAGTTAAATATGGTAATAAAAGAATAGGGGTAATTAAACTCATAATTGTCATTTTTTAAATATACATGTAATTATTATTATTTGAAATACTATAAGTCAATACATTTAATTATCTAATTAATAATCAATTTCATACAATATTACTAACATCAGAATAAGGTATCCAACTGTTAAATTTATTTGGATAGCCTTTCCATTTAACAAACACTTCCTTTTTTCGTCCTGTATATCTTGATTTTATAATGTTTTCTATTTTGTGTAATGTATTATTATCAATAATAACTTTTTGTAATTCTTTTTCGTAAAATGTACCTTGTATAGTTTCTCTTTTTAAATCATGTAACGTATACACACACCAAGGACTTCGGTGTATAATTGAAGATATTACAAATATTTCATCACTCCAATTAGTCTCATAGCCTTTTTCAAAAGTGTATTTCATCTTAGTTATTCTAACGTGATCACCTATTTTAAAACGTGGTATACATAATTGAAGTTTTTTAGTGCTATTCCTATCATATAAGTTTTGCCAAACAGTAGAAATGTTGTCTTTAGTGACTTGACTCGGACACATTTTTATACTTGAGTGTTTGGAATTATTATATGATAAAATTAGACTGTCTAAAACATCCACGTAACGATATGTGTTTTTGTACGTAAAATATCTCCACATTTTGCCTTTCAATGTTCTTTGGAACCGTTCTACAATGCTAGCTTTAATATCTGGATTATTAGTTACATAATAGTTTATATTTAAATGTTTGAATAAATTCCTTACTTGTTTAGAAGTAAATTCAGTCCCTTTATCTGTTTGTATGTGTTCAGGCTTAGAATTATTTTCATTGAAGATAGATTTAAATGCTTGAATGATATTATTAGAATCTTTCTTTTTCAATGCACGAGTATATGCAAATTTACTAAAAACATCTATTACACACAAAATATAGTTATATCCATCGTTATATTGACTTAAACTTCTCATGTCACTTAAGTCTGCCTGCCACAAATAGTTAATATTAGATACGATATATTTGTTACGAGAGAAACGTTTTCGGGCACTTTTATGTAGTGTATACGTATCTTGTGACTGCAACCAGGTCTTTACTTGTTTTTTTGTAAATGTACCAGAAACTGCATGAGCCAATTTATCTGCACCGGTAAAACCTCCCTGATGAGACGGATTGTAGTATACCTGAGATAAATCATTTATGGACTCCATTTCTCCCATTTTACTATCTTTCTTGGTGGTCCTGAACTAGTACTCGATGTCTTAGGAGTAGAATAATTAATAGAGTGATTGTATGGAGATTTTGTTTGATTCTCGTTTTCTGTCTTGAGGAGGTCTAATGACTTCTGATGATTACTTAGATCTAAGGAAGGTGTAGTTTTCAGTTGTTTTATATACTTCTGCATATGAAGTTTGTGGATATATTCAGTACGTTTAGGATTACCAATATATTGGAGTGGTAAATTTATTTCGTAAAGTAATTGTAAAAGTTCACTAACACCAACAGGATCACTTCTTTTCAATGGTCTTAAAAGATCCCCAATCATATCGACAATATTACTACCAACAATTTTCTCACCATCGATGCTTACTATACCCTGGTTATCCCATTTTATACGTTCTTTGTGATTATTTAAATTTTTTAGAAGAATATCACCCTTGCTCACGTAAGATTTTGGTAGAGCTGCTAAAATATCATCTTTGGTGTAACTTTGGATTTGGTTATGTTGCGTATTAGTATCAAGCATTGACATTTCCTGGTCAGCTGTACCATTATTAGATGGTTTTGTGTTGGTCAAGGTGCTTGTTTCAATGTTAAACATATGGATGGGTTGGCGATCTTGACTAGTGAAATGAAGATATCTCTGAAGCGTCTGTTGATATAACTTCCACTTTTCAGCATCATTTTTATTAGATTTTAGTATATCTTGCATCTGACGATCTAGAGAAGATAGAGGTGACACGGTATCAATAGGTCTCCGTAACCTTTCCATAGCTTCCGGTTCAATGAGTATCATTTTTTGTGAGTGTTCCATTTTTAGTAAATAATTTCTATTTCATCAGACTACTTAAAACTCCACTTAATAATGTACTTAAAATAATAGGTAAAAATGCACCACCTTTTTGAACAATTATTTTCTTTTTCGTTTTCAAATTCCCTTTTTTAACTAGTTCACGTAATATTGTTTTGAATTTTCCTAATTTTGTTTTCTCTTTTTTAGAAATCGGTATGGTACCTCTTAAAATGTTGAAAACACACTCACAAATACACTTTATTGTCGAATCATCTGCTGCTTTCAATAAAGCTATTTTATAATGTGATTTCAATTTATGAAGTGCTTGCAGGAAATCACGATGAGTCCACACGCTATCAGCCATTATTTATAAATAATGCTTGGCATTGAATTACCATTATATTTATGACCTTTCTTGGGTATATATACTGTACAATATTCGTTAGGGGGTAGAATATTTGTTTTAAATCGACGCCAATCAGGTGTGTTTTGTTTCAAATCGATAATTAGATATCCATAAGGTAGTGCAGTTGCATCTTTATAAGCATCTTGCACAAACTTAACGTTTTCAGGGTATACCTGTCTTGCCATGTACCGTATTTGTGTTTTGTCTCTTGGATTTTTGAAACATATGATATAACTAGCATTCAAAGAAATGTCTCGCTGTCCTCGTCCTTGATGAAACATGTTTTGAGTAATATAAAATACACTTAAGTTTCTATGATGACTACCTTTTGTAAAAATATCTACTATTCTACCATCAGTTTCTCGCATCAAGTCATCTATTATAATTAACTTTGGGTTATCACCAGAAAATAATGACAAATCGGGTATACCTTGATGGAACGTAACATGTTCAATTTTTTGATATAGAGTTTGCATTTCATCATAGCACCAGATTATTTCCTCAAAAGAAACATCACATATTTTCACAATACTTTTCAAAAACTGTGTTATAAAATATGTTTTACCACATCCACTTGGACCAGCGATGATTGCTGTAAACGGGTGAAAGAAATGTAACATAATTGAAGTCTTACTTTAAGGAATGTTAGCATATGAATGAAAAAAAAAGAGTACTGCAATTACTTAATAAACATTTATTTACAAAAAAAAATATTTACATACTAAAGTTTACTTAAAAAATATTTCTATCAAATAAAATAAGTTTACTCTTAAATTTAAAGCTTAAATTTATTTCATAAATAATAATCGTAAATGTAACAAAATTATACTCTTACTTCTTATAATTAATTACACTGTGCTTGAAACGACTAATTGACAATATTATTAATTTTGAAAAGAACTAATTCGATAATGCCTCCATGCTAAAGTGTTCGTTGTATTGGGAAGCAAAAATCTTTTCGTATCATTTGATGACAAAGCATTTTTCCTGAGTTTTTGAGTACATACAATGTGCTTTATCGATTTAAATCTGTACATTTCTTTAGAAATCCCCTTCCCAGGATTCATTAAACTTTCAAAACATTGAGTTTTCGAGTGACACATTTTACACCTTTTGCTTTTGTAATTAATTTTTCTTCAGCATTTTGTATATCTAGAGCATACATTTTCGACCTTAATCCAACAAATTCTTTGACTATTGAACCATTAAATTCGTCTTTGAAGAAACCAATATCCTTTTTGTTAACCAAAGGAAAACCAAATTGGTTATTGGAATCATAGCCTGATGTATCAAAACGTGATGAGATATCGTTTTTAATATCTGCATAGAAATCATGAGTGTAAACATGACCAAAACTGTAAACAGAGTGTTTTTGAAAGTTTTTTTAGTATATGACTTATCTTGATTCAAAACATCATTTTCAACAATCACGGGTGATAAAACTGCTTCAAAGTCAGCGTAAATTACGAATGGGACTTCTAACTGCTTGCTATAGTTTTCAAATTTTCAAAATATTTGACTGCACTTCTCTACCTAGTCTATCAATTTTCAAATCTGAGTTGGGCATATCTACTCTAACGTGAACACAGTCGAACTGCGTATGATCACGAAGCTTCTCGGTAGAAGCAAAACTAATTAAACATCCATCACATATATATTTTTTGTGTTCACGGTTATTGAGTTGAGAGCTAACTAATCGACTCAATTTTTTTATAAAGCAATAATGTCCATTGCCACCATTGGATACTAAGAGTAAATTGACATGTCTCTCTTTCCTGTCTTTTGTATGATATATGGGGCCAACAACTGTATTTTTTTTTGTGTTAGCGTCATATTCCAGTTTAAAAATATTGATGCTAATATTATTTAATTTCTCTACCTTACATACATCTACTAAAGCTACAGGATACGATATATTCCCCATTTTAATTTCATTGAAATGCAGTACATAAGAACTTGTTCTATTAGCTACATTACTTTCAGCTGGATATAAAGCAGATAAAAGCGCCCATGTGAAGCACATATCGTCATTATTCTTCACATTAATGACCGCTTTTTTATGTTTTATATCCACTGGTAGTTCAATAAAAGACGAGCCAGACAAAGGATTGTACTTATTGATATTTAAATCAAAATGTAATAAGTTTTCCAAAGACCATCCACTGTCTTTTTGCTCAAAATCTTCGATTTTAAGCGAAAACATATTACATATTGATGTATAGAACGTTTCTAGATTATCATCCACACACACCACACTGTTGATCGATTGAAAATCAAAATTGTTTGTTAAATCTTTTGTTGGTTGTATAAAAGTACCAGATAAAATAAAATTCACTTTTATAGTCCTATGTCTTTGAATCATTTCATTAATCAAGTGTAAAAAAGTATCTTTGATATTATGAAAGAATACGTTCGTTGTTGCTAAAGTGTTAGGTATGGTTGGTAAAATTCGAAACGTGACAATCCTTTGTTTGAATGCCGATTCTATTACACTCATATTTGGCATGTAGCTAATAGATGCAGCGTTCTTATGATTATTTGACGACAAATGACTAGTCAAATATCTTTTTGTTATCCAAATTTTACAGTTATCGCAATAAACAGAATCATTATTATTACCTCTTGAAGTTGACGCTTTATCTCCAGGGTCTGATCCACCGACGACACCGACACCACATCCAACTTGTTCGCTACTATTACCAGAATCATCTTTGCAAGACTGACCATTTGATGTAGATGGTTCATCCCCAGAGTCTGGTTCACCGATAAAAGTAGCACATTGATCAATCTGATCTCTTCGTTGAGTAGTAGGACTAAATGGGGTGTCAAACTCTTGAGTTAAGTTACACAAATTGTCTTCAATCATTTTCGTCATCACAACCAACTCCATGTCAAGGTTTTCATTTTCAAACATCTCAGGTATACATGAATCCCTGAAGGTCGGCGCTATTTTTCGCACTTTACTATTATTGTTCGATTGTAGCGCAACACGTTTATTACTCTCACATGACAGACGGGTGAATTCTTCTTCTTCAGTCCAATCAATATTGGCCACTTCATCAATCTCCACTTGTAAATTATCCAACAATTCACACAAATTAGCATCAACTTGACTACTATCGAAATAAATAGAAGATGTATCAGTATAGTTCGCCATCATGTATACTGCATGAGCGTTTATTCACGAGTGATATATTGTAAAACGAATACAAATAGTTTTATACCCATAAAATTCAACAATATCAATAGACTTCCAAGTACTTAATAATCCCTTCTGATCTTATAGTATAATTATCTAATGCGCTTCATAATTTAACTAATGACCCATCAACCTAATCATCACCTAATTATTGACACTCATTAGCAAATACACGTATTGAAGATAACCACGGCTGGTGACGTCATTGCGGCAGAACCGGCCATGACTTCATTTGCGGGAGAACCGGCGAATCCCTACTACTGTCATGTAACTGCTGTTTACTGCTCCATGATAAACAGCAACGATGCAAACCAAAATGATGGGAAAATATCCACAAAACCACAGATTTGTTAACTACTAATTTCCATATTTACATGTATTTGACAACTCAACTTCATCTCACGTATCGACGTGAGTCATCTCGACTATTGTCGTAGATGCGATGCCGCGATGCGACGCTGCGACATTAGTCCGCCTGTCCGACCCCCGGGCAAGCGATATCTATCTTGAACAATGAACTAAGATTGTTTACGATGGGCTAATGAAGGCAGGTGGACGACAAAGAGTTGACTGGTTTGGATCAAGTTTGGATCCGATCGGGTTTAGTGTTTTCAAAAATATGACGATACTATCTGACCCGGCGAACTTCGTTTCACGCAATATCTTTATAAATTTTAGCCTCACTATGGAAGCTAGCGTGGTTTTCGCACATTTTAATTAAGTAAAGCACATGTGTTACTCACGCTATATTTTGGTAGAAAACTGCTACCATAGTATCAATCGCATTTGGCGATCTTTCTTAAGGTTGGAGTACTAGCACGCGGGCTTGTCTCGCATAGCACTGAGCAGTGCAAAGTTTCATCTCAATCCGTTCAGCAGATTGGCCGGCAGAAGTTTTTTGCGTGAAAGAGTAACAAACATTCATAGATAGCCCCAAACTTTCGCGTTTATAATATTAGTAGGATTCTCTACGGTCGGAAATTGTTAAAATGAACGCAATTGTGTACTTAGAATTAAATCTTGTCTTTAGTTATACAGGGTAACTAGTTAGTCACATATAGCCACGAAATCGCGAAAAACCTCAAAACAATAACTAATAGCTTTAGTAGCTCTGAGCTGTTTCATACAAAAATCAAACCTGGACAAAGTGTATACCATATTTTATTATAAGGGTTCCGTATCCAAAGGGTAAAAGCCGGACCCTGTTACTAGGGCTCCGATGTCCGTCTGTCACCAGGCTGTGTCTTATGAACTGTGATTAGCTAGACTGCTGAAATTTTCACAGATGATGCATTTCTGTAGTAGCTATAACAACAAATACTAAAAATAGAATAAAATAATTATTTAAGGGGCTCCCATACAACAAACGTGATTTTTCAAGTTTTTTTGCTCGCTTTTAATAACGGCAAGAGGAACGGGGCTGAGGTTCCGTACCGTGTGGAGCCCCACTCGGTACGGAACCCTTAGTGTGCGAGTCCGACTCACATTTGGCCGGTTTTTTCACAAAGTGATTGTAGTTCGAAAGAATTACAAGTAACCAACTAGTCACATATATAAGCAAGAAAAACTGTGAACGAAAACGGGTACATCATAAGAAAATATTTTTGTGCTAAAACGTTCCATTTTTAGTAAATATTTTTTAAATCTTTTAATACATCTAAAATGATTTTACCAATTCATAAACAGATTTATTATATACTAGTTTTTACCCGCGGCTTCGCCCGCATACGCAATATATCATTATAATTTTAGCCTATGTGTTATTCTGATATATAAGCTATATTATTGCAAAGTTTCATCTCAATCCGTTCAGTAGTTTTTGGGTGAACGAGTAACAAACATCCATTCATCCATCCATCCATCCATCTATCCGTCCATCCATCCATCCTCACAAACTTTCACGATTATAATATTAGTAGGATTATTATCATATCTTACCTTTAGATAAATAGGGAAATATAAAATTTACTTTTGTCTTCTGAGAATGTTGTACGAGATTAAATTTCAATAAATAATTCCGTTGAATTAAATTCAGTATTATTACTCAAAGTACTTACCTCAAGTCATAACCATACATCAGATCAAGACATCTAATGCAGGATTATTAAATTAAACAAACGTATTGTAAGCTCTATAACATACATAAATCACTGTCAAGAAACCACATAACAATGTAAAATATCAAGGAAAACCAGACAGCCAAGGGAAACTGAATACAATAGATGTTATTAAATTATTATTGTATAATATTGCACGTTTAGCTAGTCATAGTGGTTGAGCTATACAATATTCTGATCCAAGAGCCGATAACGATCGACCTTCCCCCATCTCCTAGCCAGACGAGTTAACAAATATTAATTTATTTACAAACACGCTTATTTATAGCTTGACTATCAAAAAGTGTCCACGGCTATTTTTTACCGACTTCCAAAAAGGAGGAGGTACTATGTTCGTCTGTATGTATTTTTTTGTGTATGTTCATCGATATTTTCGCCAATGGTGAAACGATTTCAAAAAAAATAGTTCCAAAGAATATACTTCCGAAGTGGTCTCATTTATTTTATTTTCGAAATCGGCTAAGCCGTTTTTGTTAAATCAACAATAAAGTACATAGATGTCACATCGAATTGCAAACTATTCGAATTATACACGGTGGAAGTCGGTGTTAGTTGCGATTTTTGGCGAAAAATAATTATACTCGAATCTTTTTGATTTTTCTGTAGATAAGATAGACATTTAAATTTGTAATATTTGTGTCATGAACACTTTTCGATAGGAAAGCTATAAGTGTGTAAAAAAATATTTACTAAAAAATCTCATCTGGTTATCAGATGGGGGAAGGTCGATCTGCTACGTCTTCTCTACTACTTGATCTATGTAGAATTGTGGTTGTATGTGTATTAAGTGTTATGAGTGTAAATTATAGGGTTGCTATAATTGTTGCATAGTAATAACATCCTTGATGACATCTTATTGTTATTTAATATTTAAAGTGGTCTATCGTGATGTTACATTAGTCGCCTTTTTAATTTTTTCATTCCTAACATAATGGCTGCTTCCAACCGGGCTTATTGGAAATCCATTGGGGAGGCTTATGTCTAGCAGTGGACGTCCTTCAGCTGCTAACGATGATTATGATGAAGCATAGCTATCTTGTTCGCACATTTTTAACGCAAAGGTGTGTGAATATAATATATGTCATACATATGTGCTTTATATATTTTATGTATGTCTTTTTATGTAGTAGTATTATTATGTGTTAGGTATTGTATGTAGTATTAGTATTTAGGTCTATAGTGTAATTTTTAGAATTTATTGTACTTCCCGTCAAATATTTTAGCACATTTCTTTCCGTTCATGGGTTGCCTGGTAGAGATCGCTTCCAGCGGTAAGGCCGCCTAGTGTTGCAATATCTTTAGAATATCACTGATGTATTTTTTGTAAGTTTTATTTAGTTTATACAATAAAGAGTTATTTGTTTATTTGTATTTGTTGTTGTCATAGCTTGTAAGGTATTTTAGATGAAATGATGTTTTCTTACCAAAAAGTAACTCATCAATAAGAGATCGAAAACAACGTCATTTCCGTTACCTATTCTATTATCTATCTACTACGTCGAAATAAAAATCCATCCGTAAAAACAATAATTATACTAAAATGCATAAGGTAATCTATAAACAATCGTGGATAGATATCCAAAAGCAACGATTGTTTTATTTTTGACCGAGGAGGACGCGTATATATTTTTTTTAATGTATAACCACGTATAACTTTTTACGCAGTAGTCCGATTTCGATAATTATTTTTTTATTGGAAAGGACATACTTTGAAATCGGTTCCGTTAAAATTTTATTGAAATCGGTTTAGCCATTTTTGATAAATCAACAATAATGTGAAAAATGTTACATCGATCCGAAATGATCGCAAATTCTGTACACCGTTGAAGTCAGTCATGCTATTTTTTGCGAAAAAAATAATTATTTTATTATTTTTTATCTTCAATGATGTGTGAATTCATGAGCGAAATGAAATTCGGCGTAAACAAATTTGTTAAGAACTGGTGCGAAAGTTACCAGTACTACCAGTAGCTACGTATCAAGTAGTAACATATTTTGATGAATTAAAAACCGTTAAAGCGAATTCGATAAATCCAAATAGGCTATGGCATAGTTTGACGCGCCTAGTCAATTAATGAAAAAAAAATCCGTGTGACTCTTCAACATTCACATTAAAAACTACTTAATAGCAGTACTATAAATGAGAACTGGTAAAAGGTTGGCAATTCAAAACTGTAACTAAGCCGTTTAAACACAATTTTACGACATAACCGAACTAATCAGTCAATCAACTCGATCAAGTTCAAAAAATTAACGACTTCAACTATCAACAATAAAATATAATTTCATCGGTAGGGCCCATAAACATAATAAATATATAGACTTGAAATACCCATAACTTAAGATCAGCATGTACCACTGATCAAATGTCTCACAATATGGCTGCCATTGCTGAGTTAACCTAAAAGCATTGACATGCATCTTGCACTTACAATTTTAATTGGAAATGTAATTATCGCACTTTCTTAAGACAGTAATCGCTACAAGTATACGAAATATCTATAGGTATAAGAATCACAATTTGGCAGCGTCAGTTGACTCAGCTCGGGAACGGTACTGGTATCTAGCAGTATTGTGAGTTTGTGACTCGGCTCTGTCCTTAAAATAAATACCTACCTACAGCACCACGTGACCACGCAGTACGTAACTCGCGCTAGAGCTGCCTGCCTGGCAGATAATAAATCCCACGTTTACTGATTACAAACCCACATCTTTGTTCATCACTACGGTGCATCTGCGACTGTTGGTGTACCGAGTGTATACCGAATTCGTTGGTATGATTCGCGTTCCGGCTGTTTGTATGAAATATTAAGTATGTTGTGAAACTGCAAAAAAATATCTTTGATAACGTATAAATATTGTCCTCAAGTTTAATTTTTAAGTTAATTTATGTTTTTTAACGGCTGTTGATTTTAATAAATAAATAAAATAAAAATAAAAAGATGGAATACTGTTAGATATCAATAGCCGTGGTGGTCTAGTGGTAACGACACCGGCCTTACAATCGTGAGGTCGTAGGTTCAAATACCGGTCCCGTACCAATGAGTTCTTCGGAATTTATGTACGGAAATTCACACCACTGGCTTTTCGGTGAAGAAAACATCGTGAGGCAACCTGCATAAGTCCGTAGAAGAAATTCAATGTCGTATGTGAATCCACCAACCCGCATTGGAACAGCGTGGTGGATATGGCCCTATCACCCTTCGTGGGTAGGCCCGTGTCCTGCAGTGGACTATTGAATAGGCTGGTACAGTACCATTACCGTGGATCGGGAACAAAATTTAAAGAAAGTGAGGAGCGATGCAGTGTCAGCATAGGCCTATAGGGCCTCTCCATATTTTTTCCTCAATAGTAGGGCCGTACAGCGTGTCTCAATCTGGGACCACTTATCATAAATCTAAATCAAGATAAACGACATTTAGGATTTTAATGGTACCTTTCGATATTAATGCCCCATTGAGTTGAAGCGGAATGTCGGTGGCGGCTACCAGTTGTATGTGGGCCACAGGCTCGGGAGATAGATGACGTTTGTTGTCAAATGGACATTGGACATGTTGTGAATTTGGTATGTTGAAGCGATATGTCAATAAAATTGTTAATAGATATCTGGCTCTACATTTTGTATCATTGCTTTTGATGTCATGTTGAAATACCAATAAATATTGTTAGACAGTAGGTAGGTATAGTGCGTTCCACTAAAGATGAGACTTGACGAGCGTCAGAGTTGAGGGGTCTTGCACAAGTACAGTTGTGTACAAACTAATTATCCAGAATTTGTATATTTAAAAAAACGTTTTACAAACGTTTTTTAATAGTTTGTAAATACACAGAAATTGTCCAGAATGTGTATATTTATTAGAAACCAAAGTGGTTTCCCAAGTCTCATCTTTGGTGGCATTTTTTTCTAGGAAATGAGCTTAGTTTGCTATTACATTCAGAAATAATATTTACCTAATAACTGATCCCGTTTCATTTTTAAATCTTGATTTATCTATGAAGAAATTAAATCAGACGAAATTTCGTTTTAAATAACAAATCTTATAACCAAGCCCAAAAACGACAGTTAATTGTGTTGTAAACAATAGTACATTTGTTTTATTTTTTATGTCATGTTTTCTAAAATAATTTTAAAATGTTTACTAGTAGTACTATCATTTTTCATAGGTTTTTTATATGTAATAATATGTAATTTTATCGTCATCTTTTCGCATCAACCAGCATTTGGTGCGATTTTAATCAATTTGCGGCATCTACGCTCTAAGCGTATGTTAGTTAGTAGTGCGTATGTAGACTTTGTTATCTAATATGGGATTTTTAATTAGTTGCGCGGACTCAGCTCGTCCAAGTTGGCGAAGTGAAAGTAGATCTGATGCGAGACAATTTATTAAGAAACTTCTTTCTTTAGTTATTATTCCAAACAGGTTTGTGAGCAAATTGTAAGATTTCAATTACATCAATAATTGGGTTGGTAATATTCCATCTATTTTGACGCGTAACAGTAGCAATCTTTTTAAAATTTGAAATAGGTTTGCGTTAGACTAAATACATATTACTACCCTTGATTGCGTAAGAGGGTTTAAAATCCATTAAAAGTTTAAAGTACCATATTTTGTTGTTTTTTATTAGGACTTACTAGACATCGTGTTTTTAAAATATCTAGATCCGTAGAAGAACCAATGTTACTACGACATAGCCCAGCGGATTGGCAAGTTGAAATGGTAGTGGGCAGAGCACATAGCACGAAGGACAGATGACCAATGGGGTCGACAAGTTCTCGAGTTTAGACTACATACTTTCAAGCCGTGGTTAAGCCGTGGTGGTCAAGAGGTAGTGACACCCGCCTTACAATCGTGAGGTCGTAGGTTCAAATCCCCGGTCCCGTACCAATGAGTTCCTTGGAATTTATGTACGGAATTTCACACCACTGGCTTTTCGGTGAAGGAAAACATCGTGAGGCAACCTGCATACGTCCGTAGAAGAAATTCGATGGCGTATGTGAATCCACCAACCCGCACTGGGCCAGCGTGGTGGATATGGCCCAATCACCCTTCGTGGGTAGGCCTACGCCCTGCAGTGGACTATTAAAAAAGGCTGGTACAGTACAGTATAGTACTTTCAAGCCCAGCGTAGGACGTCTAGCTACAAAGGTCACGGATGACCTTATTAGGAATGCAGAATTGCGCTTGATGCTAGCCGCTACCAACCAGTCTTAATATTACGGATCTACAGGGGAGGCTTATGTTTAGCAGTGGACGTTCTATGATTGAAACGAGACGAAAATTGTGTTTTTACTACTAATCATAATAATTGTCAACAATGTCCGGGACAGGCGCGAATTTCTCCGTTTACAAAATCAGCTAAAACAAAAAGTATTGTATTTGCTTTTATTGCTAATGTTATGTTCAAAATGTCGTCGTAAACACGGAGGAAGGATAGTTTTAATTAAACTTGAGAAAAATTGATTAGGGCTAGCCACTCCTTACTTTGACCAAAGAAGATATAATGATACTACGCTTTGACTTTGAAAATCTGCAGTCTGTATTTTGTTACTAGCATTCTTCGTGAACGGATCGCGGAACCCGCACCTAGGTATTTGTATAGAAATGACGCAACTTAGTTTTGTCAGTGTAAACAACAGTCTCCGTAAATACGCCGCGAGCCAGCTTCTATTGTTTGTGAAGTTGGTCAAATCTAATAAAGAATAGTAAGTTTGTACTTTGGATATGGTATATTGAAGTTCATTGAGCATAGAGACAAACTATTATTCATATCGATAAAATACAACATACCTACGTACCATACTTAATACAGACTGGCTTATAAAAACTGGCCACCTTATAGCACAGAGCCATTTTTTCCAGGAAACCTGTGATGGATAGGATGTAAACGGAAGGTAGTAGTTATGAATGACAGTTTCGAAAAAGATAAGAGTAGGTATAACGCGGTCACATTAACTCGACGCATCGCATTAATTTTTAAGTAATTTTTACTCGATCTTAATAAACAGGTAGAAACTTATCTTTTATAGAAGTTGGTTTGGAACCTTTCGTGCGGGAGTCCGACTCGCACTTGGCCGGTTTTTTTTACACCGTACTTGAGCGCCAAAATAACGTCACATGGTCAAGCGTCTAGTTAATGTGACCGCGTTGTACATCTACATTCGATGCAGGGACAATTATAAGCCAAGCAAATAGGTATTTGGATGACGGATTAAGTACCTATTTCGTTCATGATTTTTCAATATTTTCTTTACACAATTATTAAGTTAAACTTTACAAAACTCCCTATTTCTAGCAAATATATACATGTTGTCATGGATTTCAAAGTGTTGTCACGTGACATAAATAGCTCCTTCCATCTTTTGAGACCACTAAGTTACATTTTTTTTTGTACTTTAAGCCTCCTCTTTTGTGCATTCCCTTTTTCCATGCTTTTTCATAATTTTTCTTCTTTTTCGTGAAGGATTTAAAATTTGAGAGAATTCTATTCAAAATTAAATTAATAAAGTCAGGGCCTTTTGCTTAACGATATGTCAGAATATGCTAGTTCCGGCTTATCTTCCAATGCCACAAATTGCGACATCCAAAGTTTCGCACATCTGCGCCACTGACCAAGTAAACACATCCTACGGCACTCAAAGCCTTTTGTCTGCCCACTGCCGGACAAAACCGTGATCTCATACTTCTGCTAACACATAGACTTACTAACGTGTAGATGTACAGTACATGTAGTTTACTAAAACTTTCGCGTTCGCGTGTGGCTCCATACATTTTGGTTAGTTCTTCCTCGTTTCCGCCAGGGGCGCTGTTCAGAAATGTACGGAGCCATACGGAAACCTTGACTAACTCCTCTGGTAGTTTTGAAGACCAAAAAAAAACATAAAAATGCTCTCTCCTTATTTTCCGTAATTACGAAATTAACAATGAAAAATTGTCCGGCGTCCAAAAATGAAACTATGCATGCCATTGTGGCGACGCGTTGGTTTACCTATTTATTTAAATGAGAATGAACGGATAGTGCAGTTATCATCAACACGTCAACCTAAAACGTACACAGACATCCTGAATATAGGCCTTCCCGATAGATTTCAAAAAGACTGGTTGAAAGCGTCTTAATTCCATCGCATTCCTGCGTTCGTCATCAACATCAATCAGGGGCCTTAATGTGTAAGCGCTCTGATGTTCGGCTTCGCTTTTTCTCCGGCTCGCGACAGTTACTGATGCCACAAAAGCGAGAGCTTACACAATAAGGCCCCAGGTCTATCCTAGAGTAATATTGTATTTTCTTTGGTAAATGCTAAAACAAATTTTTTTTTTTTATAATAAGAATACATCAACCTAAAACCGAAAACAGTCAATGAGAGTTGCGATTTTGCTACAATTTTCGAAAAATGATTTAAAACTATTGCACTAAAATAAACACTTTTCGTATCAATTCATGTATTTAATAATTTATTTGTAATATGTATAATTTCATTTGTTTTATTTAGTGTGAGGTAAGTATTTTCTGAGTGTCAACTCAGGATCTATTTTCATAAGTCTATGAACAACTCCATGTATTGAAAACTCCAATTTAGAACTTTGTCTCAACAAAACAATAGTTTCTCACGCTTCCTTTATTTCGTAGAATCTCAAGAATGTATGACGAAATGGTACTTAGGTAGTTCTCTCCGTATCGAATATTGAAATAAACCTACAGGTGTGGTCAAAGTGTCTCTTTGAATGTACAAATACTTGGGCGAATTGAGTAGGCCATAAAAATATTTTCGCTAAATTGCTTACTTAGTGTCAAATTTTATAAGGTAGGTACTTATAACTACTACTAAAATTTGCTAATCAGTCATTATTGTTTTTTTTTTTTAACGGCCTCGTCTCTAATATTTATTTGTCACAAACAGATGTTATGTGTCTTGTCTATGTTATGTTAAAGCGTAGAGTAGAATGATATCTATTTATCTATGTATGATGTCATATCAATCCTACTAATATTATAAACGCGAAAGTTTGTGAGTATGTATATATGTTTGTTTGTTTACGCTTAAAAGGCTAAACCGATCTGGTGGGTGATTCTGTATAAAAACAAACACGTAACGCGCTCTAACGTGCTCTTTGTTTTTAAGAAATTAGTATGAAAATTATTTATTTTTCAAATAGCATAACTTAAACTCGGTTTATAATTTATTTTAACGTAATTTTACATTTATTAAACAGTTCTCCAAATAAAATTCAAGGAAATGAAAAAAATTACTTACCGCGTTACGTTACGTTTTGTCGATAGATAATCAGGCCCCTGGGTGAAATTCGGTATGAAGGTAGCTTATTAGACGTTGGATTAACACATAGGCTACGTTTTAACTAGGACTAACGCTGGGCGCAGCTAGTAAGATATCAAATAATAATTAACATAGTTGCAATGCGTTGTTTTGTTAAGAGTAGGGACTTTTAGAGATGTACGAGTAGGTATAACTGTACCTACCTATTAGTTCATAATATCGATCAACTTTTACTATGGGAGTTGGAATTGGCTGCAAAATCGAGAAAAAAATCAGCTGTTCTATATTATGTCGAGAGTCAATAATCTTTTTGTATGGAACAGCTGTTTTCCTAAAGTGAAAACTTATTTAGCGGCGTTTTGCACTTTTTGGAATGGATAAAAATGTTAAACTAACGTCAAGACTCGTGACCTGAGGGCTGAGTGTGAGATTTTTGCTCGAGCTCGATCACGTTAACGTTTGATGTGATATCTATGGAAATGGTACAGCGCCATCTTGTGTCACGTACAGAAAACTGAATAGCTAAGTGTGAGTATTTTTACGGTAATGTAACGAGCGCCAAACCGATAGATCACGAGCGCGGCAACGTCTGTGATTGGCTAATTCAAGTGAGTGTGTCAATGCGCTCGCGTGTGTGCACGGCGCGCTCTGTCAACGCGACGTAAAAGTGCTTCGATTTTCTTTGCAAATCTCCCACTTGACACTCTGAAAATTTGTAAGACGAAGGGAGAGTAAAGCACCGACGTGGCGTAGATAGAAAGTAATATCCCATCTCTTTCTACCGCAAGGCGAAAATGTATATATGCCTGCTTCTGCTGTTTCTTTTAAATGGGGCAAGTGTGCGAGTGTGTGTAAAATGCATCCTTAAAATGTTGGATTTATATAGGATCTATACGTAGCTACCTGCTCTCACTCTGGCGGAAAGTCCACCAACGTGGTGCGACTGCGACGGGCGAAGCGTTATAGTTAATGCAGAAAAGTCTCATTTGCTTAGCAAGAATAAAAATAGAGCTGGGTGAAGGTTTAGTTGTTGCTATTCAAATATGGAATTTATGTAGTGGGCTTACAGACTATGCATGCGCTCTTCATTCCGTACAGTGCCGCTTTGGTGGAAACTATGCCTAATCCTTTGTTCAGTCATATGGGCAGAATTCAAATTCAAATCTATATTTAGCTCGCACTGACGCAACTATAATCCTACTAACATTTCATTAATGACAATAAATAAGAGAATTTTATTGTCAACGACACAACAGTGCCGTAATAGTCGGATTATGATCGTATCGTCTAATGCAAGAGGCCGTGTAAAATGCGACTTAAACTTCCATGAAAACAGAAGTGCTTTGTGGTGTTATTATAGCCTGTAAAGCTACAGTATAAATGCAACATCTGCTTGGCTAGAAATGAAGCACGTTGTAAGCTATAGGTAATGTTGTTTTGTACTTCGCTAAGCTAAAAATGACATTTTTGCGACCCGCTTAAGGATAACAATCAACTCATTACTCCACCCTTTATTCAGTTAATATCGATTTCAAGCAAAAAGTTAAATAATTAAAAGTTGGCCAACTTATCGTCAAAAAATGGAACGGGTGTTTTTACAAAGGTGTCAACGATAAGTACAGAGTTAATTATACCTAATATACTGTACCGGCACTCTGCTTGTTCACTACAGGACAAGCCTGATGATGAATGAAGCACGAAGGGTGATTGGGCCACCGCGCTGGCCCATGCAGCTTGGTGGATTCACATACACCGTCCACCTTCTTAGGACATATTTGTAGGTTGCCACACATTGTTATCTTTAATCGAAAAGCCAGTAAAACCAGTGGTGTCATACTTCGTGCATATGTAGGTTCTAAAGAAGTCATCGTTCTATAGGGACAGTTTTTAGGGTTCCGTACCTCAAAAGGAAAAAACGGAACCCTTATAGGATCACTTTGTTGTCCGTCTGTCCGTCTGTGTGTATGTCAAGACTCCTTATCTCAGGAATGCGTAAAGATATCGAGTTGAAATTTAAACTGTATACGTATATCTATGATATCTTGCAGTTGTGTAAAAGAAAAACTTCTCAGTTATCGTATAAAAAAGTTAGAGTCATTTATGTCGTAAAAACCCGCATATTACGCACTCACAAAAATCAAAACCTACAGGGTACATAGGACTATGAAATTTGGCGAAAAGCATTGTCTCAGAGTACACATATAGGAATAAATCTGAAAATTGTACATTTTTATTTAGATCACAGAAAATGGGGCCTCAAAATTCACAAAATATGGGTTCAAAATTCAAAGTGAGTAAATCGTATTATGTATGGTATCATATAAAAGAACTTCATCAGCACATCCTAAAACAGGTTTTTAATTATTTTAACAATGTGTTTGTACGGAACCCTCAATGTGCGAGCCTGACTCGCACTTGTCCGGTTTTTTTTACTCTATATAGATGTTTGACCACACGAGATACTATTTAGGGCGTAAATAGTACTTTTACTTAGAAAGTTGCACAATGATGAATGCAATGCCATCCTATAGTCAATGTCTAACCAGTTCGCTTGTTTATAAATCTATGTCCTAAAGCAGGTCCATTATTACTTAGCATGTAGGTAAGCTGCACCTAGCTATTGTTAGGATAAAAGAGGTATTTATGGTTTGAGAAACGATACGCCAGATAATATACTGAATGTAGAGAATGTCGTTGTAGCTCTAGACAGTCTTGAAAACTGGTATTGAAGTCACTGTCTGGAGAATTTGTGATAAGATTGAGTTATGTGTGAGAATGAGAATAAATAGATATAGAAACCATTAAAGGTTTCAAGTTGAACATATATTTATTCAGTTTTGGTTTAATTCCATTGTTGGGAAATTAAGTGAAATTTTCACAATGATTTTCATAGAAACCGGAGCGGTTACTAAACGTATAGGTACCTAATTCTACCAAAATCATTTTCATGGATTTTACATGATTGAGACTGTAATGGCTTGCATCTGAAAAGAAATTTTCGAAAATCATGTTGAGTCAAGCTTCTAATATTATAACACTAACTCTCCGTCCTTAAGTTGCCTAAAAGAGATCATTTTAGCTGATAAGACCGAGTGTGGTTTCACTGTTAATATCTGTGTGTTTGAATAAATAAAAATGTTATATGTTTTTGTCTATACACGTTAGAAACTCTATACTCTAAGTTAAAATAAATAGCTCTGTTAATAGTGTTCATTATTTGTACATGACACTTATGGTCACCCATCCAAAAACTAAACATACATACAGACGGTTATTTCACTTTGGTGATTAGTGAGGAACATCTAGTCAAGCTAGTCTATAAACGCAACTAAAATTTAGACATTCCTTTTTGTTACTAAAAATTCAAATAGTTTTTATTCAATAACAAAAGAAATGTAAGTAATAACATCAATTAATTTAATTAAGCGGTAGGTAAATCGATAAAAAACTAACAATAGACGTAAAAAATGGTTAATTGGGCAAAACCGATGACAATATAACATGTATAGACACGGTATAAACACACTAACAGAAAACAAAAAAAAATGAATGATACTTTATTTACCCAACTCAGTTAAGTTACTTGTTTCAATCCTTCTTAATTTTTATATCTATTTAAATTGAACACAGTCACGTTAAATATATATGAATATATTTACTAGGTATATACCTATTATTATTATCTCAAGAAATAAGGGTGAAACATTATTCTTATAATAAATAAATACATTTCTACTAATTTTAACAATAAAACTATAGAGTTAATACACATAATAATCTCACACTAAAGATATTTATTTAACTAGCAGAAACTGAATTTTAATGCATAACTCACCATATCGCCGTGGCAACACCTGGAGCGTGACTGAAAGCGCTTCAGGCATTTGCCTTGCTTTTATCTAGCCAAAATAGAAGTGGGTAAAACGTTTATAGTAAAACATCGTCGGACAAAACTAAATCAATCAAAGCCTCAATCAACCGAAGTAAAGTAAGCCGTTTATTGACTATGAAAAATTGCAAACAACTAAAATACAGTAAGAGCTCGAAACTATGGCAACAATTAGATTTGACCCGTGCTTTAAATGGTTACTATCAACGTTATAGAATAAACGGAGCTTAGATTACTTAATTGTTAGTTTGTAAGGGGAAAATATTTAAAATAAAGATTATTGTTTTAATTTTAAAACGTAAAGACACACAGACGTAAATTTCCATCGTGCTCGCGCATTATAACAGTGATAGAGGCAGTGAAAAATCACTTGAAATCATTTTCACATATTCTTCATTACGTATTACTATAATTATATTACACAATTCACATATTATGCGATTTATTAAAATCTGTAATAATATGCAGCATATTTGTTTATCATAACATTAGGTATACCTGTGGGTAGTAATATTTTTGTTTTTAAAACTTCTAATTTGATGTTGTATAAGTACTGTACTGTACTGTACCAGCCTTTTTAGTAGTCCACTGCAGGACGTAGGCCTACCCACGAAGGGTGATTGGGCCATATCCACCACGCGGGTGCAGTGCGGGTTGATGGATTCACATACGCCATCGAATTTCTTCTACGGACGTATGCAGGTTGCCTCACGATGTTTTCCTTCACAGAAAAGCCAGTGGTGTGAAATTCCGTACATAAATTCCAAAGAACTCATTGGTACGGGACCGGGGATTCGAACCCACGACCTCGCGATTGTAAGGCGGGTGTCACTACCTCTTGACCACCACGGCTTTTTTTTTATAAAAAAATTAATAAATTTTATAAATGTTGTATAAGTACACAGAAGAAAAATAACGAAAATAGTAGGATTTTTGATCTCTTGTGTTTAGTCAAAAGATTTTATATTTTTAGATAAGATTTTAGATTTTATATCTTTTTTTATAACAATACAATTTGCAAATATGACACATAACGTGAGGAACAGATGACTGATGGGACCCAACATTTTTTTAATGGAGACTATGCACTAGCGCGCAGTTTAAGATGTTCACCTAAAACTGGTCTTTTTTGAGCCATCTATCTCAATTTAGATCATATGATCTCGCTGGATGTAATCCGCTTAAGAGCGGTTTTATGTCTAGAGGAGGCCTTTTTCTACTACTAACCTATATACATTAAGTATTTACTAATTTTACCACTATCTTACCACTGTCCTAATGCTTTTATGATTATGAACTTTAACCAACTACAGACGATATAATTAAGAAAGACGCTGGATGCAAGCCGGGCTTATCCGAAATTCATAGGCAAGGCCTATGTCTAGCATATGACTGAAATGACGATGATAATGAACTTTAAATCTGTCATGGATATTTTCCAAATTTGAGCCCAATGTCTAAAAATATTATTCAATTTATTCGTCAAGTTCTTTAATCCACTTTCTCCCGAGACTCTCCACTGGCAAATAAGTGGCAACATATGCGCCACCTACTGGCCGGCGGCTGCAAATCGAGCTAGATTTTTCATTGCAAGTCGACCGGTTACTGGACGGATTAGAAAATAGCAGATACCTATATAACCAACATAGCCCAGCGGATTGGCAAGTTGAAATGGCAGGGTACATAGCACCGATGACTAATTAAATGACAGATGGGGTTCAAAAGTTCTCGAGCGGAGACCACGTATCGGCAAGCGTAGCGTAAGTCGACCACCCACTGAGGACTGATGACTTCATTAATACCGCAGGATCGCGCTAGAGTCCACTAGTGGACGTCATATGGCTAAAAAAAACGATCACTAGTAATTATAAGTGCTAGCTGCATAATGCATTTCTATTTCACGGACGAATTGTAGGATATCATTATTCAACACATCTATTTTTAAATTCAAGTTTTTTTACAATATAATATAAAAAATATACTGGGTTGCAGGTAATCAATTAGCATCCTTTTAAGGGCTTATTCTGTTCATCAAAATTAACAACTTTTGTTCAACGACTTTTCTCAAATTTAAAAAAAAAATGCTGTTTCATAGAAATATATCGTTCACCCTCGACAAAATGTATAAAACAGCTGTTTTCTTTAATCAGGTATAAAAATATAAATTATTTTAGTATAAAAAAATAGACAGAGTAGCGCTGGCAGCGGGGCAAAGCCTTACAGATGGTTGGGGCTACAGCGAGAGGAACTTCCAGACAATGCGTGCAGTGTCCAGGATTATTGCCTGAATCTGGCCCTTGACCCAACCGTCTATATAGCAAGAGCTTAACATTGAAACATTAGGTATTCTTATCATCATGACCAACTTTTATGAGACCAACACTGAAATGGAAAAAAATAAACAGATTTTTCATGCTAAATGCCCAATGACCTTTGACGAAATGCAGCAATACGCATGCCTAGTCAATTTTTCTTCCACTACAAGGAAAATAGTTCCATTTTTCGTGTGAATTGAAACTTATTCAGCTAATAAATAAACTAAGTCTAAATAATTGTCTCTCTGTTTTATAATCTGTTAAGTCTGGAGCTCGCTGTCCATCTAGCTTCGTGTAGGACGCTCTTTATCTAGAGCTGGCTCATTCAGATAATGTCGCTTTATACTCTACTTTATAAGTACCTGTGATTGTGTATACAATTACTTAGGTAGGCTTTATATTGTATCATGAAGCTGTACAATTAACTTTTTCAAACTTCGCCAGCGTATGACGTCCACCGCATTGTGGACAGTGCATTATTTGCTGAACTAATAACAAAACAGGTACAGCTCTGCTGAGCTAGAGATTGTGTATTGTTTCTAGCTAAGCCAATGTGGCTTTTATGCAATGCACTCACGGAATACCAGCACTACACTCCGCGCTTTGTTTTGGTAAAATCGAAGTCTTTGGTAATATATAAGTCAGGACTTAATAACGAAGACTAAATGTACAATTTCGTACGACTGTTGCTGTAGCGCGCAGATGGCTACTGAATTGAACAGCGTCTTTGAACCGTATACCGTTTTACTTACCACGTTCATTCAGCCAAAAAAGTCAAACTAAGAAGAAGAGTCATCATGAATAACCCATTCAAACCCACATGGTCCGGCCGCAACTCGCCGCAGCGGCAACGCAGCGTCTACGCAGTTGTCGGACTCGGATTAGCGAATGAGTTTAGTGGCTATTAGCTCGTGATTTATTATGTGACTCCGCACCGCGATGGGCCGTGGCCGCGCTGCGTGAGATTTAGAGATGAGACAAATCGACCTGTGTTATGAATAGGTATATCTCGAATAATAATATTGATGTAATGTATAATTGATAATTAATATAATTGTATACCTAATTGATATGACATGTAACAATGGTGTTATTAATAAAAATATTGTATTGTATTGTATTGTATTGTATTGTATTGTATTGTATTGTATTGTATTGTATTGTATTGTATTGTATTGTATTGTATTGTATTGTATTGTATTGTATTGTATTGTATTGTATTGTATTGTATTGTATTGTATTGTATTGTATTGTATTGTATTGTATTGTATTGTATTGTATTGTATTGTATTGTATTGTATTGTATTGTATTGTATTGTATTGTATTGTATTGTATTGTATTGTATTGTATTGTATTGTATTGTATTGTATTGTATTGTATTGTATTGTATTGTATTGTATTGTATTGTATTGTATTGTATTGTATTGTATTGTATTGTATTGTATTGTATTGTATTGTATTGTATTGTATTGTATTGTATTGTATTGTATTGTATCGATAAAAAATTCTATGAGATTTAGTAACACATTATTGACTGATTTTTGAGACAAATCAATCAATCGATCAAAGCAAGTTTTGAACGAGGTGGTAACTGATTGTTTCATAACTAAACTGATTTTTGAAACAAAGCAACCTGGAAAAGCGATGTAAATGTGTACAGCTATATTAATTATGAATTGTATTTAATTTGGTTACTAACTTTTTAAAGTTAAAGTGTTAAAGTTTTGAGCCTATTGTTATACCGGTTTTGAAATAATTGTCATATACTTTTTTTTAATAATCTCATGATCTCTGTCATTTTATCTACCTATGTAAACTGGTAAAAAAGTGCAGATATTGATAACTGAGATCATTACTCATGTGGATAATTACTTGGAAAAAAAAATAGGGTCCAAACGTCAATTTTATTCAAAATATTTTCCTCAAAATTAAACACACGATCAGTTTCATAATTATTAATCATAAATTGCCGATACCAAGACAAGCGCTATCTATCTTAATATATATAAATCTCGTGTCACAATGTTTGTCCTCAATGGACTCCTAAACCACTTAACCGATTATAATAAAATTCGCACACCATGTGCAGTTCGATCCGACTTGAGAGATAGGATAGTTTAAATCTCAAATTATAGTCGCAATTTTAATTTATTTAGCCACAGCAACGCGTGGCCGGGTCAGCTAGTCATTCCTATAACTAGAATCTCATCATGCGGTCAGGTGCGTTAGGTTCTCACCGCTATGCCTGTAGTGGTACACTCACGATAATTTGCTACTTTCTTAGTACAAATTCCTCAAAATAAAATAAAACAAAATATATGTTATATATTAACATACCTCAGTAGCTATATTGTAATGATTACTTTGTAAAATTATTGAATGTAACAACAAAGTATCGATAAAAAGGCTAACGAAATCTCTTCTCTAAACTAGCAGCTCAACCGGTAGATGCAGTCAGGTGCGTTAGCTTTTCACTACTGCGCTTGTAGCTGTGCGATTCACACACGCTGATTTGTATACACTAAGAACCTCTATATAAAGTGAAACAAATTATATGTCACTTAATTAATTACATACATTTTTAGGTACTGTACTGTACTGTATCAACCTTATAATAGTTCACTGCAGAACGTAGGCCTACCCACGAAGAGTGATTGGGCCATATCCACCACGCTGGCCCAGTACGTGTTGATGGATTCACATACGCCATTGAAATTCTTCTCCGGACATATGCAGGTTGCATCACGATGTTTTCCTTCACCGAAAAGCCAGTGGTGTGTGTAGGTACTATATTATAATTATAACTTAAGAAAATAAAAAGAAATTATTGAATTATTGATAAAAAACGTCTAGCACTGTATCGATAAAAAGGCTGGCTGCGTCTCATCTCTACGACTAGCATCAACCGGTACATGCAGTCAGGTGCGTTAGTTTCTCACCGCTACGCCTGTAGTGGTGCGCTACACACACGCTGATTTGTCCACGATAACATCTGATCACCAGTCTTGTCGTTTGGCGGATCGGACCTACAAAAGAAAATTTAAATGAGGCTGTATCTTACCTTGATTTTTATATGCTTTGAAACGAGTATAGTTTGTTAATATTAAAGTGGGAAGTTTTGTAAAACAACCACTGTGCAGCTTTACTTGAATAGCATTAAATTTGTATCCCACAAAAAATAGCTAGGTAGCTCGTTCTTTCGATTTTTTCCAAGTCGTCATGAAATATAACTAATCAAATTATCTATTTAGAATATTAATATTATAATCAAAGATTAAGAGATAATATTGTACACTGATTAATATCAATCCAGTGTTTATTATTTTTCTCCAAAATAATTACTCGGTCTCGATTTATTTTCACATGAAACAAAATTACAATTCATACAATTGCCTGATATTTATTACCTAACTATGTATTTTATACTGTCATACAAAATGTAGATCTGGTTGAGCTATCTCACTTTCGAGAAGATAGCATTGATCAAAAGTTGACAGTTACGGAGATAAACTACTTTTAAGTTCGACAGCTGTCATCCAAAATGTAGGTCTTGTCGACAGTTACTGAGATAAACCTCCTTTAATTTTGACAAATGTAATTTTTGATTTACATAGTTGTAATTTTTAATTTGACAGGTAGCTGATGTTTTGGATAGACAGCTGTCAATTTTGACATCCAGCTGTCAGTTTTGGTAGACAGCTGTCATTTTATTTTTACAGCTGTCAAAGCAAAGTTCGTGAAAATGGATCACTTTGGCAGATACAAAGTAAAAGTAAAAAAAAGGAACGGGATAAATCCTATGTCCTGTTCCTGGTTCTAAGCTACCTTCCCACCAATTTTCAGCTAAATTGGTTCCGCCGTTCTTGAGTTATCTATATATATAGATATAGATTATTACTAGACTAGGTGAACCAATGATTAAGACCGCAGGAGCGCGCTGAATGCAGGCCATTTCCAACTGCAACAGACAATAGACAAATGGGCTTATTGGACAATCCACAGAAGAGACCTATGTCCAGTAGTGGACGTGCTACGGTTGATAATGATGACGAAACAATATTATCATATCTCTTACCGACATATGTAAATAACACGTGGTACGTAATAAAAAAATCACCTTTCCAGCTTCTTAAAAGCGCACTCTAACGTGTCATCTATATTCTATAATTATTATTGTTATCAGTCGAACTATTCATAATTACGCAACGTTCTAACCTGATTGAATCACTTTGAATTTCCATTAAAAACACGTAGCAGCCGCAATTTACCTTAAGTGGGGATTTAAATTAGTAAAGGCCGATTCACACATATCAGTGAAGCCACCGTTCCGACACATTTCCGTCACAGCACGAACACCGTATTGGCACTGTGAAAAATATCCGGCGCCTTACATGCGCACATCACAGTGAAAAATATTCTTTCAATTCAATTCAATCATATTTAATTCAATTAGATAAAAATATTCACTTTTGAAACGTCATTAGCTAATGACGTTTGACGCGAATAATCATGTAACGTCAATTACATACCTAATTATCACAAAAACAACAACAGTAATAATTCGAAATAAACAAAAATAATGAATTAAAGAAACAAACAAATCAATTACAAATCAGTGAAAATTCATAATTTGACAATATGACATTCACAACACAATGTTGCCAGAATGAGTTTTGGAGATCTACCGGTAGGCTTACATAACTCATCATAAATTATAAAAGTAAATAAAATAGAACGAAATGAAATACGAATGATGTAACATTTCATTTATTCTCTATGACCTCATCCCCACTTCTCACAGATATCTTTATAAAACAAATTGATAATGCTATTGTCACTTAAGGCAATTCTCAACCAAAAAGTGCATGGAAAATGTTCCAAGCTGCTATCAAAACTGTTAAATAAATATTGGGACTTGACGACCCTTGTCTAAAAATCCGACAACAATCACCAAATTAAGATATTTTTCATGTCTCTTTCTAACACGTGCCATATTAAATCGATGCATCTCTTTCAAATTTTTTCGATCGACCACAATATTATCCCTCAGGTATCTCTGTGCCACTTCTCAGTGTCCGTGTCAGTGCCGACACCTGCAATCACTGAGACTGACAAGCGGGGATGCATGCATAGATAATTTATGAAAGAATATTTTTCACTGTGCCGGTACTGTGTCGGAACAGTGTCGGGAACGGTAACTTGACTGATATGTGTGAATCAGCCTTAACTCTGTTTCCAATTTTAGAGATAAACGTAGCAACGGTTGTTTCATCGTTTAATCGACATTTTTCAATCATGTATCTCTATCGCGTTCTAATGACGGACCTGTCAAACGTATAGAAAGCACTATTAGTTGGAATGATTCAATTAAAATGAATTATTGATCTATCTCCTATATCTATTACAGTTCAGTTGTGTTGGTAGGCGCTCGGTAACACTTTTTACTTATTGCCCGACTTCCAGAAAGGAGAAGATTCTATGTTCGTCTGTTTGTATTTTTTTGGTCATCGATATTTTCGCCAATTGAGAACCAAATATTAATATTAAAAATTTTATATGAACACCGGATACAACTCACGATTATTTGAACGGTCTAGCCGCTATGCGTCCGACCGGTTTCAGAGTAGTTAGTACTGTGTACGCGGGCGTCCGTTGTCGGGGGCGCGCGTATTCCCTGAAGAAAGAGTACTAACTACTCTGAAACCGGTCGGACGCATAGCGGCTGGACCGTTCAAATAATCGTGAGTTGTATCCGGAGTTTATATAAAATTTTAATAATGAATCCTCACGCTAGTTTTAATGAAGTAAATATTAATATTATAAAAAAAAAAAATGTAGTGCGAAAGGGTATTCTGAGGTAGTCCTATTTAAATATTGTCGAAATTGGTTGTTTTTGAAAAATCAAAAGTAATGTAAAAATTGTATACGCCAATTTACGCGCTATTCGAATGCGATGGAAGTTGGTTTTTCCTTTTTGCCAAAAAAATAGTTATTGATGTACAACTTCTGGTTCTTAATTTCTAATGTTTATTTTATTTCTAAAATAACTTACAATCACTTTAGTAAACAAGTAAGTAAATAAGTTCGTATTGGCCGGCTGGCTAGCCTTTTACCTTTTACTTTAGTCATTCATTAAAAAAATAGTGCTTTGAAGTGCTTTATAGTTTTAGCTGTTCGTACCTTGTGTTTCCGCATTTTATTATTTGCGTTGAAATTTGGGAATACTTTTAGATCTAGATGGCAATGAATATAAATTACTTTGATGTTTTGGAAATTTTATGATGACAATGATGTTTTAGTAATTGTACAGAAAACTCCGCATTTTAATTAGTGTCTTTGATTTTTCAGTGTCTTTGATTTTTTTTAAGAAACTACCAATGTTTTTTTGCACTCAAATTCGAAAATGTTATGTCTATCTAAACCGATTCTTAGATTCAGTGAAATTAACAAAAATAGCAACAGTACAATAAAATTAAACCTCCCCGTTGTTTTACGATCGGGTAAAAATACTTTAAATACACAAGTTTTGAACGAGGTGGTAACTGATTGTTTCATAACTAAACTGATTTTTGAAACAAAGCAACCTGGAAAAGCGATGTAAATGTGTACAGCTATATTAATTATGAATTGTATTTAATTTGGTTACTAACTTTTTAAAGTTAAAGTGTTAAAGTTTTGAGCCTATTGTTATACCGGTTTTGAAATAATTGTCATATACTTTTTTTTAATAATCTCATGATCTCTGTCATTTTATCTACCTATGTAAACTGGTAAAAAAGTGCAGATATTGATAACTGAGATCATTACTCATGTGGATAATTACTTGGAAAAAAAAATAGGGTCCAAACGTCAATTTTATTCAAAATATTTTCCTCAAAATTAAACACACGATCAGTTTCATAATTATTAATCATAAATTGCCGATACCAAGACAAGCGCTATCTATCTTAATATATATAAATCTCGTGTCACAATGTTTGTCCTCAATGGACTCCTAAACCACTTAACCGATTATAATAAAATTCGCACACCATGTGCAGTTCGATCCGACTTGAGAGATAGGATAGTTTAAATCTCAAATTATAGTCGCAATTTTAATTTATTTAGCCACAGCAACGCGTGGCCGGGTCAGCTAGTCATTCCTATAACTAGAATCTCATCATGCGGTCAGGTGCGTTAGGTTCTCACCGCTATGCCTGTAGTGGTACACTCACGATAATTTGCTACTTTCTTAGTACAAATTCCTCAAAATAAAATAAAACAAAATATATGTTATATATTAACATACCTCAGTAGCTATATTGTAATGATTACTTTGTAAAATTATTGAATGTAACAACAAAGTATCGATAAAAAGGCTAACGAAATCTCTTCTCTAAACTAGCAGCTCAACCGGTAGATGCAGTCAGGTGCGTTAGCTTTTCACTACTGCGCTTGTAGCTGTGCGATTCACACACGCTGATTTGTATACACTAAGAACCTCTATATAAAGTGAAACAAATTATATGTCACTTAATTAATTACATACATTTTTAGGTACTGTACTGTACTGTATCAACCTTATAATAGTTCACTGCAGAACGTAGGCCTACCCACGAAGAGTGATTGGGCCATATCCACCACGCTGGCCCAGTACGTGTTGATGGATTCACATACGCCATTGAAATTCTTCTCCGGACATATGCAGGTTGCATCACGATGTTTTCCTTCACCGAAAAGCCAGTGGTGTGTGTAGGTACTATATTATAATTATAACTTAAGAAAATAAAAAGAAATTATTGAATTATTGATAAAAAACGTCTAGCACTGTATCGATAAAAAGGCTGGCTGCGTCTCATCTCTACGACTAGCATCAACCGGTACATGCAGTCAGGTGCGTTAGTTTCTCACCGCTACGCCTGTAGTGGTGCGCTACACACACGCTGAGTGTCGGGAACGGTAACTTGACTGATATGTGTGAATCAGCCTTAACTCTGTTTCCAATTTTAGAGATAAACGTAGCAACGGTTGTTTCATCGTTTAATCGACATTTTTCAATCATGTATCTCTATCGCGTTCTAATGACGGACCTGTCAAACGTATAGAAAGCACTATTAGTTGGAATGATTCAATTAAAATGAATTATTGATCTATCTCCTATATCTATTACAGTTCAGTTGTGTTGGTAGGCGCTCGGTAACACTTTTTACTTATTGCCCGACTTCCAGAAAGGAGAAGATTCTATGTTCGTCTGTTTGTATTTTTTTGGTCATCGATATTTTCGCCAATTGAGAACCAAATATTAATATTAAAAATTTTATATGAACACCGGATACAACTCACGATTATTTGAACGGTCTAGCCGCTATGCGTCCGACCGGTTTCAGAGTAGTTAGTACTGTGTACGCGGGCGTCCGTTGTCGGGGGCGCGCGTATTCCCTGAAGAAAGAGTACTAACTACTCTGAAACCGGTCGGACGCATAGCGGCTGGACCGTTCAAATAATCGTGAGTTGTATCCGGAGTTTATATAAAATTTTAATAATGAATCCTCACGCTAGTTTTAATGAAGTAAATATTAATATTATAAAAAAAAAAAAATGTAGTGCGAAAGGGTATTCTGAGGTAGTCCTATTTAAATATTGTCGAAATTGGTTGTTTTTGAAAAATCAAAAGTAATGTAAAAATTGTATACGCCAATTTACGCGCTATTCGAATGCGATGGAAGTTGGTTTTTCCTTTTTGCCAAAAAAATAGTTATTGATGTACAACTTCTGGTTCTTAATTTCTAATGTTTATTTTATTTCTAAAATAACTTACAATCACTTTAGTAAACAAGTAAGTAAATAAGTTCGTATTGGCCGGCTGGCTAGCCTTTTACCTTTTACTTTAGTCATTCATTAAAAAAATAGTGCTTTGAAGTGCTTTATAGTTTTAGCTGTTCGCACCTTGTGTTTCCGCATTTTATTATTTGCGTTGAAATTTGGGAATACTTTTAGATCTAGATGGCAATGAATATAAATTACTTTGATGTTTTGGAAATTTTATGATGACAATGATGTTTTAGTAATTGTACAGAAAACTCCGCATTTTAATTAGTGTCTTTGATTTTTCAGTGTCTTTGATTTTTTTTAAGAAACTACCAATGTTTTTTTGCACTCAAATTCGAAAATGTTATGTCTATCTAAACCGATTCTTAGATTCAGTGAAATTAACAAAAATAGCAACAGTACAATAAAATTAAACCTCCCCGTTGTTTTACGATCGGGTAAAAATACTTTAAATACACAATGGCAGTGACCTATTAGCATCAAAAACCCAGTTAGCTTATTTATCACTTAATCATAACATAAAAAAATAACAACTCGGTGTTACAAGCGGTTTAAACATTATTTGTCTTCGTAGTTTTACAACACAATAATTCATAGTTTTCACTTAATAACTTAGGTAGACATAAATTTAAGAAGCCATTATTAATTTAATTCCAACGAGATATCTTAAAATGTAAATTAGTGTATTATAATACGTTATCATCGAAGCTATCTCGAGATTATTATCTCTATGTTATACCAGATGGAGCAAACAGATGAAACCGCAGAATAAGAAAGAGTTGCCAACTGGTTTGCAATTTTACTGTACCTGACCCTACTTGATACTTGATGAGCGGGCGTTTTCCGCTTTAATTGCGTGATAGCCGACGTCCACTGCTGGATATAGGATGGATTTCCAATAAGACCGATTGGTCTTAAAAATCTTATATAATAAATCTTAAATCCATAGGGGAGGCCGCTTCCAATCGGAAGCGGTTGCATCCCGCGCGTTCTACAACAGTCTAACTAGTCGGTGGACGTACTACACTACGCTTGCTGGTCCGTGGTCTCTATTCGAGAAGTTTACAGCCCCATCGGGTAGTCGTTCTTTGAACTATGGTCCCTAGCCAGTGCCATTTCAACTTGCTGGGCTATGTCGGTTACTTTGATTCGACTGCGAATACTTAGATGACACATTTTCAAGTCATGTACAACATAGGTATTACTCACGCGTGCCACTGAACTGTTACATTCTTTTTAAAATGAACTAAAACCACACTATTTTCCGTCATCAAACTTAGATCAAATGATTCATTTCTTAATATACCTACAGGGTTATTTCTAATCAATTAGCATCCTTTTAGGGGCTTATTCTGTACATCAGAACTAACAACCTTTGTTCTGCGTCTTTTGTCAAAACTCAAAAAGAAAGATGATGAAAATATGTTCCACACATTTGGTAGCGGGTGAACGATATTTTTCTATATAACACCATTTTTAATTTTGACAAAAATTGCAGAACTAAAGTTGTTAGTTTTGACAAAGAAGATACAATAATACTACATTTTGATGCACAGAACAAGCCCCTAAAAGATGCTAATTGATTAGAATAACCCTGTATAATAAAAACGAAAATACTGTACTCATTTTGAAATCTGTAAAAAAATACATTTTAGGAATAATATTAAAATGATTTCTTAGTATTCAAGTAAAATATTTGTCACGCTAGCTTTTTGCATGAATGACATTTTAGGACTGCGGAAGTTTGCTTACGACATAGGTTATCATGTTGCTTTTTATACTTATAAAAATACTGTAAAATTCGCCAACAGTCTTACCGGTAGTCCGGGTAGCAACAACAAATGCCGAGAAATCCAAGTAGACAAAAAACTTCAACTATCGCGCTTCAAAATGTTTATTTTATGATCAGTAAGAAAACAAAATCCATCATTCACTTGGTAAATAAATAATACGCTGTCGTTAATAAAATGTTCAGGTCTTTGTCAATCGCGGTTCAGTGGAAACCTAGTCGTGAATTATAAGGGTATTGTCGCACTAGGATCATTCACATACCAGTAGCTTTATAATTGAAAATCATTGGAACGAATGAAAGTATGCGTAAATAGTCACGTGACGAGTAAGAGCAGGGGCCTGATTTTTCAACTTCGCACGGTTTCGTCGTATACGGAACTTACATGGAGCACTTGCAAATAATTATCGAGTATTTCCATACAATTTGTCAAAGTTCCGTATACGTTCCCAGGCGTGCGAAAAATAGAGCCCCAGGGAGCGAGCATTGAATATAAATTATGCTTGTGCAAACGGTAAGTCATAAAATTCGATACTCTGCAAACGTTGGAAATGATTTAATCTTTTCCAAAATTGGGCCCCAGTTCGCATAGAATACGACACAAGCTTTTTTTGACGTGTGAAAAAATGTCAGACTTCTATTTCTTCATAATTCTGCCTCGTTTGGCACGTCGAAAAAAATATTTCGTGGTGCGTATCCTAGTCCGGCTGAGGCCTGATTCCGACATAACGCGCAACGTAACGAAACTTTACTAAGTAATATTTTTGCCATCACGAATTCCATTTGGAATAATGTATATTATCTTAATTGTGTGTGACGTTAAAGTTAAATAAGAACCAAGCTTAACGTATGAAACTGAAAATAAAAATGAAATGACTGGAACAAATCTTGGGATTCTTGGGGCACGCGTGTTTTCATAAAGAACAGCACTGACAACGGAAAACTAGTTTTTGTAGAGTAGTGGTACGTTTCTTATTTTATCTCTAATACCTTCCATATCGTATCCAGTTAATTAAATTTTGTGTAGTATAGGATTTTGTACACGTATTTATATATAACTAATATTTTGCTAAGTAGACAAGAAGAAACGAATAAAGAAATGTCAATATAACTTTCCGTTATTTAACTGTCTCTATGATTGGATTGTTTTCTTTTTATATTAGGTACGGATAAAAATCGCTGAAATAAGAGGTAATAAATACCGCACTACTAGGCGTTTCGACCGAGTTGCAGCGGGCGAATCATTACATCGGTCACGACCGATGTAACCTGGTCGAAACGTCGGAATAATGAGTGTCTATTTTTATATCGTACGTATTTTCAGTGCGTGGTTAGTCCTATCATAAATCCAAAACTGTGTTTGTTGGTTTATTGGTTTTTTGCTCTTTCAAACAACAACGGAGCAATGGATTAACTTGATATTTAGCAAAGGCATAGTTTGAAAGACGAAAAGTGACATAGGTTACTTTTTATCCCGAAAAAATGAATGGTTCCCACGGAAAAGCACAAAAATAAAAATATTACGCGGGCGCAGCCGCGAGCAAAACCTTGTGTAGGAATAATGCGCTCGAATTGCGAAAGTTCAAGAATAACATTCTAATGGATTAATTTCTTACTTAGTGCGTTAACACCTTAAGAGAAGACGTACTCTAACCGGACTGTAAAAAAATGATGTAGAAAGTAGTATGACCACATCGCCGGACACATGATTAGACCCTGAGAATCGTCTGCGAACTGCTTTTATAAGGCGTTTTAGTTATGACGGTATAACGGCATAATTGATTTTAATTTATTATCGTCACTGAGACATAATTATGAAAGACGGAGAAAGAAATATGTATTTGGACACTTATTGCTTTAGCCCTGGTAACTACTTTTATAAAAGCAGTGGTAGCCTAGAGGTAGTGACATCCGCCTTACAATCGTGAGGTCATGGGTTCAAATCCCGGTCCCGTACTAATGAGTTCCTTGGAATTTATGTACGGAATTTCACACCACTGTCTTTTCGGTGAAGGAAAACATCGTAAGGCAACCTACATATGTCCGTAGAAGAAATTCGATGGCATATGAGAATCCATCAACCCGCACTGGGCCAGCGTGGTGGATATGGCCCATCCTGCAGTGGATTATTCAAAGGCTGATACAGTACTATCTTTTATCTGTCCATTCGTTAGTACGTTTCACCCATAGGATGTCCACTGCTGAGCATAGTCCCCCCCCCCCCATAGATTTCCAATAAGACCGGTTGGAAGCGGCTGGCATCCCGTGTAGTCCTGGGGTCTTGATAAGGTCACCTACGTCCACCTGAGGGTGAACGTCCTACGCTACACTTGCAAACCGCTTGCTTGCACATAGCGTGATCTCACGGTCTTAATAAAGTCTTGTCCTCCTTGTGGGTAGAGTCCTAAGCTCAGCTTGCCAGTAAATGTTATTATTCGAGAACTTTTCGATCACGTCGCTGGTCCACGAATTACTCATTGCTAATACTGAGCTATGTCGGTAACTTTGGTTTGTCTACGAATTTCTTCATTTCTCTGTACTGTGAACCAGCCTTTTTAAAAGTCCATTGCAGGACGTAGGCCTACCCACGAAGGGTGATTGGGCCATATCCACCACGCTGGACCAGTGCGGATTGGTGGATTCACATTTGCCATCGAATTTCTTCTACGGACGTATCCAGGTTGCATCACGATATTTTCCTTTACCGAAAAGCCAGTGGTCTGAAATTCCGTACATAAATGCCAAAGAACTCATTGGTACGGGACCGGGGATTTGAACCCACGACCTCACGATTGTAAGGCGGGTGTCAGTACCTCTACATGACCACCACGGCTATTCATTCTTCATTTCTCATCGAAACATAATCTTTTTAACACGCTTTTATTAGTTTCACCTGTATGTTTGCTTGCTTGCTTGTAACCAACCCCTTTGAGCTCAATTTTGACCTATTTTGTGCGATCAGATTTTCTTTAAACTTTGCACACCTATTAAAGACCGATGACAACGCATTTATAAAAAAAAAATAAGCAATTGATGAATCCTAAGCGTGTCTTTTTAGTTTTTTTTTAAACTATATATTATTATTGGTACTGTACTGTACCAGCCTTTTTTAATAGTCCACTGCAGGACGTAGGCCTATCCACGAAGGGTGATTGGGCCATATCCACTACGCTGGCCCAGTGCGAGTTGGTGGATTCACATACGCCATCGAATTTCTTCTACGGACGTATGCAGGTTGCCTCACGATGTTTTCTTTCACCGAAAAGCCAATGATGTGAAATTCCGTACATAGGTTTCAAAGAAACTCATTGCTACGTGATCGGGATTTGAACCCACTACCTCACGATTGCAGGTCGGGTGTTACTACCACTAAACCTCCACGGCTTTTAAGAAATATCTACCTACTACCTATCATGTCATCTGTGAATATTACTAGATATTTTTTTTATTGAAATGGTTACGTGTAAATTGACATATTTATGACCGATTAATAGCGTCATAGTATCACCTGTTTGTGACATTCTATTAATGTAATTTATGCATTTTTAAGACTAGTTAGACTTTTGTTCGCGATTGTGTCTTCTTGTTTCATAAATATTCAAAATCAATAGATAGACTTAAATATTCCACTAGCGATTTATTACAACGACTGTGGCGTGACATTTCTTTAGAAATTCAAATTTGAATCTCGATCGGCCTTGACCTCACCTTTGCATCATTAAAAGCTTGATTTTTATTTTAAATTTCACTTTTATGGCACCACGATACCATCGCATTTTCCAACAATAATACATTTACAATAATCTGAATAAATTTATGTTGATTTAAATAAATCAAGATATTTTATAACTAAGTTTTTTTATACGTGCAATTTAGAACAGTTTAAACTGTATATTTTAAATAAAATAAATTTAAATCAGAATTTGTAGTGCATTTTTTATTAATTTGCTTGTTTTATTTGCGTGTAAAAAAATCTCGCCAGGATTTAGTTGATCTATCAATATTATAATAGGTATATTAACAAATTATAAACGTCAATATGTGTGTTTTTAGGGTTCCGTACCTAAAAAGGAAAAAACGGAACGCTTATAGGATCACTTTGTAGTCCGTCTGTCCGTATGTCAAGACCTTTTATCTTAAGAACGCGTAAAATTAATGGGTTAAAATTTAAACCATATACATATATTTATAGTTCTTGCAGTTGTGAAAAAATCAAACTTTTCAGTTTGCGTAGAAAAAAGTTAGAACCGTTTATGTAGTAAAATACCGCTTTAATTGACACTCACAAAGGAATCAAAACCTACAGGGTACTTCCAGTTGACCTAGAACTATGAAATTTTGCAAGAAGCATTGTGTTTTGAGTACACATATAGGAATAAAAATAGTCTAAACTGTACATTTTAATTGAATCACAAAAAAACAGGGCCTGAATACAAAAAATATTATAGACTCAAAATTCAAAGCAGAGTAAATCATATCATCGTAGCTTCGTTAGCACATGCTAAAACAGGTTCACAATGTGTGATTTTCGATGTATGACGAGAAAAGTAAAAAAAAAACCTTTTTACGATGATTGTTTATTTATCCTATAGGTAGAGATTTCAACATTACAATTTTGTGAAATTTCCAGGATTTGTACGGAACCCTCGGTGTGCGAGCCTAACTAGCACATGTCTGTTTTTTTATAAAATTGTGGTACAAAGAGTACTTGTCACAAATCTTTTGTTTTTTCACAGTCAACTTTATTAGATACAAAGGCTATTTATAAATCAGCTATTTATTTTAGCCCAATGACAAGAGTAAGAACCTTTGCAAAATGACTGATTTAAAAATTATAACAACAATGTTTGTTTGTCTCAACGGAGACCCACCTCTGTCCAGTCGACCCCGAGGCCGACCTCCAACACGATGGCGCGACGAAATCGAGAGGTTTAAAAAGGATTGGACGGAAGTAGCACAGAACAGAAAGGACTGGAAGGAATTGGGGGAGACCTTTGCCCAGCAGTGGGACAGTACAGGTTAAATAAATAAAAATGTTTGTTTATATAGACAAACCTAGTTTAGGTTTTCAGTCAATGTGTAAAGATACATCTATCATTGCAATTTTATTTACCAAATAAATAAAAAAATTAAAATGCAATATCCGTTTTTTAAGCTATACAAACAACTAAATATTTTTATAGTTAATTATTCTATTCTAATAAAATTACTATATTACACAAAAACAGCTGTAGTGGGCCATTAAAACCGTAAACAAACGCAAAAAACAGTATGTAATCTCCGTAAAACACCGTAGCATTACATCCAATAACTCATAGTTTACTGACAATCTGTCATCGATATAAAACATCTGACCTCGGCCACGCGATTGTTTCACTTCGATGATTGATGCGCGGAACCACTGACCACCTGTCAAGTAGATGTGCTGGCTAAGCCATGAGCGAATAGCGGTAAAATTATGTACTATAGTCCGTTTCATTACCGCTGAGAACTAGGATCGCGACGATCTTTGACGAATAATATTACCTAATAGGTTTGCTTTAAAAATATCACTATATTCTAATAGTTTTTATAAGATAATAATAAATGCATGCTGAAAATAGGTAATAATTATGTATTATTTTTACGACTTGTGCCAATTTTTTTCAATAGATTTTCAACTGGTCCTATCTCAGCGGTAACGGAACGGACTATATACTGTACTATATCTGTTGATTATGTATCTGTATGGATACTGTAGAGGTTGAGCTAAACGGCACAGAAAATATATCCTTTATATGGACCCATAAGTTTGTGCATTATGACAGTATACACACATATGTACGCGCACAATATCAAACAACTTGGCCGTTCTGTAGACAGATACTTTAACACGACAGCTGTTGCATAACATTGGTAGATAATATCTTATAATACCTATACAAATTAAACGAGCAATTTTGGGTGACTAAGGTGTAGAGTTAAAAAACCGGACAAGTGCGAGCAAGGCTCGCGCATCGAGGGTTCCGTACAAATCAAGAAAATTTCACAAAATTGGAAAGTAAGTTGTTAAAATCTCTATAACTTACATGATACGATTCACTCACTTTGAATTTTGAACCCATATTTTGTGAATTTTGAGGCCCTATTGCTTTGTAATTTAAATAAAAATGCACTGTTTCCAGATTTATTCCTAAAGACACTGACTCTGACTCTGAGACAATGCTTCTCGACAAATTTCATAGTTCTATGTTAACGGGAAGTACCCTGTAGGTTTTAATTTTTGTGAGTGACGAAATATGCGGTTTTTTACGACATAAATGGCTCTAACTTTGACAACTGAGAAGTTTTTCTTTTACCCACCTGCAAGATACTATAGATATACGTATAAAGTTTCAATTTTAACTCGATATCATTATGCGTTCCCAAGATAAAGAGTCTTGATATACACACAGACGGACAGACGGACAGATGGACAACAAAGTGATTCTATAAGGGTTCCGTTTTTTTTTCGTTTGAGGTACGGAACCCTAAAAAATACATCAGACGAACATAGTACCTTCTCCTTTTTGAAAGTCGGTAAACATTTTTGTGAAATTAAATAGACTGACGCTTCCGCTTATAAATTAAGCCATGCGAGTAAACGCCGTGTCGGGAGTGTGAAATCAAACAAGCTATGCCAACAAATTGAGGATCATACGACGTGCATTACACCATTCTCTGGCTGAGAGGGTCTCGAAAACATTTGTTATTGTTTAAAATAATACAGCAACAAAAACTTAATCTTTTTATTGATAAGCTCAAGGGTGTTTTACAGATAGGTCAAACGGTAACTAACCTACTACTTAGGTGATATTATTTTAATTGATTCTTGTGGTAAAAGTATTAATTCATTTTGTAAAAAAGATATTGGTTTACATAGCAAAATATGCTTCTCCTTCAGATCTCTAGTGTGACTGGTTGGAATGTTATAGTCTATATGACAGCGGTCAGCGATATGATGTTTTTGACCGTATTACATATAAAGGGTTATTTCTAATCAATTAGCATCCTTTTGGGGGTTTATTCTGTACATCAAAACCTACAACTTTTCTTCTGCAACTTTCGTCAACACCCGCGACAAAATGTATGGAACAGCTGTTAATAAATTTTTTTTTTAGTTTTGACAAGAATCGCATAAGAAGTTGTTAGTTTTGATCTTCGATCAAATATACCGTTTTGATGTACAGAATAAGTCCCTACAAGGATGCTAATTGAATAGAAATAACCCTGTACATTTTTATTTATTAATATTGATTTATTTATTTTGTGAAATCTTTAACGTTGTATATATGAAATTATTTAGGCAGTGTTTTGAAACATTGTTATCAAACGATTCTAAGTGCCACCAATGTAATATTTTGACATTGGAAGCGGGTGGCATCCAGCACAGTTTTGAAAAGGTCATCGCTTCGCCTTGAGGTCCTACGCTGCGTATACCAGTAGTTAATTGAACTCCAATCAGTACCTTTCCAATGCGATCGGTTTTCAGACCTGCATGCCATGTGCCTTGCATACTGCTATGTCCACTTGGCAATCAGCTGTTTCTATTAGCGTTCACTGGTCCACTACGCCTTCGGTTTGACAATGATGATGTAAACTTTTCTTATCCTGGAAGAGATCGCTTCCAGTGATAAGGCCGCCTAGTGTTGCACTATCTTAAGAATTTCACTAATGTATTTATTGTTAATTTATTTTGTGTGTACAATAAAGAGTTATTTGTTTGTTTGATTTGTTTTGTATAGGTATCTTTACAATACAAGTATTCAAAGCGCCACCTTTTATGGTGGACATTCCGCGCGTTAGAACAAAGCGTTTCGAATCCTCATTCCTCATACGAACAGCCAGAATGTGGAACGCTTTGCCTGGGTCTGTCTTCCCGATTAAGTACAACGTGGGTGTCTTCAAATCCCGAGTAAATAGGTATCTTCTACGTAAGCGTGATACATCCTAGACCGCATGTCTGCTCAACATCAGGCAGTATGTAGTCAAACGTAAACCTACAAGGAATAAAAAAAACATTATTCCTAACCAAAAAAATAAGTTCGTTAACAATAATAACGGCTATTTTATGAACAAGTACCTACTTAATCCATTAAAAATTGTTTAGCTTCACAAAAGACGACATTGTAATCGGTTCGACAACCTCAAACAAAATATTAAACGCGCATTAACGACTTCGTAAAATAAATATTGTAACACAACAAAAGGATTCAAGATAACATAAATATAATTATAATACGTGAGTCAAACAGATAAAATATATTAAATATACATTATAGGCAGGTTAAAATTTGCTCTACAGAGCGCAAACAAAATCTTTGTTCTTAATCAAATATTAATAAAATATGGTTATATGTTTAACCAGAGTTTGATTTCAGTTATGTGGACTTATACGCCTGGCTAGCGTTTAGTTGTAAATGGCGCCCGAGGTCACCCATCCGAAGAATGATATTTTTTTTTTTTTTTTTTTTTTAAATTTTAAAATATAATTATTAATTTATTAATTATTAATTAATTATTAATTATTTATTAATTAATTATTAATTTAATTTTTCTAAAAATTCTTTAGTCGCCTGGGAACACCTCTTGACTTTTCCCTACGTTGTGCTTTACGTATATTCGGACCCAACAAACAAAAAATCCCTTACCACTAGGGTAAAGGAAAATTGCGTAAAGTACAGCGCATTGGAAGAGAACTCTTTAGATTTTGAAAGCATTATTCCGCCAACAAGGCATAATAAACCAAATTCTAAAAAAACAGACGATTCGGTTACCATTAAAATAGTAGAGAGCAAAATTAGTGATGGCGATATCAAAGGCGCCGCACGAGTCCTGTTCTCCAGCGACACTATTGCCCCCCACACACCCGATACGGTCCAGTCACTCCGTGACAAGCATCCGCCGGCAGCATGTCTCCACCTGCCTGAGCCACCACACCCTGATGACGTTGTCATTGAAGTGTCAGCTCAGGAGATTGCAGCGGCCGTTTCTTCTTTTCGGAGCGGCTCAGCCGGAGGCCTAGATGGTCTCTCGCCTCAACATCTAAAAGATCTTCTATCTTTTAGCTCTGGTGAGGTGGCTGAGTCTCTCTTGAGAGAATTAACGGGTTTGGCAAATCTCATGTTATCTGGGCAGGTCAATGATGACGTTATCGAAGTCTTGTATGGCGCTAACCTATGCGCACTTGTCAAAAAAGATGGTGGCATCAGACCTATTGCTGTTGGCACCACATATCGTCGTCTCGCAGCCAAAGCCGGTTGTGGAAAAAAGGTTGCTCTTTTGAGTAGCCTTTTTCAACCAATACAGCTTGGCTTTGGTTCGCGGGGTGGATGTGAGGCTGCTGTTCATTCGCTTCGTACTTTTCTCGGTCAAAATTGTGGAGAGGTGTTGCTTAAGGTGGATGTCAAAAATGCTTTCAATTCGGTTAATCGAGACGCCTTGTTGGCACAGGTCAAAGACAAAATTCCCGATCTTTTCAATTTTCTTTGGCAATGCTACGGCAAACCCACTAAATTAATTTACAAAAATGATGTTTTGCTATCTTCCGTTGGCTGTCAACAAGGTGACCCTCTCGGACCAGCCATTTTCAGCCTGGCCATTCATCCAATTGTTCAACGTCTCCAATCTAAACTCAACGTTTGGTATCTGGATGACGGGACTTTGGGTGGCGATGCGAGCACAGTCCTACGTGATTTGGAAATTCTTATTGACGAGTTTCGTCAAATTGGTTTGGAGCTAAATTTTTCGAAATGCGAACTTTTCGTTTGCGACTCATGTCCGGATAAAGATTTGATACTTAACAAATTTAATGATTTGGCACCTAACATCAAATCGGTAGACAAGTGTTCTCTTCGCCTTCTAGGTTCGCCGATATTAGATGAGTCTTTTCCGCCTTTCGTTCAAGAAAAAATTCAAAATTTTTTGAGTGCCTCTGATAGGCTACTCAAAATTAACGCCCACATGGCTTTTACCATTATAAGATGTTGTCTGTTTGTTCCAAAATTTATGTACGCTTTACGATGTAGTCCATTGTGGAAACACAATGAGCTCCTTTTGAGCTTAGACGATGTTGTAAAGCAGTCCCTAGTATCGGTTTTGAATATTGACATGAGTGAAAGGGCTTGGCTACAAGCCTCCTTGCCTGTTAGGCTTGGAGGGTTAGGGGTCCGCCAAATTTCAAGTGTTGCTTTACCAGCTTTCTTGTCCTCCATTCATAGTACTCAGAACTTGATTGAAAAAATCCTCGCACCTTCTTTAGGCCATTCTGGCGTAGATGTAGCTCATTTGAATGAGGCAACGAATGCTTGGAGGGTCGCTTGCCCAAATACCGAGCTTCCAAAGACTTTATCGTCGCAGAGACTGTGGGATCGGCCGATCTGCGAACTAGCACGGAAATCTCTTCTAGACACGTGTCCTAGCGTCGCGGATCGCGCTCGTATCCTTGCAGTCTCTGTATGGGAGTCCGGTCTTTGGTTGCAAGCATTGCCCTCTTTCAATACTGGTAACCTTTTAGACCCAACTGCATTTCGTCTAGCTGTCAGCTTACGCTTGGGTGCAAGGTGTTGTGAAGCCCATCGCTGTCAGTGTGGTACTGCAGTTGACCAGCTCGGTCACCACGGTCTCTCTTGCTCAAGAAGCGCTGGTCGGATTGGACGCCACGCCAGCCTTAACGATGTCATACGCAGGGCTTTTGTCACCGCCAATATCGCAGCCGTACTCGAACCGAGTGGGTTGGCGCGTGGTGATGGCAAAAGGCCTGACGGCATGACGCTGGTCCCATGGAAGTGTGGACGGCCCTTAGTATGGGACGCAACTTGCGTCGATACTTTGGCACCGTCACATCTTCCTGAGACTCAGAGTAGGGCTGGAGCGGCGGCCAATTCGGCTGAGCAGCACAAGCGGCGCAAATATGCTAACCTCGGCAGTGGTTACATATTTGAGCCATTTGGAGTTGAGACTTTGGGTCCGTGGGGGCCGGGAGCTCATCTCGTTTTCAAAAGTCTTTCTGAGCGTCTGGTGGACGCGACGCGTGACCAAAATGCTGGTGTTTATTTGGCTCAACGTATAAGCATTGCCATTCAGCGTGGCAATGCTGCCAGCATGCTGGGCACGCTGCCAACTGGCAGTGGGCTTGAGCACTTGGATTATCTTTAGACCTTCAAGGGTCTGTGGATGATCCAATTGCTTTCTATGTAGTAGTAATGTAGTATTGTCATTATATTAAAAAAAAAAAAAAAAAAAAAAAAAAAAAAAATTTAAGAATGATCGTGCTGAACGTTGCTTAACTTTGATGATCGTTAACGCACACCTAGTCAAAGTTCGCTACGAGTTGAAAGTTGTGAAAACTTGAACATATTGTTACGGGATAGTCAGTTAAAACGCCGATTATTCACTTTGCACTTTATTGCACAAAATCACAGTACACACGACACAACTGGTTCGCACAAACACTTCACACTGGCACTGATATTCACACAAACTAGTCACTTCACAATCGCACTGGAACACGAGATGTTTTCACTTCGACGGTAAACGAAAAACTGAATCCCCAAGGGTCGGCCGGCGTATTTATATCCGTTATTACAGTCTGGAATTCACTAGATAATTCGCAACATTACTAAATCTAATAAACGCTATTGTGTTAACAAGTAAACAACTTGAATGTTCGAGACTTCCCTATTGTTTCTCCAATACAAAAACACCATAAAGCCGAATACAAAAGACCAGGAAACAAAAGGCACCAAAAAACGCGAAACAATAGAGCACCACAGAAGCGTGTTCACGTAAACATCGCAGATTACATCATAGTTACTGCATATCTACAACGGGCGTGCGCCTACTGCGTTACAATATAAAGTACTATCAGTTATAGGGTAAAATACAATATCGAATTTTCGATCAGGTCACGTGTCTTGACGCGAGTTTAACATTTTTTACTCATCCCAAAAACTACACAACGTCGCTAAAGAAGTTTTTACTTCAAAAGGCCAAACAATATACAATACAGTAACAACACTTTCAATCATATCAGAACCTCGATATCCACACGTACAATTTATTTATTGCTAAGTATACGCTTCGAAATCGACCGGTCAAGTTCGAATAAATGCTTTTAATTTCATCTACCTACATAATAATACAGTAATAACTGTTCGCAAGCCGGAAATTACTAGAACTATGTTATTATCTCGCATTATTGACACCTACGGACTAGAAATTAGTCATTAACTTTTGTTCGATCGGAATTGTTGGTAAAAAATTGTGCCTTGAATAAACCTCAAGTGTAACAAAGAATTTATGAAGTTATAGGGGATAGTTATAAAAGTAGGTGAACTTTCATCGCCTTCACTTTACAGGCGTGGGACGTCGACTGCTGGACATAGGCTTGCTTACAAAAAAGTGGCTTGCGTCCTGCATGCGCCTGCGGTCTTGATCAGAACGCTTGACCACCTAGTCTTCAGACGTCCTACGCTGCGCTTGCCAGTATGTGGTTATGTAAATATTGTTAAAAATGTTCAATAAGTAATATGATAAATTAGATACATGTAGTATTTTTTGTAATTGTTTGATTTTTAAAGAATAATCGCTATGATAAAATATAACTTCGATTAAGTAGAGTAGATAATGCAATACTAATATATTATCAGTGCGCTAACATATAGAGGCAAAATGCAACAGTGAATACTATTGAATATATTGATCCATTGACTTTTTTGTTTTAAAAATAAGCCTATAAGTTACTTCATTAAAACTAGCGTGAGGATTCATTATAAAATCCATTTAAAGATTTTATATGAATACCGGATACAACTCACGATTATTTGAACGGTCGAGCCGCTATGCGTCCGACCGGTTTCAGAGTAGTTAGTACTCCTTCTTTAGGGAATACGCGCGCCCCCGACAACGGACGCCCGCACGGACGCACGTGCGCGGGCGTCTGTTGTCGGGGGCGCGCGTTGTGCGGGTTGTATCCAGTGTTCATATAAAATTTAAACCTATAAGTTGTTTTTGAAAAATAAATAAAAAATACTCAAAACGAGCAATATTAATTATTTATTGCATATAGCGATAAGACAGCCTTTTACAGTGCCTTTTCTGTCTTTGTTTCTTTTGTTATGTTTTCTTAATTGTTGGTGTCAATAAAGCGTTGTTGTATTGTTTTGAAAATTTACAATATTTTATTTTAGGTAAGACCCAAATTAGTTAGATGTATTTACAACCATAAAATTACTATTTTCCTTTTAATTCATACAGTGGCAACAAGATAATACCAGAATACAATCCGACAATCAGATTAAGACCTAAACTGTCGAGTCATTCCGATTACATTGTACCAGCGATTGATAGAAAAGATCAGTGAATCGGTAGCGTTACTTTTTTGCTGACTGTAGTCTGTTAGTCACGGTAATAAAGTAACAGTCATTGTTACAGAGAATTTTTAAAGTTTATTGAAAAAATTAATAACTACTGACTGTAATTGGTTTGCTGACACTTATTTGTAAGACTGGGCAAAATGAGGCGTGAAACGCGTTTGTCTTATAAGTAAAAAAATAGTAATAGGCAGTAATGATCTAGTGCTAATGACACCCGTCTTAAAATTCGTGGGGTTGTTAGTTCAAATCCAGGTCCCGTGATAATGTGTTCTTTGGATTTTATGTACGTAATTTCACAACAGTGGCTTTTCGATGAAGACGAAACATCGTGAGACAATCTGCATACGACATAAAAGAAATTCAATGTTGCCTGGAAGAGATCGCCATGGGTAATAAGGCCGCCACTTTATAATCATAATTTTTTATCGTATAAGTGTAAATAGTTTTTATCTTTAAATTGTGGTTGTAAATAAAGAGTTTTGTCTGTCTGTCTGTCTGTCAATGGCGTATGTGCATTCATACCCAGCAATCCGCAATAAACTAGCGTGATGCATTTGGTGTATCGTACGTCTAACAGTGGACTATTGAAAAAGAACCATTAAAAACCTGGCACAGTACAGCAGGTATAATTAAAAGTTAAAAGTATGTGAATAAGTATAAACCTACCTATACAGGGTTACAGGCTAAGTCAACCTATTCCCGTTAAGCGTGTAGTTTAGCTTAGATACATTCTGTCGTGTTTTAGTTAAAGTTCGTGTAAAGTTTATAGGCTACTTTATGCATTAAACAGCTGATATCTTATTCACAATTTTTGCAGTGCAAACAATGACTTTCATTTTAAAGTAGGTACAATATACATTAAGTGAGTGGTGCAACAACACCGATGCTATTATCTCGTAAATCTGATTTATAACCTTTAAGCCTTACACATAATTAGACAGAGAAGAATTCGCCAGTCTAAAGTTTTGACAGCTCCCAGACGCAAGACCAACCTGCTTGATCTTGATAAGCAAAACTGGGTAAAAAGTACAAGTAATTTGCTGCATAGTAACGTACCTACTTATGGCTAAAATCATGCTATGATTGATGATATGGCAAATGGTTCATCTCATACATTTGTTTTGTAAGTGACACTTCATCATCATATTAATCATTTCTGCGTAGCGCTCATAATATAATAGTTTCTAGGTGTTTTCTAGAGATCATTGAAGTTAAACAACGTTCAGCACGGTCGATTTTTCAAATGGGTGTATAACAGCACTGGACTAGACCCGTGACCACGGTCGATGGCGTCGATGCAACTCGGTCGAAACGTCGGGATGAGGAGGTATTTATCTCATAATTTTAGTGCGCTATTAGTCCCGTAGTATCTTACATACATACATACGTATTATAAACGTGAAAGTTTGTGAGGATGGATGGATGGATGGATGTATGGATGTTTGTTACTCTTTTACGCAAAAACTACTGAACGGATTGAGATGAAACTTTGTAATAATATAGCTTATATATCAGAATAACACATAGACTATAAATTATAATGATATATTGCGTATGCGGGCGAAGCCGCGGGTAAAAACTAGTAAACTAATAATACACACATTAACACTGACAATGCCTCAGGCATTGTAGATGACCATAGGCAGTGGTCGCTAATAAACATTTTTTTGCCACTTACTAGACTAATACAGAATAAATAATTACCGTAATTATCATGGAAGTATGTAGCTATTTGTTCTATGCAAAATGCAGTAAAAACTAGTTCAGATCTTAACGTCTCCAAAATACCGGCGTTTTTTTTTGCTTACCTACGTAAGTATCATAAAACAATTTTTTTTAACTATTTCATACACTAAATACGCGTGCGTGCCCTGCGTCAAACGCGGACTTATTCGCGATAAAAAAAAAGAAAAAGTCACCATCATTAAGATCAACAAGATCTTAAATTTATCCAATACGTTATTTAGATTCTTACCGCCTTACCAAAAAAGATTTAAACACGCTTTAAACAATGTGTACATAGTGCGTAAAACGTTTGTGGTAAGAAGGTTAGTTTTTAGGGTTCCGTACCTCAAACGGAAAAAACGGAACCCTTATAGGATCGCTTTGTTGTCCGTCTGTCCGTCTGTCCATCTGTGTGTATGTCAAGACTCTTTATCTCGGGAACGCGTAAAGATATCGAGTTGAAATTTAAACTGTATATGTATATCTACGATTGCAGTTGTGTAAAAGAAAAACTACTCAGTTATCATTTAATAAGGTTAGAGCCGTTTATGTCGTAAAAAACCTCGTATTTCGCACTCACAAAAATCAAAACCTACAGGGTACTTCCCGTTGACATAGAACTATGAAATTTGGCAAAGAGCATTGTCTCAGAGTACACATATAGGAATAAATCTGAAAACTGTACATTTTTATTTAAATCACATAATAATAGGGCCTCAAAATTCACAAAATATGGGTTCAAAATTCAAAGTGAGTCAATCGTATCATATAAAAGAACTTCATTAGCACATGCTAAAATAGGTTTTTAAATATTTTAACAACGTGTTTGTACGGATTTCTCGATGTGCGAGCCTGACTCGCACTTGTTCGGTTTTTTTTAAACAATAACTTAATCTAAAACTTTAATTCCATATAACAATACGGCTAGTCGAGCAACAGTAGGCCAAATTGATCATTCAGAAAACACAAACACCTTTATTATCTTGTGAATCTAAAAAAGAACCATGAGGTCAGTTGTGGCCAACTTAGAGCTCTGCCACTTGCGCTTCGAAAATAAACAACCGAGTCAACGGGCACTCAACATCAATTCCGAACGCAGAGGTCAGGAACCATTGTCTGACCGCTTGTTGGTAAAAAATGTTGATAACCAACCAGTTTATGTTGACACTGTAACAGAATATGCAGTAAGGGTCGTTTAGTTTTAAACTGTAAACGTTGCCATTGGTATGAATATGCTATTTAGATAAAAGAATAAATGCCAAAATTACGCTCATTGATTGGCTAAGTAAGATGAATTATTAAGAAACCGAACAACAGTTACAAGTAGTAAAGTAGTGAACAATTTTAAATGTCTGTATACACACACACACACACACACACACACACACACACACACACACACACACACACACACACACATACACACGACACCACATATATCAGTTAGCACTTACCAAATAAAAATAATGACGATGATGTCACAAGAACACACGACCAATAATAGCTCATTTAAGAAGTAACGGAGACACCTACGACACGAGATGATTTCTCAGTGTAGGATCTGCAGGACTTTTGATGGATTTCTCCTAAACTTAAGTTGTGTTTACTGTTAGTGCGGTAATGATTTTGTAAAATTATTTTTGTAAAATAAAATATTTATTTAAATCACAAAAAAAATAGGGTCTCAAAATTCACAAAACATGGGATCAAAATTCAAAGTGAATAAATCGTATCATGTAAGGGATCATATAAAAAATGTCCCTCAAATGTCTCAATGAATATTAGGGGACACACGCTCTCACTCTTAACTAAGCAAAGCTTGTGCCTGGAAGAAATCGCTATGGGTGATAGGGCCGCCACTTTATAATCATATTTTTTGTCGCATATGTGTAAATAGTGTTTATTTTTCATATTGTGGTTGTAAATAAAGAGTTTTGTCTATCTGTCTGTCTGTCTGTGATATGGCTGCCAAAGACTGATATACTATATGTGTATACATACTAATCATTTTCCGATTTTCATGCCATCCCATGGGAACCTTTTATTTTTCCAGGATAAAAAGTAAAGTCCTCCTCTTGGTGTTGGTTTCGGCCCCATCAATGCCCTTCAAAGATCCGGGGCAACCCGTGAGTTATAAAACATACAGAATAATATTGAAATTGATAGTGAATATGTACCATCTTAGAGAGAGGGCAACTGCAACATAATTAATGATTGTATACATGTTCTTTAAAAACCGCCAGAGATATAGCGCGTCTAATAGACACAGGCAATGCTTTCCAAAGCTGAACAGCCTAAAATGCGAACGACATATCTACAATTAGTAAGTTATTTAATGTTGCATGCCTATTAATAAAAAAATAATAATTAAAAAATGTCCATACTGATTATAACAAAGAGCTTCTGCCTCTCTACGTCTTGAATACATCGTGATTTGATTAATTGTTCGAGAATTATAGAGATGTGCGAAAATATTTTTGTAGGTTGTTAAATGAAGTTCTTTTGAATGTTCCCCATGACATTAACTCTGACCATAGTTATAGGTACAATAATTGAGACAAACAAAAATTACTTAAAAATAACAACAAAAAATAACTCCTTATTGTACACACTAAATAAAACTTACAATAAATACTTTAGTGAAATTCTAAAGATAGTGCAACACTAGGCGGCCTTATCGCTGGAAGCGATATCTTCCAGACAATAATAATCGGCCAAGTGCGTGTCGGATTCGCGCACCATATTCCATACCATATAAGCCCCCCTTGATATTTTATTTTAATGAAATTATTTATTTTTGAAGTGAATAAACAACTTAATATTCTGTGAATATTTCATGCACCTTCCTGTTGCCGTTAATAACATCGAGCAAAAAATTACGTCTTGTATTGGAGCCCATGTTTGTTATATTTTAATTTAATTATTATTTTTAAAGTAAATATTTAACTAGATATTTTGTTAATATTTTAAGCATCTACCTGTCACCGTTGTTAATATCGAGCGGAAAATGGCTAAAAAATCAGGTTTGTTATACCTATATGGGAGCTTCAATTGAATTTTTTTCTGTTTTTAGTAATTGTTGTTATGGCGGCAACAGAAATACGCCATATGTGAAAATTTCGACGTTCTAATATCACCATTCAAGAGATACAGCCTGGTCACAGACAGACAGACAGATGAACAGATGGACGGACAGCGGAGTCTTAGTAATAGGGTCCCGTTTTTAAACTTTGGGTACGGAAATCTAATGATGAATTGTTTGCTACTGGACATGCGTTCATGGGTGACTTTAGTGCATCTAGATTTTTTGTATTTTTTTTTAACTTTTACTATAACACTAATCCCGAACTCGCGATTAAAATCAGCCTTTTTCATAGATTTTGTAGAAAGCCAACGAATTTTTTGTATTAAACAGTTTGTTTCTCGCTGTCAGGGTTGTTCTCATACATAACCTATGTATTTAAAGTCGTTAATCTTGACGTAGGTAAGTACCAAAGTGAACTTACAAACGTTACGTTTTCTAACTTACGCTATATGTTAATTACTTACATAAGGGTGACTATAGTACATCAAGAACAACTTTTACTGCAGGACCAACCTTAAAATTACCAGCGGACCTGTAGTATAGCGTATGTCAGCTGTCCCCGAATGGTGTTCCGCGAAACGCTGTGGTTCCGTAAGTGGCTATCGAGAGTTCCACGAAAATTAAAATTTTCCATAGTATTGTAAATCGTTTCACCTATGATAATATTTAGGTATTGTATTTTTATAAATGGAAGTAATTATTATTCATTTTTAAAATGTTGTATTCCAAAATTCCCTTTATGCACTACGTAGGTATTTACCACTCGCGAGTGTAAGCAAGAGTTCATGACAAGTCTTCTATATCAAACTATATTTATCTACAAGATGCGACACCAAATAAAAAAGCCTCAATATGGTGTGATTTCACGTACTAAGTAAAAAAAAATATTACACTTAATTTATTTCTAACTTGAAATAGGAAATAAATAAAGCTAGGTTAGGGTTCCACCCAAAAAAGGTGACACAAAAAAGGTTCCATAGCCAAAAGAATTAAGGAACCGCTGGCGTATGTAAGCGTATAAAGTGTTAAGTACTAACTGCTAGTATAGCTAGAATACAAACTATCTTACAAACAACAATAAACGAACCACAAAGCCCAGCTTCACTGGCGTAGAAACTTTAAAACCGATGTCAGAGGTTAAGCACTATCTTATGTTAATGCTTAGACGGTGTAAATCAATTATGCGCCTTGACCCGCGGGGGTCGCGGTTCGGTTCCCAGCCCGGCTTTTACTATAGATTAGGTAATGGATTGTTAGATGCTTTTGTTTGATGTTAAGACAGTTTGATTGTGATCTTGTTCGTTTTGGATGTTGAATGTGTCGTTTTTACTTGATTGAGTGTTTGGGTGAGGTGTTTTTGTATTAAATGGTCAATGCTCTACCATTTTGTATGAACGTGTTTAAGTTTTGATCCTTTCATTTTTAAGTCAATAGTAGATTGTTTCATATGGGAGCAAAATAATATTTTTACGGCGAGGGCGCTTTTTTTAATCCAAAGCGAAGCGAGGGATTCTAGAGTAGAATCCCGAGCGTACAGCGAAGGACTCTTTAGTATTTATTTCTTTAGTAGAATCCTGAACGTAGCGAGGGATTCTAAGTACCTACGTCGACCAAGCCAAAAGTATGTTTTGCGCCCGAGTGGTACACTCTATTCATCACCTCTATGAGAAAATAAAAGGCGCCTCATATTTTATTGTAATATTATTATTTATTAAAACGTAGAGTAACAACTAAATTGAAATTAAATGGTATCTAATAATTAAACAAATGAAAACTTATATTTACATTCTTTTCATTCATTTTCTTGGCGCTGAACACTAACATTATAAATACTTCCAAATTCAAAAAGTGCGCGGCAAAGATCATTCCGTCGCACTTACTTGTTCCAATTTCAAAAAGTGCGCGGCAAATATATTTCCGGCACACTTATAAAGTTCCTTATAGAAAACACCACCTTTGGGCGCACTTAAAGGCAAACCAAGTAGTCCTTTTCGAATAGATGTGATGAAAAAGTTATTTTCTTCTAAGTAAACCAGCACGGGAAGCATGGCAAAGGGACAAATAGTCCCCTCGAAGAGGAATTAAAGTATGGATTGACAATGACAACTGACATTTTAAAGTGAATAAAATGGTTTTCTCCCTTTGCCGTGCAGAAAAGATAAACTAATATATGTTTCCATAATAAATGATTTCCAATATACGAGTATGTTTCCTTCACAAAACTTGGTAGGTACATATTACATACCATGAGCACTAATCCCCAAACTAAGTACTACACTCAAGCACCTGTTTGGGCAACAGACCTTTCTGTTGATGTTCGCAATTCCATGTACTGTTCTGTACTGTACTGTATCAGCCTTTTTAATAGTCCACTGCAGGACGTAGGCCTGCCCACGAAGGGCGATTGGGCCGAATCTACCACGCTGACCCAGTGCTGGTTGGTGGATTCACATACGCCATCGAATTTCTTCTACGGACATATGCAGGTTGCCTCACGATGTTTTCCTTCACCAAAAAGCCAGTGGTGTGAAATTCCGTACAAAATTCCAAGGAATCCATTGGTACGGGACCGGGATTTGGACCCACGACCTTACGATTGTAAGGCGAGTGTCATTACCACTAGACCACCACGGTCTTCACGGTACAATTCCAAGTACGCATTCTATATTAAGTTTAATATGGTATTTTATCGGCAGTGGTGGTCTAGTGGCAGTAACACCTGCCTTACAATCGTGAGGTCGTAAATACAAATCACAGTGCCGTACCGTTGAGCTTTTTGGAATTTATGAACGTAATGCTGCACGACTGGCTTTTTGGTGAAAGAAAAAACATCGTGAGGAGTGCGTATGAGAATCCGCCAACACGCACTGGGCCAGCGTGGTAGAGCCCAATCATCCTTCGTAAGTAGAGTCTAGCAGTGGACTATCAAAAGGGATGGAACAGCACAGTAACGTATATTATATTCTCATTTTAAATCTCAGAGCAAATATAAAAATCAAGAGAGAATGTTGTGAACAAACAAGTGAGGCCGACCAAAACTACGCCTCGCCGTGTAAAGACAATCACACACACATCAACGCACAAGGAAACTACGCCTTGGCTTGTCAGTCGAACTATGGCGGCGCACGATGTTCCCTCTTGATTTTTTTATTTGCTCTGAGTTTTAAGCTTTACTCTTCCATTGTTTATGTCTTAACATTTTTCCTTTTTTACGCTTTTGATGAACTGAGCGTGAAACAAACACACAATTATTGTGTTTAACATTAATGTGATTAGTGTGGCAACGTAATACCCGCATTTACTTATAAATGTGTGTGATTAGAAATTAGGAAAATAAATACCAATAAAATTATAATGATACAACTATTGAATCTGTCACTTAACGTCATCACCATAACATAAATCTACGAAGCTTTTCTGTCATGGATGTTGGAAAGATAGGAGATAGATATATAGATAGATAAACTCTATTGATTTACATTCACACACACATAAAACAGAAAAGAGATAAAAATAGATGCTAAAACATGTGAAGCAACCGGCAGTCTTATCACTGAAAGTAATTTCTTCCAGGCAACCTTAGGATGGAGAGAGAAATTTAGAGGACACTTTAAAAGTAAAACAAAATAATATACATAAAAAAAGAATTATACAATAGACATAATAGGTACATACAAATGTTATAAATACTAATACATATATAAATAATATAGTAAAATTAACTAATAAATACTTTTAACTTCTAACATACACATATAAACAATGTATAGGAGATGGTTTATCATTGTCATATTAGCTACAGAGCGCACACTGCTAGGCATAGGCTTTGCATATAAATTACAAATAGCACTACTTGTTAGCGGTTTGCATCCAAAACAATCGTCTGTACCATTAATCTCGTCATTTGCGCATGTCATCAGTGGATCTCCTACGCTAGGCTTGCCGGTACTTCGTCTCAATTCCAGAAATTTGCAACTTCAGTGATCAGCCCTGCATGCATCCTAGAAGTGTCATTTCAACAATTGCCATTTCAAGGGCAAGTACTTAAATGTTATAAAGTCTGTAGCTTGAAGTATTTTTTTTTCTAAAACTGCATCAGCCCACAACGACAAAACAAAAGACAAAAGGCTCCGGCTCTTCTTCAAATTTCAGGCAATTTGTTTCCGCAAAATGGCAGGAATTATCAAGTCGAAGCTTCGTTTTTTCCTCTTCTATAGATATTTCTTGCATCCACGTTTTCTATAAAGACATCGTTAAATGTAATGTGATGAGCTTTACATGTCTGACTCAGAATTATACTCTGGGAATCGGATTTGTAATTGTGATACTTGGTTTCACTTCTATTTGAATAATCCTTAGGACTTACGTTTCAAAGTGTTGTTCAATCTACATACGTTAGATTGAGTAGAATCGAAAAATGCTCTTGTTTTGGTTGAAATTGTGATAAATTAATTTTATTAGCAGAACTTATCTATTAGTAATATTATCAATGGCATTGTTGGTATGTTTCCTTATGGTGGTCCATATTTTATTATTTTCTCTGCTTAGTTGCCAGATAATTACGATACAGTCAATCAACTGTTTAAAATTTTACCATAAATACTTGACATATTATATACAGACAATACATCTTATGACTATTTTTAACCGACTTCCAAAAAAGAGGAGGTTCTATGTTCGTCTGTATGTAATTTTTTTGTGTATGTTCATCGATATTTTCACCAATTCTGAACCAAATCGAAAAAATATATTTTGTTCGAAAGGGTATACTTCCAAGGTGGTTTCATTTAAATTTTACAGAAATCGGCTGAGCCGTTTTTGAAAAATCAACAATAATGTCAACAATTTGAACGAAATATTCGAATTTCGTACACGATGAAAGGCGGTTTTACCGTCTTATTTTTTACAAAGCCGTCAAAAATATGCAATTATTTACTCTTAAATAAAAAGGTATTATATATACTATAAAATAACCATTTTTTTTCGACCTTTAGAGTTGGTCTAAGTCAGTTGAAATAGTCCTATAGCGGAAATTGTAATGATGAAGACAAAAATTCTATTACAAAAGCTCAATTGTTTTTGGTTCAGCATAAAATACTTTTTAGAAACTGTTTACTCTTCTCACTTCAACACAAAAGTACAAGTGCTAAAATAACAAATCATATAGCTCCAAGCAGCATGTTCAAACATAAGCCACTCAAACAGTTATATTAAGTTGAAAGACAATAACATAAGTACAAATAACTGTAATTATTGTTTACAATTCAAAGTTTCAAACTACATTTTTATCACTTTCTTCTGTGACACTTCCGTTGGGATTGGGATATAGTAATCCTACTTATCCTATCCTACTAATATTATAAACGCGAAAATTTGTGAGGATGGATGGATGGATGGATGGATGGATGTTTGTTACTCTTTCACGCATAAACTACTGAACGGATTGAGATGAAACTTTGCAATAATATAGCTTATATATCAGAATAACACATAGGCTATAAATTATAATGATATATTGCGTATGCGGGCAAAGCCGCGGGTAAAAACTAGTAGGCTATTAATTATAATGATATATAGCGTATGCTGGCAAAGCCGCGGGTAAAAACTAGTTAATAATAATAATTAGTCGTGTAATATACCTACGCCAGGTACATACTTAACGTACTTAAATATTTTTATATTTGTGTATATTTTGCATGCATAAAACAAAACAAAAAAACTAAAAATGATCTGTATTATACAGGGTTATTTCTAATCAATTAGCATCCTTTAAGGGGCTTGTTCTGTGCATCAAAACTAACAAATTCTGTTCTACGACTTTTCTCAAAACTAAAAAAAACAGCTGTTCCATACATTTTGTCGAGGGTGAACGATATTTTTCTATGGAATAGTATTTTTTTTTTGAGAATTAACTAAAGTCGTTGAACAAAATTTGTTAGTTTTGATGTACAGAATAAGCCCCTAAAAGGATGTTAATTGATTAGAAATAACCCTGTATAGATAGAGCTTTTAAATTTACCTTCATTTATTTTATTTAATAAATAAACAAATATGTAAAGTTGTCTCCAAAGGTTGGTCACTCTTTTGTGAATACGTTAACTTAAATAAATCACTAGCAAGATTTACAGTATAGCAAAATTAATCAGTTGATTTATCAGAAGCAAAATTTAAAACCGCGGTCGTAATAATTACGTACTTAGTCTATGAAACGTCGGAAACAAAGATACAATCTAAGAACTTGCAATTAAATATTGGTCTAGCTGTTTAGGTTCTAGAAGGTCACATAAAAAGTGAATACGTTCAAATAAAGGTATCTGTCTACTATAGCGTAACCACACCATGGTCGCGCTAGGAGCGTATCCAGGCACAGAACACAACACGATACGCTCTGCTATGCCCACTACAATGTATGGTAGATTGTAGTGGGCAAAGCAGGAGTACATGCATCAACAATAGTCGTGGAGAATATTTAGGCTGTGCCAAAATGCTCCGTAACTACAAGGTTATTTCTAATCAATTAGCATCCTTTTAGGGCCTTATTCTGTACATTAAAACTAACAACTTTTGTTCAACAGTTTTGACAAACATTGCAGAACAAAAGTTGTTAGTTTTAAAGTACAGAATAAGCCCTAAAAGGATGCTAATTCATTAGAAATAACCCTGTATATGGCAGGTAACGGTGCTGGTCGATGCCGGAACGGTCTAGTGAGCAGTCTCATACTTTGAGATCCATCCATTCATCACCGCGTTTCTGGTGTCTTAATTGAGTAGGTATAACAATGGATACATAAGAATAATTTGTAAAAAATGACAAATTATTTAAACTACCACTGATTCTATTATATAAGTTAGAATATAATCATGAATTCAACCGATTATTTCATCGATCATCTAATGCTATGACTTTGCTACGAAGAATACATTTTTGAAAATAAATTTAACTTATGTATTAAAATGTATTATCTTTGTAGCTACTGTCATCAGATATACAAATACAAATCAGTAGTAATTTCCAAAAAAATCTCAAAGCATGTCCTAGTTAGCAGCACTTAAAGCATCGTTTCGCGCACAGCAGTTAATTAGGAAAGTTGCTTAAACAAAAGGCGACAAACACCTGGACAATGAGGTGGTCTGGTCAATTGTGGGACCACCGTAACGATTGCTTAGATCAAAGATCTCAAAAGATATGACATGTCGTCTCGATCTAACAGAGACCTACGAAACTCTAACTTAAGAGGGAGATTGACTTTAGCAGCTATTCTATCCCATTCTTAAATTTTAGGCAATATAAAGCACTACCATTCTGATATAGATGATATAAAATTACTGGGAAAGTTTTAAGAAAAAATATGTTTAGTAGTAGGTAATCATGTTAAAATTAAACATGATGTGACGATTTTTTTTCGAACACTATGTTCTAAGATCTTAATAAACTACACAAATCTAACAAAAAATAAACATTTTACACACTACTGCATTCTGCCGTGTACGACTGTACGTATCGTTTGCGATACGCATTTACGATATGCAACATTATTTTATTCTCTCGTGTATAAATACTACTAGTGGATTTTAGAAGAAAAATAAGCTCTTACGGAATCCCTGCGGATCGAAATAGGATATGTCCACAAAATGTATGGAGGCTGGTATAATAATAATCAAAAATTCTAACCACAACACTCGTTACATTTCGAGAAAGTTCATATTTTTCAGAGTCTATTACAACAGTTAAAAACAAAAAAAAACCCGTCCGATTTTTTTTTAATTAATTTTGAATTTATTAAGATATATAAATATATTTGGCTCAACAGGTAATTTATCTCTATCAACCCTGGTTAAGTAACCTCCAAATGGTTAAATAAAAGCATTTTTACCAATTAGACATACTTTTTAAGTGTTTTTTTGTCACATTGTACCTACTAACTGGTCACACTGGTAAGTTATAATTTTTAATTTTAGCAAATTATGACATGAAAGTGGAAGAATCAGCTTCGAATGCAAGTAAAATAACGATAGAAGCACTTTATTATTGATATACTAGAATAAAAAATAAGCTGTATTGTTATTTTTCATACAATTTATTTTTCGCATTTAAAAAATATTGGAGGGGTGACAAAATCGAAATTAAATATTTTTAGGAAGCTCACAAAACAAGCTTTCAAATGATGTATATATCATCTTGGTTCGATTTTTCTCTGAATAATATACTACTCGTGGACGTCACCTTTATCCATGAATCCAAAAAAAAATACACAAACAAAAAAAAAAAAAAACCGTAGCAAATAGGAACAAGGCTATTTTCCGACATAATATGAGTACACTTATCGCTCATACAAATGTCTGGCCTAGTTAAATAAGAGAAGGCTTCTCGGTATATCTCTATTGCTATGAGTTTAGGCTGGGACACACATGGTGCTTTCTTGTTTGATTAGCGTCGACGGACACGACAGTTGTGGTGTTTGCCCTGTACGAGCACCGCGAGCAGGGAGCGTTGAATAATGGAGGCGGCTGGTGCTAATTGGCGTTATGACAATGGTGATTAGCACAAGTTTTGTCGAACTTCAATTTGTTTAACACAAAGCTTGAAATACAATTTGCTTAAAAAACATAGCTCTGTGAAGATTTAGATAATAAATGGCACAGTTATTTCTAAAGGTCCGCTCTAATTATTTTTTATTCATGACAGGCGTTTTTGAGTCTCGTGTTCTGAAAGACTAAATAAATGATAAGTGCAAAATACTTTATAAAAAACATACCTACCTAAATACGTAGAATCACGTGTGAAAACATTATTAGAAACATAAATTGATTTTTATGATTGCAAATATTTTTAAACACACTTTATTGCCCCTTTACAGCACCCAATATTATTGAATTATTTTGTTCTATTTATAATCAATTATTTTAAATATTTATACCGATCTCAATTTTGTACACATTACTTATGTATATTTAATATGTATTATTATAGGTACTTACAGATTTTGTATTTTTAATTATAGTATTAAGCTTGATACGTCAATAATTGATTCTGATTCTGAATAAATATTTTCTGGATAATTAGTATTAATCAATAACTAAGTATAAAATTAAAGGAATAGACTAAAATACTTAGGTACTTAAGATATAAATGTGATAAATAAATAATTGTCAAATTAATCAATATTAATTATGAGTGATTATTATTACTAAGTAAAGTTTTAATTTGAAAGAATATAATTCACATTAGCTAATGTCATCAGGTATTCAATTGCAAAAAAAAAACTCGAAACATGTCCTCGTTAGCAGCACTTAAAGCATCGTTTCGCGCACAGCAGGTTATAAGGAAAGTTACTTAAAAATACACGACAAACACCTGGACAATGAGGTATTATATAATTGAGGTGTTAATATAATTCATATAAGGTAGTAAAATTTAAATATCCAGCCAGATTTCTGTGCGTATTTTACTAGATATATGTCTTTGATGTACCTATTTTAGTTATAAATAAAGAAATGAAAATTTGAAACACCTTCTCCATTATTCTTCATTCCTTAAGAAGTAAAAGAGCATGTTTGCTTATTCGTTTCGTAATTGAGACCGATTGTTAAATACTCATACATTGTTGAGTGAGTTACTTCATTCACCGTTTTGAATATTGAGCAAGTACTGTTTTGTTTGAGCGCCCTTTGTAGGTAGGCCCGTGTAAAACAGTTGACTATTAAATGGCCGATACGATTACACTACTTTTTTTGACAAGATAAATATTCTTAATGCAAAGTATCCTGTTAAAACCGACAACGGAGCAAAAAATTGACTTTATTTTTTACATCGATATAGGTAGTTTAAAAATTTAAAAGTGTATAAAATGTTAGTACAACCGAAGCCTACAATTGAACGTGTCATCCGAGTCACGATAACACTTAGTTTGATTATTCTACCTGTGATCACCCATCCGATCGTTGCTTAACTTTGGCGATCGCTGACAAACGCCTAGTCAAACTACGCTATGATTGATAATTTAATTAATTACTAAATATTTATTGCATTGTATGAATATTGTTACGGATGGGTTCTTGGATAATAAAACGCCAATTATTCACATTGCACTTTATTGGACAAAATCACGATACGCACGACATAACTGTTCGCAAAAACACTTCACGCGGGCACTGATATTTACACAAACTAGTCACTTCACAATCACTGCACTTGAACACGAGATGTTATCGCTTCGACGGTAAACGAATAACTGAGTCCCCGAGGGTCAGCCGGCGTATTTATATCCGTCATTACATTTTTTTTTTTTATTTCAGATAGGTTCGCGTTTGACTACACACTGCCTGATGTTAAGCAGATGTGCGGTCTAGGCACGCTTACCTAGAAGATACCTATTTACTCGGGATTTGAAGACACTCACGTTGTACTTTAACGGGAAGACAGACCCAGGCAAAGCATTCCACATTCCGGCTGTTCGTATGAGGAATGAGGAAAATACATCTCGAATTTACTAGACGAGTCGCGACATTACTCGATCTAATCAACGCTATTGTTAACAGAGTAGCAGGTTGAAAAGTTCTTGATATGTCGGTGCCATTGTGTTTAACAAAGTAAACAAGATGAAAGTTCGAGACTTCCCTATTATTCTCAAATACACACAAACAAAACCGAATACAAAAGACCGGGAAACAAAAGGCACCAAATAAACCTCCCCAGAAGCGTGATCACGTAAACATCGCAGATTACATCATAGTTACTACATACTTACAACGGGCGTTGTTGCGGGTGAATTTAGATCTGAGAGCTACCGTGGCTTGGACGACACGTAAAATTGTAGGTCCCGGTTATTTTAACCGTTTATCTATGTCAGAGGCCTTCAGGCAACAAGACAGTTCAGTACAACATGGGTGTCTTCAAATCCCGAGTAAATAGGTATCTTCTAGGTAAGCGTGCTACACCCTAGACTGCATGTCTGCTCAACATCAGGCAGTATGTCGTCAAACGCAAACCGGAACAAAAAAAAGGGCGGCATAAAATATCTGACACCAGGGCTAGCCACCCAGCCAATACGAACTTACTTTCTTTATTGTTTTAATAATTTGCAGACGAAATCATTCCATTAACTACACGAACATATTTACAGTTAAAACTTATACTAATCCCAAGCTGTCGTCAGCACGAAACAAATGGATCTTCTTTGATTCCAATCGCTCAGGTCAATTCTTCACCGATGACTGACAAGTGATGTTTCAATACTCCGGATATTAATGATCCGCCGGCAACGGTAATGTTCTTTTTATATTTTATAGGTTCATCGATGATTTAATTGTTTTTAGCAACTGGTCGGTCGGTACTCGGTGATATCATCATCATTTCATCTGCAGGATTATTATTATGTACTACGGGACTAATCGCGCACTAAAATTACGAGATACATATATGCCTCATCATCCCAACGTTTCGGCCGAGTTGCATCGACCGTGGTCAGGGGTAGACTGAGTCTTTGACTTTGTCTGATTGAGTCTACCCGTGACCACGGTCGAAGCAACTCGGCCGAAACGTCGGGGTGGTGAGGTATTTATTTATCTCGTAATTTTATAACAGTGTGCGATTAGTCCTATAATATATAATAATAATGTGTTCAAATCGCGATAGTTTATAAACAACATCTGCAGGATGTCTCCTGATGTAGGCATTTCAAGAAGATTCTAAATTATTCATTGTTACCAATTCAAATTTATGTTTTTAAATTCAAACACTACTTATTTACACATAGATATAGTGAGTGCCACCAAAGATAAGACTTGACGAGCGTCAGTGGTGGTGGATCTTGCGCAAGTACAGTCGTCTGCAAATTAAGTATCCAAAATTTGTTTATCTATTACACAAGATTATTTTTTGCAAAAAATAGCATGACCGACTTCACACGTATACAGAATTTTATTCATATAATTTTCTTATTCATTATTCATATAATTTTCTTTGCAAGATATATTATTTTTACACATGGGTACAATACTTAACACAGAAATACTATTAGAATACATGTAAATATGAATATATGTAATGTAAATATTTCTATGTATAGTTGTATATAAATGCATATTATATATTATTTAATACTCATGTTAATTATTCTCAGAACATACCTAAGTACAAATACAAGCTATACTATAAAATATATAACTTTATAACTCTTATTTAATACTTAACCTACTTCTTACACTACTCCACACATTCCACTACAATCGCGCACCTTCGGCAAAATACGGACTTAGCCCACATGATCGCCAGGTAAACACATACACAACACTCGCGCACCAATAGACTACTACACGCACTCAGTAGTATCACAGCGGAGAATGACATCGCGAGAATGACTCGCTCAGCGGCTCTGCTCCTGGTACTTCTGCCCACTACACACATTACTGTAGTTGTTTACAGTGGTATCTATAACATGTAGCAAGTAATTCAAATTTTGGTTATGGGCGTAGTTTCTGATATTACAGTTATTAAGCATGAAATAAATATGTAGGTATTACCTTCCCTTCTGGCAAGGAGCCTGGATCCTACGACACAGGTCGCCCTAGTGTGGGATCCAGTGCACTATGAGTGAAATTAATCTAATTTAAGTTTGTTTACTATAAGGATAATTTAGTTTTTTGTAAGTACCTACCATAAGGAAGAGCCTAGATCCCACGACACAGGTCGCCCTAGTGTGGGATCTAGTGTACAACTTATTTTGTGTTAATTTTTAAGATCAATAAACGTTTTTATTATTTTTTATTATTATTCCTCTTTATTCAATTGAAATCACAGGCTTAGCCTGGTCCTTTATTAGGCATCAATGGAGCCTAAGCCAACATTGAGAGGCCCCTTTTACAATTTTATTATGAAATATAAAAACAGTGGTAGGTATAAAAAAGATAGCGTGAAATGGAAACTATGGCATATAAAATGACTTGAAATATTGTAACTGGGCTATTTTGGTGAAATTTTAAATGTTTTGTAAAATTAGACTACGGAATGAGGTACGGCACCCGCTAAATATGCCCCATTTCAAAATTTCGTAGCGGGTGGTGACTTGCCGTCCACTAAATGGGCCCCCCATAAAGGCTACCGTAAGTTGGCACCGGAGGGGCAACATTGGTGTGGACGGCTTAGGGTGTCGAGAGGTGTGCTGCGCTTTCACTAGACGCTACTCGCGGCGTTATGCCCTTTAACACTTCCACCCTGGAGCTTAGGTTCTTAGCTCTTGCGGTTTCCACTCCAAACCGGCCGGTTAAGGCAAGAGAGGAGTCAGGGGTCTCATTTAGCCCCCAGGGAATCAGGGTTCGCGGTGTCGCCACTCACCGACGACTCGCCACAAAGTCGCCCCTGCGATTTTATTATTATTATTATACACATATTTATTTATAGTCTTAAATTTAAGTTTTTTTACAATATTTATAATAAAAAATAAAATACTATAAAAAAACCTAAACCTAGAGTGCCGCCGGCAGCGGGGCGAAGCCCAAGCTACCGGTGTTATTATTATTATTATTATTATTTTGCGAATATTTCGTATGGATCGATGTAGCATTTTCACATTATTGTTGATTTATCAAAAATGGTTTAGCCGATTTCGATAAGCTTTAAATGGGACCAATTTTGAAATATATTCTTTCCAATAAAAAAATAATTATTGAAATCGGACCACTATGAAAAAAGTTATGCGTGGTTATACATAAAAAAAAATATACATACGCGTCGAATTGTATACCTCCTCCGGTGGTTCGTCGGTCAAAAACAAAGTGGTTTCTCAAGTCTCATCTTTGGTGGCACGAAGTATACGCTCTGTGCTTATTTATCATGTTTTTTTTTCTATTTAGGTCACAGAGATATTAAAACTAGAGAGATAGCGCTGTTGTCGCTTGAGGCAATTCTAAACCACAAAAACGTGTGGAAAATCTTCCCCAGAGTTGACAAAACTGTCAAATATAAATTTGAAATTGACACTACCGAGAGAAAAATTACGGCAACTAGCCACTGAATCGAAGTATTTTTCATGTCTCTTTCTATCTCATACCATATTAAATCATTGCATCTCTTTCTTGCTTTTCTCGATTGACCACATTATCCTTCTGGCATCTCTGTGATTTAGGTACTCCTTCCTTCAACATGGAAATATCATAGATAAGGCTAACTTCTGCCTTATCTATGCATCTGCTGCATGTTCCATGTCATCTTCTTAGTTCATTTACTTTGATAAAAACCGAATTATACAAGTTGGCGGATGTGAAGTTAGCTATAAGTTGCGCAATATCTTGACTGAAACTCACATAAAGCTGCGAGTTGATTAGATATGTAACTTTCTATATGCGATAAACATTTAAAAATTGATTTTTTTAAATGTTTATCACAAAAAGAAAGTTTCTATACACCTAGTGTGTGAAGCACGATAAAAATCATTTCATTGAAGCAATGAGCCATTTCTCGTTAATGGTAAGAAGTTCTAATAATTTCACATTAAGTGACTGACTGGTTTAAAGCAGTTCTCACAGATGGCGCTTCCAACAATGTAAGTAGTTGGTAAAAATGATAAACACTTTCACTAATTCGGCGCCTTTGCAGACAGCGTTTTAGCTTAATTGGACGAAGCATCTAGGCCGGAATCCCAGAGAGATGCAGGTTCAAATCCTGCGAACGCGTCAATTTTTTAAATGTTTATCACAAAAAGAAAGTTTCTATACACCTAGTGTGTAAAGCACAATAAAAATCATCAGATATGTAACTGCACCGCTCGTAGCTAACTTCACTATCGTCGACCTGTATGATTTAGCATAACCGTTATGTAATGATAACCAAAAAAATCCTATAATTTTCTTTGTTAGTAAAATAAACTTTTGAAACAAGACAACTACTGAGTACAACAAGAATACCATCACAATCAGTACAAAATACCACCCAGAAGATACAAATCTAGTAAGTTAAGTAAGTGTAGTCAAATAGGTAGTTCTATTTTACAGCTGACTTTTTTTACAATACTTCCAATCAAAATTATAGATCTCCGACGCACTTCCCAATCCACTGTTACCAACTCATTAGACGCTATTAAACCACACCTAACAAAAACCAAAATTACAATTTGAGAGTTCTAAAAAACATCAACTATAGAGCAAGTACAAAGCCTGGAGCAAAAGCCAAAAAAAGATAAACATTCGTATGCTTGACACGCCTAGAAATCGAACTAGAGTGTGTCTTGACCTTTGCAGGTAACCATTCTTTATTGTAGTACAACTGGAGAGGTTCAAGTGTACGCTTTTAAAAGTGGAGGCACTTGACCTGTTAATTTTAGTCTGTTCAAAGGCACGAGCCTAGTTTGCTAATTCTTTTTGATGTGTTGGCGGTTTTAGTTATTATTTCGGTTACAGTTACAGATTCAGCTTTTTTTTTTATTTCATTGACTTACGAAGAAGGTTCCAACTTTATTCATGCTAGCTAAATATCTCCAAATATTATATATCTTATACAGGTATGTTGATGTTGACGTTTAATTTACTATTTAAAATCACCTTTTTAACCCTATCGACAATGTAACGATCTAACAGTACATTTAATTTATTTTTAGGGTTCCGTACCTCAAACGGAAAAAACGAAACCCTTATAGGATCACTTTGTTGTCCATCTGTCCGTCTGTGTGTATGTCAAGACTCTTTATCTCGTGAACGCGTAAAGATATCGAGTTGAAATTTAAACTGTATACGTATATCTATGATCTCTTGCAGTTGTGTAAAAGAAAAACTTCTCAGTTATCGTATAAAAAAGTTAGAGCCGTTTATGTCGTAAAAAGGCATATTTCGACACTCACAAAAATCAAATCCTACAGGGTACTTCCCGTTGACAAAGAACCATGAAATTTGGCAAGAAGCATTGTCTTAGAGTACACATATAGGAATAAATCTGAAAACTGTACATTTTTATTTAAATCACAAAAAATAGGGCCTCAAAATTCACAAAATATGGGTTCAAAATTCAAAGTGAGTAAATCGTATCATGTAAGGTATCATATAAAAGAACTTAATTAGCATATGCTAAAACAGGTTTATTTTAACAATATGTTTGTACGGAACCCTCGATGTGCAAGCCTGGTTCGCACTTGTCCGGTTTTTAATCTATAGCTGAAGACTACTTTATTAACAGACTGAAGTTGTTTGACCGAGTTGCATCGACCGTGGTCACGGGTAGACCGAGTCTATCCGTCGATGCAACTCGGCCGAAACGTCGGGATGAGGAGGTATTTATTTATCCCGTAATTTTAGTGCGCGGTTAGTCCCGTAGTATACAACGTGTAACGGAAAGACTGTATACATACTGAAAGTACCAAATCTGCACCAGATAACGGCAACAAACTAGATGGGGGCATATTTAGCCGTGTAAGTTCGATTGCTGATTTTTAATATTTTTTTGAAAAACTAGTCATTTTTATGACTAATTCACATTTGCACAGCACTATCACACTAAACAGCTGTGAGGTCAATAACACGACCTTGCCCATCAAAATCAGACCACACCTCCTTGAACTGCTGTCCTTTTTTTTTCTAGTCAGTCATATTTAATTTTTTTTAATAAGTGAATGGTGTTATTTTGCCTCGGAATTTCGAATACAGCATCTATATAAGGTATAGTATCAACCCACTTTTTATGTATACAGCCTTTCCGTTACACGTTTTATAATAATACGAGTAATGTGTTCAAATCGCGAAAGTTTAAAGACTGGTCATGCCTTGCACTTGAACATAGTTCCGTGACTGGTACAGGCTGAATCATACAAGTCGGCGGGTGTGAAGTTAGCTAAAGAGACACGTTATGTAGAATATTTTGTAGGGATCGTGGGTAACCGAGTTGCATCGACCGTCTACCTGTGACCACGGTCGAAACGTCGGGATGAGGAGGTATTTATTTATCTCGTAATTTTAGTGCGCGATTAGTCCCGTAGTATAAAATAATAATGTGTTCAAATCGCGAAAGTTTAAAAACAACATACAGAATATTTTCGAAAATGTATTGTTCCATAGTAAACGTGTTATTAAAAAAATCACATTGATTACGTTATGAAATACAAATTTACTGGCACATTAAAAACATATCTACCTAAATAGAAAATCTTTATTTTTGATAAATCTATGTAATTTTGCTCTGTTGAGTTATTGGTTATAATTAAAAATCTAAATACCATCAATAACAATATAACAAAAATCACGTAGAATAGAATGGAAAGCGCTTTATTTTTCACACAATTTACAAAAAAACAATAAAAGAGTACAATATAATTAAAATAGTACGACGACCGACAGCCTTATCGCTTAGAACGATTTCTTCCAGGTGACCTGATTAAGAGAGGAAAGGATTATAGAGGAAGGTAAGGGGCAGGGTGTTCAATAATGGCGAATTAATTAAAACAAAATGAATACACTTGAATAAAGAACAAAAATATACATAAGATACGAGTATATACATACATATCACACACGTAGCAGATTTTTCAAGCGCATTGATGATATCAACCTTTACAAATATGTCAAGGATGTTAAACAATAGACAATCTTGAACGCAGAACAACCGTATTTTTTATCAAGATCATCAATAATCACTCAAAGCACCATCTTAAGTTAATTAAGTAAGCACCTAGCACGATTTAACAAACCTTCCACCAAACAAAACATCCATTATAATCTATAAGTAGTTATCGAACTTTATCGAATGTTATTTCAGTAAATTCTTGAACACAATCGAAGTTTTTGCAGCTTAATCTTACCTAATGTAAGAATAGCCACATCCCGGATCAAAGATTCTATTGAATTTGTATAAAAAATAATGAATTGTATTATTGTTAAGCTGATTACTGTTTTCTTGTGACCCCGAGTGGTGATTTGGAAATAATCACCTTGTCGGTGAAGACCTACTGTACTTTGAAGCAAGTTTTGTCTCAACGGAATAAAACATTGGAGTTTTTTGACCCATGCTTAGTTTTTTATTTGTCTTTTAAGTCAAGTCTTATTCTTATTTTACAGAACTTATCGCGCAATAAATAAATAATATGAGATAAATAAATGCTTCTCTTTCCCAACGTTTCGTATGAGACGCATCAGTCGCAGTCGCAGAAAGACTACAGATGCGATACCGCTGACATAGGTAGAATTCTTAGATAATAAATGTTATTTAATTAATAATTAACAAAGTACTTACTACCCGTGGTGGTCTAGTGGTAATGACACCCACCTTACAATCGTGAGGTCGTGGGTTCGAACACAGTCCCGTACCAATGATTTTCTTGGAATTTATGTACGGAATTTAACACCACTGGCTTTTCGGTGAAGGAAAACATCGTGAGGAAACCTGCATATGTCCGTAGAAGAAATTCGATGGCGTATGTGAATCCACCAACCCGCACTGAGCCAGCGTGGTGGATATGGCGAAATCACCCTTCGTGGGTAGGCCTATGTCCTGCAGTGGACTAATAAAAAGGCTGGTACAGTACAGTACTTACTTAGTTACATATAAATACTCTAAGGTTGAATCATTCAACTTGACTATTGTGAGATTAGCTACAAGAAACGGATAATCCAACCCTCGCACAACTGTTAAGTGAGCTTTAGCCAGGTTTGGGCTATCCGCAGCTTGTAACTAATGTCACAGCTAATCAGTCTCATAAAAAACATATAGGAGAAGCTTATACAGGGTTATTTCTAATAATTAGCATCCTTTTACGGGCATATTCTGTACATCAAAACTAACAACTTTTGTTCTGCGACTTTTGTCAAACTCAAAAAAAACTCAGCTGTTCCATACATTCTTTTTTGAAAGAAAGAAAGAAAGAAATACCGTTTATTTCTTAGTTTATTTTGGGACATCTTACACACGGCCTCTGACCCCAAACTAAGCAAAGCTTGTGATATAGCTGCCTGAGAGTGATAAACTACAAGTTACTTATTTTTAAATACATGCTCATATAGATAGTAACTAAATAACACCTAAACATAGAGCAAACACTTACTCGTATGTTCATCACATAAATATTTGCCCTGGTTGAGGATCGAACTCACGCCTCTTTGATCTAGAAGTTAGGGTCACTAACCACTGAGCCACCAAGGCAGTGAAATTTGGTCGTGGGTGAACGATATTTTTCTATGGAACACCATTTTTTTTTAATTATGACAAAAGTCGCAGAACAAAATTTGTTAGTTTTAATGTACAGAATAAGCGCCTAAAAGGATGCTAATTGATTCGAAATAACCCTGAATATAGCAGTGTACTAATAATAAAATGAAATGAAATATGTTTATTTGACAAAAAATGTTACATAGCTGTTGGATGATATGCCATAAGGGAAATTACAGACAAGAGTTTTTGGACTTAACTGCGGGTTCCAAACTCGGCTAGGCCTGTTTTTTGGTAACCCAAGTGAAGTTAAGATTTGCCGAAGTATACAGTGTGCGCGCTCTTGTTTACAGTAGGTAGATAGGTATTAGTATAATTATAGTGAAACATTTTGGATACAATAATAATATAAATTAGATAAAATAACATTATAATAATATGCGGTTAGACAACTATAAAATGATACTTCATCAATAAAAGGCAGATATATGTCAGATACACACTCACACATACACAATTACACACGCACGCACATGCACATTGCACACCCTCTCATACATCAAACATACTGACAAACAAAAACATGCATTACATACAGGTACGCTACACATAACAAATGTACAGAATAGGCATACTGTATTTATATACCAACTAACATGTCTACGTAATTGCGCGAAATTCTATTCGTTACCTCATGGTTTGGGTCACCAAGACACAGGCTTAGCCTAGTTTGGGGCCCACTAGCAATTACAAGACGATAATAATGGCTATTAAGTACCTACCTTCCAACTCCGGTAAATTTGTAAATTTCAGTTAGTGCTTTTACTTCTTGTGTCCATGTACCTATCTGAATTGTAAAATTTTTTCGTTTAGTTAAAAAGTACTTAAAATTAAATCTCTATTGTTTGGTGTTCTTAGGTTAGGTATTTATGAATAAATTATCTTATCTTATCTTATGTAGTAGGTACTAAAATATTATTGGAAATTATTGGAAACAAAATATCAATAATAATTTAGATGTATGTACGCATAAAACAGAAGCACCGAAACATTCTACTTACACAATCATGCCTAATCACAGCATTGTCTTGAACCGAATGATACTCAGATTTGATTGTCAGAATGAAAAGATTACATCTCCGCTCTAATGCTAGACCAATAAATATTGTAATCATAACAATCAATTAGGCAGATTGCGATAGATTGGTGTACTACGCTTTCGGATTGTTATATAGAGTTAGGAATGTTTACAGCTCCCGCCGCACAAATAAAAAGTCTATTTTTAGCTGACTGCCAATTTCACCTATCTTGTATGTCTGTTTGTAAATTTCTTTTTTCCTACGTTTTTTCCAAAAAGCTTGACGGATTTCGACAGTTTCTTTAGGTAGTGTACTTATAAACAAAAGTCTAAATGGTAGATTTTTAGCGACATTTTTTTTCGGTTTGTTAAATAGAGTTAGGAATGTACTGTAATCTATCTTTCAATTAATTCATTCACGCAAATCGAACTTTTTAAAATTAATCCAACCTCTTTCAACTGATTAGGTATCGTAACCTCTACAATTTATGTTACATCACTGTTTCAATAATCACTGAAACTATACTCTATAAAATTTAACTTGATTTCTACGACAGTAGAAGATTGACATTTTTAGAGTTGGGATAGTGGTGGAAAAAAAACGATTTTCAAACAATGTTGTAATGAAATCGAATGAGTAGTTGAAGGTGAGAAATTAGATTTCATTTACTTACTATTATTCAAGATCAAGTATGTACACATATAAATAATGTTATGATATTAATTAAATACTCATAATAATGTAACGATAGTATTTATCGACGTTTTCCACTATTATCAATGCTAAAGTAACATATAATTGGGTTTACTTTAATTACACATGAAAAAAATGTTATAATATTACAATATGCGAGTACAATAAAATAAATGATAAATCAAGTTTTATTGAAAATATCGTCAGTATAAACTATCGATATTTTAATTAAAACTCTATCTAAAACTCTGTGGTCACGATCATTCGTCGCCCATCACTAATCGGCATGCCCACAAAGTATGACATTGACAGGTACTGTCTGTACTTTTAAGAAATTCAGGACTTCATAGGCGTGATTTTTCTGACAGTTGTCGCAGAGATCAAGTTTATAGAGTATATTGTATTTTTGTTTCAGGTAAAAGCGACGAGAACGTGACAGCTAGAGTAAATGGGACACATGCGAGCTAATGAAAGTGAAAACATATTATAAATAATGCATCATTAGTCATTACGTCAATAAATTATATTAAGAAATGGATAATACCTACCGAATCGATAATTCAGATAGTTTTTTTATTTATTCGCTTAGGGCTACAGCGCTATATCTATTATTCACCAACAACAAGTCGAATATACAGGGTTATTTCTAATCAATTAGCATCCTTTCAGGGGCTTATTCTGTACAATCAAAACTAACAACTTCTGTTCTATGACTTTAGTTGCAGCTCATTGGAATGTTTTAGATGTAGCACGATTTACCAGAACGTGATTTAGATGTTTTACGGTTATTCTTTAATAAATGACACATTACACATTGACAGAGTGAGACTCTAGTATCTTATTGTCTTCCTAACGCCACCTGGCAAAACTTTAGTTAAAACTCAAAAAAAGAATTTGTTTTTCCATAGAAAAATATCGTTTACCCGCGACAAAATGTATGAAATAGCTGATTTTTTTTTAGTTTTGACAAGTCGTAGAATAAAAATTGTTAGTTTTGATATACAGAACAAGCCCTTAAAAGGATGCTAATTGATTACAAATAACCCTGTATATTACTATAAAAATATTGCTAAATATCTATGTTGTTTCTGTTTTCTGTATTAGGTAGACATGTCATTTCTCCACCATCCTAACTCTATATTGATTAAACAAAAAACGGGTTATCTAATAGGTTCGCAACTCTCGATTGTTTTGCGCTTGCGCAACTCGGCGTCCACTTTCTTGATGGAGCGGTGTGGGCACTCGGTGGAGAGGAATCTGGTTGACTAGCAGGTGCATTTGGATTCACTTACGTAAATGCTTAATTACTAGACGAAAGTCTAAAGCCTAGATAATGACTACAAGAGCAGATTGTAGTAAACGAAACCAGGTTTTTGATCTCTTTTGTTAAATTAAAAAAAAAACAAATCTAACTATTGTGGATCGCGTCAAGTACAAATGTCTATTCGACGTGCTGCTTTATTTTTGACCGAAGAACCACCGGAAGAGGTATACAATTCGACGCGTATATATATTTTTTGTAATGTATAACCACGCATAACTTTTTTCATAGTAGTCTGATTTCAATAATTCTTTTTTTATTGGAAAAAATATACTTCGAAATTGATCCTATTTAAATTTTATCGAAATTGGCTAAGCCATTTTTGATAAATCAACAATAATGTGAAAAATGTTTCATCGATCCTTGCATAATATTTGCGTTCTAGCGATGCGCCCCGGCTTCGCACAGGAGTATTATCCATATAAACATTTCTCTTGAAAACTCTATCTATTAGAACAAACTGCATCAAAATCCGTTGCGTAGTTTTAAAGATATAAGCATACATGGGGACAGACAGCGGGAAGCGACTTTGTTTTCTACTATGTAATGATTCTGGACACGGGTGAAATCGGTCATGCTATTAAAAATAATTATCTACATTTAAGTAGCAAGTCATGAACTTGTCGCAAAGTTAAAGCTACTTTACACTCGTTAAAATGACATATTAAGCTACTTTTTATCCCGAAATAATCGTGGTTCTCGTAGGATAGGCAAAACACTTGTTTATCAGCTTACCAACTTATCCATATCCATGACTAATATAGACAGGCGAAACATTAAAAGATGATAGGTGACACTGGCTGCAAATTTTTATGCATAAAAGAAGGAAAAATGGTATAACACCCTACGACATGATCACCGCAAAGTGGCGTTGAAAATGCTTAGAACTTGATTATCATAAATAAGTGAAATTTCCTTTCAATAGCTTGAAAATTAAAATGCGACGCGAGCGAAGCCGCACGTAAAAGCTAGTAGCATATACTCGTATGTACGTAAGAACACACGTTATTACATTATTATAATAGTGAAATGTTCATAATGATTGCAAACCTCTTCATATAACCCCAGTAGGTATATCATAATTTATACAACACTAGATCGTACGTATTCGATACATTCATTACAGTATCGATTGCAACAATAATTTAATTTATTGCAGACCTGTGTTTAGCTACTAATGTAGGAATGATCAACAATTTAGCCGTTAATTACATGGCTATTCGATAAATAGTTTCAGAGTATAGTTTTAAATTGATTACATTGGGTAATCGGTAATCTCAGCTTTATATAGGGTGTTTATGTAAACGCGTTGAATATAATTATGTAAAAGTGATATAACTGAATTTAAAATAATATACAAGTTTTTCAATTTATTACAAAAATAAGTCCAGAAAATAGTTCAATTTTGGATCTTTCCTTATAATAAAATTACCAAAAACTTAATGAAAAACAAAATAAAATTTTGCGCATTTCCGAAGATTTTTCATAACTTTCTAGAAGAAAATGTTTGTACAGTTAATTTGCACATTTATGATATTATCAAATATCAATTATATAAATTCATTAAAATTAAATTTAAAAATTAAATCAAAAAATTAAATTATATACATACTTATATATTATTTGAACGATCTGTATATTATCATACTAATAGTATAAATCCGAAAAGTTTGTAGGTTTCTTCCTCTTTCACGCCGCAACGGAGCAACGGATTAACTTGAATGTTGGCATGGATATAGTTCAAAGGCCGGAAAGTGACATAGGCTACTTTTTATCCCGGAAAAATAAAAGGTTCCTGTGGGATAACACAAAAGTCAAATAACCATGCGGGCGGAGCCGCGGGCAAAAGCTAGTTGATAATAAAATATGCGAATACTTTTAAACTACTGTTAAAAAACCGGACAAGTGCGAGTCAGGCTCGCACATCGAGGGTTCCGTACAAACACGTTGTTAGAATAATTAGAAACCTGTTTTAGCATGTGTTAATGAAGTTCTTTTAAATGATACCTTACATGATACGATTTACTCACTTTGAATTTTGAACCTATATTTTGTGAATTTTGAGACCCTATTTTTTGTGATTGAAATAAAAATGTACAGTTTTCAGATTTATTCCTATATGTGTACTCTGAGACAATGGTTCTCACCAAATTTCATAGTTCTAAGTCAACGGGAAGTACCCTGTAGGTTTTGATTTTTGTGAGTGCGAAATATGCGTTTTTTTACGACATAAACGACTCTAACATTTTTAAACGATAACTGAGAAGTTTTTCTTTTACACAACTGCAAGAGATCATAGATATACGTAATAAAATAAAATAAAAATAAAAAAGCCCTTTATTCTATTACTCACATGCATGATTTAACAATTAATTACAAAAAGCAATTATAAGATTTGGAAAGTACATAATCAGAATGGCAAAATGTGAATGTTTACAATTATGGCATATAATTATTATATTGTTAGTATCTAACTAAAAATATTTAAATAGGTTACATACAAACAAACATTGACAAACTTATATAATTGGATTCTAAAACAATCGTTTTGATTAGTCTGTTTGTTATTATTTATACAATCAATACAATAAAATATTTATACTAATTATTATAATTTTTAACATTTCATATAGATTATCGATACTAATTTAAGGTAAATCTTATAATATTTGCTAGAAACTTATAAGTTTACAACTTAATTGTTTTGTTCTTCTTTTTAAGTTCTTGAGTAAAAGTCGCCTTTAAGAGCGTAGGCCTCTCCCGGACCAATAAGTGTTATTCTGTGTATTTATGTATTTGTAGTTTTCAATGTGTCCTTTATGTGTCATACATACTGATAGAAGGGAAGATCAGATCGTCTAAGTGATAAAAAGGAAGATCAGATCGTCTAAGTTTCTTGTCCGGGAGGTTTTGGTCTACTCCTCCACGGTGACCAGCCGGCTTGGAGGAGGTTCCTGTTGCTTTGAATATTTATTATTATAAATGGTTAGTGGGTATGTAATGAATTGTCACTACCACACTTCTAGTGGATTTATTGGAAATAAACAATTATATTTTAATTGCTAGTTCGGTGTTAGCGTGTCACGAATGATGCCAGGGTGCTGGGTGTTGTTTTTTTAGACGACTTTTGCATTGTTGTTTTCTTAGAATTCCTGCGCTCTGGCGTATCTGACAGTTTTCTCTTGTGTGTATTACTTGATGTGGCGAGGTTTTCATCTAATATTATAATTTTGTTGTATTTGATTACTGCCTTTTTTCCCTGTTCCCTAAGTTTTGTAACCTCTTCTCGCAACTCCTTCCTCTTGGCTAATATTTTTGGGGAAAAATCTTCTGTTAGGTAATAATTCGTGCTTTCTAATATTTTTTTCTTCTTAAGAATTTCAATTTTGGTTCCCATTGAGTGTAAAGAAATTGCTACCGGTCTAATTTTTTCACTTTTCTTCCCTAGTCTTCTAATACAGGTTATATCTTGAAAACTGCACTCTATTTTCATAATTTCATGAAAAATTGTAATAACCTTTTTTTCTAGATCTCTGTAGCTTTTTTCTGTTTCTTCGACTCCAAAAATAAGCAGGTTTCTTTTTCTTACCTCCCTTTCAAGCTGATCCAATCGTGTTTCTTGTTCTTCTATCTTTTCTTTCAAGTTTTTGTTCATCATTTCCATAAGTTCAAATTTTTCATTTATGTTGTTGTTTACCTTTTCTGTAATGTTTTTTGTCATTTCTGCATTTTGTTTTGCCATATCTTCTGAAATTTTCTTAGCTATTTTCATCATTTCCTCCATATTTATCTTCTTTTAGCTATTATGGCCACAATTTAAAAAATACGACGAAATAAAACAAATTCCAGCAGATGAGTATAATGTGGGGTAGTTATGAAAAACTTCACTGATGGTAACAAATTCGCAATGTAATTTTATCCAGTTTTAGCACTTAAATCTTATTTTGAGCACTAAATAATATTTCAAAACAAAGCTTAACTTATTTTTATTGTTTTGTCAGCACAATAATAAGCAATTGAGGTGATTTAACATTTTTTCACTGCAATTAGAAAGGAGTACGTGTTGACGTTTAGACAGCGCGCAACAGACATCAGATATACGTATACAGTTTAAATTTCAACTCAATATCTTTACGCGTTCCCGAGATAAAGAGTATTGACATACACACAGACGGACAGACGGACAACAAAGTGATCCTATAAGGGTTCCGTTTTTTTCGGTTGAGGTACGGAACCCTAAAAAAGATAATCTTTTATCAGAAGATCTTTGAACACTCGCTAAATATTTACATTATTGCAAAACGATATGTTGAGAATGTATAATGCTAATAAAATCATTTGAATGTAAAAGTAATTGAGAATCTCGTCTAACATGCAAGTCATAATGTTTTGCAATAGGTAGGTACATTTTTAATTGATCATTGGTATAAACTAAATAACTCCAATAAAACAAGTAGTTCTTCAAACAGTAGACTTCCCATCGGTTTATTAAATCTTCATATGCCTAAGGTATATGTCGACTCGCTTTCGATCAGCAATTCTGAATCAACAGTGCTACAGCATTTTTTTCCCTTTTTGACAGAAATACCCCTCCCCCAATCAAAAAACGCCAAGGAAAAAAAATGACAAAAATATACTACACCTGTGTACCAGCTTCGTCAAGATTCGTTAAAACATTAGATATATTAGATACAAGATTATTTTTTGCAAAAATTAGCATGAACGACTTTACCCGTGTACAGAATTAGCAAATATTTCCCACGGATCGAATAGCATTTTTCACATTATTGTTGATATATCAAAAATGGCTCATCCGATTTCAATAAAATTTAAATGGAACCAATTCCCAAGTATATTCTTTCCAATAAAAAATAATTATTGAAATCGGAACACTACGAAAAAAGTTATGCGTGATAATACATAAAAAAATATAAACGCGTCTAATTGTAAGTATACCTCCTCCGGTGGTTCGTCGGTCAAAAAGCAAAATAATCGAGTAAAACTGAGACACTTTGCCTACTTTTTTCCCTCGGTAACCTCGGTCAAAACACTAAAGAATACCTAAAGGTATATTAAGCCCAATTTCAGAGGCGCCACCGTAAAAACTTTTCTCTTTATCGAATGCTTAAAGTGAAAAAGAAGCAGAAATAGTTTAATTAGCCATTATAGTTACGATGACGCCTCTAAAATTGGGCTTATTGTCTACTTCTGTAACATCAATGTTCAGACTACACAAAAATATAATCCAAAACGCGCGGTACATAAAGTATATTTTTGTACCGCGCTTGTAAAGCCGGAAACATACTATGGGACGCGGCTGAAGGACGCGACTGACAGCCGCGACTTAGCAGTGTGCACTTCTTAAAACATCCGGTGTGCCAGATCGCTTTCGGACTTCCGAACGCTCAAGGTCGTCCGAAGGTGACGTCCGCGACTTATGTTCGATAGTGTGCACGGTTCAGTGTACTTTCATAGTCTAGATACCTATCAGTAGCGGCTGTCAGTCGCGTCCGATAGTATGTTTCGAGCTTCAGGCTTCTTTTACATCTGCCTATAGTATAGATAGGGCCTAAATCTCAAATTAAAACGTCAATACGTACCTACGTTAATATACTAAAACAATTAATCTTCAGAAGATAACAATCCCCGTTTTAATTTATTCACAAGTTATAAAAGTACAATCGATCAGTTCGGCGCCTCTAGTACGATGATCGATTGATTGTCGCCTCGGACTCGATTTGACGGGTATCGAATAATTAATCGAGTCGGCCGATGCGAGCACAATCGAACGGCTTTATAATTTTATTGTTTTGTGGCCAGCCCTATTTCGATTATGGAAATGAATAATATGAATATTCATGTGACTCAAAGTGAGTGAAAATAGACGTAAAATGATATCGATCCCGATTTCTATTTTAATTAGGTGGTTTCATTCGATTACGTACGTTTTAATTATTCTGATAACATGTCTCGTTATTTTTAAAGAGTAATGATAATTAAAATAGAGATATACAGGGTTATTTCTAATCAATTGGCATCCTTTTAGCGACTCATTCTGTACATCAAAACTAACAACTTTTGTTCTGCTACTTTTGACAAAACTCAAAAAAATTAGCTGTTCCATACATTTTGTCGAACGTGACCAATATTATTCTGTGAAACAACAATTTTTTTTTTAGAATAATTAAAAGTCGTAGAACAAAAGATGTTAGTTTTGATGTACAGAATAAGCCCCTGAAAGGATGCCAATTGATTAGAAACAACCCTGTATACGTGCAATATTTATGTAGTTAATAGTTTATATCGATATTGCACAGAATCATTACTACCTACTATAATTTTAGCGATGAAAATCGATACCAAAATCACATCAGAAATTGCGGTCAATACAACAATTTATGATAAAATGACAGATCTATGACAATATCTATATATCTATCGACTGACATGAAATAAAGACATAAAGAAGTCAACAAAACACGTAAAACCCAAACACCAGTTCCCAGAGAAATCTAAACAATAAATAAAATCATAATCGACACACTTCCTGCGATTATCGAACTCGTTTAAGCCCGTAAAATATCAACAAGTCAACTTTCTAACATTATAAGTCTTATAACAACACCTGTGCTCAACCTACATTACTACATGACTTACAATAAATGTTACATTAAATCGTACCGTTCTATGCTTCGAACAGATGTAATACGTAAATCAATTTTTCGCAACAATGGTGTATGTTCTGATACTGAACAGCGTAACCGCCAAGCTGTCGCGCAAGCTGTCGACAAACTTAAAATTGAAAATGTAAGAACTAAAATGGTTTATACTGTAATAGGTAGATATAATGTTGTTCTTTATAGGAAATGTAACAATGTGCACTTGCGTCCACTTGCAAAGCTTAAATGCTTGCGCCAGATCCGAAGTGTAAAGGAAACTGTTGAGCCGAGAGTAAATTGTTTGATTTAAAGTTTGATATTTCGCAATGAGGATCGGATAGCGATTAAACAATGCTAGGTCTCTGAAATTAAGCGCTGTATAATTATTTTTCGCCATAAATGGCATAACGGACTTCAACCGAGTACAGAATTCGAATATTTCGCACATATCGATGTCTTAGTAATCTTGACACTATTGTAGATTCAAAAACGATAAAATATTAAAATAAGGTCACCTCTGAAGTGTGATTTACCAATCAAAATGATTATTTAATCATCAAAAGCGGTTGATAATTGACGGAATAATCGCGTAACGTTCATACAAAAATAAAAATATGCAGTCATTGAGAACCTCCTTTTTAAAACCGGTTAATCAATTTAGATCTGACTAAATTACAAGTACCTATAAAGTTAAATGTAATTTTAGTTAAATAACATGTCTTAGTTCTAGGCTTTTAAATTCTTCAATACCTACCACATACCTACATTTTTTTTCTTGAATTCCTTGGATTCCATTCATTCTATCCAATTCTGAATGCTATCTTAATTACTATAAAATCAATCCGTAGGTATGTGTATTAAGAGTTGCTTCGTTGTTTTTGTTTTAGCATTTATTGATGTTTTGTAAGATTAGCTGTCGTTGTTTTTAAATTTATTCCAGTTGTTTTGATTATGTCATTTAGATAGTAAAGATAACCGTTCATTATTGTTGAATTTATCAGCTTTTTATTGCGGTTTTATAAATTCTGTCTTCTAATTTCTTTAGTGACCTACACTCAGAACTGTATAATCCTATTTCAAAGCTGCTTTCATCTGTTAATTTATGCACATTATCAATTTTTTCTCAAGTTTACTGCAATTAAAAGCTTTAGTCGTATCTTACTTCCGTCCCACTAACTACAAGACAAGTGTAATAAACTACTTTCCACCTTCATTATCATTCAAATAATTTGTAGCTGATGCGTTGAGAGTTTTAATATCAAATTTATATTTAAGTTTATTGACAGAACTATCTAAGTTTACGATAGAGCCATTGACAAATGTTTCTGAACTGGTAATGTTGCTAGTTCCCACGGAATTGGTAATATTGTTGTATTCTACATAGAGTTATTTGTCTATCATACTATGTTCTAGAGATTTATTTTATTGAGTGGGGCGTCCGCAAGATCGTGACTTTTACAATATGGTCAATTCAGTCGACCATATTGTAAAAGTCGCGTGTCCAACATGGACAAGATTAGTACAGAATCGAGATGAGTGGTGATGAGGAGAGAGGCCTATGCTCAGCAATAGGCGATTACATGCTGACGATGATGATGATGAGAAGTTTCGACAATCATATTGATGGTTATCGGATAAGTTTTATTATATATTCTTACTGGCCAGAATTTGAGCTTCTTGTTCCTTATTTATCTGCCGTATTTTGGTTTACCTACGTAAATTGAACTTAAACTAGGGAAACCCCACTGTAGGAAAAATTGTAACTAAAGGCAGCAATAGATCTGTTTTGTTATACCTAAGTTCGTGTGTTACTGACACATACATACACCAATCAGTGTTGAAATGGTACCTACGAGTAAGTAAAATGTACTTTTAGACTCACATACCTACATTTTTATTTCAATGGTTTTGGATATAAATTTTAACCTATAAAAAATAAACCTTCTCTCACCTTCTAGGTATGGTTAAGAAATTAACCTGATTGTAAGTAAAAACAATTAAATTGAAATTATGCAAATCATCGAGTTGTTTTCTATTACACTGTCAAGTTGAAGTGACCGCATAGACCGAGAGCCTCGGAAGGTTTTAGTTACGAAATCGATTGTATCGCAATTGCTTTCTCTCGTTAATGGTGTAAATTATATCTAAAATACTTCTATAACATATTGCTATAACATAGATTGAGTTTAACATCCACATAATTGTTGAATCTTACTAATTATCAAAAAAATACTTGGTGATTGTAATTTTATTTACTAGTAACTTTATTTTTATTGTAGTATGTTTTCTTTCTTAAAAATAATGCAAAGTGTAATTATGTTTCTATTCGTTTATTTGACTTTCAAAAAGAAGTATTTGCTATACTATAACGAGACTAGAGTAATTAATTTATTTACAAATTTATTTGTAATATTTTATAGCTACTAGAATGGTATGTAGTTATAATTCCTGATTTTTTCAACTGTTTTAATTTTTTTTATTGTTCTATGCAGAATCTACGAGCCCACTATCTGTGGGATAAATTTGGCTATATACTGAGAGTAAAATTTTTAAATAGTTCATCGATGCAGCGAAAAATTAAGCAATCTTTTCGTAAACAAAATCTTCCACATCTCCCAGACTACGTCGGGCACAACACATACGCTCAGTGTGTCAGCCTTGGCACGAAATTACTCGTAATCATGATTTATTCATTTATCATCTAGTTCTGCTATCATTACAATCAAGACCATTCTCTTTCTTGACTCTTTGTACTGTCAATGTTGATCAAAAGGTCAGTTATTGTTTCAAGCTTATTATCGATAATTCTATATTTACTACATACTCATCTATATATTTGTTGTATTCAATAATTGCTTGAATTGAGCACAAGGGCATTGTAGACCTTGTTGTAAAGGTGTTGTTGTGTGTAAATAAAATAGGTGTTACATAGCCCTAGTAATTTTGAATCGGTTTTTGGCATTTTGTATGAAACTAGAGATAGATGCCAGAGCGATAATGTGGTGTAACGAGAAAATCTGAAAGAGATGCATCGATTTAATATGGATGCTAGAAAGAGACATTAAACAATTTCGATTCGGTGGATAATTGACAGTTTTGACAGCAGCTAGGCGAGATTTTCTATGTATTTTTTGTATTCGGGAATTGTCTTAAGTGACAACATTCTCTGTAAAAAATATATACCTACAATCTAAATGCTGGAAAACCTCAATTGATAACAATACTAATAAAAAAAAAACTAAGTTATACTCTATAAAATTTAACTTGATCTCTGCGACAGTGACATTGACATAGAAGATGTTGTAATGAAATCGAATGAGTAGTTGAAGGTGAGAAATTGGATTTTATTTCCTTACTATTATTAATTAAGATCAAGTATGTACACATGTAAATAATGTCATGATATTAATTAAATACTCATAATAATGTAACGACAGTATTTATCGACGTTTTTTACTATTATCGATGTAACATACAATTGGGTTTAATTTAAATACACATGTAAAAAATGTTATGATATTAAAATATACAATAAAATTAATGATACGAGTAAATTAAGATTTCTTTAAAATATCTTTAGTATAAAATATCGATATTTTAAATAAAACTCTATCTAAAACTTTGTGGTCACTATCATTCATTGCCCATCACTAATCGGCATGCCCATAAAGTATGACATTGACAGGTACTGTCTGTACTATTAAAAAATGCAGGAATTCATAGGCGTGGTTTTTCTGACAGCTGTCGCAGAGATCAAGTTAAATTTTATAGAGTATAAGTAACAAACGGCAGCTTCATGACTCAGAGCAATCGTATTTCGGAACTAATCAAATGCAACTATAAATACGAGATCACCTAGGCTCTGATTTTCCATCAAAATGACGTAGCAAAGTTTGTTAAGGTTATTTTTACTCTCACAGATTTCGTCGTATAATTCGTTGTATAAATATTTGGATGTCAATTATTATGTTATAACGCTAAAATGACTTGGCGCACGAAGCGTTTTTATAAAGAATCACGTCTACATTAGCTACCTTCGAAACCTTAACACCAGACAAATGAGAGCTAAGAGTTCACTTACTTTATCGAAGAGGAAAAACAAAAGAAAAACACTTATACACTCCACATCTTCCTCTGTCCGTCGGCAGATAAAAAGGTTGACAAAGGATATTGTATGGAGAGTCTCTATTGTTTGTTTTTAGCAGCAACACAGCGCGGTGACAAGTTGTTGACTTGGGCGGAAACTTTGCACAGAAAGGTGCTCTACTTTTATACATGAGAGTATTTTAAATATTAAAAGGCCGAGTCTTTCTGAGCCTCTGGTGGACGCTACGCGTGACCAAAATGCTAGTGTTTTTTTGGCTCAACTTATAAGCATTGCCATTCAGCGTGGCAATGCTGCCAGCTTGCTGGGCACGCTGCCAACTGGCAGTGAGCTTGAGTATTTGGATTGTCTTTAGACCTTCAAGGGTCTGTGGATGATCCAATTGCTTTCTATGTAGTAGTAGTGTAGATAGTTTTAGCATATAAAGTAGTATCGTATTTTATTGTAGTTATTAAAGGCACTTTTTCCCGATAAAAAAAACAACTTGGTGGCTTTGATGTTTGCCACAAGCTTCGGATAGCCCGATCCTGACTTCAGCTCTCTTAACAGCTGCTCGACAGTTGGGTTATTCGCAGCTTGCAGGTAACATTTTTTAATTTATTTATTTGATATCACAATGATGAATATACCTATATATTGTCTTATAACCTTGATTATGTTTGTGTAGACAATTTAGTTATAAAATATTTTATGCTACAAGCATAAACACACATAATACATTTTACATACATTTTAATGCATAAAAAAATCATAGTCCCCAAGTTATTTGCTTCGGCCTATACTAATATTATAAATCCGAAAGAGTTTTTATTGGTTTGTTTTTTTATTTTCTACGCGACAAAGAAGTGATGAATCCTCTTGAATTGGAAGATCGAAAGATCGAAGTGTGACTTAAATTAAACGACTGAAACCACGGGAAAAAACGAAATTATAAAATATATACCTATTATAGAAATGTATCACCATTTTACTTTTAATTTTATCTTCTTCTCTTGGTGCATTTCCAACTAACGAAGGTTATTATTATATACTACGGGACTAATTGCGCATTAAAATTACGAGATAAATAAATTCCTCCTCATCCCGATGTTTCGGTCGAGTTGCATCGACCGTGGTTACGGGTAGACTGATCTACCCGTGACCTAATATAATAATAATGTGTTGAAATCGCGAAAGTTTAAAAACAACATAAGGAAGGTTAGCAGTCAGACATATTTCATTTTGTCTTTGGTAGGCGATAGAGTTCGGAGATTCTATTATATTAAGGCTCCTTTACACACAGGCGGTACGAGCGGTATAGCAGACGGGCGGGCATCTGTATTGTACTGGTTATATAAGAAGGGCTCACACAGGTCCGGTCGCGGTACTGCCGTACCGCCCTTTACCGCTCGTACCGCTCGTACCGCTCTACCGCTCGTCGCCTGTGTTTGATGGAGCCTTTACGCAACCAGGGCTTTCTTCTGTGATCGATTTCCTTCGACTAGTAACTTTTCTCAACATTATGAGTTGCAGCAGCTTGTATCTGTCATGACGAAGTACATAGCCCAGATATGCAACTTTGCGCTGTCTGATGGTTTGCAGAAGGTTGAGTTTTTGGCCAACCCATCGCCATACTTCTTTGTTTATCTTTATACTTATTATCCCTAACAATACTCGCAGATAGTTTCAAAATACTTCTTTTACTGGTAGCTTGTAGAGAGCATCAGTCTATAGGCTTGTGAGTAAAGTCTTATTTTTAACTAGACTGGTTGAAAGTGGTTTACATCCAGAGTTAATCAGGTCGTCTGTCTACTACCTTCAATTTTGCAATATATTTCTTACCACTAGTTAAACTGTTCAATGCAAGTTTTAATGTAAAACAACTGATTAGATCCAGTCCAGCTTCCAGATCTAGCAAATCATGTATTTAAACAAGACCACCAATTGAGAGAGTTACATACCGTATCGGGTCATAGAACTAGTTCTAGACATTGTAGGTAAGTTAGATCGGTATTTTCAACGTAGGTATATATGATGAGAATCCCACATTTCTTAATGCAATTTATTAAATTTTTGACTCCGAAAACATTATGATAATATCATGTAGGTGTAATGAGATTTCTAAATTTTCTGTCGAAATATCTGTACTTACTTGTACAAAACGAAAATATGAACTAAAATTAGGTAATAACTAATTGTTACTATTTTTATAGCTAAATGTCAGCAAGAGTTTATTACTATTTTCTAAATTGTTTTTTTTAACTGCTGTCGACATTTAATTATTAATTTTAGTCGACTTTTTTAATGTAATGAGATTTTTTTTATGTATAATAGGGTATTACATTTATGCCACATTTGGCCACCAACGCCTGATGGAAAGCGAAGTTTCGTTCTTCTATCGTACGGCTAGACAAACGCGACCAAAGCGCCACCCTTTTATGGTGGAAATTCCGCGCGTTAGAACCAAGCGTTTCAAATCCTCATTCCTCATACGAACAGCCAGAATGTGGAACGCTTTGCCTGGGTATGTCTTTCCGCTAAAGTACTACATGGTGTCTTCAAATCCCGATTAAATAGGTATCGTCTAGGTAAGCATGCGACCGCGAACCTATTTAAAATAAAAAATAAAAAAAGTTGTAGCCGAAGATGGAGTATGTAGACCTAGAAGATAACTATTCACTCTTGACTTGAAGATATTCAGATTGTAATTGTCAGGAAACAATGACGGAGGCAGGGCATTCCCTGGCGGTCCGCATTATTAAGGAAGAAGCGAATCGCTTAGTACGAGCAAATGATACATCGTCTATGAAGGGATGGTGTAATATGTACTAATAAGTTTAAACGCTCAAAAATTTCACTAAAAAAATTATAAATTGGTATACGAATAATAATATGATTCAAACGGCTGGCGACTCGAAACACGATGCTAGCTTAACCAAAAACAGGAATATAATAGAAAAACATTTATTAAAATAGAGCAACATCCCGTTCCTGCTACAAGCTGAGAACAATAGAAACTTTAGTGGGCAACGGCGCAAGATTGCATTTTGAAATATTCACAAACTCATTCCGCGCCCGTCTGTCTGCCCATAACCGTATTACAAACTCTCGTCTTACCGTTAAAAACACCGAAAATAAACTTTATCTGAATAATCATAAGAGTCATAAAGAATAGATTTGGAGATGCGCTCTGTCTTGTCGAAATTCAACTTATACAGTAGCGAAAACAGTAAGACTACTTTTAACGTAACTCAGTGTTGTGGATTGTGAATGTCCCTCTTTAGATTTGTACCTGCCCATGAGTGCGAGCCTTTATTACTCTATGATTGTATACTCTGTGGTCTTATTATAAAAGCTTGACGTTTTGACGTTTCGTTCTCTTTCTCCTGTGACCTGTGACCGTGCTCGTATTAAGTTATAATTTATTGATAGCGAGTTAATTAAATAGTATGTGCCATCTTGTATCACAATATTGTGGTTAATAAACCAAATCTCCTTTCATCAGTCGTTTTAGTCAACCCTAGGTCCCCTAAACCCATCACTCAGTACTCGGCTTTTCCGTTTCCTGAGAAATACAGCCTTGGCCAAAAGTATTAGGCACCCTGTATTTTCACTCTATCTTCTAAACTAATTTCACTCCTATTTGGCATTTTTAACAAAATTAGGTGTCAATTTAATCACATCAACAGAAATGAAAGCTTGTTTACTTGTTAGAGTCCAGAACACAAGTGACCAAACATTGACTGATAAGACCGAAAGAAAACCGAATTCTTTGATTTCGTTTGGTGTGTGTTTAACAGGTCACTTTAACAAAGAGCCGCTTGTATTCTAAGAAGTTATTTATGACCGGTAAGTCATTTAAGATAAGCACTCAGTTATTGGTTAAGTAGTAAATATGCATTTTGATTTTTTAAAGGTGCCTAATACTTTTGGCCAAGGCTGAATATCTAAAGACAGAGTCAATAGGTACGAATTTGAGTCGAGACCACGTACCAGTAAACGCAGTATAAAATGGGCCTTGTAATTGATTTATTTACCTAATCAAAACACAAAGCAAACACCATGCGACGAACATGAACAAAAATGCTTGGCCTGGGTGGGAATCGAACCCACGCGTCCTTGGCACATTAGTCACTAACCACTCGGCCAACGACTCGAGGCAGTCAAATCTATCACATTTTACTTTTTATAAGCTATCACTTACCTACTTAGGTAATCACTATTTCTACAATAAAACATATTATTGTCATTATTTTTAATTTGTCTCCAGTTTTCCCACTACACAAGTTAAACTGTGATACTGAATTCTATAAGAATGAAACTTTATCGCCATTGTTATAGAGCTACTTTCTTCGAGGTCGTCAATGTTTGTTTACGAGTTAATAATGTATTTATGCATAGAATGTGACCTTCTGAGGCCGTGACCCGTGAGAAATTGATTTTTGACCGTTTCTGTGAAAATAAAATATGCATTTAAGATTTGACAAACAATTTACAACAAAAGTTCTGTTATGTTTGGATTTGAATCAAGTTTATTGTTTATAGTTAAAATGTTGCACTTTAATTTTAAAGCTATGTATATATAATATAGTATCCATAGTTTAAAATGTAAATTATTACAGTTTTTATGGAGATAAACTTTCTTTTGATTTTAAAAGAATATTGTTTCCTTAATTTTAGCCGATGACAAAATTGAGGAGGTTCTCAAATGTCGATTTGAGAACCTCCTATATTTTTTCGTCGGTTTTTGTATATGTTTATGTTTGATCACGTATAACTTTTTACAGAGTACTGTCCTGTATCAGCCTTTTAATAGTCCACTGCAGGACGTAAGCCTACCCACGAAGGGTGATTGGGCCATAGGTATCTTCTAGGTAAGCGTGTTACATCCTAGACCGCATATCTGCTTAACATCAGGCAATGTGTAGTCAAACGCAAATAGATATGAAATAAAAAAAAAATATCCACCTCGCTTCCCAGTGCGGGTTGATGGATTCACATACGTCAACGAATTTTTTCTACGGACATAATATGGAGGTTGCCTCACGATGTTTTCTTTTACCGAAAAGCCAGTGGTGTGAAATTCCGTACATAAATTCTAAAAAAAAACTCATTGGTACGGGACCTGGATTTGAACCCACGACCTCACGATTGTAAGGCGGGTATCACTACCTCTAGACCACCACGGCGGCACAGTTCAGTCAGAGTTTTAAGCCGGAAACATACTATCGGACGTGGCTGACGGACGCGACTGACAGTCGCGACTTAGCAAAGTGCACAGTCTTAAAACATCCGGTGTGCCAGATCGCTCTCGGACGTCCGAACGCTCAAGGTCGTCCGGAGGTGACGTGAGTTATGTCCGATAGTGTGCACGGCTCAGTGTACTGTCATAGTCTAGATACCTATCAGTCGCGGCTGTCAGTCGCATCCGTAAGCCGCGTCCGATAGTATGTTTCCAGCTTTAGAGAGTACTAAGTCCAATTTTGATAATTCTTTTTTTTTATTGGAAATGATTGAAATTAGTCCGCAATGGGTCCGTTCCGCTCGCAGTGAAAGGTGAGCATAAACAGTTTCCATTCGTTTTTTATTTAAAAATCAAATTTATAATAATAAATAATACCCACTAAACAAAAAAACGTCTATAAAAGCAACAGGTAAAAATACTGAAACCGCAAGAGGGTCTCAAATTAATTGATTTACCTACCTACCGTATTCTCTATAGGTAACTTTAAGTTTATTTGTAATACATTTTTTAATGTCTCGATAACTTTAATGTTATTTCAAAGAAATTGGCTATAAATTTTGGTTAACTTAATGAGGTGCTAGAACTCTACTGGTTTAAATCCACTTAGCTTATGACTTAAGCAAAAACCCCATTTATTATGCATTAAATGGATGGTAATTTTAAAAACAAATCATGGTGAAAATATTCTGAGCATGGTGGTGTTGTTGGTGAGAAAGACCAGAAAATATGGTGAGAAAACTTACAAATTAATAAATGTGATTGTCCATGCAACTCTACTAATAGATAGATAGATAATTCTTTATTAGCTTAACCAAATACAATACAAACACATGAAAAATAATAACATTAAAAATTGATGATTTTATTTTAAGTGCTTTCCACACTAGATTTTATCTCAAATAGTTATCTTTGTGATAAGCATTTCAAAAACCTGAAGCGAACGCAGGATTTGAACCTGCCCCTTCAGATCTCTAGCCCGACTTCAAATCTTTGAAGTGCTTATATTACTCCAACTTATAGCGTTGGTGGCGCCACCTGTGATACCCGTATTAGACAGGTTATCACTCAACTAGAAGTTATTAGAACTTCTAAAGATCGACGAGAGATGACGCACTGCTAAATCAATGTTATGATTTTATTTTAAGTGCTTTCCACACTAGTGGAAACTAGGGCTAGAGATCCGAAGGGGCAGGTTCAAATCCTACGTTCGCTTCAGATTTTTGAAATGCTTATCACAAAGATAACTCTTTGAAACATTAAAAATTAGCTATACTAAATGGCGGCCTTATCGCTTCAAGCGATTTCTTCCAGGCAACCATGCAACTAAATGTTCTCTAGAAACTTATTTGCCAACAAGCTACAAAAGGCCAATAAGACAGTATAAAGTTCTCGAAAAGAGATCACGTAAATGTCATTGTAGACAAAAATATCATCACCACCCTTCAGCCGTACATCCACTGCTAGACATAGGCCTTCTCTATGGATTTCCAAAGAGGTCTGTTGGAATCGGCCTGCATTCAGCGCTTTTCTGTGAGCTTGAATGTATCGTCAGTCCGCCTTGTTGGTGAACGTACTACGCTGCGTTTGCTGGTCCGTGGTCTTCTTTCGAGAACTTTACCGTCTATTGACCATACTGTACTAGCCTTTTAAATAGTCCCCTGCAGGACGTAGGCCTACTCACGAAGGGTGATTGGGCCATATCCACCACGCTGGCCCAGTGCCGGTTGGTGGATTCACATACGCCATCGAATTTCTGCAACGGACGTTTGCAGGTTGCCTCACGATGTTTTCCTTCACCGAAAAGCCAGTGGTGTGAAATTCCGTACATAAATTCATAAATACCATTAACCATACGCTCTTCGAATTATGTGCCCTGCCCACTGCCGTTTCAATTTGCTTTTGCACTGAGCTATGTCGGGCATCAACATAATCTACACTTTATTATTATTTACAACGGGACTAATCGCGCACTAAAATTACGAAATAAATAAATACCTCCTCATCATCATGCGCGATTACTCGTAGTCCCGTAGTATATAATAATAATGTGTTCAAATCGCGAAAGTTTAAAAACAACATAATCTACTCTCACAATAGTTTACCTTTTTAAATCAGCAGCTCAGTGCGTTTGACCCTCGTTAATGATTAACTACTTATTTCACTCGATAGGAAGGTCCATTATCTGTCTTCTGAGGATTTTAGTGGATACTTCATTTAGTGACCTCGGGTTAAAGAGAGGGAGGTGAAAAGAGACACCTACAGCCTATTAACGGTACTAGAAAATATGTTCACCATACTAGCTTGATCCACTGCTTTACTTGTGGCTCAGGCTTAGTTTGACTAGGTGTTTGTTAGCAATCACCGAATTTAAGCAACGTTTGACATGGTGTGTCTTCGGATGGGTGACCGCGAGTTGTATTTCGAACTGAGCGCTAACGTGGTTTGAATGACACGTTGAATTGCAGGTTCCGATATTTTTACTGTTAAGCCATGTTAAATACTCAGACACCAGGACTAGCTACATGGCCTGCATGAACTTACCAGAGCTAACATTTTTTAACTATGTGGCTTCGAGCAAATATCTACAGAGCCACAGTCCCTTAGTGAAAGTAGTAAAAAATGTCCGAGCGCCGTCATACATACCGACTTATATATTTACATAAAATAATTCACAATGACCCGTTTTCTCGAGTCTCGACGTTATGTCATCTAATAAGTGCTTGTACATGTGTGAGCACTTTGGCATCTCGCGGAGTTGTATTCGGCTTGCAATCGCCTTACGACTAACTAAAAAGCCTGCCCACTACGTAGCTTGGGCAGAATTTTGGCACGGACACTTTTTTGCACGATTGTGACTTTATAGATATTTGCTCGAAGTTATGTGGCAATTATTTATGCAGAAAATTCTTACAACGACGACATTTTTTAATTTATGTTTTACAAAAAGTTTTGAAATTAATTAATAGGTAAATATTTTGGGACATCTTACACACGCCTCTGACCGCAAACTAAGCAAAGCTTGTGATATGGCCAGAGACTGATATACTACATATACTTATTTTTAATACTATCCGCCATATTAATGAAATTGTTGTTGTTTTTTGTAAGCTAACCTTGAGTTTTGTAATTAATGTAGGTATTATGACGCAATGTAATAACTAAATAAAATTAAATAATAAAAAAAATAATTAAATACTTAAATAGATACTAACAAAATAACACCCAGACACAAAGCAAACATTTGTTCAACACATAAATATTTGCCCTGGGTGGGGATCGAACCTACGCCTCTTTGACCCAGAAGCTATAGTCACTAACCACTGAGGTAGTCAATTAGTTTAAAAGATGAGTAGGACAGAAGTTTCAGATACGGAGTATTATTATAGATGATGGATGGATATGTAGGTTATTATTCCTAAGGGAGTAGAATTACAAACAAAAACACCCAAACACACAGATCTTTGTACTATTACTATAATGGTAGTGATACAATGTGATAGACTGATGGTATAAAATGACGAAAGTGTGGGAATATGACCCAAAAGAAAGCTCCTGTAACAAAGTAGCGTGGCCAGTCATGCCGATTTTCTCTTAACAACGACGCTGCAACAATCTGCTACTTTACGACCCATCGTCAAGTAATAACAATTTCACCATACCGTTACTATTATTTAAGAGGTTTGATTTAAATGTCCAGCAGCTGAATAAGGGTTTAAATTCAACTTTTAGAATGCAAAACAAACAAATATTTTGCATACAAAATATATATTGTCAGTCTACCCGTGACCACGGTCGATGTAGCTCGGCGGAAAGGTCGGAATGAGGAGGTATTTATTTATCTCGTAATTTTAGTGCGCGATTAATCCCGTAGTATATAGTAATAATATTGATATCAGCCGAAAAGTACCGAAAAGATAGAAGCCGTGGTGGCCTAGAGGTAGTGACACCCGCCTTGCAATCGTGAGGTCGTGGGTTCAAATCCCGGTCCCGTACCAATGAGTTCTTTGGAATTTATGTACCTATGGAATTTCACACCACCGACTTTTCTGTGAAGAAAAACATCGTGAGGCAACCTGCATATGTCCCTAGAAGAAATTCGATGGCGTATGTGAATCCACCAACCCGCACCGGGCCAGCGTGGTGGATATGGCCCAATCACCCTTCGTGGGTAGGCCTACGTCCTACAGTGGACTATTAAAAAAAGGCTGATACAGTACAGTACCTACAGTACAGCCGAAAAGTAAAAAAAATATTATTAGTTATAAGAAAATTAGTAATAATATATATGTAGCTATATTACATTTAATGTAATTCCTAATTTAGGAAGAAATAGGGCCTAAAACATGTGGATTCACAGACCTACGCCATCGAATTTCTACTACGAACATAATTGAATGAATGATGGGGATTGAACCCACGACCTCACTATTGTGAGGCAGGTGTCATTACCACTAGACCACTACGACTATACGTCCGGCTAAATAATAATATTGCCGACCAAAATCTGCTGATCAAATCAATTTAACAGCGAGCCATTATAATAGTACCATTATTAAAGTATTTTACACATGTATCAATAAATATTTTGTGTCTATTTTAATCGCGTTCTCAATTTATTACCGAGTCGTCAAGTAAACGGTAAAAATTACAATAATTCATCTGTCTTAAGACTTTTATGACCTCTGTATACTTTGCTTGTACTTTAATATATTATAGATATACGAAAACAAATTCGCCAAATGCTGGTAAAGCTCGCTTGAAGGGTTCCTGCTATTTCATCAACTGGTTTTACAGGATGTTGTTTTGCAAAGTGCTGGGAGTTCCAAATCTGTACATTTTAACTAAAGTATAGCACAGGTGTTACTCATGCTTTATTTTAGTAGATATGTAATTAACTGCTACTATAGTTTCGATCGCATTTGGCGATCTTTTTCAGGTTGGAGTACTAGCGCGCGGGCTCGGGATACGAGGATGCTTATTAATGTGAACAACTTTTACTATGGGAGCTAGTTATGAAATACCTAGTGAAGAACAATCAGTTGCTGATACTGTTGACAGACATTTTTTTCCTACACTAAATTTTAGCATCTGTGTCTTTTCAAATATAAGCACATCATATGTCATCCGTCGACGCAAAGAAACCTAAGTAAATGTTTGGAGAATTGTTTTATGAAAACTAACGTTGTTATTGCACATTATATACTTTATATAACGGAACAGAATTCGCGTACATTAATAGTCATAATAACGACTGTAGTTACGACCGCGTTTGGCGATCTTTCTCCAGATGGCGAGTGCTAGCGCGCGGAGGAGTCTCGCAATGCACTGAAGAGAATTTCTTCCGTTGTTAAAAATATATTTCCACACATACTTATACACCTAGTGGAGATCGATTGTTATATTTTATATGAAACGTGATGCTTTATTTAAATTACTTTAAACTAAAATCTAGAAACTTGTGAATGACCTCACTCAAAACCATAATTTCGATTATTGTGGTGTTGGTGGCTTAAACTTAGACGTTCGTGAAAATAACTCTAAAAGTCAGCAGTGAACGTCCCATTTACTTGCTTAGCTGGGAACCCTAAAAACCACTGGATGTTAGAAATGGTAAAACAAATGACGGTTATAATTCCATTCGCCAATGACAATAAACCTTACGGACAATAAATATTGCATTGACACCCGTTTATAAAATTTAACGGTTGGTTTATATTAAATTATGTTAATACGCGTCGTAACTCGTAACGCTAATTCTGCTGTGCTCTATTAGAAGGTGATAAGGTTTATTTTGGAGCGAAAAGTTGTAAACTATGTTATGGTGAGTGATTTGCTTGTGAGAAATATTCATCCCGTACAAAGTTGGATTACTTTAGGTTGGTTAAGGTTTATATGATTCAAAAGAACATTATTGTATCTAATATTTGCTTTAGCTCTTGAGTGGATTCCTCGTTCCGATAAGCGCAGCGTAAGACGTCGATAAGGTGGACGAATGACCTCATTAAGACCGCAGGACTGCGCTCGCGCTGTTTCCTTCCGGTATTGTTGGAGATATATAGGAAGGCCTAGGTCCAGCGGTGAAGGTCCTACAGCTGATGAGTGATGGATGGAAACAATGTGATTATGATTTATATATATAGGATCTCTAACGGGTCTCAAAGTTTGATGTAAATTCTTCTAAATGTTATATTTTCAAGGAAATTAAAAATCAAGAGAGAAAAATATTCACATCATCATACTTACTACTTCAAATTTTACAAAACTGTTACTTAACAGTGGTCCACAACAGACTGACAGCTGTAGACTTTTCTATATAGAGATGAGGTCACGGTTCACATTTTAAAAGAATTAAACTTTCAACTAATTTGTTACGTCAACTTTTTATGATAATAACTATGTAAGTAGGTATTTTAAAAACGAATAATAAGAAGTCGAAAGATCCAAGCTGTCTAGCGGTTGCTATGTTGTATTCGGCTCACGTCTGGCCTCGATATTACGAAAAAATGTAATAAAAAATCTGCAGCCGTAGTATTTTAGCATGATTCTACCCATCCATCAGCCTGCACTGCTGGACATAGGCCGCCTCTAAAGATCTCTAATAAGACCGGTTGGTAGCGGCTTGCATCCAGCGCTACCCTGCAGTTTTAATAAAGTCTTCCGTCCACCTTGTGGGTGCACGTCCTACGCTGCGCTTGCCGATACGTGGTCTCCTCTTAAGACATTTTTTTTTTCTACTTTTCGACCCATCGGTTATCAGTCGTCCGTGCTATGAGCCTTGCCCACTGCCAAAGCATCATAATAATCAGTCTTATTCGATGCATTGCTGGGTATATAAATAGGCCTCTTCTCTGCTCCTAGATGCGTCTGATGGCGTTAACCCATCGAGCTGGTGGACCGAGAGTATTTTGTAATAAAAATTAACGTTAGCATTCTAGAATATCATTTTACATAGGTACAATTAGAAAATATACATATTTACTTTTATTTTTATTTTTTTACAGTAAAATTTATTATAAGTTCGTATAGGCCGGGTGGCTAGCCCTGATATCAAAGTTTTTAAGTCGCCTGAAGGCCTCTGACATGGCTAAACGGTTAAAATAACCGAGACATACAATTTACCGTGTCATCCGAACCACGGTAGCGCTCAGTTGGAAAATATCATCCGCGGTCACCCATCTAAATACTAACCAAATAAAGGCCGTCTGACATTTTGGGCCAAAACTCAAAGTAGCCGGCCAAAGTAAATAGGTATCTTCTAGGTAATCATGCTACACCCTAGACCGCATATCTCCTCAACATCAGGAAGTAGGTAGTCAAACGGAAAGCTATACGGAATAAAATATATATATATATATATATATACATGACCCTATGAACATTTCTTATCACTAAACCAAAATTCTAGGTCTGATATTTGAGTAATTAATACGAGCTTGAAAACACCATCTTGAATAAGTAAAATAGCAGATTCTTGGAAAGTGTATACATAATATGATAGTACATGATTAACAGAACATAATTTATCATATTACTATACTGAACTGCTATGTTATTTATCTGATATTTGAGTAACTATTATATACGAGTTTGAAAATTCACTTGAACTTTCAAAGTGATGTAGCATCTTAGGAAACAGACATAGCAGTTTGGTGTTATAGTAAAAAATGTTCAGTTAGTCATAGAGAATCATTACATAAACATGTATTTCTTTTGACGCCTATTTGACTTTTTGGTCCAACAATGTATGGAGCATGTCAGTTGTCCTTTACTGTATAAAACTAAAACGTAATCAGTATTGTTTGACAAATAACCGTCTTACCACAAATATTTTACGCACAGCTTAAACAATGTTTAACAGCACAAATTGCACGGCTAAACAGCGTTTAAAGCGTGCATGTTTCGTGGTACGACCGTGAATGTTTGACGACTTTCAAACAAACGATACTTGTTATAACATATGTACTGTACTGTACCAGCCTTTATAATAGTCCACTGCAGAACGTAGGCCTACCCACGATGGGTGATTGGGCCATATCCACCACGCTGGCCTAGTGCGGGTTAGTGGATTCACATACCCCATCGAATTTCTTCTACGGACGTATGCAGGTTGCCTCACGATATTTTTCCTTCACCGAAAAGCCAATGGTATGAAATTCCGTAAATAAGTTCCAAAGAAACTCATTGGTACGGGATCGGGTTTTGAATCCACGACCTCACGATTGCAGGTCGGATGTTACTACCACTAGACCACCACGGCTTCATTATAAGTTATAACATATACATTTTATCATTCAAAACCAAATTAAAATAAATCGACACCATTCTCCGATAAAAACAAATAAAATATTTTCTCAGACAACTATTCCAACATTAAGGATGCATGACACATCCTTAACGAGGCATTTACATCCATATTGGATTTCTAACAATTACAGTCTATACCTCATCTTTATAATAACCATAAGCTCATACAAATTGTATGACCCTCGCTCTTGGTCTATAAGAAAATTGTTTAATTAAAGACCCCCTAGGGGTTCTATTTACAATTCATTTGTTTTAAAATCTAATAATCGACCAGTGATTGGAGAACTATAGGGTTAAAAATCTTTAACAGTTCTTTAAAATTTGTTGTTATGTTGCATGCGTATTTGGGATTCGTTTCAATGAAAAAGAATCTATCAGTAGTCTGAATTAGGTGCCAGTTATATTTTTGGTAAAATAAATAAAGAAACACGTAAGTTTATTATTATTTAAGTATTGATTACATAATTTATAGATTTCATTTATAACTTAAATAGTTTACCAGTATAATTAAAAATTGTTTTTTAAGACTTTTTTCGGGCACAAAGTAGATATTTTTTAAAATGTAAAATTCAAAGTTAATAACATAATACATATATTAAGTGAGATTTATTTCTATGATTGTTAAGAAATTATTATTATTAAGAGTAATAAACATATGAAAAGACTTCAAACTAAAATATTTAAAGTAACTGAAACAGATGAAAGATTGCCACATATTTACATTTTATCATTTGACATACCTATACAGGGTTATTTATAATCAATTAGCATCCTCATAGGGGCTTATTCTGTACATCAAAACTAACAACTTTTGTCAAAACTCAAAAAAGAAATTTGTTTTTCTATAGAAAAATATCGTGCACCAGCGACAAAATGTATGGATCAGCTGTTTTTTTTTTTAGTTTTGACAAAAGTTGCAAAACTAAAGTTGTTAGTTTTGATGTAGGTACAGAATAAGCCCCTAAAAGGATGCTAATTGATTAGAAATAACTCTGTATACCTACTGAACCTTAACTTCGGCGACTGCTGCCCACACTTGACAACATACAAAGGATTTTCTTAAGATGGTTAGAATAGTTAAGTTCATCAGTTTAGTATGTTTTTTGTAATTTGTCGAGTTTCTCACATGAAGTGTAGTATCAACGGGTGGTGATAGTAAAAACAAATAGTAAAATATGCTAATAAACCTACGTTGTGTACATAAACCCGAATAATCGCCGTTTAATCGATTAAAATCGTTTTAGATACTATCAAAATGTTTTAATTGATTTTTTTTTCTCTTAATTATCTTGACTTTTATACTATGAACGTTTATTAGCTTATAATAATATCATAAAAATAGTTATTTTCTGTTATCTCTATTTCTGCGTTAGCAAGTTACAGTTAATTTGGCAATTAGTATGAAATGCTGAATATTAATAACGCTGTTATAAAAGCCAAGAACAATTATTAATTAAGTATTTATAAAGCATAAATTAGTTTTTTTGACTAACATTTTGGGCATTAAAAATGTGTGTTTATAATTTTATTGTGAAGAAACTACGAGTTCCGTTATTGGCGTGGGAAAGTTCACTAATGTTCTAAATGCGAGTTTGTGACACTGTGATTTTGTTTATTAATATTCAACAAAAAAGATCTTGCAAAGTGGCACCAGACTGTGTACTGTACTGTACCAGCCTTTTTCACCGCAGGACGTAGGCCTACCCACGAAGGGTGATTGGGCCATATCCACCACGCTGGCCCAGTGCGGGTTGGTGGATTCACATACGCCATCGAATTTCTTCTACGGAAGTATGCAGGTTGCCTCACGATGTTTTCCTTCACCGAAAAGCCAGTGGTGTGAAATTCCGTACATAAATCCCAAAGAACTCATTGGTACGGGACCGGGGATTTGAAACCACGACCTCACGATTGTAAGGCGGGTATCACTACCTCTTGACCACCACGGCTTATTAAACTGACTGACCAGACTGTGTACGGTCAAAAAATCCATTAAAATGTTGTAAATAAATGCGTAGACCAAAACAACCGCATTGAAAGCTTAATTTGAAAGGAATTTCATATTTTCCAATTTGATTTTTGTTCAAGGCCGCCATCACGCCGCCATATTTTACAAGCAATGTCAAATGATAATAAGATTCCTTTAAATGAAGATTATTACTTGGTTGCCTGGAAGAAATCGCTTAAAGCGATAAGGCCGTCAATTAGAGACCTATTGTTTTGTTTTATCCTTATATTCTGTTTTTTTATGTAATGTGGTTGTCTAATAAAGTGTTGTTGTTTGTTTGAAGATTTTTATGAAAGGTAAACTCAATTTTTTAAAACAAATAAAGAAAATAATTGAATACTCTACAAGGTAATGGCCTAGGCTCGATTTTTTTTTACCTGACTGTGTATGTTGTATATCAGTCTCTGGCAGCCATATGACAAACTTTGCTTAGTTTGGGGTCAGAGGCCGTGTGTAAGATGTCCAAATATTTATTTATTTATTATTCCATACGACTCAGCTATATAATTGTCACATAAAACTAAGCTCACCCTCGTTTTACAAAATAATAGCTATTGAAAACCGGAAGTGATGCGAATGGCCGGAAAAGCGTCCAGACGGGAAATAGAATTTCGGAAGTTGTCAACGCGGCAAAAATTGCATTTCGGCTTAAGTTACTTTGTTGTAATTTACGAAACATGATAATTCAAATTTTACTATCGTAAGTCTTGTATTCATGTTCTCATATGGAGACCGGCAGACGCCGTATGGGACGTCCCATGTTAATAATAAAACATAATATAATAAATAAAAATAGCCTTTATTTCCCATATTACAAAATTAGTTAAGTACATGTCAAAAAATAGGTTACAATAAAATTTCAATATTATAACTAATTACATGTCAAAAAAGAGAAAAGAAATTTCATTGTTATAATTCCATTATTATTTAGTTAGTTAGTGGTTGAGTCATAGCAAAATTTAGACATGTCAGGTTTTTCTTCTGGGATCATCCAGTTTTAGATGTAGGCCTCCTCCAACTCTTGCCATTGGCTCCTGTTTTGGTCAGTGCGGGTCCATATTTTGCCATCCACTCCCTCAATATCATCTTTATGTAGTATTTTTTCACTCCAGCGGTTGTCTTTTACTCTTGCTGTATGTCCGGCCCATTTCCATTTAAGTTTAGCAGCTGCACGGAGAGCATCTATGATTTTAGTCTTTTGTCTGATAGGTTTGCTGTTCACTTTGTCACTCAGTTTCAAGCCCAGCATGCTTCGCTCTGCAGCTCTTTGGAAAGTTCTTATTTTCGTTTTTACACCTTTGGTAGGAATAATAAAACATAATAATGGTTAAATGTACAAACATTAGTGAGTATTTTATAAAGCCACTACACGTAATTAACGTTAACGTCTTGAAATACCTTAGCATTAAGTTTTATTTAATTCTGTTTTATACGAAATCGTTTGGAACATAAATCACTTTCGTTCAACAACATAATTAAGTGGACAACCTCTTAATTACCAAAAATAATTAAACACCGCGTTCAGATAACTTGAATTTCAATTAGTGTTTAACCTTTTCATGTTTCTTTAACTATCTAGAGAAAAACAGGCACGAATTAAGGAGGTTGATAGTTTGGGGCTTAGGACAATTTACACGGGGCGTGTAGTTTGGGTATTCATTCATTGTACATTAATTAAACACAATTAATTTCAATGGAAAATGCAGAATATACATTTTGTAAAAAGTAACGTTTCCATTATGTATAAACACATATGTATAAACGAATACCTAAACGTAATGAAATTAGTATCATACTTACCTATTTACTTAAAAATAATATTAGATTAAAGAACTACTGTGAATATTACTGGAATAGCGGGCATTTAAAATATCACAATCAATAAATAATAAAAATAAAAATAATATATCCAGGGCCCACTATAGAAGCTTCTTTGCCCACCTCATAAAACTTGAATGTCATACATTTTATCTTCCGGGATAGGAAAAAGTAGGCAGTTACACAAGGAGAAAAAATTTAGAATGCCTTTATCATATAAAAAAATGCAGTTTTGAACGATGTTAAAATACAATATCAATGTTTTAACAGACGAGGGCTCGAATTGAACAAACGCTCAATGTTCGTTTATTCCAACAGTAGCCCCTACCATTCATCCTTACAACGTCTCTGACAAAACAAACAAAGTACCGTACCGGCATTTCCACATACATGGCATGAAATTTTTACAGCTTTTAAAAGAAACAAAACGAATTGCTCAATTCCCGTCTTGAGGTGCCGAAAAGGTACTCGTGTCTTTAATTTACTACATCATTTGGGTTAAGGGGTATTGTAAAATTTTATTGTTACGCAGTAATGATTTTTAATGGCCCAGGGACGCCTTCAGAATCTTGGGATTCCATTTCTGATGTTTTTGTGAATTTCCAGCTTCTTTGGTTGTTTGAGTACACGATTCATTTGTTCAGAAAGTTTATGCAAATGTTTTACGACTGCACTGTACTCTACTGTATCAGCCTTTTTATTAGTTCACTGCAGGACGTAGGCCTACTCACGAAGGGTGATTGGACCAAATCCACCACGCTGGCCCAGTGCGGGTTGGTGGATACACATACGCCATCGAATATCTTCTACGTACGTATTCAAGTTGCCTCACGATGTTTTCCTTCACCGAAAAGCCAGTGGTGTGAAATTAAGTACATACATTCCAAATAATTCATTGGTTCGGTACCGGGATTTGAACCCACAACTTTACGATTGTAAGACGAGTGTCATTACCACTAGACCAGCACGGCTTACTTCTACGACTATTATATACTTAAAATGAAACATTAATACGTTAAAAATCTCAAGACGACGATTTTTATCAAACAAATAATGAAAACAATATACAGGGTTACAGGGTAAGTCGACCTATTCCCGTTAAGGGTGTGTTGTTTAATTTGTTTCTGACTAATTTGACTATGAAATACACTAACCTAAATTTAAAAAAAAACAGATATTTGAAATTGGTATTTATAAAATTCCCAATTTTCGGCTATCAGCTCAGATATTTTGAAACGTGTAGGTCGTATTATTATTTTTATTTGATTTTTACATGTAAAATAATGTTTTATGACCTCACTACCCAATATTGTTCGTAAAATTAACCTTTTATAAAAAGTATTTGAATTCAAATATCTCGAAAACTGTGAGATTTAGGATATGGTGTTTCATACTCAAATCAGTCAGAAACGTAGTAAACTACACACGCTTAACGGGAATAGGTCGACTTAGCCTATAACCCTGTATAGTCGTTCAATATAAATTACACAGTATTTAAGAAGTATTAATATTTTGTCCTCGTTTTAGGCATAAGACTTCAACTAACAAGCCTCCCCAATAGTTCTCCAATAAGACTGGGTGCAAGAGGCTTGCATCCAGCGCGATCCTGCGCTTTTGATAAGTTTATCTGTCCACCTTGTACTTGTGGGTGAACGTAAACGCTGCGCTGGCCGGTACGTGATCTCCAATCAAGTAGTAATACCAATTACATACATAGCTTCAAATATGACAGCCTCGAAATTTCACCATTAAATACAACCTCCGAACAACAAGACAAGCTTTCGGCACGTAAGTCCGTTTCTAAGAAAGCATTTATTCAAATAAAATGCAAAACATTGAAAGCGTATCACAAAGAGGTTTACAACGATTAATTTTCTATTTTATTCCAAATCTCAGATCAAATAAAATATATCCCGAGGTGTGATATCGGCTCGTTTTTAACACCTTATTCATTTTTAACATGTTATTAATACTTTTGCCTGCGGCTGCGCACGTGTGAGGGATCCGTTAATAAGTTTTTATGGCATTAGAAAATTGAATTTAATAAGTTACGGTAGGCAGTGGCAATAAAGATTATTTTTTTACTGCTAAGTGGTTGTTTGGATAGATTTTGAAGAGCTGGGCATACCTGAGCGAGTCTAGCGATTTGGTAATGGACGCTCAGCGGGAGAAATACACAGATATGTATCATATTCAATTGAATTTTATTTACACCATATCGCATGAATTTAGAATCGTATTACGTTAAAAATTCAAAATTACTGTTATAGTAGGTATGTAGCGAGATCTTTTTATACAATAAGTCAAATAATGATATGATAACATTATGAAAAATAATTTACTGATAAACTTAGTTTGAAAGTCATTACACCACCAAGTAATACTAATACTTTTATGATCCATTTCAGATACGTGTAATAAATACGTAAAAATGTAAAACCAAACGTTATAGTTTTGGTCAGTTTTCGAAAGACAATTCAATGACACTAATAAAAGTTAATTCTAATAAAACTGTAAATGCGTACAAATAAGCAGAGTAATTCCCATAATAAAATTATTCGTAGTAATTGTATTTTTTAATTTAACCAATTGAATCATGATCTACATCTACACGTTTATATCAAAGAAACTTCAGCCAAATCAGTTGCAAAGTTTCGTGCCTGATTCAGGCAAGAATTTAATCTGGGCAGAGTAGCAGTCAAACGCAAACATACATATTAGAGAATATAATTTTTAGTACTATTATTGCAGTCGCATGATTGTTCATGTATGACCGACGATTCACAGTGGAAAGTAGAAACGGAAGGTGGTAATGCATGCAAATGCATTATTACTAGCATAATTTCTTAGGATGTTGTATTTATTTTATTTGGATGAAACAGCTGATTTATTATACATTTGTTTGAGACACAAATGTTACATTAAAACTAACTTTATTATAATGTAACTTTAATAAATTGAGAAAATATCTATTTTTTTATTTAAAAAAAATCTTTTAGAGTTTGTGTATTATAAATTGTGAGATATTTTTGTTTTTATCCATGGTCCATATTTATTAAAAACATATCTAATTTTTGACCGACGAACCACCGGAGGAGGTAGACAATTCAACGCATAACTTTTTTTATAGTAGTCCGAGTTCAATAATTCTTTTTTTATTGGAAAGAATATACTTTGAAATTAGTTCCATTTAAATTTTATCAAAATCGGCCGAGCCATTTTTGATAAATCAACAATAATTTGAAAAATGCTACATCGATCCGTGCATAATATTTGCGTTCTAGTGATGCGCCCCGGCTTCGCACAGGTGTATTATACATATAAACATTTCTCTTGAATTACTCTATCTATTAAAACAAACTGCATCAAAATGCGTTGCGTAGTTTTAAAGATATAAGCATACATGGGGACAGACAGCGGAAAGCGACTTTGTTTTATGTAATGACTAGTTTTTACCCGCGGCTTTGCCCGCATGATATTTTGATTTTTGACGCAATATCATTATAATTTATAGCCTATGTGTTTTTCTGATATATAAGCTATATTACTGCAAAGTTTCATCTCAATCCGTTCAGTAGTTTTTGCGTGAAAGAGTAACAAATATCCATACATCCATCCATCCATCCATCCACAGAAACTTTTGCATTTAATATTAGTAGGATTCTGGCTCTGTACACGGGTGAAGTAGGTCATGCTATTTTTTGCAAAAAATAATAATTATTATTAGTGAATGATATAATTATATATCTGTCATCTTAAGTATCAACCACGTGTTTTTATCACACAAGATTCTACCTAACCTTAGATTAGATTAGGTCTATAGTTCTATACCGATCTGTTCTTCTATGTTTTGATCTTTGACAAATCCGCAGTTTAAACTTTTGAATTTTTAATTTGTACTAGTTAATTAGAAAATCCCACCGTCAAAGGCTTTGCTGAAACAGCCGCAGCTATGCCTATTGTTCGTTAAAACAATGCCAGGCTGCGATTGTGAAGGTGCATGCACGATCCAATTGTGACTTAATGACTGGGCTATAAAGCGTTAATCGTTCAAATTGCTAATCGTAAGTGAAGAGATGGAGCGATTACAATTATTGTCGTTATTTTTTGACCGATGAAACGAAGGAGGTATTCGACGCGTATATATAACCACGCATAACTTTTTACGCAGTAGTCCGATTTCAAGAATTCTTTTTTTATTTGAAAGAACATACTTATAGATTGTTTTCATTAAAATTTTATAGAAATCGGCTGAGCCATTTTTGATAAATCAACAAAAATGTTACATCGATCCGTGCGAAATATTTGCAAATTCTGTACACGGTTGAAGTAGGTTTTGCTATTTTTTGCAAAAATAATTATTATAATAACTTCTCCATTTTACACGTATGAGACTTCTATCCACGGCTGACGAAATAAACTACTGGAGTTTTTTATTTATTTATTTATAATTTTGCTAGCGTACTAGCAGCTTGGCCCGCGACAATTTAATTTTTTTGCCATCCTACAGAAGTGTTCCATTTTTCTTAGATAAAAAGTAACCTTCTTAACCTCAACCTCTTTAACCTTCAAACTATATTCTTGCCAAAAATCAAGTTTATCGGTTGCTCTTTTGATGCGTGGAACAGTAACAAACAAAACCCACAAACACGTTTTTTGATTTGTAATGTTAAATTATGTTAATATGAACAACAAATGAAAGGTTCTGATTCATGTAATTTTTCGAGACAAAGTAATGTAGAGTAAGTAAGTTCGTATAGGCCGGGTGGCTAGCCCTGGTGTCAGAGTTTTTAGGCCGCCTGAAGCCTTCTGACATGGCTAAACGGGTAAAACAACCGGGACCTACAATTTAACGTGTCATCCAAACCACGGTAGCGGTCAGTTGGAACATGCCACCCGCGGTCACCCATCCAAATACTGACCGCGCGGAACGTTGCTTAATTTGCTTAATGTAGAGTATATGAGTATGTAATGTGTTTAAATGTTTTGAGTGCCTGTAGTACTGTAGGTACCTACTAGTGAGAAGCACTACCGCGTCTTGATATAAAAGCATTAAATATTGGTTAAATGTAAATTCGGTTTACGGACAATAACTTTACGTACTAAGCGTTATAAGGAAACATTGTTTAATCAACAACTGAAATTAGCCAAACGCGACGCTTAGGCCGGTCGTGCTTCTCTATCGCTTCTTCCGCGCTCTCGCTTGCACGCTCGGCTCAGGCGGAACGTGACACTGCGCGGTGTTCATCGATTTATAATACGTTATCACGTCAAAATGTTGCACAATCTAACGTTTTTCTATTCAAACGCTTTGAGTTCCCTCGCGCTTGCAATCGAACCCAGCATAGTAAAGAGAGCGGCAGTAAACAGCTATTTACTGTCTGAAATTTTATTAGTACTATTCGCAATCAAATCGCTCGCTGTTTTCCCATCGCTCATACTACAGTAATGTAATCGTTAAAATAAATCTTCGTACGATAATGCGAGCTAACGAGTGACGATACAATGCAGGGACAATCGCCGGCGGCCCCTTTCATCCGACACTATGTCGCCTATACTCGCGCCGACGTTAATCGGTCTTTAGTTTTTGCTATTTGCAACATTGTGCTATTTTTGCATTGTGCGTTGTTGCATACTTGCCGGTGCCCCATTACTTATTTATTTCTTATTATATAACTTAAATCTATTCTAAGTATACTTAACTTACAAAAATAACTAAACTATATTAAACCTAATTATTCTAAATTAAAATACCTAATAAAACTTGGCATTGTATAAAGTAGAAACAACAATAATTTTATAATAAAATCAACAATGTTACTTACCTTCCGACATAAATGTCGGGTCGTGGTCGTCGCTTGCAATAAGCGCGCAGCTACCACCCGCAGTTAGAAAAAACTAGCTGACGCGTGAAGACAGTTTTTAGTTTGCGAATCTTTGTCTTGCGACCGGCATTCTTTTAATATTGTATAATAATTAATTAATTGATCGTTCTTTCCACCGTTATATTTATGTGTTGACATTGTACTTTTCTAAGTGATACAGATTGATTTGTTGAAAGTGCGAATAAACAAACTTTTTGTGGTATTAGTGTTTGTGTGTTTTCCTGGATTCCCGGATATCATACCAAGGAAGCATCCAGGTATTTACGGTGCATCATCACACACCCTCAATACTGCAGCGTAGTTATAATTGAGGATGCTCAAATGCGCATTGGTTTTTTATGTCAATGCTAGATTCTGTTTGACATACTTTAGCTGTTTTTATCTACCTGTAGTTTATATAATTTCATACGGTTTTATAAACTACTTTTTTTTACCCGCAAAAAAAAGTTGCCTATGGCACTCTCCTATCTATAAACTATACCTATCAATTTTAAATAATTAAGATGTACTTTTTGACCTTAATAAGCTTTTTATTCATTCTTTCTTTCACTTCACAGAAAAGGTTTCAAAACGTTTTTGTTTGGAGCTTCAATTTCCACGCCTCCTCACTATCTTCTGCCAGTATTTTTACTTCCTTACACTTTATTTACCTTCCTTTAATTTGATCTAGGAGTCTTCTGCCAGTATTTTTACTTCCTTACACTTTATTTACCTTCCTTTAATTTGATCTAGGAGTGCTGTTTATGCCTCAAGTCCAAAGTTTTCGACCAGTGTGTGTTGCCAGTGATGACTTATGGCACAGAAACGTGGTCTCTCACTATGGGCTTTATTAGTAAGCTCCAAGTAGCCCAACGAGCTATGGAGAGGGCTGTGCTCGGAGTCTCTCTGCGGGATCGAATCAGGAATGAGGAGATCCGTAGAAGAACCAAGGTTACCGACATAGCCCAACGGTTTAGCAAGTTGAAATGCCAATGGGCAGGGCACATAGCGCGGAGAACTGATTACCGGTGGAGTCGAAAAGTTCTCGAGTGCAGACCACGTACCGGCAAGCGCAGCGTAGGACGTCCACCCACAAGGTGGACGGATGACCTCGTTAAGACCGCAGGATCGCGCTGGATGCAAGCCGCTTCCAACCGGTCTTATTGGAGATCCATATCCAGGTCTATGTCCAGCAGTGGACGTCCTTTGGCTGATGGATGAATGGATGATGGTGCTGTTTATGCTCTCTTTCTTTTCGTTTCTTTTCATTTTCATTTCGTACAAGTCGACAAGATCGTCTTACCAACGGATCAAATTGTTTGTAAATGTTCCACATGACATAAGTAAGTCGACATTAATCGTGCCGTCTGGATCAAAGGCCAATCCCCGGCATCGCGACTACACGCGTATTGGTTTATCGGATGCCCGGGTAATCTGCGAAATTTCACCGCGCGTCGGTGCCTTTGTTTCGCATTTTTACCGGTCATTCTTAAATTATCCCACATTGAGAATCGATCGGCCAGGACCGATCAGCATTTGGACGGTACTGCTCAAAGGATTACCAGCTAATATAGGGTTACTGTGTCTCAGAACTTAAATCGAGATTTTATAGTTTTTAAGCTTATTTCAGGATATTGGCAAGACTGTAGAATACAAGTAATTTTTTTTTTCGGATTAGCAATAGTTTGTAATTAAAGCTATTTTTACATTATCCAAAGGTTGTCTGAAATTCCGTACATACGTTCCAAAGAAACTCATTGATACGGGATCGGGATTTGAACCCACCATGATTGTAGGACAGGTCTTACTACCACTAGACCACCACGTCTATATACCTCCGCCATTAGATAGATAGATAAACTCTTCATTGCACACCAATAAATAAACACAAAGAAGAAACAGAGTAAAATAAACAGTGTAACAATGAGCGGCCTTATCGCTGATAGCGATTTCTGCCAGGCAACCAGTGTTAGTGTGTCGATTTATGTTTCATTGGTAGTGGAATAGGTATGCAGTGATGAAGCGTGCCTTGGAGGAGCCCTGAATCAAAAATCACTCATTTCTTTCATTGCAAAAATACTTGCAATCAATTGAAATAAATATAAACCACCTTACCACAAAAGATTTAAACACGCTTTAAACACCGCTTAACCAATTTGTACTGTTAAACATTATCTAAAGCGTGCGCAAAACTTTTGTGGTAAGACGGTTAATGTTTATAAGCTGTCCTCCTCCTAGAAATTTCGCTAGCCAAACAATTCAAATTAAATTATACACTTTTCTTGCCTTTTTTAGGCAAAATGATTCAATAGAATATAATTACCTATGTCAGCTAAGTAAGTATAGCTAAAGACTTCAGTTGTTCTAAAATTTCTGCCTCTATACATAGACAACTTTTGGGCGAACGCTTAACCCGGGAAAAAATGAGATGATTTTTTTTCGAGAAGCACGTGATTAAGTGACTTTGTCGATAACATTTTACTATCACTTCATCAAAACTCGCGTGAGAATTCATTATACTAAAGAAAAAAAACTAGTACTCCTCCGTCAGCGAATACGCGCGCTCCCGTCGACTGGCGCACGTGCACAGTCGACGGGAGCGCGCGTATTCCCTGACGAAGGTGTACTAATAACTCTGAAACCGGTCGGTTCCCAGCGGCCCGGCCGTGATATTATACGTGAGTAAAAACCGGTGTTTTCTTTAGTAACATTTTACTATGTTATGCTTACACACGTTAAGGTCTCTGTAGCCCGGGTGCCCCGTATCATTGATACGGCTGATACTGCGGTAGCTACGCTTCTGTAGGTATGTGTCCTGATACATCGTTTGTGAAACGAATGGTCGATGTGACCTTAAAGTTCTCGAATGTAGACAATGTATTGCCAAGTAGTGAAGGTCTCCACGTGAATCTAAGATCTGATCGAGACCACCGGAACACGTTGGATGCCAGCGCTTCGATTCCCTCCATCTTAGCTCTTTGGGTAAGCAAGTTGAAGAGGCCTTAGGTAGGACACACAATTCGTAGAAGTAGAACTGATGGCCAATGATTTACAAAGTTCTTGAGTGAAGACAAGATCAAGAAACTAACTTACATAGGTAGAATGAGGATGAATGTGGGTTTCTAGTATTTTATCCGTGTCTTTCATTCTCATCATTGTCATTTTCTGAAATCAGCTACCTATATAGTATGTACAGCCACCCGACACATACGAACTCACTTTTATTTAGATAGGCCAATACTATCTTTCTTTTACGTAAATAGTCGAACAGTTTATGACTACGGGAACTCCCGCAATTTGGGTAGGTTATTACTCATCTTAATGTTTAATACGGTATGTCTAGTATGTGTGTGACGTATACTTACATTACGTGGTAGATTTATAGGCACAATACTTATAAAAACTGCGTTCTTTACCCAATCGTACCTGGGTGAAGCCGGGGCGGGCAGCTAGTGGAAAATAAGCTTTTTCTCCAGACGTTCGAATTTTTCCATATTCTGGTAACCCTGAGCGAATATGCTGAGTGATTGAACGTGGAACTCGAGATGGTTAAGATTGAGATTTTGGTTAAGAGGATCGTGAATCGACCACTGTTTTCGCGTTCTCTGTAGAATATCGAGAGAATTCTCGATTCATTTTTGGTAAAATTGACGTTCAGGAAGAAAACTCTTTTCGCCCCTTAAATTGTAACAAAATGTTATGTTATTTGTCGCTTGAGTAAAAAATATTGCACGCTCGTACTATGTCTTGTTTTTTTTTTAGAAAAGTTCTTAGTTAATGTTATTTTGCGGTCATTTAAATAACTGTAAAAACTAAGACGTATAATCCTAGCGATTGAAATGCTTATTACATGAAAAAAAATCACTCAAATTGTATTATATTTAGAGGTAGGTAACAGCTTATTGTTTTTGTATGGTCAAGTTGGCGTTATTAATTTATTTGTAATATATTTACGTATAAGTATGTTTATTTTTATTGTATGTATTATTTTGAAGTATTTATGTATGGCTATTATTATGTAGTTCATTTTATTGTTGATTAGGAATTTTTAGTGACTTTCTTTCATTATTTTATTATTATTTTTTTTTTTTTTTTACGTTTACACCGTCCTTGTCGTCTTTACGTTTCCTCGCATCCAAGAGAGGTTGTCTGGAAGAAATCGCTTTTAGCGATAAGACCGCCTTTTGTGCCTTTTCTGTCTTTGTTTCTTTTGTTATGTTTTCTTGTTGGTGTCAATAAAGTGTTGTTGTATTGTATTATATTGTATTGTTGGCGCCTCACGATAGCCTTAAGATTGAAATTTTGGTTAACTGTCGTTGGTGAAAGTTGTAATTTACGTGTCTTGGTTCGTAGGTACTGATGACGATCGAGGGGCATTCCGCATGAGGATATCATCGGGATGAGAGAGGTGAGTCAATTGTTTTAATGAGATTAATGGTATTATGGATTAATTAATTCCATCCATCCATCAGCCATATGACGACCACTGCTGGACATATTTGTTATTATTATTTATTTATTTAATATTTTTTTAATGTATTTGTTTTTTTTTTAATTAATATTTTTTTTTTTAATTATTTATTTTAATTTATTATTTATATATTTTTATTTTATTTGTCTATTTTTTTTTATTGATTTAATTGTGAACTGTACTGTAAGATTAATTAAGTTGACATGTAACATTTATCTGTTATGAATAAAAAGTATATGAGTATACATAGGCCTCCCATAAAGATCCCCAATAAAACCGGTTTGAAACGGCTTACATCCAGCGTAATCCCGTGGTCTAGACGAGATCATCTGTCCTCTTTGTAGGACGTCCTACGCTGCGTTGCTACGTGCTCTCCACTCGAGAACTATACGACCCCGCCGGTCATCAATAGGTACCTACTGCGAGTTATGCGCCCTAATAATTAACTAACAGCAATATTTACAACTTATTTAGTATTGGGATATTAATTACGTATGCGGAAAAATATTTAAAAATATGTGCTATGCGAGATAAACCCGCGTGCTAGTATTCAAATCTTGAAAAAGATCGCCGGATACGGTCGAAATTACAATACAAATATGTAGATGCAATTTTTAGGGTTCACTTTGTTGTTCGTCTGTCCTTCTGTGTGTATGTCAAGACTCTTTATCTCGGGAACGCGTAAAGATATCGAGTTTAAATTTAAACTGTTTACGTATATCTATGGTATCTTACAGTTGTATAAAAGAAAAACTTCTCAGTTATCATTTAAAAAAGTTAGAGCCGTTTATGTCGTACAAGACCGCATATTTCGACACTCACAAAAATCAAAACCTACAGGGTACTTCCCGTTGGCATAGAACTACGAAATTTGGCAAGAAGCAATTGTTTCAGAGTATACATATAGGAATAAATCTGAAAACTATTTGAATCACAAAAAATAGGGCCTCAAAATTCACAAAATATGGGTTCAAAATTTAAAGTGAGTAAATCGTATCATGTACCTAAGGTATCATATATATAAAACAATGTCATTAGCTCATGCTAAAAAAGATTTTTAATTATTTTCACTATGTGTAATTTTCGATGTAAGACTATAATATAGTAATATAATTGTATTTTCGTGATTACTTCAGAATCTAACAAATTGAATTAGAGATTTTGATGTCTAAAACTGCACACCCTTCTAAACATGATAAATTAATTTCGGAAAAGTTAGGAGATCAAAAAAATATTTATATTTCTACCTATGTACATTCGTACGTGTAATTTATTTTTAATTAATTTATTATCAAACGTATTGCACAGGGTTTACTGCAATGCGCACAGATAAAACGTTTCAATATCATTCCTATTACGAGCTAAAGCTATCGTAATAGTGGTAAAGCGTGCAGTTTTAGACTGAAAGGCCTAAAGGCTCTACTTTGATCAGAATTTTAGATCTTTTACCGAACAAATCCCATATATTCCGCAACACTCAAATTATCAGGATTTTCATCCACCAGAAGCATTAGGAACCTGCACAAAAGGCCCTAGCTTGCTGGTAATTACCAAATAGCCAAAGATCGGCTTCCGATACCTTTGATAGTGTTTTTTTATGTTTTTTATATGGTTTTCCTTTGATTCCTGTTCCCTACTATTTGGTTAGTTCCTTTCACAGATGTCACGAGAAAGGACATGTTGTCTGAGACTTTTTTTATTAACCCAGGGGAAATCATTTATACCTCGCCGTACCGAGGAGGCAGGGTAGCTATGTGTAAATCGCACCGAATTTGTCCACGGAGAACCCTGGAGTGTTCGTAGTAAGGATAACGGGGATGGTTACGCAAGTTTCCGCGACATATTGTCTTGATTTAGCTGAGACCTAATTTCGTAAGAAATATTTTTCAATTACAACTACGCGTCACGCCAATAATTACATAATGATTACTGATAAAGCACATCAAGTAACTTCTAGACATGCGCTCGGAAAAACTTCCTTTTACAATATATGTTTCCTAAATATGAATTTTGGTGTGTTTGCGTATTTGCTACATAATTATAATGTCTCGCGCGGCGGGCAAACACCTTTCTCTAGATCTCTATGGTTCCTTTGCATTGGTGAAAAGATTGAAAAGCATCGGCGTGATAGCTTTGGTTTTAATATGTCTGAAATGCGGTTACAATACTTTTAAGTTTATTTTCGAGGTAAATAAAAATGTCATCGGTTCTTATAGGTAGTTTTTGGTTAGTGGTTTTCACAAATACGGAACTTCTATTTATGGTTCCAGATTTTTTAATAGTTTTAATATTGATTTGCGGACATAAAGTTAGGTTTTTAAGGCATTGCCAACAATAATTACTACTGAATGTTTTGAACTTGAAAGATAATTTTGATTCAGCTTTAATTCAAACCCTTATTACATATTAGAATTATACGAAAACAAGTTCATTTTGTATTTTTAAAGTAACAAGAAAACAATATCTCTGTTTATGTTCCAAGTAGCCCAACGAGCCACCCCACACCAAACCACACTGGGTCAGCTTGGTGGATATGGCCCAATCACTTTTCGTGGTCCGCCTACGTCCTGCAGTGGACTATTAAATAGGCTGGTACAGTCCAACGATCTATAAAGAGAGCTAAGCTAGGAGTCTCTCTGTCAGATCGAGTCAGAGATGAGGAAATTCGTACAAGAACCAAAATTGCCGCCACAGCCCTTCAGATTGGCAAGGTGAATTTAATTTCATTTTTCATTTCATTTATTTTTCAACATAGATACAATTATATGTGTACTTGTGAATGTCAAAAAATACATAATAAGGTTACAGTAGAAATAATTCATTAATAAACATAACATTACATTCGAATTGTGATAAAAATAAAAAATATATGTCAAAATACTAAGATAAATGTCAAAAGAAAAATAATATAATAGTACACACGTACACAGCATTAAATAATATTATTACAGTCTAAAGATAGTTTGCGCAGTGAAGCTTTGTCATTGGTGAAATCTACTACTTTATAATAAGCCCGTTGTATTAAAAAGTCCTTTAGTATTTTTCTAAACATAGTTTCTTAATTCACTGGCAACAAGTTATAAAAACATAGGCTATTCATTACAAAAGAATTGCCAGTTTTGGCTAATGAAATCTTTGATAGAATCAGTCTGGACTTGTTCCTTGTTGTACAATTGTAAAGGTCACCAAATGTTTGAAAACAAATGAATTATTACAAGCAGGTGCTAAGGTCTTATTGAAGATCCTTAGGGGAGGCTTATATCCAGCAGTGAACGTCTTATCACTAATTGGTGCATGAATGGAATACCTCTGTAATACGAGTAGGTATGTATAGAGTTGACTTCCTGATAAACTATTTCCTAACTTCTACAACCGCTCAATAACATATCCCACAGAGCTTTTGTGTCTCTTTATTTACGGCTCAGAAACTCAAAACTATTAAAATCCGTTTCTCCAACGAGATATCATTCGCGACAAACACCTGATACCTATTATGCATAATGTATAGAATTATAGATACCGTGGTAGCCGAGGTCGACGACATCGGACAAACGGACAGACGTATCGACGCCGAACGGCCTTCGTGAGAAAGGCTAAAATATGTAGAATGTATTAACATAATCGTGTTTTAGCTTAATAAATTTACTGGCGTGAAACCGGACAGTTTGCGTTTTGGGGAATGCGGGATTGTAAGCTCTACAATGGATTGGGTTTGGAAATGGCGTAGTTGTAATATATTTGAAACTGGTTTCGATTGGTTCTAATTTTCTCGACGTTTTCGAGTCTGTGGAAAAATATAGGTAAAATTATATGTTTGATAATCAACAATTAATTTTCAATTTTTGATGTATGTATCGCTGTGGTGGTCTAGTGGTAATGACACCCGCCTTAGAATCGTGAGGTCATGGGTTCAAATCCCGGTCCCGTACCAATGAATTCCTTGAATTTTTTGTACGGAATTTCACACCACGGGCTTTTTGCTGAAGGAAAATATCGTGAGGCAACCTGCATACGTCCGTAGAAGAAATTCGAGGGCGAATGTAAATCCACCTACCCGTACTGGGCCAGCGTGGTAGATATGGCCCAATCTCCCTTCGCAGATATGCTTACGTCCTGCAGTGGAATATTAAAAAAGCTGGTCGGTACAGTACATATGTATGTATCTACAAAAAGATTATTTTTTAAATTGCTTTTTGCTTTAAATTGATTTTTATTTCTTTTCTCTTATCTCATAATCAAGAACCTTATAGTTTTCCGGGATAAAAAGTAGTCAACGTCATTTTCCAACCTCTTAACTATATACATATTTATAATTAAATTGATTTGTTTCTCTGTTGCTGCGTGAAAGAGTAAGGCTACCAACAAACATGCTTTCGGGTTTATAATATTAGTAAGCATATGATTAAAAATAATGAATACTAGGAACCTACTTAATTGTAGCTTCATACGAGTAAGTAACTATACTCGTACTTCTGACAAAGTAAAGAAGTTTTTGGTGAATTCTAAACGTAAACAAGATTTTACGCCAGTTACGATTTTTATTACAAATAGGCATAGGTACCTAAGTACTTAGATATGCAATACTTACCTAGTGTAATATTCGAAAAAAAAAATAATAGGGTATAGGTTACATAATAAATAAAAAACTGCTTTGAGGTCGCTGTCCACGGGCAAAGTACCTAAGAGGCTGGTGACATTACCCTGTTGGATGGCAAGGCTAAGTTTATTAATAGTATTTTTGTTAGATATAAGTTTTGTTGTTTTTTAAGGTTTATTACGATAAAGTATTATAAAAAGCAAAAAAATCATTATACTTTTTTATTTTTTGTACGTTTTTAGATCAGCTTAATGTACCATCGATAGTCAAATTGCAATGGAGTACTAGGCCAAACAAATCCAGCTCACAGACCGCCTAAAAAATAAGCTCATATAGGTAGGCCAGATAATTAGCTCTGGTGTCATAGTTTTCAACCACTTGAAGACTTTTGAAAGGCTCAAATGTTTTATTAACCAATGAAAAACTACAATGATCTACGGTAGCCATCAATATAGAATATAAAGAAAATTGGGTCGTGCCGCGGAGGAGTGCGAAAGCGTGCCCGTAGCCCCGACACCAAGCGCAGTGGCGGAACACCCAGGGGTTTTGGTGGGTATACCGTCCAGCAATGGGCTGGGACTCCCACATAACCACCCGCCTGTCCCGAGGTACGGTGGTATCTTCAAAAGATTTCCCCTGGTAAAAAAGGCAGGCTCTAATTTCATTTAAGTTAGTGATTAGGTCACTGATTAATAACTTAAAATATGTTTCTGTACTTGTTTAAAAAAATGCCATTTATTCCAGATCTCAATTTCGATGTACAATATTTGTTAGTGAGTTATTACTTAAGGTTTGGACCCCTGTTTGGGTAAAGGCCTCCTCCATCCTTTTCCATGACTCCCTGTCCTTGCCTAAATTTATCCAGTCGTTTCCTACGACGTGTATTATGTCATCAGCCCACCGACTTAATTGTCGACTGACATTCCTTATCCCGATTGCACCTTTCCATCGTGTGGCTTCAAAAACATTCCCCAACCCGACTTGTCATCGTGGGGAATCAGACTGCAACCCTCCATAAAATACAAAAACAAATCAAGATATTGTACTTGTATAAATGTACAATTTATTGGTACATTAGAAATTTCCGAAACTTTTTAAAATTCTTCAAGTCGAATCCATTTTGTAATAAGATATATTAGTTTCGCCCCAAACGTAATTCAACTCAGCGTGTAAATGAATGTGTACAAAAAGCTATTACAGAAGCTATCGCATTTTTCCAATATGACAATCAAAATAAATTGTATTTATAATGATATTATGTTAAATACCAATTCGTATGATAACAGTCAATTCTGTTAATACACCGGTAAGTTATTTGAAAAGTAGGCATTAAGGCAATTCTCTGGATTTGAGACATCGTTTATATTTTAAATTTTGGTTATAATGGCCTATTGAATGACGAAATGGATATTTTTTGAGCTAAACTTAGTATACACATGGTATTTTATAGTCTCCCATTGGTGTAAAGTGACGTAGTCAACCATTAAAACGTCATTTCAACTAATGGAGTGCCGCCTACCCATTCATGGACGCCATTCAGATATCAGTCTGTTTTGTTTATAAATATCAATGTAAATGACTAGACGCAGAAATAAGTAATTTGTATAATGTGGGTTATATAATCGTATGCCAAAGGAAATATTATAAAAGCACGTACCTATGCATAGGGTATATATATAGATTATAGAATAACCTTTTATACTCTTGAGTCTAGAGTATACAGGGCTATTTCTAATCAATTAGCATCCTTTCAGGGGCTTATTTTGTACATTAAAACTAACAACTTTTGTTCTATGACTTTTGTCAAAACTCAAAAAAAAGTTGTTGTTCCGTAGAAAAATATCGTTCACTCTCGACAAAATGGATGGAACAGCTGTTTTTTTTTTTTTTTTTTGGCAAAGTCTCAAAACAAAAGTTGTTAGCTTTGATGTACGAAATAAGCCCCTGAAAAGATGCTAATTGATTAGAAATAACCCTGCATGGACAAAATATAATTAGGTTTATTTTAAGGTCTTCAACATTATGGCCATCATTTAATATGGGCTATCCGCAAAATTGTTCAAAAACTCAACTGTTCTACATTAGGTCGAAATTAAATCAACTATTCCATTCAAAAATATCATCTCGCCAATGTGTGTGGAACAGCTGATTTTATTTTCGCGATTAGGTACTGCGATTATTTGGTCCCATAGTTCGTTTATTTGCTTTTTATTTACTGACTTTAATTATAATAGAATATGTTCATATCATAGTGATGAACATAATAATATACCTACCTCTGAAATCGAAATGAAATCACACTTTGCAAACCAACATCTTTCATATTCGTAATACCTTACAAATAATCTAGATACCTATATGAAGTGAAGTATGAACGACACAATTTAATTCAACTAATAATACATTACCTTTTTCATTAAAATATCTACCTATGAATCTTACGATTGCTATATTTACTCTTTAAAGTCTTTGCCTTAGACAAGACTTCTATTCAAAAAGTGATCTTATTGGAGATCTATAGGTGAAGGTAAAGAGCGCACTGGCAGGCGCCCCACGTTTTTACGATCCAAAAGCCATCGCGAGTTAAGGGCAATCAACGCCATCTAGTGGTGTGCAGAGCGAATATTGTTATCACTCGACCGACGCCGTAGTAACTGTTATCTAATCTATGGCGCAGCCACAGCAAAATAGTACCAACCTACCTATTTGGACTTATTATGTGAACAGGACTATCATCTAGAACTGATGTACTAGGCCGAAAGGAGGTGATTTAAATCATCTTTATAAACATCTTTTACTGTGGAGTCAACCCGAAATTCGAGAAAAAAGACAGCTCTTCCATACAAAACTGCAACTCGGAATCGAAGAAATTCTGGGTTGGCCCCGTAGTAAAAGTTGTTCATAATTATAGTCTTAAAGACCCCCTATCGGATTAGTATAGAGTAAGCAGATGTTGTTGCCCTGTATTGTTTGTTAGGGTTCCGTACCCAAAGAGTAAGACGGGACACTATTACTAAGACTCCGCTGTTCGTCTGTCCCTCTATCTGTCTGTCTGTCTCCAGGCTGTATCTCAAGAACGGTTATAGCTAGAACGTTGACATTTTCACAGATGATGTATTTTTGTTGACTCTATAACAATAAATACTAAAAATAGAAATAAATAAATATTTGAGGGGGGCTCCCATAACCTAACCATAACCAAACCTGAATTTTTAGCCATAACGATGACAGGTAGATTTTTCGATCCATATTAATAACGGTGACAGATAGATGCTTGAAATATTCACAGAATATTAAGTAAAATGATCACTTCAAAAATAAATAATTAAATAAAAAGTAAAATAAATATTTAGGGGAAATATATAGGCTCTCCATACAAGAAACATTGTTTTTTTATTTGATATTAATAACGACAACAGGTAGATGCTTGAAATATGCACAGAATATTAAGTTGTATATTCCCTACAAAAATAAATAATTAAGTTAAAATAAAATATATTAAGGTGGGCCTCCATACTGTACAGAACCCTTCGTGCGCGAGTCCGGCTCGCACTTGGCCGATTATTTTTATTGTAATGATTGCGTATTTTTATTGTACCTACGAGTACCTATATGTTAAATCAAAATGTAAGAAGTAGTAGATGAAGTTTAGAATGATTTATTCCGTGGTGGTTCAATGAAATATCCTACAAAAGGTATGAAAAGGCGGAATTTTTCTTGTTTTTAGGGTTCCGTACCTCAAACAGAAAGAATGGAACCCTTTTAGGATCACTTTGTTGTCCGTCTGTGTGTATGTCAAGACTCTTTATCTCGGGAACGCGTAAAGATATCGAGTTGAAATTTAAACTGTATACGTATATCGATGATCTCTTACAGTTGTGTAAAAGAATAACTTATCGGTTATCGTATAAAAAGGTTAGAGTCGTTTATGTCGTAAAAACCGCATATTTCGACACTCACAAAAATCAAAACCTACAGGGTACTACCCGTTGACATAGAACTATGCAATTTGGCGAGAAGCATTGTCTCAGAGTACACATATAGGAATAAATCTGAAAACTGTACATTTTTATTTAAATAACAAAAAATAGGGCCTCAAAATTCACAAAATATGGGTTCAAAATTCAAAGTGTGTACAAGTTCGCTACTTGTTAGAAGGTGTCCTCAGGGGAGTAGTAATAAAAGTCTCAACCCAGTGGTACAAGCTTAATTTATTCGACCGTTAACAAAAACCCTTCCATTTGCCGAACACAAACGTTTGCGCGTTTTAATTTGTATAGTGGCGCCATCTCTTATCGTTCGTTAAAACTAAAATTGGTTCGCTGTACAAATCGCTTGAACATAACCGCCCACCAAGGACGACTGTCCTTAAAGTACACAACAAATGAAGTACGAGTATACCACAATATTGTAAGAATGCTAACATTAAACAAGTCTATAAACTCTAAATTACAAAATCTATTCTAAAAAAAACTCTTTTATCATACTGTGGTGGGTAAGACACAATGTTTCGATACAGGGCGTTTAAACAACGAATCCTTACATTTATGGATGACGACACGCGTAACCTGATCCAAGCCAGGGTGTCCATTTTCGACGATTTTTCCCATAAGCCATCTAGCAGGTGGCCAACCGTCTTCCTTCACAAACATGATATCTCCCAACTCTGGCTCTGGTGTATTAAATTTCCACTTGTATCGATGCATAAGTTGCGTTAGGTACACTTCGGACCAACGCCTCCAAAGTCTTGGCACAAATGAGGTAAGTATTGATTTCTTTTTAACTTCTTTTTCCTTCTTTAAACTTTCTATTTCTTGATTAAAGTATTGCTGTTGACATTTTATAATCAAAATATCTAATGCTTTATTTATTTTTTGTATGTCTAATCTTTTTATGTTTCAGAATACGTCGACAGAAGACTGCTACCCTCAACAATTTGGTTAATAATGAAAACTTCGTCCACATCTTATCATCGCTATGATTTGCAGTTGCCACGTGTACTGACGCCGGTTTTTCTTCCAGGTTAGTAAAACATTTCTTTGGATTCACGCAATCTATCTTCTTTCTTTTAGTAATCCGTTCATTTGCTTGTAGAATTCTATTGCTTCTGTATGATTCATTATTAAATATTCTTCAAAGTTTTCTTGTATTCTGATTTCAGGTGTGAGTCTTTCTCCAACCTCCGTTCCAGCGACAAGAATCTCTTCAGTGCAATTTCACTAGAATGTCCGTTAATACAACTTGGATTTTCATCTTTAAAAGGCAGTTTCACTATGTATCGATCACTTTCATCCCGCTTCGTAGTCGATGTAAATATACCCTCATAGTGCTCCTCTTCATCCGATAAAACCTTTTTTGTAGATTTTGGTGGCTCTTCTAGCTCCCAAAATGAGTTCAGACGAACATCTGAGCAGACGTGCATGCCAACCATATTTCCTGAGGTAGGTTCTGACTTATTCCGTCCTGACAGAATCCATCCAAATATTGTTTCTTGAGCTAACAAGGAACCCGAAGGACCCTTTATCAACCCTTCTTTTATTATCAACCCGTAAACGTCCGATCCAAGTAACAAGTCAATCTTGTTCGGTACGTTAAATTCTGGATCAGCTAATTTGATATTGTCCAATTTTGGCCATGCCTCGATTTCAACTTTACGCGGTGGTAATAGCCCTGTTAGCTTTTCCAGAATGTATGCTTCCACTCGAATTACACATTGGGGATTCTGGGAGGAGTGAAGTATAACCTCCGTCTTAGCTCGCGCTGTCACTGACGGTTCTTCCCCTAATCCCGATAAATGCTCCTTAATGTGTGTTCTTTTTAATCCCAATAACTGAACACTTGCTTCAGTTACAAAAGATAGATGAGAAGCTGGATCAATGAGAGCTCGTAACTGTGATGTTGATCCAACTGTTGATTCTGCATCTACTAATGCTGTTGCCAACAAAGAGTATTGATGTAAGCCCTGTGATAAAAAAGTACTCTTTGGTGGTGTTTCCTCTTCTGATGGTATTGAAACTTGCGCCACATGTGCCATTCCAGCGCCATCTGGTGGCAGTTTTACTACTGATTTCCTGTTGCCTGATGCCTGAGGACCTTGGCTCGAATGTAAAAGTGAATGATGTCGTCTTTGACATAATTGACAAGAGGTTGTGCTTCGACAGTTTCTCGCAGAATGATTGTTTGCCATACAATTAAAACATAATCTGTTCTCTTGAACAAAGTTACGCCTGTCATCACCCGTTAAGTTTGTGAACTCTTTACAGCTGCTTATTCTATGATCACGTTTACAAAAAGCACAAGATATTTGAGATACATGTAATGCATGAAGCCCGCCAACCGATTTATCATTGTTTGATTGAGGGTTTTCCTCTAACACTTTGCAACTTAGGATCTAGAAATTCCAATGAATGAAACCTTTTTTCCAAAAATTCCGTAAATTGTTCTAAGTTGGGTAATTGGTCCGAATTGATCATAAGTTCACTAACTTTCGCTTCCCAGATTTTTCTAGACTCATTATCCAACTTAAGGCTTACAATGTATATAACAATTAAATCCCAAGATTTTGTATCAATTCCTAAATTTGAAAGACCATGCAACATGTTTGTGGTATTATCGAGCAATTGTTTGATTGCTGAAGCAGACTCTGATTGAATATTACGTTGACTGAAAAACTGTTTTAAAATACAATTAGCAAGATACTGCTTATTGTTATACCTATTGTTTAACAAAAACCAACATTGCTCATAATTGTCATTAGTAATTGTTATATGTTCTATCAAGTGAGCCGCTTCCCCTGTTAAATGACTTTTGAGATATTGATGCTTTTGAACATTATCGATTTGGTTATTGTTATGAATAAGCGAAACAAAGAGGTCTCTAAAGGTTATCCACTCTGTATACTGTCCAGAAAAGATTGGAATACTAATTTTCGGTAGTTTTACAAATGAACATTGTTGGGTTCTGCTGGCAGTGCTGGCACTAGACCCGAATTTATTTAACATTTCTAATAATTCAGCCTTGAACTCCATGTAAAACTCTTCCGCTTCTCCATAAACATCGTTCTCAATGTAATCGCTTCCTTCTGTATCATTTCCTCGAACAATCGCATAATGATTCTTTGTGAATTCTTCCCATTTACTCTCTATAGTTTGCATTCTTGTTTCTATGGCATACTTAGTTAACCGATCTTTTGGGCTTTTCTTCAGGTTCACTTTGGACCTTTGAATTTGAGCATGTATATTTTCTTGAATTTTGATGAGGTCCATTTTGTATCTTATCGGTTGGTAAGTGTTTTCTAAACCAATCGACAATCAATTGAGTTAAAGACAAGTTCAATGCAAACTCCTTCAAAATTTTCTAAGTCGATGAAACGTTATAAAAATGATTCTAAGTGTTTGGGAATTTCTTCACAATTTCGAAAATCGGGCATAGGTTCCCCGTCTGTCACGATTTCTTGAAACTATTCTAAGTCCCTAATCTCACTTCACTAAATTTTACAAGTTCAAACTGATTAACACTTCACTGAATTTAGCTAAGTCCCTGATCTACGTAGTTGATAAACAGTACTCACAGTCTATGTTCACAAACTTTGTATCCTCCTTGAGTCCGTTTCGCGGTGATCCTCTCCTTTTCGGTCTCTGTGGTGCCTGCCGCTCTGGTCCCACTCCGGGTCATCCTCCTTGACTTCAGAATCCCGAAAATCCGCGTCGAACCCAGGCTCAACCTCAAGCCGCTTCCGGCTACGAAGGACCATGTACAAGTTCGCTACTTGTTAGAAGGTGTCCTCAGGGGAGTAGTAATAAAAGTCTCAACCCAGTGGTACAAGCTTAATTTATTCGACCGTTAACAAAAACCCTTCCATTTGCCGAACACAAACGTTTGCGCGTTTTAATTTGTATAGTGGCGCCATCTCTTATCGTTCGTTAAAACTAAAATTGGTTCGCTGTACAAATCGCTTGAACAAAGTGAGTAAATCGTATCATGTACTCGTAAGTTGTCATATAAAAGAATTTCACCAGCACATGCCAAAACAGGTTTTTAATTATTTTAACAATGTGTTTGTACGGAACCCTCTTTTTTTTTATTGCTTCGTTGTTTAAGTGATCCACAATGGTTGCATAAATTACCCCTTTTCAGTTTAGTCTACCCTTTTTTGAATAACCGTGTATTTTAATTAACGATTTAGACATTCACCGTCTTACCACAGAAGTTTTACGCACGCTTTAGACAATGTTCAACAGTACAAGTTGCACGGTTAAACAATGTTTAAAGCATGTGTAAATCTTTTGTGGTAAGGCAGTCAATTTTTTAAATTTATTTCAGTATCAATTGCGATTTAAAATAAAAAGTAGTGTTTTCGAGAATAAACTCTCTGTCCACATTCTACTCTCTGCTGAAACACTACCTGTATTGGCTGTAGGCTTTGTGAATTATTGCGGGTTCCGCACCCTCGCCGCATCAATACCTTAATGGTCACGCGTTTCGCCCGAGGATCCCTAAACTGTGGGAAAAGTGGCAAGGGAAATAAGATAGATTTTTGCTCTATCTTCCATCCATACATCAGCCATAGTACGTCAACTGATGAGCATAGATCTTCAAATAAGATTAGTTGGTAGATCATTCAGTGCGACCCTGCAGTGTTAACGAGGTCATCCGTCCACTTTGTGGATGTCCTGCGCTGCGCTTGCCTTTACGTGGTCTCCACTCGAGATCTTTCGACCCGATTGGTCATCAGTCCTCCGCGCTATGTTCCCTGCAATCCCTGCCCACTATATTCCTATTTTTTCCTATATATAGATATTTCTTGCCTATCCGCTGGGGTATGTCATTAAGATTAAAAACGTCCCTTGCAAAATGTCAAATCCATAGATCTCGTGTGATGGGACTAGTAGCGGTTACTTACATATCTCAATTACTTTCGCACCAAACTCTGCTCAAAATCACATCAAAGTTCTAAGTTCAAAGTTCAAATGTATTTATTTCAATGAAGTACCTAAGATGCACTTTTGAAACGTCATACGTCATGAATGTACGGCGAGTACAATTTTGAAATCATTAACAAATTGCGTGAAAAACAATAATATAACCTAGATTAAATGATAGGTCGCGCGACTAATCATTAATCCAAGAATATACACAAAACAAATGAACAATAACAATAAAATTATTAGTACAATTATAACCTCATCGAAAAATTACAACTTGCCATATGAGTTATGGAAACTCACCACTCCTACCAGCTGGGTTGGTTGGTCGGTTAACACCACTCAAATAAACTATAATGAGATTAACTTACATTAGATTTCCTTATTTAGGTCAGAAAAAATATGTCAATTTAAATCAGCAATTTAACTTAAAATGTCTGATAGAGATAGTCATAAATAAGCAATTGTCAAATAAAATAAAAATGTCAACATCTACGCGTACTTAATGTTTCTCATTATAAAATTATTACCTACCCAAATAGCACAACAAATCAATTATTCATATACGCTCACAGTAAGCTACAGCACACTGCAGTCTGTGAAGTAAGTATGTTTTGTAACAAGATTATTTTTTGCAAAAATTAGCATGGCCGACTTCATCTGTGTACAGAATTCGCGAATATTTCGCACGGATCGATGTATCATTTTTCACACTATTGTTGATTTATCAAAAATTGCTCGGCCAATTTCGATGAAATTTAAATGGGACCAATTTCGAAGTATATTCTTTCCTATAAAAAAATAATTATTGAAATCAGACCACTACAAAATAAGGTGTGCGTGGTTATACATACAAAAAAATATACGCGACCGAATTGTATACCGTCGGTGGTTCGTCGGTCAAAAATGCGTTATGCGGTGGTACATTATAAGACAAGTGTATCTCGCGGCGATCCCTGAGCAAAGAAAAACCCTCTCTGTGGATCTCTATGGATACGACACATACAAACTCAAGCACTAGTTTTAATAAGCTTAAAACAACATTAAAAAGTCATTGAGGTATCATTATTAATATATCGAACTTAATAGTTATGTTATATTGATAAATATTAATACATAAACTAGCTGACCAGGCGAACTGTGTTTCACGCAATATCTTTATAAAGGTGACGTCCACAAGTGGTATATTATTCAGAGAAAAATCGAACCAAGATTATATATACATTATTTTGATTTTTTTATCCCTACATTTTTTTTAAATGTGAAAAATAAATTGTATGAATAATAATACAACTTTGTATTTTTTCTAGTTTAGCAATAATAAAGTGCTTCTATTGTTATTTTACTTGCATTCGTAGCTGATTCTTCCACATTCATCTCTGAATTAGCTAAAATTAAAAATTATAACCTACCAGTGTGACCAGGTAGTAGGTACAATGTGACAAAAAACACTTAAAAACTGTGTCTAATTGGTAAAAATGCTTCTATTTAACAATAATGGAGGATACTTAACCAGGGTTGCTAGAGATAAACTACCTATCGAGCCAAATATACTTATTTATCCTAATAGATTCAAAATTAATTTAAAAAAACGGAGGACTTTTTTTATTTTTAACTGATGTAATAGACTCACAAAAATTAGACTTTCTCTAAATGTAACGAGTGTTGTGGTTAAAATTATTGATTATTATTATACCAGCCTCCATACATTTTGTGGACATCTCCTTTATAGCATATGTGTTGATGTATAATAATCATTACTATTGCAAAGTTTCATCTCAATCCTTTCAGTATTTTTTGCGTGAAAGAGAAACAAATATCTATACGTACTAACTTTCGCGTTTATAATATTATTAGGATATATACTTTAACATGAAAGGTAAGTAAGTTTCCGAAATTAGATGGAGCTAACAACAACCTCTGGAAAAACATCCCATAGGCCCTAGCTGAAAAAACAAAATTGTACCAAAACCAACCCTCTGTGGACAAAATTATTCAAACAACAAATTAAAATTTAACAATCTTTTGAAGATGAACGACGCCAAAAACCAATATCCATTTAGAAAGTGAACTAGAAAGGGTGAACTGAAACATACCTTAAGAGCTGTTTGAAATTTTCATTCGTATTTATACACTGATGACCAGTTTCACTTGAGCTCTGAGACGCGTACAGACCCTGTGAAATATAAGACAATATTGAAGAATTGGAACAGGAATGTTTTTCTACTTTTTAAATAAAGTATATCACAGGTGTTAATCACGTGTCATTTCAGTAGATAACTGCTGTTATAGTTTCGATCGCATTTGGCGATATTTTTCAAGGTTGGAGTTGCTATCTGTTCTATCCTAGCACGCGGGCTTTCTTGCATAGCACTTTTCTACTTTTATTGCGTTGTTTTTGTAAGGTTTTTTTTTTTGTAATATACTAATATTATAGATCTATGTATGAATGTATTTATACATAGTATTTGATCTTCCTATGGTATGTATACTTAGAGATCAATGCACGCATAATTAGCTTCGAATAATATGGAACGAATTTTTAATTTTCCACTACATAAAAGTCCACTTTTTAATATAATTTTATTTGAGACGATGATTCATTTTGCTCTTATTTATAGTATACCTACTCTATAGTATACATACTTTTTTTATTACTAACAATTAGTTACAGGTCATCTAAATATTACAATAATTTACTTTCAATTTTAAACGTTAAAAGGCACTCAACTACATAATTTGTTTAAGAATAAATACAATCAGTAACTTATCTCAGTTAAGTTATTCAATCATAGGAAATAAAAAATCAAATCATTACAATTATTACATCTATAAATAACTACATAACTAAATTATACCTACCTATCTGTAATATGCTTAGAAATATGTATTATTTAAAATTACTAGCTGTATCCATGTTTCCTAGATCATTAATTTTTTAGGGATAATAAACGGTTCATGAAACTCTCCGACGCCTAATCTAATCCATCTGTGCAAAAAATCAAGTTGAATTTTATTGTCTCTTTGTTGTTGCGTAAAAGAGTAACAATCAAACCAACAAACACATTTTCGGATTTATAATAAGTAATTAATTAGGTTTCATTTTAATTTAGCGGGATTTAAAATAGCCCATATTACTCTCCGAACCCTAATCTATATCCGTGCAAAAACAAATTTGATTCGTCTCTCTGTTGTTGCGTAAAAAAATTACAAACTACCAAATAAACCAACTAAGTAAAGAATAAGCGCACTTTCGGATTTACAGAAATTTTAATAAGTAAGACTGCTAAGTGAAAGATTTAAAGACTGCTAACTCTTTCGGTTCGTCGGTCAAAAATGCTACGATTTTTGACCGACCGACCGGAAGAGTTATACAATTCGACGCGTATATATTTTTATGTATAACCACGCATAACTTTTTTTATAGAAGTCCGATTTCAATAACTCTTTTTTTATTGGAAAGAGTATGCGTTGACATTGGTCTTATTTAAATTTTTTCGAAATCGACTGAGCCATTTTTGATAAAACAACAATATTGTGAAAATTTTACATCGATCCGTGCGAAATATTCGGGAATTCTGTACCTACACGGGTGGGTCAGTCACGCAATTTTTTGTAAAAATAATTATATTATGTGTAAAACACAATTGTACAGTTTTCAGCTCCTAGCAGAATGTTTGTACTTGTGTATAGAGAAATTCAAAGGTCTACATTATTTGGTGGCCGTTCATCACTCGGTTTCGAGGGGTGGCCGATTTACAACCCTTTTGCTCCAGATTTATGTGGCGTTCTTGGGTTAAGTTAGCCCCCACATGCAGAAAAGATCGCGTTTCTTTATTTTATAAATGGCCGACGGAAATAGACAGGCTTTTTTGGCTTTTTTGGATTCATGTGTGTTCTTATTTTTGTGATGGCTATTGGATGGGTAACGCATGGGTATTGGGGAAAAGGCTTGGATGTTACAACTAGTATAGTACTTTTAGGTTTTTACTTACATTTGAACAACATTTTTTTGGTCTTATTTTTGACGTGATTTTTTGTGAAAAAATATTTATAAATATATATATATATATACGAAGCCGAAAAGGTACATCTGACAGCTTAACTCTTAGTGAGTAAGGTGGTATAAGGTGATGAAAGTTTTAAGAAAATGACGTGAGCAAATGTGTAGCTAATAATTATGTATTCAATTCAATTCATTAACTCTTTCTGGTTAAACCTTTACATAGTCTATTCCATATCAATATTATGTGCTTATAATGATTATGCTTTAAATCAAACGAAATACAGTCAAATTAACTAACAAGAGTTCGCTTAAGACTTCTTTGACTAATGATTCTTTCCTTCGTCACGACTTTTGTTTTAATTAAATAAACTAATTTAGTGAGTTCATTTCTCGGACATAACTGAATAATCTAATTAATCAAAATCGTGCAGACAGGTATGCCTAGTTCTGAACGTGAAGTTATCGTGAACATTTGTTCATTTTTCACATAAACATTTAAATTAAATGAAATATCTTTATTCGACAGATAGGTAGGTACATAATAGGTACAAAAAATTTATAAAACAACGAAAAACAAAAGTGTCGAAAGGGAGTCACCACAGCTATAAATGTAACATAAACTAAACAACCAGTTATATGAAGACTACCCGGAGTTGAAATGGCATTATTTTGTTGCAATCATTTTTAGCCATCTCTCTCTCTCAATATAAATCATGTCCATTACGATATTATTATAATTTCAATCTATTTTGCGTAGTGTTTTTCTCAAATTTTATTCCTATATGTGTACTCTGAGACAATGCTTCTCGCCAAATTTCATAGTTCTATGTCAACGGGACGTACCCTGTAGGTTTTTATTTTTGTGAGTGTCGAAATATACGGTTTTTTACGACATAAACGGATCTAACTTTTTTAAACGATAACTGAGAAGTTTTTCTTTTACTAAACTGCAAGAAACTATAGATATACGTATACAGTTTAAATTTCAACTCGATATCTTTACGCGTTCCTAAGATAAAGAGTCTTGACATACACACAGACGGACAGACGGACAACAAAGTGATCCTATAAGGGTTCCGTTTTTTCCGTTTGAGGTACGGAACCCTAAAAAGCAAGTAAAATGCATTTACAGTCAATATGCTATATGAATAATTGAGTAGCAACAAGTCCTAGACCCCCGGCTCGTGTGCCGTACAGTGGCGTGCACTAAAACCCAGATAACACGACTCATTACGTCCACCGTGCACGGCCGCGGAGCATGTTCCCCGTATCTATGTCAGTTAATTTTCCACCAAGTGTAATTACTGTGTTTCTCTTTGTTTTTGCTACTAACTTTATTTGCATAGTGCGGTAAGGGGATCGCTTCTCGGTGTATCGGATTGGGCAAAGAATGGAGTTGAAGCTATTTTATTGGTTTTATAATTTTCTGTTTCCTTGGCCTTTGTGGAACATTCAAACTTAAAACTAAGCAATTTTTTAAGCCAATCTGGGATACATATTATTTTTCGTTACAAAATAATCATGCATTGCTAATAATTCAGTAAAAATTTAGCTATTTTTTTTTGTTATGATTTTATTTTGAGTGCTTTCCACACTAGATTTTTTTATCTCAAAGAGTTATCTTTGTGATAAGCACTTCAAAAATCTGAAGCGAACGCAGGATTTGAACCTGCCCCTTCGGATCACTAGCCCGACGCTCTAACCAACTGAGCCAGCCCGCCTCCTACGCAAGCTTCAAATTTCTGAATTAAATTATTTTTTTTTGTTTATTAGTACCTGTAAAGAAGTCCTAATATCATTTTAAGTACATTTTATTGCACTGACAACTAGCTTGGCGTTTGACATAGACATAGAGATATAGACATAACTTTATTTGCAACAAAAACAACACATAATACAAGACAAACATCAAAAATATAGTACATAAATAAATAAAAACAGTAATTATATGTTAAATTTTCGCCACTAAACAGGTTTGACGTGTTGAACATTTATTCAAACATTTTTATGTAGACTTTGTGCATAATGAGAACCGTTGTGGCGTTAAACGGTGAACTAACAATAAGATTTTAATCGGCAGCCAAGGTACCGACTACTTAGTAGACGCGAGTCTACTGATGAAAATCGAATTGGTGTCTACCAAGTATCAAACACTCATAGTTGTACTAGCAATGACAGAGCAGTGTAGTTGTCAACGTAACAAAATTATACTCTATATTTAACTTGATCTCTGCGACAGCTGTCAGAAAAATCACGCCTATGAAGTCCTGAATTTCTTAATAGTACAGACAGTACCTGTCAATGTCATACTTTATGGGCATGTCGATTAGTGATGGGCGACGAATGATCGTGACCACAGAGTTTTAATTAAAATATCGATAGTAAATACTGACGATATTTTAAATAAAACTTAATTTATTATTAATTTTGTTGTATATTTTAATATCATAACATTTTTTACATGTGAAATTAAATTAAACCCAATTATATGTTACATTAGCATCGATAATAGTGAAAAAGTCTATAAATACTATCGTTACATTATTATGAGTATTTAATTAATATCAAAACATTATTTACATCTTAAATAATAGTAAGTAAATAAAATCCAATTTCTCACCTTCAACTACTCATTCGATTTCATTACAACATTGTTTGAAAATCGATTTTTTTCCACCACTATCTCAACTCTAAATATGTCAATATGTAACTGTCGCAGAGATCAAATTAAATTTAATATAGTAAAATAGCACACGGGCGCCCTCGCCTACGACGCTTCTCTTTTTGCAAACATTCTACCTATTATTTTCCAGTTATAGTAGATTTCAATCAGCGTTGTAGTAATGATATAAAAAACTATTTTGGCTGTACGTATTTTTTTAGTTAGTTAATTTGAATCGAATACTTATACTCCATAAAATTTAACTTGATCTCTGCGACAGTAGAAGATTGACATTTTTAGAGTTGGGATAGTGGTGCAAAAAATCGATTTTCAAACAATGTTGTAATGAAATCGAATGAGTAGTTGAAGGTGAGAAATTGGATTTTATTTACTTACTATTATTTAAGGTTAAGTATGTACACATGTAAATAATGTTATGATATTAAAATATACAATAAAATTAATGATAAATTAAGTTTTATTTAAAATATCGTCGGTATAAACTATCGATATTTTAAATAAAACTCTATCTAAAACTCTGTGGTTACGATCATTCGTCGCCCATCACTAATTGGCATGACCATAAAGTATGACATTGACAGGTACTGTCTGTACTATTAACAAATTCAGGACTTCATAGGCGTGATTTTTCTGACAGCTGTCGCAGAGATCAAGTTAAATTTTATAGAGTATAAGTTAAAATATTCATTTACCTAAAAGAGGATTTAGTTTCGACATTCAGAGACTCCATTGCTTCCTCTGTTCCACTACAAAACCCTAGAATAAGTTAATAGAGACATTGTTAAACCTCGTTAGTTTGATCAGATGCGCTCGCGGGCCACCAGGAGCATACCTACCCTATACCTAGTACCGTATACTTGTTACAAATACCTATAAGTATCAGATAGTGGTATCTGTTAGGTACTTATGGTATCTATCTAGGTAATAGTAATTTTTAGGTAATAATATTTAATAGTAATTTTTAGGTAATAATATTTAATAGTAATTTTTAGGTAATAATATTTTTTGTAGTTAGTTAATTTGAATCGAATACATAAGTTAAAATATTCATTAACCTCAAAGAGGATTTAGTTTCGACATTCAGAGACTCCATTGCTTCCTCTGTTCCACTACAAAACCCTAGAATAAGTTAATAGAGACATTGTTAAACCTCGTTAGTTTGATCAGATGCGCTCGCGGGCCACCAGGAGCATACCTACCCTATACCTAGTACCGTATACTTGTTACAAATACCTATAAGTATCAGATTGTGGTATCTGTTAGGTACTTATGGTATCTATCTAGGTGATAGTAATTATTGGTACATCCGTCCATCTGTCTGTCTGTCGCCAGGTTGTATCACGTGAACCGTGGTGGCTAGAACGTTGAAAATTTCGGCTGGTACACTTATCCCTACCGCGCTATCCCCCCTGGTAGGGATAAGTTCACTTTTTGTAGATTTAGTTCTACCAGTAGGGATAGGTGCACTGACCATTTGTGTAGTGCACTTATCCCTACCGAGCTATATTTGGTAGGGATGGGTGCACTGCCTATTTCTACTAATTTCTACTACTCGTATTATATGCTTTTCACAGATGATGTATTTCTGTAGCCGCTATAACAAAAAATACTAAAAATGGAAAAAAAAAATGTTGAAGGGGGGCTCCCATGCAACAAACGTGATTTTTTTGCTCGATATGAATAACGGCAACAGGAAGATGCATTAAATATTCACAGAAAATTAAGTTGTACCTATATTCCCTTCAAAAATAAAATAAAATATATTAAGGGGGGCTTTCACACGGTACGGAACCTTTCGTGCGCGAGTAGGTACGACTTGCTCTTAGCCGATTATTTAATAGTTCATTTCTTAGCTTATATAGAACATGCCACCAAAGATGAGACTTGAGAAATCACTTTGGTTTGTAATAAATATTCAAATTGTGGAGAATATATATATACAAACGTTTAAAAAACTTATATGAAACCATATTATATCTTCTTTGATGAAACGTTTAATAGATATACAAAATCTGGATAATTAGTTTGTACACGCCTGTACCTGCGCAAGATCCCCCACCACTGACGCTCGTCAAGTCTCATCTTTGGTGGCACGCACTATACCACAACGAATGGTGAGTAAAATTCTCTTCGCTGGCCCAGTGCGGGTAGGTGAATTCACTTGAATTCGACAATGAATTTATTCTACAGACGTGTGTAGGATTCCTCACGATAAGCCGGTGGTGTGTAAATCTGTTTATAATTTCCAAAAAACTCATTAATAAGGGCCGGATTTGAATCCACGCTTCACATGTGTAATGCGAGCGTTCTTCCACTAGACCACGACCACATTATTTGTACATATCTGATAAATTTTGTAAATTAATAGTACCTATGCTATGGGACTGAGAGGGCTATACTTGGAGTCCCGTTCTGTGAGATCGAATCAGCTATGAGGAGATCCGTAGAAGCAACCAACGTTAGCAGTGCCAGACTGCCAGTAGCCAGTGTATTGGCCAGCTGAAATAAGAGTGGACAGTTTTATTGATATAAGTGTCCCTGAAAACATGTACTTAGATAAGTATACGGGGTCATAGGTTTTAAACGCAAATCTGGGACTTTTGGAAAATCACGAAGAAATAATCAGCTTTTTCATACAAAAAGTTCGTCAACGCGCGGCAATATGTATGGAGAAGCGAATTATTTTTTACGCATTTTCAAAAGCCGTAGTACAAAAGTTGTTTGTCTAGATTTACTAGACCCGCCTTTAAAAGGTTTTGCGTTTATACCTATGACCCTGTATACCTATCTAGAGTTATATTACTTGTCTAGTCGGGGCATACATAAAACTAGCCTGAAATAGAAAAAATTTTTTTGATAAACTTGATAGTATAACTCTGCAAATATTGATCCTAGCGTAAAAATGATAATGACCAAACTTGTGAGAAATTAAATTTTCAACAACTTTAGATACCATCATTTTTGCTCTAAAGTTGAAAATTAACGAGTTATTTCAGAAAAACGAAAAAATTGAACTTTAAAACAGGCGAATCCTCTACCGGTATTAGTTCGAAAATCGAGATTTATACTTCCAACCACCCCTCCGACGTTAAAGAAAAAAAAATCGCTCCCCGGAATTGTTTCTATTTAAATGTCTGCCCCGACTGGACTATACAGACAACAGCTGATATAAATAGTATAGGTACCTAGAAAAGTACTTTATATCTCTGTTGATGGTAGTCATGCCCGGTAGCCGTCGGTTTATTATGAAATCACAATCTATATGACTATAACTCGTTTTAGTGCTTGAGCCATAAAATATTGAGAGGAGTAGAGGACCAGTTTTATTCCTTATTTTTAGGCAGTAAAGTTTTTCTTGATGAAAATACTACTCACCGCAGTTATTAATTTGATTTTTTGATAAGGTTGTTTTGGGTTTTATTTTTTAAATTTTTATTAATTTTTTAATTTTAATTTTTTACAGTTTTCGATTAATCAGCATTTCTTTAAAATTTAGGACTACCCCAGAATATCACCATTAGATAACTTTCTGTATGGTACCCACAACACGGGTCTCGAGCCTAGTGTGGGACCAAAGGATATTTCGCTTATGAATCCTGAATCTAGTTATCTTGCCAAATTTCAACTGTTATTCATGTATTGTTTTACTTCAACTGTTATTATTGTATTCATTCGAGTATTTCAATTTTAGTAACTAAATAACTTTCTTTCTTCTTTCTTTCTTTCTTTATTTTGGCTACTTTAGTAGAAACCTTATAGTTTAAAGCTGCACGCCCCTTTGGTATATACTTACCACGATTACTTTAGGAATGATACTAGAACTTTTTACCTGTATGCATTGCAGTAAGTCCTGTACAATTGGTACGTTCGGTTATACGTAGGTCTATAAGTAGACATAGTAGGTAAGTAATATTTATTTCATACGGGTATCTTTTCCGAAATTAAGCTATCACATTAAGTAGAGGGCTATGCAATTAAAACTGAAAGAACTCTTAATTACCTTATTAAACCTCTATACTTCTGTATTAACATGGTAATAACGACTCAATCTATTTACTTTTGTACCCTTTTAGGTTACAAGTCACTTTTACACCACTGACAAGTTTTCATAAGCTCCGCTAGATGGCGCTATTCACAATAATAGTTAATAGCTATGAGTTGTTGGGGACATCCGGGAATCGTATGGGAAATTCAACCATCCATCAACCTTAGGATGTCCACAGCTGGACGTAGGCTTCCTCTATCGATTACCAATAAGACCGATTGGAATCGGCTTGAATTCAGCATGTTCTTGCGGTCTTGATTAAGTATTTACCTACATCGATAGTTCATTTAGTGGATGTTCTAAGTTGCGTTTGCCGATACGTGGTCTCAATTTGAGAACTATACAGCCGCATCGGGCATTTCTTCTGCGAACAATGAACAAACGATGAAAATTTTGAAGTCAAAGTTTTTTATTTTAATTGTCTACTGTCTAAATTTTATGATGTAGATACTTAGTTCATAAAACAACTATGATTCACAATTTGTTAAAGCACTTGACTTGACTCTAATTAACAAGTCTTGAAAATAAATTTGAGCTTTGGAAAACGGTAGCATAGAAAATGAAGATTAAGCCTGCGTTTTACGAAAATAACTGAACTGTAGAAAAGCCATTAATGCATTGTCATAAAAGTTAAACCATATTTGCAGAAGAGATGTTAGGGTGAGGTTACACCAAGCTTAAAGACAACAGAGAACACTACCTAGATGCAGACTTATTAAGTATGTAACAATAAAGTTAAAACTAGCCGTTTATAAAAACAACTTAAATCAAACTTTTATCGATTCAAAAGTTAATTCAATGCTAACTAACTACGTGTTATAGTGCTAGTGCCGCATATAAAGAACACAATAATTTAGTTTCTTCGCTTTATTAGAGGAGAGTAGAGACAATAAGAAAAGTGTTGATGGACACATTTTAGTTATTATACTTACCTAGCAATTTAAGTTAGATTTGAATTAGATACTTACTAGCCCATGGCTAGATAGTATTTTTAAGCAGTGCTCATCGGCGTTTCTTATACAAAAAATCGTTTAATTTTGAATTGTACTTCGTTCCTATGTAAAATGAAATATAATAAATGTTATAAAGTTAAAAAAATGTGATTTAGTTTTCGTTCTGTACTTTTTAAGCAATATAGTAAATGTGAGAAAATTGCAACGGCTCTACAATAATAAAAAGCAATAGTAAAAAATAGTGCGTGGAGTCCTTCCGCTCGGAAGAAGTAAAACTTCGACGCAACAGTGCTTTCATACCCCCTCCATGGTAGCGTTCCTTGTTGGAAGTCGCATTACAAGTTTCACTTCAATAAGTTTAGCTTGCTGTTTTGGCTCTAAGTCGATTGTATGGAGTCGATTGATATGTTTTTGTCAAAACATAATATTTTATCGCATTATTAACGACTAGCTTTTGCCCGCGCTCTCGCCTACGCGATATTTTAATTTGTATGCTATACCATAGGAACCTTTTATTTTTCCGGAATAAAAAATAATCTAAGTCACCTCTTAACTCATGCCAATAACCAAGCCAAAAATCAAGTCGATCCGTTGCTTTGTTGCTACGTAAAAGATTAGCAAACCAACCAAGTTACTTTGCGATTTCACTTTCACCAAAAATGACCTACCATTGATAATATCAATGTATAATATCACTATATTTAATATACGACCTGCTAAAAAATTGGATAACTGGCCCACGTGATAGTTTAATTTTTCTATTACTTTTTCGGGATATAAATTAGCCTATGTCAGTTTTCGACCTCGCCATTGCAATCAAGCAAATCAAGTCGATCCATTGCTCTGTTGCTGCGTAAAAGAGTAAAAAACCAACACACATATTTACCGAGTGATATAAAGGTGTCTCTGCTCTCAGTGTGTCCCCGGCCGGAGCTCCCAGCTGCTCAACTCTTTCAGGCTATTTCGGTGCGTTATTAAGCCCAACTGTCATACCACATAATATGACAATAACCATATTTTGCTTCATTTTGTCACTCTGAAGGGTGACAAGTGAATGGCGTGACATATCTTATTGGAGTCACTATTTATGGCAGCTTTTGAGAGCTGCCGTACCGCTTTTAAATACAGATGTTAAAAATACCGGACAAGTGCGACTCAGACTTGCACACCAAGGATTCGGTACAAATCCAGAAAATTTCACATAGTTTGGAAGTAACAATATCTTTATTGTACACCAAATATAAATATGTGTAATATTATAAATATTTTTGGGACATCTTACACACGACCTCTGACCCCAAACTAAGCAAAGCTTGTGATATGGCTGCCAGAGACTGATATACTACATATATTTATTTTTAAATACATACTTATACCTATAGATAGTAACTAAATAACACCCAGACACAGAGCAAACATTTATGTTCATCACATAAATATTTGCCCTGGGTGGGGATCGAACACACGCCTCTTTGATCCAGAAGTTAGGGTCACTAACCACTGAGCCACCGAGTCATTCGTCGTTCGTCAGTAAGTTGTTAAAATCTCTATACCATAACCATCGACAAATAAGTTTTTTTTTTTCACCTTTCTCGTGTTTTGTGAATTTTGAGGCCCTATTTTTTGTGATTTAAATTAAAATGTACAATTTTCAGATTTATTCCTATATGTGTACTCTGAGACAATGCTTCTCGCCAAATTTCATAGTTCTATGTCAACGGGAAGTACCCTGTAGGATTGATTTTTGTGAGTGTCGAAATATGCGGTTTTTTGCGACATAAACGGCTCTTACTTTTTTAAACGATAACTGAGATGTTTTTCTTTTACAAAACTGCAAGAGATCATTGATATACGTATACAGTTTAAATTTCAACTAGATATCTTCACGCGTTCCTGAGATAAAGAGTCTTGACATACCCACAGACGGACAGACGGACAACGAAGTGACGGACAGACGGACAACAGTAATTCTATAGGATCACTTCGTTGTCCTATAGGAGGGTTCCGTTTTTTCCGTTTGAGGTACGGAACCCTAAAATACTAAAACTGACAATTAAGTACCATTGTTATTGATTTTATGACTGTCTAGTCAAAAAATCCTTTGTCCTAGCTTTTACCTGCGGGTTTGCCCGCTTCTTATTTTTATGCTATCCTGTAAGAAATTTCTATTGCAAAAATCTATTCACACAACATTAAAATTTAATTCACACATACATTCTCACAAATTTTTCTTTAGTAAGATATAAGACAATTAGGCGGCTTCAGGGTTTGAAAACTCTGATAACAATGCTAGTCATACGGCCTTTACGAACTACTTACTTACCAAATAACCCATCCCGTGTCAGACTTCAATTATACACTAATTAATACAATATATTGACTCAGCAGTCGGTGTGACTCGCCGTTCTCTTTAATTAAAATTTAATAGCCCATTGTACCATTTAAGTACGATTTTCCATAAAAGAAAACTAGAGGACAAGTGTCTTAAAACAGGCTTTGTTGTCATTGAAATAATCTTTTTTCATACCACAATATTTATACACATTATAATCATCATCATTATCAGTCGTACGTCGTCCACTGCTGGATATAGGCCACCTGTATTTCAATAAGAACGCTTGAAAGCTTACTTCCCGCGCGAGTACATAATTATGTAGCGAGCGCATCAACTGTCTTGATCAGATCACGGGTCTACCTTGTCGGTAGACGTCTTACGCTACGCTGGCGGGCCTGAAACACATTGTACAGACCTACCCACGAAGGGTGGTATCAGTCTCAAAGAAATCATTGATACGGGACCAGGATTTGAACCCACGACCACACGCATATAAGACCAGTGTTACTACCAATAAATAGCACCACGGCATGTAGAATATACTAAACGAATAATTACATATTTTTCGCAAAAAATGGTAAAACCGCCTTCCATCGTGTACCTACTAAATTCGAATATTTCGCTCGAATTGTTCACATTTTTTGTTGATTTTTCAAAAACGGCTCAGCCGATTTCTGTAAAATTTAAATGGGACCATTTTAGGAGTATACCCTTTTGAATAAAAAATATTTTTTCGATTCGGTTCACAATACACAAAAAAAACATACAGACGAACATAGAACCTCGTCCTATTTGGAAGCCGGTTAAAAACGGACAGACGAGCAGCTAGTAAACAAAAAAAACTGAATATAAAGCTTGCTGCACGCCAATAAATTACACAATTAAATCAAATTACGGCAAAAACACGCGCCTTAATGTACCTTACGATTGAAATATAACTTTGATCATTAGAGCTGATATTTGAGCCACAATAACGAGGGACATAACAGTAGGAAGTACTAAAATAGATTGAATAACAAACAGATGTCGACTAAACGGTTAAAAAGTTTAAAATTTCCAAATTAAAAGAGTTAGGCCTCAACTGGGCACTCGTGCCCAGTTGGAATTTTATTAATTTAACTGACGACCCGCCCCAGCTTCGCACAGGTGTTTTGTGCATATAAACCTTTCCCTTGAATCACTCTATCTATTAAAAAACCGCATCCAAATCCGTTGTGTAGTTTTAAAGATATTAGCATACATGGGGACAGATAGCGGGAAGCGACTTTGTTTTAATACTATGTAGTGATAATGATGAACGAGACCATTTCATATTAACGCGGTTCGATAATTTAATGTAAAACGTGGTTTGGAACCTTATTGTACTCTTTGTGAAAAGATTATTTTTTTGCAAAAATTAGCATGACCGACTTCACCCGTGTACAGAATTCGCGAATATTTCGCACGGATCGATGTAGCATTTTTCACATTATTGTTGATTTATCAAAAATGGCTCAGCCGATTTCGATAAAATTTAAATGGAACAAATTTTGAAGTATACTCTTTCCAATAAAAAAAGAATTTTTGAAATCGGACCACTACGAAAAAAGTTATGCGTGGATATACAATAAAAAAAAATATATACGCGTCGAATTGTATCCTCCGGTGATTCGTCGGTCAAAAATGCTGTGCTATGCGTGCCCAGTTGGTGAATACATTAGTGATTAATTTAAAGTTTCTCTATATACCTAGGCACGAGGGAAATGTTAGTGTGCCGAGATGAAGAAATAGTAATTAATCTACAACCTTTCGTCAACTGGGCACATGTGTCCAGTTGACACCTAAGCCAAATAAAAAAATTAAAAAGAGTTAACTGTTAAAAAAATTGGATAACGGTGAGGGTTCGCGGATGAGTGGAACTGACAAAACTAGAGATTAATGGGAAAGTAATTAAAAATAAAAATGGTTTATGGGTTTTGCCCGCGGCTGCCTACCGCCGTCAAAAATAATATTCTGTTTTTTTTTATAACATCATTTAATTTTTGCGTGGTATTAGATGTCTCGGTGGTATCAAATGGTGGAAGTCTGTAAACTCGAATCTATCCTATCATCATTCCTTTACTATTTAATCCGTTATGCTGTGGAACGCACTGCCTGTCACGATCAGACAGGCTGAATCATTTAACATTTTTAAATCTCTTGTTTTTAACACTATCTGTCTACATGTTAATTTGGTACATAATATATATTTTATTTTATGTATGTATTTTATGTAGGTATATAATTATTTATTTATTTGTATGTAATAATTATAATTTGTTTTTGTATCTGTGTATTTGGTCTATGTAGTTTATGCTATTGAACAGCACCGACCGCAACATAATTATCTTAAAATTATTCCATTTAGGTTGCCTGGAAGAAATCGCTGCAGGCGATAAGGCTGCCCATTATTCTACCGGATTATTGTTTATTTTTCTAGTTTAAGCTTGTGAAAAAAATAATAATTTTGTATTGTGTTGTATTGTAAATTAATATGCGTATGAGTATTATCGTCTAGTATCGATTTTTATCGCGGTTAAATCCACGATTCATCACGAACTGGCCTAATGGCAAAGAAGATATAATAATTCTATGTACCCCCGTAAACCGAGGGTACAAATCCCTGTCCCGTACTTACTCGTACTTATGAGTTCTTTGAAACTTTTGTACGGAATTACATACTATGTACTTAATTTCTTTGTCTTTCCGATGAAGAAAAACATTGTGAGGCAAACTTTGTACGTCCAAAGAAATTTGATGGCATATGTGTAAATTTACCAAGCTACACAGTATGCTGAGTGTGAGTTTTGTCGTAAACATGACGCTCTCTTCGGCGAGCGCGTAAGCATGTAATTTGTATGAAGAAATGTACAGCGCCACTAGCGGCGCGTTTTTGAAACACAACAAGTTCATACAAAATACATGTTTACGCGCTCGCTGAAGAGCGCGTCATGTTTACGACAAAACTCACACTCAAGCATACAGGGCCAGCATGGTGAATATGGTAACGACCACTCTGGGTAGACCTCTTATATCTCTGAACCATTAAAAAATCCAGTACAGTACCTACACACCTACAGTATAGTAAACAATATCAAAAGGTATCTTTTCAAATATCATTAAAATTTTAGCGTGGTTAATACTTTTATAGATAGGTTAACTCATAATACCCAGCAGTTTTTATTTGTTGAAACACGAAAAAGATAGAATCTATATTTATATGTCTTAACCCCACAGCTGTGAATAAAACAATCTCAAATTACTCAACAAAGGAAGTACCTATGTAAAATTAACCCTAAACTGCTACCGATTTGTTAATTGTTGGGGCGCTTTTTTGTCCGCGTTTTTGAGAGTATATTTATGAATTTAAATGGCCCAAAGACTAGGGGTGTCGCTAATTTGAATTTTATGAAGTTTATTTTTATATTTTTAAAAGGGTTGTCTCCCTAGAGACTAGATTCGGAGTGCTAGCAATATTTTTAGTATTTAATTGCTTGGGGCTTATTACTTTTTACGTGTAAAAAGTGTGAGCAGTAAATAGTTATATAAGGTATGTTTTATTTTTGTTTGTAGCTGTAAACCTAATTGATGAAGTTAAGAATGATTTCATTACCATCATAATTAGAAATAGACATAACTTTATTTGCAATGAAAGCAACATATAATACAAGACAAACATCAAAAATACAGTACATGAATAAATATAAACAGTAATTTTAAGCTCAATTTTCGCCACAAAACCGGTGCCATCTCAACATAATTATTGTTGCATTACATACATAGATATTATGTCTGCTCTATGAATCCTTACTAATAATTTAAATGTGTTTGTTTTGTACTTTTTCACACAGAAACGGTGATGCAGATCGACCTGATTTTTTGCACTTTAAAGACTCTTCTAAAAGACTCTTTAATTTTTAAAGTACGTTGTACTGGTCTTAGGCCTCCCCTATGAATTTCTAATAAGCCCGGTTAGAAGCAGCCGGCATTCAGCGCGTTCCTGCGGTCTTAATTATATCGTCGGTCCACCTAGTCGATGGACGTCTTACGCTGCGCTTGTCGGTGCGTGGTTTCCATTCGAGAACTTTACTGCCCCATCGGCCATCAGTTCTCCATACTATGTGCCCTGCCTACTGCCATTTCAACTTACTAATCCGCTGGGCTATGTCGGTAACTTTGGTTTGTCTGCGAATATCCTCATTCCTGGTTGGATCTCGCAGCAAATTTCGATAAGTAATTTACTAATTAATTGTAAGTATTGTAAGCCTGTTCCGTTCCACAGCTGCGCAAGTTCTCCCTATTCTCTTTGTATTCTTTACGAACTGAATGGGTCCAGTTGGTACAACCAGAGTCCAGCGGGCAATATATAAGTTACTCTCTGCCAGCGGGGTAATTCTGTCAACCGATCTCGTTACTAAGGTGACACGTTCTTGAACCTGTCTCATTTTTCTGACAGTTTTGAGCTGTCGGAACTGTCAGAAAAACGAGAGAGGTTCAAGAGCGTATCACTTCAGTAAAGAGATGGGGTAACATAATTGTCCCGCAGTTCCATAAATTACTAATACAATGCTATATATGTATTAGGTAAATAATTTTGAGTCATCTACGGGGATATCTTCATTCTTGATTCGATCTCGTAGAGAAACTCTCAGCATAGCGCTCTGTACATCCAAACAAAATTTATTGACTTGTAGTAAATAATAGATATTTTCCTACATTTATAAACCAAGTGTCACGAAATCTTTCTACTATTATTTCCAAATAAAATGAAGACCCATTTTCACGGTGACAGCTGAATGCTTTGCTTATCTGATCCTGACGCTTTGGAGTGTAATGTCAAATCTCGAGAAAGAGATTTAGGTTGTGGCAAAGTGAATTATCATGGGGTGTTGGTGGGTCACTTTCTAGGACTTGGCAGGTTAAGCGAAAGTGGAAATCTTTCAACAAGCGATCGGATGTTATGAGCATAAGCACACTATGGTGCATCACGATTACAACAACATAAATACATGACGTTGCTTTTCAAGTTGGGTTCTAGCGTCTTCCAGATAGCTGCGACTTAGGTGTGGCTGAGGCCCGTTGTTCAACCAATCACAAAGCCCGAAATTTTAAATTCAAGATCTGTGATTGGTGGAGGCCTGTCACTGCCGCAGCTGTCCGGAAGACTCTTCAATGAGTTGAATGGATCAAGTGAGGAATGAGCTTCTTCAATCCTTCCACTTTGCAAGAGGACGTGACTTACCTACGTGTTCTTCGTTTGGATTTTTTTTCCCCTTTGGTCATTAGTTATCTGTGCTAAGTGCTCTGCCCACTACCATTTCAACTTATCAATCTGCCGGGCTATCGGTAACTTCTATTCTTCTATTGACTTACTTTACTTACTTTCTAGGTGCCCAGGGGGTAGAGGGCGTCCACAGAGACCTTTTTATGATTCCTTTTTGTTCTTCTTCTCCTTTGATTCATTCTTCTCATTTCTGATTTGATCTTGCAGAGAGACTCCAAGTCTAGCCGAGAGTTGAGAGGGTCTCTCTACAGGGTTATCCAGAAATGGTGTTCTTAACCGAAAGGAAGTGAATGATTCTATCATCATAAACAACTTTTACAATGGGGCCAATCCGGAATTCGAGAAAATAAAATCAGCTGTTTCATACATTTTGTCCACCTGCAGTTTTATATGGAACAGCGGATATATTTTTCCAGAATTACGGGTAGGTCCCCTAGTACATAATAGTTGTTCATAATGATGTTCTTAATCACCTCTTTTTGGCTTAGTACGGGGTAAGCAGATAACCCTGTACAGCTTGCTGAGCTATTTGGAGCTTACGAATAAGGCCCTAATATTACAATGTTAATAATCCCGACTATCCAAACTTTCCGCCACCCCGCTAACTACAAAGTGGCGAATACTTTGTAGATTATTCCACCACAACTATGATCCACAATGACTTCGTAATCCAGAGAAAACCGACCAAGTTTGATTGGACGCCCGACGTAATCCGGGAGCGAAGGACGGGATTACTCTCGGACAAAACTGGTTAACTTCAATTGGAGTTGTTGATTGGGAAGACAATTTGAGGAGTTAGCTAGTTTGTTATGATCTAGTCAAGTAGATCATCATTATTATCATCCATCCGTCAAATTTTTTATATAAGCTTATGAGAATTTCCTATACTAAATATGAAATCAAGCACTTAGTGGCTCTGGATCCCATTATTCGTATTCAATGATGTCCAACGTTCAACCAAAAATGTGCGAGGATGCGTAGCGAGAGATATGTGTTTGTATGAACCGTAAAACATATGTAATATAAGAAAGATGGTAAGAACCAAAAGAAACCGCGCCATCCGCACGCTGCGAAACTTTTAATGGGAAATCATATTTTGCTTTCCAGGCAGTTCAACTATGGAATGTATTGCCTGTGCCGATCAGACTTTCTCCATCTCTTGCCGTTTCCAAAGAACAGGTAAAAAAGCATTACTTGTAGTTGTCATCTCGTTGATAATTGGTGCTGTTGTCATCGACTTGACATGTTTTCTTATTGATGGCTGTTGTCTTTATCTTGTTCTTGTAGAATGTAGTTTTATAAATTTATTAATTTTATTCTTTTTACCTATTTTATGTACCTATATTTAGAAATGGTAGGTAATATTATGTATTTTATGTGAATGTGTTTATTATTATGTATGTGTATGTTTTATAAGTACGAATTTATTTTTGCCACCCCCGTCTTTACTTGTTTTATATTCCTATATCATCCAAAGGCTGCGTGGCAGAGATCGCTATTAGCGATAAGGCCGCCTCTTGTTACACTCTATTGTTTTTATGCTCTATCTATCTATCTAAAGAATCGCTTTTGTTACCTAACCTGTCTCAACGCAGCTATTGCAGAAACGGCTTAGCGGAGCAAGTTGGTGTAAATTAAACCTATGATACTGGTTCTTAGTTAACATATCCCTCACTACGCATCCTCAAACACCCCTTGTAGAAACGCAGCCTTAGTATTAAGGACAAAATGTTTCACTCGCTGTAGACGGACAAAAACACCTACAATTCGCCCTTTGTTGGCTTTTCTACAAACTTAATTTCCAATAATGCTGACTGCCTCGGTGGCTCATTGGTTAGTGACCCTGACTTCTGAATCAAAGTGACGTAGGTTCGATTCCCACCCAGGGCAAGCATTTTAGTGATGAACATAGGTGTTTGCTCTGTGTTTGGGTGTTATTTAGGTACTATCTATATAAGAATGTATTTAATATATGTACATATTCATATGTAGTATATCAGTCTCTGACACACAAGCTTTGCTTAGTTAGGGGTCAGAGACAGTGTATAAGATATTCCCTAATATTAATTATTTTATTTAACAAATGTGGTCAACATATTTTCTGAGACAAAACCGCGCTATAAGATTGCACTTCATACACTTGTTTCTCAATTCTAGAACTAACAATATTCACTGTCATTTCTTACACATGCGGCACTAAATCTCTTAAACGACCTTAATTCAACCACTCAATGTTTATTTTAAATTTAATTTTACAACTTTCCTTTTGTCATAGTTAATTTACATTTATTAGATATCTGCTTCCTGCCGTTGATTGGCGACACATAACTCTCCCACATCTCAGCTGTTCGTTTAGTAATTAGAAGTTATATTATATTAATACAAATGGAACATTTCAATAAAATTTCAATTTTAACACCACAATTCTGGGCCCCTAAGAATGAGATCAAAAGATTCGGAGAATTTTTCAGCTCATAACAAAAAACATAATTTATGTTAGACGGAAACATAATATAAAATGTACAATAAATCGTGGTGTATACCCGCCTTTTCTTGATATTTTCTCCTCTGGACGAATAAAACTATAAAATTATTGCACTTTGTGGCGTGTAGTTTCAGCGATGCTGAAATAACAAGTGGTTTTTATTTATAAGAATTATTTTATTATCGAATACAATAAAATCTTTGTCCATCAATAGCTGGATGAAACAATTTTGATACTTACATGTTAACTACACTGCGCGACAGTAATAGCACAGATTTTAAATTGTTAAAACATAATAATTTATTATGCTAAAATAACATAGAGTAAAAAAAAAATATATTATGAATATATGTATACTTTTAGTGTAATAAAATTTTAATTATTCACGTTTGTATTTCGTACAAAAATAAGTATGCTTAGCTTTCGATCTATAATTTATTTAATATTGAGCGATTTAACTGATAGAACACTAACTAAATTATGCATTCAGTTAGGTACATTAAATAAATACTAAGATCATTAGCAGAAGATATCCTGTCAATAAAGTGGATTTATTCTAGACTTACTTATAGATTGTTTTTGTGGCGAGGTTATGAGAAGATCACAGGTTGTTTGGCTCGTTTCTTGTGTTGCAATTTAGTATAACATCATGATTAGGATAAGTGGTATTATATACATTAAATGAAATACAGTTAGGTATTTGTTCTCAGTCAATTCGATTCTTCTAGCATTTTGTTTTGTAAAATATTTCTTTGTACTGCAACATTTTTCGTCTTTCGTCAATCTTACATTATGTTGTTTCAAGATTATACTTTATATTATGTTAAGTTAATACCTACTGTATCAAAAATTAATGAAATACATTTAAAAATCCATTAAAGAAAAACAAGCTAGGTACATTGAGTCCAAAACAATCTCTTAAAAAGTGATAGTTTCAAATTGAGTGGCTGCGCAATTAACAATGTAAAATTTCCCTGCTTTATTTACTGGGATATTAGGATAGGAACATACACATAATGACGAAAACAACTAATATCTTAGATCTGATTAGATACTTGAATTGAAAAAATAATTAACTAGATATATAATATTTTAGAAAAAAACATGAAAAATATCTCTATTTGGTGGATTACGCCAGATTTTTGGACAGAGTACGTCTAATTCTATTTTTTTTTCATAATAGGGCTACATTTGGTCACCAACTCGCTGATGGAAAGCGATGTTGTAGCCGAAGATGGAGTATGTAGACCTAGAAGATTAAAGACCCTACAGAGACCTTAAAGATATCCAGATTGTATTTTTCAGGGAATAATGACGGATCCAATACATGCAATACATATTTAATAGCTTTTACAGCAGCTTGGCAAGATTGTGATTGAGAATTCAAGTGACAATCTCTGCTATCTCTGCGAGAATGAACATTCGCAAGTATCAAACAGTACCGGTCGGCACACTACACAAAATATGAATTACGACCGCAGTCTGCTTCCACACTACAAGGCATAAAATTATATCCCGTCTGTAAACTATTTATAATATTATAATAATTCTCCGCCCCAATTATTCCGTTGGTGACAACTTTTATTGGTATATATACGATTGTTATTCTTACCCCGCGCAATAAATAATACTTTTATAATATCTCTCCGTGACAATATTATAAACAAATTCCACGTGTTATGATATGCTATAAATAATATAATTTTGTCACTTGCATGCGAGAACATTTGTGTTTACATAACATGTGTGTTAGTGACTTTATTCTGGATATGATTTAAGGTTTCACGCGGTTTTGTCTCGATCTTGGCTGAGTCGACTTGAGCCCATCGTAAAAACGGCATTAAATTTTGAAGTGATCAAAATTCCTGAAATATGTAAATGTATGTTCTTGGGTCATTTTTTTAATTTATTGTAGACGTGTGCTTTCGTATAAAAATATTTAAAAAATCTGTTTAGTGAAAGATAGACTGTAAAATAAAAATACCCGGTATAGACTGTAAAATAATAGAAATAAAAATAACAGGTAGAGTAGTTAGGTAATACTTACTGACGTATCATTTCCTGATTTAAAACAACCTTATTATATTCCTAACCACAGAATAGGCCCTATTACACAGTTCCTAACTTAGTAAAGACGAACATTTTTTAAAATATTCTTAATATACAGGGTTATTTCTAATCAATTAACATCCTTCTAGGGGCTTATTCTGTACATCAAAAATTTTTTTTTCGAGTTTTGACAAAAGTCGCAGAACAAAAGTTGTTAGTTTTGATGTATAGAATAAGCCCCTAAAAGGATGCTAATTGATTAGAAATAACCATGTATATTATCCACATAGCTATAGTGAAGGAGAAAGGCTTTTGCAGGTTCAATAAATGAGCACACGCACGAACAAACACACTCAACACGCACTCACACGCCCATACACACACACGCACACGCACACACATACACGCTTCGATCAATTATACTATAAGGGTATAAGTGATCGAAGCATACACGCACTAATATAATTATTTCGATGTTCTATATTCTAGAAGAGATAGATAGATATATAAGATAGATAGATATATAGATAGATAGATAAACACTTTATTGTTAACACTAAAATACAATTCAGAAAATATACACAGAAAGGAAAAAAAAAACAAGCGACATAAAATAGTGCAACAAAGGGCGGCCTTATTGCTTATAGCAATCTCTTCCAGGCAACCATTTCTTCTGGAGAGGATTTAATAAAAAAAAAAATTGAAAATACGGAGTGAGTAGCAACAGAGAGTAGACAAAAAAAATACTTATTACATATAATAAATACAAACATAACGAGCTAAAATTTGAATACATTTAGTACCTACATCCTGAAGAGCAGGGATTCCTGATACAGGCAAACCTTAGCTTAAAAGGAATCTTCAATATACTGTAATTTAAAAGTTTATTGTGAACCGAAATAAAAATTGTTTAAATTATAGAGTATTACGCGTCACGTTGTTGGTCCGCGATGGGCTCCTAAACTACTCCGATTTACTACTTTTTTAATTACTAACTTTTTATTTTGTTTCCAATCAATACAACGGTCTACAAAGGTATACGTAAAATACTTCACGCTCCAGCTAATAGACATTTCAATGGACTAAATGAATAAAGAAACTCGTTACAACAATTTCCTTTTGCCAAATGATTCCATTCATCCCAAGTTCCAAGACTTCGCGAAACCTTTGAAAAGCTCTTTCTTCTTAGAAATAAAACCAACATTACACCGACAGTAGCAACACCCCTTCAAACGTCGCACCCAGAAATAAAGGGGGACCTGTCATAATCCTTAATATTCCTAGTAGTACGAGATCCGGCGTAAGAGAGATGTAGTTTCATCTGTGATTCGATAAAATAAATAGATAGACTCTCTATTGCTCACACCTCTAAAATACAAGAACAGTGTTATATTTAAGTGGTAGCAGATACACAATTGCCCAGACAGTAAAGATACTAGGTAATACATACATAGATCAACAATTCGCATATAGGACACAGAGGCCGGACCCAAGAGCTATATATATCTACTGTCCCTAACAACGTATTATGAGTGAGGGGCCATTATAAATAAAATGACTAATTTGTGACTACCTCAAGAGTTATTATAAGATAAAATAAGCATTGATTGGAAAACGAATCGACGTACAGTTATTTTTTTATTTAATATTTACCCTCCACAGACACTCGCCGTCTTATCACAAAAGTTTTACGCACGTCTTAGACAATGTGTATCAGTACAAATTGCACGGTTAAACAGTATTTAAAGCGTCTTTAAACCTTTTGTGGTAAGGTGGTTAGGTTTGTACTTGGTGCTGTTTGTTACTCACATTATTCAATGCTGATATTAAGTATAGATAAAATCCATAACGACGTGAGAGACAATCGAAAAGTCATATAATATCAATTTACCTAAGTATGTAGGACTGTAGGGTAGGTACATACTTATGACGACTAAAATTTAATTTCAGCAATTGAAAACACTAGGCCCACATTTAGGCCGATGTGTATAAAGTTTTTTTTTTCTTTCTTGGAGGTTTGCTATTGACCATTATTCTGTGTAATGGTAACCTATTTACTTGAGATTCGAAGACACCTATGTTGCACTTTAGTAGTAAGATAGAATTTGGTACTATCAATTAACTACATTTTTTTATTTATACGTATCGAATAACAGATGACGGTATATTTCTCTTAGGCCGGATCTTATACTATAATATTCCCAGCCTCTCGATCATAACCTCTCCGACCACAAAAGTGACGTAATAACGCCCGTGACGTAATAACTGCTAATCCCCTATTGTGGCGCCATCTCTTGACGGATTGCCGGCGACTGAATGGAGATTACGCCCTCGACGGCTAGGGGGCGCTTTGTCCGGGAAGTTATTATGGAAAAGCCTATTGTATGTTGGAATGTTAGGGATAATTTGTTTTTGGACGGGTTTTCAATGAGTTTGCTTTAGGTGTTGCGGAATCGAGTATTTGTTGTAAGGATTTAGACGTGTGATATTGAAAATTATGCACAAAAGGACGCATTACGTAGGTCTGTACCAATAGTAGCTTACGTACGTAGTAAGTGCTACTACCAAGTACGTGTAAATCATTTTGAGGTGTCTGAGATCGATAAAACCATCCAAAAATAGAATGTAGCAGGTAATCAAATGCGTACCTATATAAGTCCTATGTCCAATAGTGGACGGTATCATAAAGATACTAACGCATAACGGTCCGTAATTGTAGAGAAATACAGGATACGAATATTTCTCGCAAAAACGTTTTTTTTTAATTCTTCATGTTTTTTATGTTGGTGGAAGGATGACCTCATCAAGACTACATACCTACAGGATCGCGCTGGGTGTAGATCGCTTCCAACCGCTCTTATTGGAGATTCATGGGGGAGGCCTATGTCCAACAGTGGACGTCCTATGGCTGATGGACGAATGATGTTTTCCCACTGATTGGATAGCGTATAGTAATAGGTATAATTAAATAGCAAAAACAATAGCAACTAAGCAATCTAGCCCATCAATAACGGCGCCCTGTTTCCGACAAATTACTCCAGGGGTTGTCAAGTATGACGCAATTATTGGGCCGATCCATCATCCCGACATGTGACACAACTAAATAATTTACGGGTTAAACCTTGTGGGTGGATGTTTCCATTCTGAACATGGGGGTGGATTATTTTTACCCGACTACCAAAGAAGAGTATCGTTTGTTGGGAGATTACCATGAGTAAGATTTTGGTGAAACCGAAGGAAACTATACTTGCGCCATGCATCAGCCGCAGAAATATTTATATTTTTTTATTATCTTTCATATATGATGAGAATCCCGCGTCGTACATAAATCTGTTTTTAGGACTTTGGCAAAAACACCAATTTGATACTCTACCTTACCTATTACATAAACTAAACCTAGCGCAATAAAATTACAACAACGCCAAAATAAATAAATAATTTAAATGGGATTACCTCAAGAGTATAAATAAAATCCTTTCGAAATAAAAAAGATTCGAATCACAATTGGCGAAAATATCGTCTATAGAGTCACAATCGTGCAAAAAAGTGTCCGAACCAAAACCCTGCCCAAACTACCTAGTGGGCAGCTTTTTAGTTACCCTTAAGACGATTGCAAACCGACTACAACACTGCGCAATGCCAAAGTGCTCGGCTATAAGCACTAATTAGGTGACATTACGTCGAGACTCGAGAAAACGGGTCATTGTGAATTATTTAATGTAAATATCTGAGTCGGTATGTATGACGGCGCTCGGACATTTTTGACTACTTTTGGGACTGTGTCTCTGTAGATATTTGCTCAAAGATTATAGAAAAAAAAACCTACAGACGCATATATTAGACCTCCTCCCTATTGGAAGTCAAATAGGTTTACAATCGGCGAAAACATCGATAAAATATACAAACACAAAAAAATACATACAGACGAACATAGTACCTACCTCCTCTTTTTTGGACGTCGGTAATAATAGAAACAAACGGTTAAAAAATTCAACCTGCCCAGTGGAAATGTTATGCATTTTTTTAAATTCTCGTCCTACTACACAAATAACACTGGGCGTATCATTCCGTACGTTCCCCATCCATCACAATGCATAATGTTTAGAATCTGGCCACATAGTTGTGTAATTTATTCTTTAGGGAAACGTTCAACACTATTTTAGATATTCGGATTTCGTTTATTTGTTATCAGATAGATAGATTATTCATTATTGTGTAAATCACATGCCAAAAGCTTAAAATTTAAATGAAAGCAGTAATTTTACAATAGTAGCGTAGAATAGCGTTCATACCGTAGTTTCCTAGATGTTTCATAAATGTTTCCTAGCGATTCGATCCTATAGCGATCACGGAAGTCAAGCAACGTTCGGCGCGGTCAGTTTTTTTTTAACCAATCGGTCACCCATCCAAAAACCATGACCATGGATTACCACGGGTGCCAAAAAGTTCTCGAGTAGAGACCACGTATCGGTAAGGGCAGCGTAGAACGTCCACCCACAAGGTAGATGGATGACATCATCAAGACCAGAGGACCTTGTTGGATGCAAGCCGTTACCAACCGGTCTAATTGGAGATCCATAGGGGAGGCCTTTGTCCAGCAGTGGACGTCCTATGGCTAATGGATGGACTACCGTGGTTTGTTGAAACAGCGAGAACCTACAATTTAACGTGCCATACGTTAAATTGTAAGTCTGATTGTTTTGACCGTTTAGCCATGTCAGAAAATTTGACCCGTCCTATACCAACTTACTCGATAATTAACTATTTATATACTATTGACTTTTGTGTAAATCACAAACGAATACGCTACAATATAATTATAGCATTATCAGTTGTAAAAATATGTACGTACGTTTGTAGATACGTTTTATTTTTATTTTTTTAACTGAGTATTAGAGACTCAAATTACAGCTCGAGAGTTTTCTAGAGTTTTGGCTACTAAATGAATGTGTTTTATTTTTCAGGTAATTCAGGCTTATACAATCTAAGCCGACTGATGACCGATGGAGTCAGAATGTTCTGAAGTGGAGGCCACGTACCGCTAAGCACAGCGTAAGACCCACAATGTGAACAGATGATACTTATCATCAAGATCGCAGGATCATGCGGAATGCCGGACGCATCCAACTGGTCTTATTGGAGATCTATTGGTGAAGCCTATGTCCAGCATCGGACTTCCTATGGCTAAAACGAACAAACAATCAAAAGCTCGACCTTAAATGGTAAGCATACCAACCCATATACTATTAATTACCGATTTTGTAAAAAAAACTTAGTATGATAAAAATATTTAGGTAATGTAGTTTGTTACTACGACGTTTTGAAAAACTGATACATGAACTCATCTAGAAAAAGACAGTAATTTTTATATAATAATTCGTTTTTATAAAAAAAAAGCATTCCACAACAAACCAAAAACCACAACGAATTAAAACCAAATAAATTTTGTTCAAAACATTGTTGAGACCTTAAATCACTCCGACGTCACCGGGGCTTACGGTAAGTATTTAAAATTTAAATACAATAAACACGTTATTAATCGTTTTCTATGATCAATTAATATGTGACCACGGGCAATTTATTTTAGTTGTATTGTTGACGTCAAACCAATGTTCTCTATATTTTTTACACTTTAGAAAATTTTGTGAACACATTTTCATCTCAACTTTCAATGCCTTATATTTCCAAAACCACTGAACCGATTTTAAATATATTTATATTAATAAATAGCTTATATTTTATTCATTGCACTGGTATATAATTTTAGTATATAAAGTTACAAATTTTTCGTAAATAATACAAAAACTAAGGACAATGCCGGGAAGCTCGACGCCAATGTGTGAATGTTATAAATCTTTTCTAATGTGACGGTTTGATTTGTGATCAGGCAAATAATAGATTTGAATATTAAAATCATGTTACATACAATTTTAATGATGTGGGAACGCTTCGTGAAAACCAGGAATTTTGGACAATTTATAGACCCGTTGTCTGACTTGAAGGAAATGAGCAGTTTCATTTTAATTAAATTTGTGACTTAATAAACGCTACATAAATAACGCTTACAATCACACAAAACAACATAGATATAGATAGAGATAGATAAACAACATAGATTTAGATAGATGTAGGTAAGTCGTATAGTCATAGCCGTGGTGGTCAAGAGGTAGTGACATCCGCCTTACAATCGTGAGGTCGTGGGTTCGAATCCCCGGTCCCGTACCAATGAGTTCTTTGGAATGTATGTACGGAATTTCACACCACTGGCTTTTCGGTGAAGGAAAACTTCGTGAGGCAACCTGCGTTCCTCCTTAGAAGAAATTCGATGGCGTGTGTGAATCCACCAACCCGCACTGGGCCAGCGTGGTGGATATGGCCCAATCACCCTTCGTGGGTAGCCTACGTCCTGCAGTGGACTATTAAAAATGCTGGTACAGTAAGTCGTATGTCGAAGAAAAATATGACCTATTTAATCGTTTCAGCCTTAAGATGTCTTTCTCTGGACATAGGCCTCCTCTCCTCTATATCTCTTGTCTTATTTGGATGCGATTTTATTATTGCGTTATCATAAGGAATTATTTAAGTCATATTTTGTGAGCTGCATTTTATTATCGTCTACCATATTTGCTTACCTACTTTAATTTCCAATTTACCGCGTTACAAAAGGAATAAAACTCTATTCCACCTCCTGTACTGTACTGTACCAGCCTTTTTAATAGTCCACTGCAGGACGTAGGCCTGCCCACGAAGGGTGATTGGGCCATATCCACCACGCTGGCCCAGTGCAGGTTGGTAGATTCACATACGCCATTGAATTTCTTCTACAGACGCATGCAGGTTGCCTCACGATGTTTTCCTTCACCAAAAAGCCAGTGGTGTTAAATTCCGTACATAAATTCCAAAGAACTCATTGGTACGGGACCGGGATTTGAACCCACGACCTCACGATTGTAAGGCGGGTGTCACTACCGCTAGGCCACCACGGCTTATGCACCTCTTAATATTGCCTAATTTAGGATTTTTTGCAATCAATACCTCACTACTTGCTAGGTAGGTACTACTACCACACCAGTCTCACTACGCTACACTTATACCTACATTTACTTACAAGTTATATTATCATGTCCAGTCACTCTAGCTATCTTGACTTGCTAACTAATCATAACGAGTCGTATTCAAAACGAGTCTAAATTCTTGAAACCTTGAAAATATAATTTAGGAAGACAAATCGATAGTGACGTTCTTACGTAAACACTAAACTTACGTATTTAGAACTTGTCAAGCTTTCGTTCAGGAGCCTTATTTTGTAAGCGCTCTGACGTTCAGCTTCGCTTTTTCTCCTGCTCGCGCCAGTTACTCACGCCGCGAGAGCGAGCGGGAGGAAAGGCGAAGCTGAACGTCAGAGCGCTTACAAAATAAGGCCCCTGTTCGGCGTAGTTCCCTTGATATGATAATCTCCTGGCTTAAGGCACTGAGACTTTTGTCACCTCGTCTGAAAATAAATCTATCATTGTCTAGAAAGAAAAATATTATTCTAAGAATTTTTCACACTGTCGCATTTGGCTTTGATTTATTTTTATTTTCATTCTAATTTAATAAATACAAATGGCAGCACTGTTCAAAAGTACACACCACAAATTGTCAATTACCAAAAAATACAACGGCCATTAATTTCACCTTCATAAAACAGCATTACGAAAATCCTAAGACAGTGCGAATATGACAAATATTTTGATTAACGAAAAATTATGTGACCAAAATCCCGAGCGGTCTCTTTTTGCAAAAATGGAACCGATAAAGTAAAAGTTCTTCAAACAAAAGCAGTAAATAACCAAATTAAAAGTCACATTAGCTCAGCGCGACATACAAATTATACGCGAGTAATAATTCCATATTTCAAATTTAAATTAACACTGGCCATAAATAATGAAACAAAAAGGTGTGTTTCTGTTTTCATTACGAACAATGCGCCAGAGAAAATAAAAAGAAATGAGAAGTGGCAACACACGGGTAATTTGTCACTCAATTCGGACAATGCTGAAAATTCCATTGTCTTCGTTAAGCCGTGGTCTTCTATAATCACTTGTCAACGCTTCCACACCTATTGTCATCAGCACTACAATGCTTCCAATCCAAAATTCTAACTTTACAACATATATTTCAAACTCGACACATCAAAATAAGACTTTATAGTATATAAAATAGAGCATAAAATTAAAAGAAGAAGACTGGCAGATGTTTGAAAAAAACTTCCGACGGGCCATTAAAAACGCGCACAGAAATAGAGAGCGGTGACTTTTTTAAAGTGTAGATTGAATTGTCTCCGGTTTTAAAACAATAGCTCGGATATTTCGGAGGATTTGTTAACAAAAGTGACAGGTGCTGATTTGTTAGTGATGCCGTGAATACCAGAATAGAGGAGACGTCAAAACAACGGGGTTAAACGCAAAAGATGTCTTTCTGTTATTTTATAATGTGTTCTATTCTTTCCGTGTCTATTATGCGGATTCTTACAATCAATTAGTGTTCATCGCGTATTTTTATTGTAGTCCGGGTCTTAAAATAAAATAAATTTGCTATGCAAGATGTTCTGAATATTTGGCGTGGATTAGCATTATTTGTTTGAAAGTACGTCGGAGTAAAATTAAACACATTGTCACCGTGATTTGGGTCTACTAAAAATATTCGCATTCAACTTATGAAATTTATGAAAAATACCTCGTGGTGTCTTTAGCGAATACAATTTTGTAGGAACAAAGAAATGTTGAAAAAGTCTAAAAAAAATTGACAACGTTCAAAATTCAAACAATTTGATATTTGACTTTGTCAATGAAATATTTTACAACAAAAATGTTTTAACCGCTCCTATTTTGGCAACAAGAAAGCAAGGCAAATGCCTGAAGTGCTCTCAGTCGTGTAAGTCATGCCCAGACAATGCCATAACGAAACGTACGAGTAACTCTGAAGTTTAATTTGTGATAAAAAGAAAATTCCATCCTGTGAGTTTCAAAATTGGACTAATTATAGATACTAAATATCAAAATATATAAGTCGTAGATAAAGTCGTCTATTTTTGTGTCATATTATTTGTTTAATAACGTTACTTGTTACTTGTTGTTGCGGGTCTTTTCCGCAATTGAGCCCTCCATGGGCCCGTTTTATGTAGGTCGCCCGGCTGCAGCTAGTTCAGCCACCCGGTGTCCTCCAGGAAGTCCATCAGCTCGCCAATGCCGGCGCAGGCCTCCCGGAGTGTCCTCGGTACCCCGAGGAATTTCTTGCGTTGTTCCGCCACACTGCTGCATTCAAGCAGCATATGCGCGGTTGTTTCTTCTACCTCCATGCAACCTCTGCACACCAATCTGTCTGCTGTCTGTAACACCAATTTTAATAACGTGCCAAAAATTAAAAAAAAAACGTTGATACTGTGATAAGCCCACCCTCTAAGTACTACGCTCAAAACTATAACAGGTCATTGCCCTTACCATATCGCATAGGTATAACTTAAGACACTAACCCTGAAATTTTAATCGCCTAAATTAAACCACAGTAACCAAACTCGAAGAAATACAAAGTTTCAATCGCTGTGGTGTTCGGTGGCTTTATTTAATGCCCATTAAAATATCTAACTATAAATCATTTTAGTAACACATTTTTACTCCATAGGTTATAACAATAGGTATTTAGTCGGTATGCAAGAAAAATAAAACAAGGCAATAAAATCCAGAAAATATACTTTACGATTATATCCATTGTCACTCTCACAAAAACATAATAATATACTCTCACATTATATTGAGCCATAAATCAAATTCCTTTGTGATATTTATCTATGTTTCCTCTTAAATATTGCGAAATACAATCATAGTTTTATCGTTATTCAACTAAAATGCGACTAAATAGCTATTATTTTTACTACTTTTCTGTAATTTACAATACATTGCGGTCACGTTTCATTACTATTTTGTGGTAATGATAGTAAATCTTGGTTTTTTGTGTTTTTTGTTGAGATGACGCGTCGGCTGGCGTCGTATGTTATTGTTAAAAATGTCGCGGTCGTAAAATGGCCAGTTATTGTTTTAATAAACAATGGAGACTATAAAGACTTGTAGAATGGAATGGCTCGTCTGACTGACGTGTGAAAATGTAGACTGTCGAATGTGCAGAAGAGAATATGACGGTTAAAAGATGTGTTCAATTTTTTTTATGCTTGTATCTACAACGCGGTCACATTAACTAGACGCTTGACCAAGTGACGTTATTTTGGCGCTCAAGTACGGTGTGCACAAAAAACCGGCCAAGTGCGAGTCGGACTTCCGCACGAAACGTTCCGAACCATCATCTATAAAAGATAAGTTTCTACCTGTTTATTAAGATCGAGTAAAAATTGCTTAAAAATTCCAGCGATGTGTCGAGTTAATGTGACCGCGTTGTACATCATTTAGTTGAAATATTTATTCTTAATGATTTTCAGAAGTGTTTGATTCCTTATGTTAAATTATGATGAAGTATGTATTGTTTTGACTTCCACAAAATACCAATTTGATACGTACTCTTATTAACTTATAATTTTCTTGACGAAAATAATGGTGACACTACATTGCCGACACTAAGACTGTACTGCTACTATCGTCGTCGTTTTGGCCATAATGAGTTCACTGCTGGACATAGGCCTCTCCTATAGATCTCCAATATGACCAGTTGAAACCGGCTCGTATCCAGAGCAATCCTGTGGCCTCCTTGTTCGTGGGCAGACGCAGAGCTTTCCGGTACGCGATTTCCACTCGAGAACATTTCGATCCCATTGGTCAGTCCTAAGTGCTATTTCCTGCCCACTGTCATTTCATGTTGCCAGACCGCTTGGCTATGTCGTTTACCTTGGTTTTTCTACGGATTTAATTTTTGGTTGGATTTTGCAAAAAAAACTCCAAGCCCTCTTATGATTATCCCTCTCCATAGTACGTTGAGCTACTTGGAGCTTACTAATAAAGCCCGTCATATAGTGGTAATAACATGGATGTATTACATAAACAGGATTGATCACAGGGAAAGAAAAACGTACCGACAAGGATACCAAGTCAGAGGGATTATGTCTTTTTCTAAGTAGGATGACCAAAACATCTTGATCATCTCGAGATATAATATACTCGTATCTATTCGGAATGGTTTTGCACGCAGGAATCGCAGTTATCTGATTCCTTACTCGTCGTCGTTTTAGCCAAGGGACATCCATTGCTGGACATAAGCTTTCCCTAAATATTTGTAAAGTTTGGGTAAACAATTGGGTAATAATCATAGAATAGACACATCTGTCCACCTCAAGTTATTTATTCTCTGATCAAACTAAGGAGGCGGTCGCGCAACGAAAATAGCCGTTCAAAAATATTGAAGAGCGTTGAAAAATATACGTCAAACAAGTATGAGAATAATAAGAAGTGAAGACAAACACTTGATATCTGGGCCAGCGAGGTTTCTTTCAAACTTGTTGCTTAATTTTTACTGTTACTCTAATACAAGCGTGCCTACGGTTTCTTGTCGCTACTACACGGCAATAAAAATCATGTTTTGCTTCTTATAATGTGCGGTGATGAAATGTAGAGTTGCAATGTTGTTAGCGAAATTGCAGATGTATACAGTCAAGGTTTTATATTTAGAGGATGAAATAACATGGGAACTAAAGAGTATAAACAGTAAATCCATCTTAATTGAGTGATTCTTTTTAATCGACTACCAAAAGAACTTTTCCTTATTCTAACTTCCACAATGTGTGTCAATTTTTGATTAGATTAGAATTTTTAAAATAGCTAGAGTGAGTGCTTTTAAACTTTGTTAATTATTTACTGTGTACTTAAGCTAAAGCTGTCATTTGAAAAATGTAACATTAATTTAGCGTTTAGCTGTCGTTGAATTATTTAAATGTAGGTAGGTTACTTATTTACCTACATTGTAAAAAGTGATTTTAAAGTTTCTTAATTTTCTTGTACATTTATGGAAATCTAATAAAAATCATAATAGAAGGAAAAGTAGACGGAAACAGGGAAAGAGAAAATCCACGGAGGGTCTTAAATTAAATTAAAGAGAAGGTAGATGTTATGTCGTACAAGGTGTTGAAAACACTGGCATAGGATCGCGAGATATGGAAGTTGCTCTACATAAAGGAGCCTGGCTCTTACATTTTGAACAAATGAATTTTCTATAATTATTTTTCGCAAACAATGGCAAAACCAACTTCCATCGTGTACAAAGTTTGAATAATTCGCTAAATTTTTTTTGTTTTTTTTTTTCGTTCGCTCAAATTGATTTATACAATTTTTACATTATTGTTCATTTTTAAAAAACGGCTTAGATAGATAGAACTCTTTATTGTGTGCACTAAGTACAGAGTAGATACTTAAGTTATCTTAAATTAAATTAGTGCCACAAATGGCGGCCTTATCGCTGATAGCGATCTCTACCAGGCAACCACTGAACGGAAAGAGATCACAAACAAGAGTATTCATGGGAGGTACCAATATAATTAGCTTTAGCTTAGCTTATTTCGATAAAATTTAAATGGGACTACCTTGAGAGTATACACTCTTTACCTAATAAAAAATACTTTTTGATTCGGTTTACAATTGGCGAAAATATCGATGGAACCATAGAACTTCCCCCTTTTTGGAAGTCGGTGAAAAATGTAACAACTGAAAAGTCATCCTTAAGAAGTTATTTGAGTACTCATCAATCAATTGTTCACTTATTTGCACAAATGGCGGGAAAGGGGTTAAGTGTCGAAAGCTTTGAAAGTTACCTCAAAATGAATTCTGTTCCGTTTCCGCAACTCATGCTCGAGATACAATTACTTTTTGGAGAAATGTTTCTAAAGTGAAGATTTATTTTTGTTTGACTTAGTAGGTGACTCTTATGTTTCTTCTCTTGAAACGGTTTGCATAAAATTAGCATTGTTATAAAGTATCTTTTATATTTTCACCCATGCAACGTCTTTAACACCGCTCTGGCTTTTCGGTGAAGGAAAACATCGTGAGGCAACCTGCATATGTCAGTAGAAGAAATTCGATGGCGTATGTGAATCCACCAACCCGCATTGGGCCAGCGTGGTGGATATGGCCCATTCTTCATGGGTACGCCTACGTCCTGCAGTGGACTATTAAAAAAAGGCTGATACAGTACAGTAACGTCTTAGTTTTTCTTTGTAAATCACTATCACTACATAATATAAAATAAAGTTGATTCCCGCTGTCTGTTCCTATGTATGCTTATAACTTTAAAACTACCCAACGGATTTTGATGCGTTTTTTTTAAATATATAGAGTGATTTAAGAGAAAGGTTTATATTACTATGTACAATACACCTGTGTGAAGCCGGGACGGGTCGCTAGTATCCAATAAGATAGGCTGGAATCGAAGCAGCTTGGATCCAGTGCAATCCCACAGTCTTAATTGAGGTCACTTTTTGCAGTCATAGAACATAACGTCCAGAATATAAGCCATAAATATTCATTAAGGCCGGTTGGAAGCGGCTTGCATCCAACGCGATACTCCTGTTTTGATGACATTATCGGCCCATCTTCTTATATTTCATATATACATGGTAGATCTCTACCATTCCTCTTCTGGGACATCAAATTAAAATATCTAGCTGATTTTTATTCTTGTTATTTTATTCCTTTTATTCTTTATTATTTTTATTGACTTTTTATTCTTTTTATTGACATTTTAATTTTATTGTAATTATAACTTAATCTGTGGAATTTATTATGGACATTGTCTGGTGAATAAACAATTTCATTTTATCATTTCAAATCTAAAAGACTTTTTGCTAGATGTACTGTACTGTACCAGCCTTTTTAATAGTCCACTACAGGACGTAGGCCTACCCACGAAGGGTGATAGGGCCATATCCACCACGCTAACCCCGTGCAGGTTGGTGGATTCACATACGCTATCGAATTTCTTTTACGGACTTATGCAGGTTTCCTCACGATGTTTTCCTTCACCGAAAAGCCAGTGGTGTGAAAATCCGTACATAAATTACATAGAACTCATTGGTACGGGACCGGGATTTGAACCCACGAAGTCACGATTGTTAGGAGGGTGTCACTACCACTGGACCACCACGGCTTACATATAACTCTTTCACGGAGCACCGGAAAAACTAATCGAATTGGATTGTTTGCATATATATAAATAGGTACTGTTAAACTCGGAGAGTGTCATAGGCCCATTTTTCCCGGAAGTCACCGATTAATGTCAGTAAATATACATAGGTAAGTATTTATAATCCAAACATCCTGTAAATAATGTTTGCATGTTTCTCTACCATCAATTGTCTAAGCTAACTGGCACCACAGTGAACTGTCAGCTACCAAGACTTGTAAGAGAATAAGCAGCAGTCACTACGCACTAGTACCTACAATATAAATCCAGCACTTAGAATCTCTAATTAACCCTAAACACGTCTTGGCGTAAATCTTCGCGGAACACACAGAATGCCTGCCAGTCCTTAATTGTATCTACTGTTGTATTTTATCCTTACTTCACTATATCACTACATAGTATAAACCAAAGTCGCTTCCCGCTGTCTGTCTCTATGTATGCTTATATTTTTAAAACTACGCAACGAATTTTGATGCGGGTTTTTTTTAATAAATAGAGTGATTCAAGAGAAAAGCTTATATGTATAATACAATCTGTGCAAAGCCGGGGCGGGTCGCTAGACATACTAATATTATAAATATGAAAAGTTTGTTGGTTTGTTCCTCTTTACGCAGCAACGAAGCAACGGATTGACTTGATTTTGGCATGGACATAGGTAGTTTGAAAGACAGAAAATAACATAGGCTACTTGCTCAGAGCAAATAAAAAAATCAAGAGGGAACGTCGTTGAACAGTCAAGTGAGGCCGGTTTTTTATACATGTGTGAGTGCGTCGGTGTTGCGCCGCCATAGTTCGACTGTCAAGCTAAAGCGTAGTTTTGTTTTACGGGATGTGTGTGTGTAATTGTCTGTACACGGCGTAGTTTTGGTTGGCTTCACTTGTTTGTTCACAACATTCTCTCTTGATTTTTTTATTTGCTCTGAGGCTACTTGTAATCCCGAAAAAAAATCGTAGGTCACGTAGGATAGGCAAAACACTTTTTTATTAGCTTATTAACTTATCATAAAGGTTAAAAACTGTAGGTACTATACAAAATCAGCTGTTTCACACTTACACTTTCAAGGCATTATTCTTTGCGATTTCGAGGTTTGTCTCATGTAAAACTTGCTCATAGGTAGAGTATTATGTTGATTTAAGCTATAACATGACGTAATTTAGAAATAAATCCTGTAAATAACATAGCATAACACTAAAAAAAAACTACATTTTTTGTTGTTAATAAAACTGCTCAATAAAAACTGTAATCGGTGTTAGTTTTTGTGGCGTCTATCTTTTTATTGATGGAAACCTTTGTCTCGACTATAGTGGTGGATGGACAAGTCCAATCTAATATTATAAATCTGAAAGTCAGTTTATATATTTTTCAATTTATTTGTTTATTTAAAAACACAGATTACATAGGAATTTTCAATTTAACAATACATATACAAAATAAAACGTAGGGGGATAATTCGAACTATTTCCAGCGGCCCCACACTAGGCTCAGAGGCCCGTATTGTGGCGGCCAGAAAAACGAAACATTCTAATTCTAGACGGGGGTAACGTGACCTGCACTGACATCCCGCTTGGGGTGTATTGTGCATTCCCCCCTTTGCCACCTTACTCAAACCAGCCGAGCTCCTTAAAACAACGGAGCACGGTCCTGGTTCGTTGGCATATTTGATCCACCTCTGTTGCGCCAGATGTTTCCTTGCTGGAGACTTGTAATGCGTCTTTTTCTTTTTCAAGGAGTCCTGATTTTATTCTTATATCTTCTGTAGCCTTGCAGTGGAGAAGCACGTGCTTCTACAGTTTCGTTCTCTTGCAGGCAGCCTCGACATAGAGGGCTATCCGTAGCTACAATTTTGTGTAAATGATAGTTTAGGTCACAATGACCTGTTATTGTGCCAGTCATTGTACCTTGTTAGTTTGAGTAGTTTGTTTGTAATGTTTTTATCTATACTCGGAAAGAAGGTTTTATTTTATTGCATGCTTGCAATCTTTAATTTTATTCCAGAGACTTTGATGCTCTTTTTCTGAATAAAGAGTTAAGAGGTTTCTTGTTTCCAAAGCTGTTGGTTTACAGAGTTCAGCAACGCTTGTTTTAAGTTCTTTACTGATCCCTTCTTTAGCAAGTGAGTCAGCTTTGTTGAAAAAAACCGAATCATACAAAAATGATATGGTATGGAGGTGTCCTAGGTTAAAGTCTTGCATCATTATTATTAAGATCCGGAAGACGTCCACTCGCATGTCCTTAAAACTAAGAAATCACGCGGGCGAAGCCACGAGAAAAAGCTAATAAGTAAGCTCTGTGCTATGTGCCCCGCCTACTGCCATTTCAACTTGCCAACCCACCGGGCTATGTTGGTAACTTTGATTCTTCTACGGATCTCCTCATATCAGATTCGATCTTGCAGAGAGCCATACTTCGGCTTATTCTGCAAATCCCCTTAAATGTTCCCCTGCGCGGGGGATTTGTGAAATTTTTGTCTATAAATCCCCTGCGGTTTACCTAACAAAGATTGGTATTTTATATTAAAAGCGTGTAAATATTGATTAAGGGGATTTGTAGATCTGTAGTCCGAAAATTCCCTGACAAACCGCAGGGAATTTTAAAAGGGTAATGGGATTTATTGACAAATATCCCACAAATCTTCTACGGAGGGGATAATTTAAGGGGAATTGTGGAATAAGCCGGAGACTGTACCCCTATCCATAATAAGGTCCATAGTAAGAAACTAAGTGGCTGAAACGTGGTTTCTATGGGCCTTATCAATAAGGTCCAAGTAGCCCAAAGACCTATGAATAGGGTTATGCTCAGAATCTCTCTGCTAGATCGAAACACAAACGAAGAGATCCTCAGAAGAACCAAGGTTACCAACATAGCCCAGTGTATAGGCAAGTTGAAATGGCAGGGCACATAGCACGGATAGGGACTACGCTTAAGTTATAAATGCCACTCCATAATAATGACAATTAACCCGGTTCTACCCCATCCATTTCCACGATACCTAATTAACACATTCAGTGCGTCGTTTCCTAGTGTCATCAGGCCGCTAACACGTCCACTGCGGCTATTTGCGTCCATTGTGCCGGCTAATTGCAGGGACTGGATATTTATTGCGATATTATTTATGGTATGGATCAACGCGATAAGTATTGCATTTAAATGTGTACGTGTATTTGATAAGCACTACTTTATTTAAAGAGGAGTTATGCTAGTTATGATAACCTCATGCTGTCTTATAAAATTCTTTCATAATTATGCTTTATAACTTCTGAAAATTTCATTTTTTTGTTGAAATGGTGAGATTTATTGCTGACGGTACTACGTAGGTATGTATTATTATGTAGATTGTAGTGTATTTAATTATATTATACCTAGTATTCATCTGCTTATATCAATAAATGATTATAATTTTATGAGAACAGGATTTTAGCACTCTAGGCAAAGAAACGCTATAAATTCAAACAAAATATCAACAATAATGTACATGAATGTCACATTAATTCATGCAAACTATTCGAATTATCTCTAAATACTTATCATACAACCTTCATCAACACAATACAAACTCAAAATAAAGTTTTTTTAAACAATTCTATAGATGATTAACCACTACTGCACAACACAAAAAGATGTTTTGTGTTTCGTAACCTAACATTAATTGAATAATTGAACTAACAGTGTTTTTACAACAGCCACTACGGCGACCTCTGCCTGTCAATCTTGCAAATCATTGTAACTAATTAACGAGTTGCATTTTATAAAAACACGCTTTTATAAATGTGTTTTAACAATGAAATGTGTGTTTGGGTTTAAAATAATATTAACTACAATTTTGACTACTTTTGTGTAAGCTATAAGAGGTTAAACATAGAAAGTTTTCAGATCGCTCTGCAAGCAAATCAGGGAGTCCCATTCAAGCTTTTTCAGTTTACTGCGCATTTAGTTTTAGTGTTTTGGTTATGTTTACTTGAAATATCCAGGTGTGTGGGGTAGATAATGATGCTAGATTTATAGTACATGCGAAGACACGATCTTAGCGTGTTCTCCCGATCTTCGCGCGTGACAGAAGGGGAGAAATTAAATTAAAGATTTTATTATACTTATACAGCGTGTATTCTCTTCCATAGCGTAAGGCCAACTGCCCACAAAACATCTCATTACTCAACATATACTAAGTGCTACTATTCTATGGCATCAGCTACTTTTTTATACAAACTATTAAGTATATATGGCGTAGGACTCTTTTAGAAGTAACTATCAGGTATTCTACGGCAAGAGGCGCTAACACGCGCTAGGCTGCAGCTTGATTGGCCTAAGGGTAAATCAGGCCCTGGCTAAACATAAACCTATCCTTAAAGGGCAATATGTACTACTAATTTGACTAAAAGTTCATATTCCCCGGAAGTCAACAAAGCTCAAATTTAATTACCCAAACCTGGGCTTAGTTGAGACGTCTGAACGTTATCGTCACGATCAAAAATAAATAATGACTTTTATGACGACTGTTGATGTCTAATATCAATTAAAATAAAATTCTATAGATAATATTATGGCTTGAGATAACAGTAGCTTTCTGGGTTGCCATAAATATACGGAAAACTCCACTTTAATTTTATGACTTGAGACATTGTATCTCTATGGGTGGGCCGATTGTCTATTTTAGTCTATGGTAGACAAAATAGACAAAACTAACAACTAACCATAAATAACTAGTTTTCGGACAATTAATAATGGTTTCTTGATCTATCATGAGATAGATTTTATGGTTATTTTAAGTTCTGTAATGGGACGCTTTTAGATTGTTTTGTTTAGTTTTTGATTGTTCTGTTGATGACATGTTATAGATATTTTTACTTTGCTGAAGTTAAGAAGGAGATGCAGTGTTTATTGTGTAACTGTGAAACGTATTTTTGTCATGAAAAAATAAATATTTGGGCACGTACCTACTTATAATTCATGATCAAACTTTCAACGTGGTCTCTCACTATGGGTCTTATCAGTAAGCTCCAAGTAGCCCAACGAGCTATGGAGAGGGCTATGCTCGGAGTCTCTCTGCGGAATCGAATCAGGAATGAGGACATCCGTAGAAGAACCAAGGTTACCGACATAGCCCAACGGATTAGCAAGTTAAAATGGCAATGGGCAGGGCACATAGCGCGGAGGACTGATGACCGGTGGAGTCGAAAAGTTCTCGAGTGGTGACCACGTACCGGCAAGCGCAGCGTAGGACGTCCTCCCACAAGGTGGACGGATGACCTCATCAAGACCGCAGGATCGCGCTAGTTGCAAGCCGCTTCCAATCGATCTTATTGGAGATCCATAAGGGAGGCCTATGTCAAGCAGTGGACGTCCTTTGGCTGATGGATGATGAAACTTACAACTATAATAAATGGTTTGATATTTTTGATCTGTACCAATGATAGATAATAAGTGTCATTGGTACAGAATACTGTCTTTACAAAATATGGGAATATCTGAATTTGGCCGAATACTAAAGTTGATGTTATGCTAAAATTTATTTTAATGATTTATGTTAACATTAAAATTTGTTCAACATCATAGCTAATATTTATATTTTCATCATCTTGCATTATTAGTTCACATTAAACAAACACATTTTCCCAATATTAAAGCATGGTCACACCTGCACGCCAACGACGATACAAGAAGTCGAAGACACGTGGCGTTGTCACGTTGGTCGTCAACTTTGCAACATTTTGACATTTAAGACATCTTAGCAGACTTTACACAAGTAAAAAAAAATTTAGTGACTGTTTCAGCTAGACATTAGTGAAATTTAGATATTCTAAAGCCCACCACGTCTGCCATGTACCCAAGTACGAGATAATCGACGTAAATAAATATGCTAACGACCACGAACTTGTTGATTTATTGTGTGTAGAATGATTTTATTCCTAAATATTTGCATGCAAATTAATTATTCGTATGCGTGTCATAATATTGTGCCAATAAGAGATCGTCACCAATAGAATTAAAGAAAATCGAGGCCGGATGTTTCTTCTACGGGTTTTTTTGTGAAGGAAAACATCGTGATGAAACCAAAATATGTCGGTAGAAGAAATTTGATGCGTCTGTGAATCCATCAATCCGCACTGGGTAAGAGTGGTGGATAAGGTCTAATCACCCTTCCTGCCTAGGCCTATGTTCAGCAGTGGACTATTAAACGGTCGGTACAGCACAGTATAACACAAGTTTGGTTTTTTCTTTGCAGACGCTATTGTTTTAGTACGTGTCGCTGGCGCGTAGGTTTAACCTTAGTTTTACGTACAACTTTTGGCATACTCTCCCACAAATCTGCAACTGCATTTTTCTGATTCGAAAACAAAATCATTCGTAACTTCCACAACATTTTATGAATTCTAAATTCGAGCAGCATTTATATAATTTAATGTTCCTGATCTAATAAATATCTTTAGTACGAAATAACTTCATTTTCACTATTGCTAATGCACGTAAATTAGATCTAGAAGTGTTGAAATCTATTTGTAGGTGCGAATTTATAGTTTCACAACGGGTTGATGCAATTACTCTGACGACAATTTGCCTACTATTCTCTACTTTGAACTTTGTCAGTGACATGAAAAAAGAAGCCCGTTATTTTACTTCATGATGGGTGGCCTGGTGTCAGCTAGTTTCTAAGCAGCCAGAAGGTTTCTGACTTTATGGTTAGAAAAACCAATACCCACAATTTTTTATGTCATTACGGCATCGCTCAGTTGTAAATCCCATGCGGAAACTGACCGTGCCGAACGTTGCTTAGTTTCATATAATATATGAAATAATTTGTTGGATGCAAGTATATACTGATAATAAATAATAAATATTTTGGGACATCTTACACTCGGTCTCTGACCCCAAATGCAAAGCTTGTGATATGGCTGCCAGAGACTGATATACTACATATACTTATTTTTAAATACATACTTATACTTATATGTAATAGCTGATTGAAGATCTGTAAAAGAGGCCTATGTCCAGCAGTAGACGTCCGAGTCAATAATTATGATCACAAGTGGTCCGTTGTAGGTGCAACATCTGTCTATGGGGCTGAGCCGAGGCTCCAAAAGAAGAATGCGACTGTGGTGATACTCAAAAGATCATGGACCATCTACGATGTTCACTGTGGCATAACACCTATACTTATTCAAGGCGGTCTCTACGAGGTCAACACCGCCGCAGTTTCCACGGCCTCTTATTACTCAAACAATGTCTACCTATCTAGCCAAATATGATTTTTATGATAAATAAATAAATATAAGGGGACGTCCTACACACGGCCTCTGACCCCAAACTAAGCATAGCTTATGATATGGCTGCCAGAGACTGATATACTATATATACATCATTTTCTTTAAACATATACTTATATAGTTAACAACTAATAACAGCCAGACAGAGCAAACACTTATTAAAAAAAAAACAAAAAAAACTTTTACAAGTATAGTGATCCCCGAACTAGGCGATAAGGCCTGTGTTTCAGAGTTCTGAGCACGAGTTGCTTACAAAATGTACGTTAACATGGGGTAAGTACGGAAATATATAATTACATCTATGTTAAGCAGAAACTATATTCATCACATAAATGCTTGCCCTAGGTGGGAATCGTACCCACGAATCTTTGACCCAAGAGTCAGGGTCACTAAGCACTGAGCCTCCGAGGCAGTCAAATGATGATCAAATCACAGACTCCAAAAGAAGTACAATATGATGATCACCATATCTCACAAAACGCCATCTTTTCCCGTCGCTTCTACCAGTTAATAATGTTGCCACAACGGAACATCCTTTATATAATGATGCCATAAATGGGCGCCAGTGACATTTCGAACTAAACGCTACCGTGACTCGCATGACCAGTCAAATTGTAGATCACGGTTGTTTCAACCATTTAGCCATGTCAGAAGGTTTCAAATGTGGTAAAAAGTAGAAAAGTTTCCTAAAAAAAATCTGGATACAATTCGATTGTACCCTCGATTCGATTCAATTGTGTCCTCATTGAAGATCTTAGCAGGCTTATGTCTAGCAGTGGTGGTAACGATCGTTTTTATGATGATGACCAAGATATCTCACAAAACGCCATCTTTTCCCGTCGCTTTTACCTGTTAATAATGTTGCCACAACGGAACATCGTTTAGATAATGATGTCATAAATCCGGCGTGACAGCGCGATTATTCGACCGGCGGACTCCGAACTATCGTGTCCCAGTTCCAAACCCGCCATCTACGTTATACTTCCGCCGAGGTATCCATCAATACTCAAAATAATAGAGGGCTGTCCATTAACAATACAACATAATACTTATATCATGTTAATGGACGTATATCCCCTCTGATGAAGAAATTAGTAGCGTTTACGCATGGCATGGTTTGGCTAAGTTTTTCCCAGTGGTCGAAACCTTTGAAGCAACGATACGTCACCGACAGTTTTCAGACAGGTGACCGAGGATGGTATTTCCAAGGGAGCGCTACCATGGCTCTAATGATAAGCGAAATTGTTGGTCTCGGTTATTTCATGTATGACATGTCAGTGGCTTTAAGGTTTCTTAAAAAGGTGGAAAAACAACCTAAAGAATTTGCTACCTCATTGAAGATCTTTAAACTTCGTCTCCACGATTTTTTTTCGACTCAGTCGATTATTATCTGTTTCAAAATTTAATTTTGATTATTCATTTACGCGCACCCAATTGCTGGTATTTTCAAATTCAACAATTCACTGAGTTCTCAGCATGTATTCAACGTGGTTCGTCTTTTCAGTACACTGAGCAAATAGATAGTAAGGTTTCCAAACGAATGTAATAATTAAGTAAGTAAAAAACTGACTCCATCGGTGGCTCCGTGGTTAGTGACCTTAACTTCCGAGTCAACGAGGCGTGGGTTCGATTCCCACCCAGGACAAGTATTTATGTGATGTACATAAGTGTTTGCTCTGTGTCTGGGTGTTATTTAGTTACTATCTTTATAAGTATGTATCTAAAAAAATATATGTATAAGTAGTATATCAGTCTCTGGCAGCCATATCACAAGCTTTGCTTAGTTTGTGGTCAGAGGCCGTGTGTAAGATGTCCTTAAATATTTTATTTATTTATTATCTTCTATCCTTCAGTATAAATCTATCAACTTTCGTGAAAGTTCTACGCTAAATTTCCCAGTCAGTGGTATCCATTCAAACATCAGCTGTTCGTGGACGTCCCTATACTATCGGATTTGCCGTAGAGCACGCGCGAAGACGTATTGTGTATCCAATTAGTAACAGAGGGCGACACTGGTGTTATTTTTAAAAATACATAAAAACACTCTGTTACCATTTGTCACTGCGCGCCCTGTATTTATCAAGACGGTTGACTGCATCTATTCGTACAGGGTGCTCGAAATAAATATTGTAATTATGATTTTAATCTTTAAGGGAAAAATGAAGCTACAGATTAAATAATTAGTCAAGTTTTCAGATAAGGCGGATTTCTACGCGACACACATATTTTAGGATATAACTTTTACCATACTTTTTAGGACGAACCTCGTTAAGTAGGCCACGTCACGCGCTCTGACACTATTAAATAAAATCGCCAAATATATTGATATTTTTGGATGCAGTCTGGCAAATTTCACAGAAGTGGCTCTGAAAATATGTGAAAAACGATAATTTAAAATAAGTATTTTGTTTTTTTTTTGCTTCTAATGGTTTTTTGTGTAATTATTATGTTCTATTTATATTATGTTTGTGTCTTATATTTCACATGTTAAGGGCAGCATCAGCTTGGTGTGAACTGTAATGGTGCTGTTACCTGTGATTAATAAAATAAATAAATAACCATGGGGCCAACCCCGAAATAGAAAATACTGTTCCAAACCTTAGTTTAATCTTTCTTCATTCAGTCCGTGAGTGTCAATCAATATATTGTATGGACAGTTCATTTAATTTTGCTACCACAATTTTTGAGGTAGGTTTCTATAATTTTATTTATCATTCAAGACATTTCTGTCGCTTACATGATAAAAAAACTTAAATAACATTTTAAAATTCCATCGTCACACTCAATACATAATTATTTAAACATATAACAACCTTACTTACTCATTTTTGTTACCGCTTTGTAAGTACAAAGTCCATCAATTTCAGCAAAGTTAGTTAACGAGTGTTATTGACCGACGAACCACCGGAGGAGGTATACGAGTACAATTCGACGCGTACTCGTACCTATATATATATTTTTTAATGTAAAACCACGCATAACTTTTTTCGTAGTCCGATTTCAATAATTATTTTTTTATATTGTTTTAGAGTATACTTTGAAATTGGTTCCATGTAAATTTTATCGAAATTGGCTGAGCCCTTTTTGATAAATCAACAATAATGTGAAAAATGTTACATCGATCCGTGCATAATATTTGCGTTCTAGCGATGCGCCCGGCTTCGCACAGGTGTATTATACATATAAACATTTCTGTTCAATTACTCTATCTATTAAAACAAACTGCATCAAAATCCGTTGCGTAGTTTTAAAGATATAAGCATACATTGGGACAGACAGCGGAAAGCGACTTTGTTTTATACTATGTAATGATTTTGTACAAGTCGGTCATGCAATTTTTTGCAAAAAATAATTATTTAATTCTAATGTGATATCTAGGTATAAGTGATTGGCTACGTAATTGTTTGTAAGGGTTTCCAAGAGACGAGTTTGAGAACGCTGTTAAAATCATTCAGAATACATGATTCTACCACGATGTACTAATAAATGATTATGATTTAATGCAATACCTGGTTGAAAATCGTATTTCAAACTCACGTTTTTTAAATAGAATTTTCTTTCCTATTTCTTCTTCTTCTTCTTAGTTTTAGCGTCGCATCATTGTGCATTTGCCAGTGTCAAGTAATAAGTTTTAATAATTTTCGATAATATTTTATCAAAATAGTCACTGTCGTAGTCTCGTCATAGTCCAATAAAGTCGCGGTTAAGTCCAATCATTGTCCAAGTCATACCTCAGTAAAGCAGTGGAGACTTTACTAGAGGCGTCTATGAAGTTTTGGTAACAACACGGAAAAACATGATACGTCACATTATATCACTTGCCTACACTCATGCACGTAAATCAGCTCATAATCAACGAAATACCACCATTTTTGACTAATTATCACTGATAACTGTTAACACTATAACAAAATAATACAATGAGGCGACATGATTTTTCCGCGTTCCCGCCAAAACTCCTTTCCTATTTTCTTATACAAAATTCCCCTGTATTTTTTCAGTAACCATAGAAATAAACACAGTTAAAATTCCTATAAACAAGATTGTCGCGGCTCGCGCGCCGCTGATGGATGATGATGTAAAAAAGAACAAAAAGCATTCCCCGCACTATTAGCTACGTTTTATGGAAGAAATGGGGGAAACGCGTGTTTTTAGAACATTGTGTTCTTAATAATGACTTCACTAATTAAAAACATGACCGGCTTTTTGGTATCGTAAACATGTAACATGGAGAGTACCTACTGCAATTCAGCGAGGCAATGCGGCCAGCATTTTGGGCACGTATATTGCGTAACGATGCAATAATATGGTACTCTGGAGCTGATCTGATGATGGAGTCGGAAGGTGGCCATTGGAACTCCTGTACTAAACAAGATATACCCGTCGTGTTTGGGCTCGTTTTACTTGTCTTGGCTAGCACTCTGCTGCTATATGATATCCAGGATCTCAAAATCTTCTATTTACTGTACTGTACTGTATCAGCCTTTTTAATAGTCCACTGCAGGACGTAGGCCTACCCACGAAGGGTGTTTGAGCCATATCCACCATGCTGGCCCAGTGTAGGTTAGTGGATTCACATACGCCATCAAATTTCTTCTACTGACATATGCAGGTTACCTCACGATGTTTTCCTTCACCGAAAAGCCAGCGGTGTTAAATTCCGTACATAAATTCCAAAGAACTCATTAGTACGGGACCGGGATTTGAACCCACGACCTCACGATTGTAAGGCGGATGTCACTACCTCTAGACCACCACGGCTATAATTTTATAATAATTTATTTCCTTATATACGAAAGCAACAACGAAAAATGGCCTGCGCGGACTAAAAAGTGTAACTAATTTTGATAGATCGGCTATGCGATTCTAGCTATTTGTTTACCTTTTTATTTTAGTAAGGGAAGGCAATAACTGAAGTAAAACGAACACAGATGTGATGTGTGCTTCCAGAAAGATCTGTAATGGAGACCGCGTATCGGAAAGCGCAGGCAACTAATCAACGAGACAAGAAATGAGCAGACATTCTGAGGAAATTCTAATAAGACCAGTTAAAGCTTCGTATCTGTTCTATAATTTCAATAACTTTTTCGACCCTTTAGCGTTGAATCTCTACTGTCACTTGCACAAAGCATACGAAACGCATCAGAAATGAGGAGATCCGCCGACGAACCAAAGTTACCGACATAGCCCAGCGGATTAGCAAATTAAAGTGGCAATGGTTAGGGCACATAGTACGAAGAATGGATATCCGATAGGGCGGTAAAGTTCTCAGATGGAGACCATGGACCAGCAAGCGCAGCGTAGGAAGTCCGCCGACTCGGTGGACTAACGGTATAATCAAGATCGCAGGAACGCTCTGGATGCAGGCCGCTTCTAACCGGCCTTATTGGAAACCCATGGGGAGGCCTATGTCCAGCAGTAGACGTCCTACGGCTGATGGATTGATGGATGGAGATACAACCATTTCAGAAGCATAACAATTTCTATCGCATCCACAAGAAAAGTGAAAAGTGAAGACCCGTCGTAGGCGGAATAATAAAATTGATAGGTAACCCAAAAAAATTAATAACCAAAACAAAATAATAATGTGGTCGGAAGCCATTATTAAATTCCTTCAATAAATTTCACGGGACATTATTATCTGACGACAAAGAAACAGGAGCCATTATACTATATCAGCTGGCATAAAAATGATTCAATACGAAAACATGTATCGCAAACTATTTAAGAAATCTTTTTTTAATATCTTTATTTCGATAGAAGCATCTGCAGCAGGCAATATTTTAGTTGTACGGCATTTTATTATATCGGCATACGATTCTGGAATTCGGATTTTTAGGCGCTGACTCCACCACAGCGCAGTAGAGCCGAGTGCCATAATTTTATGGTGACGTTCCTCACGTCAGAGCCAAGCATTTTGAGACCACATGCATTGGTTATAGGTACAAACAGCCAGAAAGTGGAACGCTTTAGCTGGGTATGTCTTTCTACTAAGGTACAACGTAAGTGTCTTGAAATTCCGAGTAAATCAGCTACTAATTTCTAAGTAGACTTGCTACATACAGCCTAAGCCGCCTATCTGGCCATACCAAGCCATCAGGCAAAATGCGGTCAAATGAATACCTATACTATATAAAAAAGCAGCAATGGATCTACGGTCTACAAAACTACTCATATCCGCCTTAGTGGAGTTTGAGCCAAAATAAAGCAAAGTTTTTTTTTAAATAAGGCGCAAATCATCATCAAAGTAAAGAAAGACAGATTTGCGGAACAAAAACGTCCTCAACTTACTTTATTGTGATGATAAAGTTATTCAGCCTTGATTCACATGATGGGTGACTCGTCAGCATTTAAGGGTTAAGGTGTTTACGCAAGTAACTTATCATTTTTTTCAATAAATTTTGAGTTTTTAGAACCAAGACTATGAAAAGAGGAGCACAGAAAAGCAGGCAGGGCAGGAATGGTCAATGCGTCGTAGTTTGTATACCTATTACAGAATTGTACATTACGAAACATAATTTTCTTATATAAATTAAAAAAGTAATATAGAAAATAAATAGCAGGCATAAAAATATATATTTGTACCTATTTGTATTTGTATATATTTATACCTAATTGACACGAAAATATGACGATAATGTAGAATGATTTTTCTCTCTGTGGGTTATTCGTACCTACCCACAAAAACGTTATTTATTTTAATTTAAAACAAAGTATACTTTGTCCTGGTTCTTTTAGTAGAAATAAAGTGCTTTGTTGATACCTTTTTTTCTATTGTCGCATTTGTTTAAAAGATAGGTATTGTTATTTAAGCAACATTTTGGATAATATTTCTAAGACATAACACGTATAAAAAGTTATGCGTTTCTAATATTAAGTTCAAATTTAAACTTCATTGCAGTAAAAAAATATTATATTCGCAATAAAATACGAAAAAAAACTCCAACTGTAGCTAAAACGTACCGAGTCCAAAACCTCCAAAGTCAGCACGATTAAAAATATCGTAGGTAAAATAATAAAAATATAAATTAAAGAAGAAATATTTGACAAAAGTCACGTATTAAAACTATAATTCAAAAAAACGCATTGCGTCCAAATCTCTCTATGACATTCTTTATGACAAAGTGCCGTAGCTTTGTGTTAGTTATTAATTTTGTTTTTATTTTACGTCTGCTAAGTGTTCTATTTGGAGATAAGCCATTTTATTTGTATTATTTTGAGATGATTTATGTTGATAACTGACTTACGCCCACTAGCTTCAGGTCTGGGCTCTACCAAAACGAAGCTAAGCGGGGATCTGCGGAGGTAAACAGAGCGTAGTATGAAGCCGGCACATAATAATGCTTTGCACGCTTGGGCTTGTGTTCCATTGTTGTCACCAATAATACTTTATGAAGTGTTTACGTAACATTAAAACGTGTTATGACATTTTTCCCTAACAGTTTAAAACCGATTAAACATCAGTAACCATAAATAATAGGTATGGGCCACAGATAATTATCACACGGCAATTACAGTACGTGATTCCACTCGTCGCGTACACTAGTCGTGAGCTACGCGGAGCTGTGTTTTATTTTTCGTAAAGCTGGCTATTATCTTGGAGTCCTATGTCCAGCAATAGGCGTCTTACGTCTGACGTATGGAAATATTATATACCTACCTACCTACATTTAAATATCTGATAAACTGAAGCTAGCATGCTAGTAGTTCGGCTTTTACATGAGGTTTTTTTTACAAAAAATATTCACTAACACTTGTATTTTTCCATTTAAAAAAAAAAACAAGAACACGTGCGTCTTGGTTAAAATTTTCTACATAAGCAGAGCATTCAGGTTTTCAAGTTTAGAAAACTAGTTCGAAAATTAAATCAGGAAATTGAAAATTGTTTTTATACGTATGTAAGCACGTACACATTCAGATTTCCGAATTTAGAAACCTAATTCGAAATTCAAATCAGAAAATCGAATATGTTTAAGCCATAATGGTAATTTTGCAATCGACTATTACCTATCCAATATTTTCGTTTCGCTCCGTTTAGTTGGAGTCTGGTCTTACTTGTGCGTTTGTGACATTGTAGAGACGTGAGACAGAATGAGATTGTAGCAAAACTGGCACATCTAGAAAATTAGCTTTTAGTGTTATGAATTAGGACTTTAAAAGATACTCGTACTTATGATTTTCGTTCTGATTGCTATTTCTACACTAAAGCTCTTATTATTTTTATTCCTGGATTTTAGGTGTAGAACAATGAAAGTAACCGACATAGCTCAGACGATTGTTCGGTAGACTGTAGTTGAAATGGCGGGTCACACATCACGGAGGACTGATGAACGATACGGTCGAAAAGTTATCGAGTGGAGACGACGTAACGGTGTAAGCGTAGCGTTGGACGTCTACTCATAAGGTAGACTGACGGCCAGAATCCATCAATACATCCAAATTTGATCTCAAATATTATAACAATCAGTAATTGTAATAATTACAGTACACAACACTTCATACACTTGCTTGTTTTAACTTTGTTTTTTCACTGCAATAATAAAATTCAGAACTAAAATATAAAAGTACACTGATGTCTTTCATTTGAGGTAAAAAGAAGAAATCTTAAAGTGTGTTAACAAACAAAAAAGACTGAGACTTTTTTGATCCTTTTTTATTTGTAAACTTTTTTTTAATGTCGCATATTACCAGGTCAACATATAAATAAGTCGCCGTTGCTACTGTAATGAGAGTCAAATTATATTGTATCGTTTTTACTTTGTCGCATTTTTCCTGTAATTGAAAACCCGCACTTGATACTGTACGAAATAATGTAAATTTATGAAGACCCGAAGGCCCTCATTACCTTTAGGTGTTGAATATCCGCTCTTGGTTTGTTTGTCGGTAAAAAAGTTGTACAACTCGTGCTACATAAGTAGAACTACGGGAAAATCGATTTTTAGGGTTCCGTAACCAAAGTTCGTTTAGTTCAATAATTAATTATCAAATTAAATTAAATAAATATTTATGGATATTCCAGTACAGTACAGAACCCTTCGTGTGCGAGTTCGACTCGCACTTCGCTGATTATTACGTAATAAACATAGTACCTTTGTTTTTATTCAATAAGTAGTAGTTTTAAACTACTTTCTATGTGTAATTTAGTCTAAAATAAGTAACGTATTGGTTCTGACTGTAAAGTTATTTATTAAGAAAAAAGAAAATGAAATTGTAATTTGTCACCAAAACAGTTCAAAACATACAATCTTGGTATGGATTGAATCATATTTAATGGCGTTTGTGAACACGAGGAAAGTCATTGCGCACTAACAACTTATTCATATGTCACGGGGCGGGCGGGGTGTGGGGATCTGCGTAGCTTAAAATAACTTACGCTTTAGGCGGAATTCATTTGTCCTTTTATATTACCAAAAATAATTGTTTTTCGCAAAAATCGCACTATCAACTTCCAACGTGTACAGAATTCGAATAGTTTGCACGAATAAATGTGACATCCATGTACATTATTGTTTATTTATCAAAAACGACTCAGCCGATTTCGATAAAATTTAAATGGGACCACCTTGGATGTACAGTGTACACCCTTTTGAACTAAAAAAGGTTTACTTAAATCTTTAGACAATTGGCGAAAATATCGATGAACATACACAAAAAAAAATACATACAGACGAACATTGTTATTGTTTTTTTACGCAAATTTAAGATTTAATTTTGGTGTTTACTTTTTAGATACGTTTTATTTACTAAAAACCATACAATAAATTTGTTGCTAGGTGCTTCTACAATCGATTGATGTGACATGTAAGTACATGTAAGGCCATGAAATAAACTATTTATTTCCAATTTATTTAAAATCTGGATTTTTAATTACATATTATAAAACTGTCATTGTCTTTTGACTAAATTAATCATACATACTTCGAGTAAATATCTACAGAGACTCAGTCCCTAAGTGAAAGTAGTCAAAAAATGTCCGAGCGCCGTCATACATGTATACCGACTTAGATATTTAAATCAAATAATTCACAATAACCCTTTTTCTCGAACCTCGACGTTATATCACCTAATTAGTGCTTGTAAACGAGCACTTTGGCATCGCGCGGCGTTGTATTCAGCTTGCAATCGCCTTACGACTAACTAAAAAGCCTGCCTACTACGTAGCTTGGGCAGAGTTTTGGCTCGGACACTTTTTTGCACGATTGTGACTCTATTTGCTCGAAGCAAACAGATGATTTTATAGCAATTTTAGGAAGTCCTTTAGGAAGAGTTGGGTCACAGTGAAAATAAAAGTTCATTAATTTGAGACAAAATTTAAGAGACAGCTCAGACAGCTGATCTTTATTCGCTATTTCAAGGTTGGTCTCATAGTAAAAACTGTTCAAAATTATGTACTACCTGATTTTTTGACTTTCCAGACCTCTAAACTTAGCCGTGGTGGATATGGTACAATCACCCTTCGTGGGTAGGCCTACGTCCTGCAGTGGACTATTAAAAGGGTGATACAGTACAGTTGGTACCTTTATACTTTACCATCTATGCAAAAACATCAAGTCGATCTCTTCTCCTGTTGTGAAAGAGTAACAAACGAACCAATAAACCAACAAAAACACTTTTGGATTTAAAATATTAGTTTCATACGTATTGCCTCTCTCGTTTTATGGCCACACACTCCCACATCGCCCCATCTAAAGGGTGGTTCCTAATGTGAGAACGCATCAATCATTCACTTTTATACAAGTCAGACTTTGGTTTTGTCGCGGGATGGGAGGGGGTGCGGGGGGAGGGGATTTAGTTTGATCGTAGTTAGATTAGATACCCGAAATAAGATTATGTATATAAACCTAGGTCATTATAAACTAACAGTCATTATGATCTGAACCGTGGAGGCTACAAAAGTCAAAATGAGACATCAATACGACACTTTGTAAGCTCTAAGAGTGCTAGCTAGACAGAAGCACAGAACTATTACAACTAGAGATAGTGCTGTTGTCGCTTGAGGCAATTCTCAACCACAAAAATGTATAGAAAATCTTGCCCAGCTGTCAAAACTGTCAAATATGTATTGGAATTTGACACTACTGAGAGAATAACACGACAACTAACCACTGCATCGAGATATTTTTCATGTCTCTTTCTAACTTATGTCATATTTAATCATTGCATCTCTTTCTTTTTTTTCTCAATCGACCATATTATTCCTCTGGTATCTCTGTGAACAGAAGTGATTGCGGGTAGTATTTTCAGCTGAGTACTGCCGTGGCTCAGACGTCAAAGTAATTTATGGAGCCCCGGTGTTAAAGTTGCTAAACCATGCCCAAGACAAGTTTAAATAACCTTATTTATTTAAAAAAATATGGTAGAAGATACTATTTAAAGCTATATATAAAGCATTTTTAGGATAAGTATAATTTCTCGTATTTACAACTGGATTTTTGAAGCGAGAAAGTCGTCTGTCTTATGATAAGATCGCAATTTTCTGTAACGACTCGACCCAGCGCAAAATTTTATGCGTTCTTTATTTCTTAAAGTTGTTACTCCCATCTTTACTTTAAATGGATTTTATTTATTATTTCTTTTTTTAAAACTTGCCATTTAACATGTAAAAATTTGCTCACTTATTACACATTAGCACTAGTTACATATTTAAACCCTGTTAGGGCGTTGCAAGTATACAATTACTGAGTTTCCACATCACGAGCTAGCCCTGGGATTTTAAAGGGCATCAATGGAGCCGTAACCAACATTGAGAGGCCCTTTTACCAACAAAATATATAAAAAAAAAGGTTTTGGGTGGTAGGATGAGGAATACTATTGTAAGGGCGGGAAATTTGTACAGTTTTGGACTATTGGAATGAAATATTACGTGACAATGAGCTGGTCTATGGAATAAGGTGCAGCACCTGCCAAGTAATGCCTCATCTCAAAATATTTAGGCGGGTGGTGACTTGCCATCCACTAAATGGGCCCCCCGTAAAGGATGCCGTAACTTGGCGCTAGAAGAGCAACATTGGTGTGGACGGCTTAGGGTTTCGAGAGGTGTGCTGCGCTTTTACTAAACGCTACTCGCGGCGTTATGCTCTTTAGCACTTCCACCCTGGAGCTTAGGCTCTTAGCTCTTGCGATTTTCATTCCAAACCGGCCGGCATGAGAGGAGTCATGGGTCTCATTTAGCCCCAGGGAAACAGGGTTCGAGGTGTCGCCACTCACCGACGGCTCGCCATAAAGCCGCTCTTCCGACTAATAACTCAGTATTATTAGCTAACATAATAACGATACTACTTATCACCATCACATACTTTCCGCGAGACTAAAATTTTATTATTAAAGAAATCTTCTATACTGTAGTAAGATTTTTGGATTAGCATAATTTTTATATTTTTATAGAATTTCCGTTGGTTTAAAACTGTTCGTAAATCTTCAGGAAGCTTATTAAAAAAAATATCATCGTAATATTATATTCAGGTCTTCTCCTTACAAGTTCTAGTTTTGACTCTGGTACGGATTTTCGAATATTGTAAAGTGATCAGGATATTTTTAACAAACATTGCTGATTCAAACATTTACTGTACTTTTTTAATTAATTTTTTTTTTTTTTTTTTTTGTTGGTTTATTGGTTAGTTTCGTCGTTTGTTAATCTTTCACAACAGAAGAAGAGATCGACTTGATGTTTTTGCATAGTAAAGTTTAAAGGTACCAACTGTACTGTATCAGCCTTTTTAATAGTCCACTGCAGGACGTACGCATACCCACGAAGAGTGATTGGGCCATATCCACCACGCTGGCGCAGTGCGGGTTGGTAGATTCACATAAGCCATAGAATTCTTCTACGGAAGTATGCAGGTTGCCTCACGATGTTTTCCTTCACCGAAAAGCCAATGATGTGAAATTCCGTACATAAGTTCCAAAGAAACTCATTGGTACGGGATTGGGATTTGAACCCACGACCTCAAGACTGCAGGTCAGGTGTTACTACCACTAGACCACCACGGCTTCAAACATTTATGTGCTAAGTATTTTCTGCTGTATAAAATGTGGTATACAATGTTTATTACTCTACGTTGTACAATTTTTATTACTGTACGCTTACAATATGCAAATAACCTTTCTCTAATACCATGTGGTGACCTAACAATCATAGAGATAAAAATATTCATTTATTTATTTACTTCCGTATTAAGTACCAAGGTTACAAAGATGTTTCACAATAAAAAAAAATTGTCTTTCGGCTTGCAAAAACATAACACATTTACCTCTAAAAAAACACTCGTCCGGCTAAGAACATTTTTTTGTCTCAATCCTGAAGCTCTCATCACACAGAAGCGGGAAGTGCGGGAAAGCGATCGCGATCGGGACGGGATTTTTTTGTAATATTCGAATTTGTATACAACCTGCTTGTAGTAGCTGTGGTGGTCTAGTGGTAACGACACCCGCCTTACAATCGTGAGGTCGTGGGTTCAAATCCCGGTCCCGTACCAATGAATTCCATGGAATTTATGTACGGAATTTCACACCACAGGCTTTTCGGTGAAGGAAAACATCGTGAGGCATTCTGCATGCGTCCGTAGAAGAAATTCGATGGCGTATGTGAATCCACCAACTCGCACTGGGCCAGCGTGATGGATATGGCCCAGTCACCCTTCGTGGGTAGGCCTACGTCCTGTAGTGGACTATTAAAAAGGCTGGTACAGTACAGTACAGTATACAACCTGACACATCACAAGCGGGCGCACGCGCTTTGCACTGGACCGCTATCGGATCGCTATCTCGCGGTTCTTGCCTCTGTGTGACCCGAGCTTAATGGTAAAACCATTTATTTCCATAAGTCGCGAGCCATCGCAACTTCTCGCCAACCCCCTAAGTAGATACACTTACAAAAAAAATGCCAAGTCGATGCTTACAAAACATCCGTCATTCAACAACTCGCATGTTATAATCGAGAACTTCACATAATTGGAAATTACAAACGAGAAGCATGGTTTACTTTATTTGTTGACCTAGCATATCTTATTCTAATTAAAGCTTTACCAAACTTTTTTCGATGTACTAACCTTGTGCTTGAATAAAACTAAACTCTTTAAGCACTATTTTTAAAACCTTTCATACTAGTAAGTATAGATACCTATTTAGTTTTGTTTCACAAATAATTACACTCGGTACATCCAACTACAACAGTTATTATTATAAAAGCTATAGTATTAAATAATTTTTAATTATTGCCATCATAATAACCTATACTATTGTAAATACCACGATATAATTGTAAATACGACACTATTGTAAATACATCACTTATGCTATTGTAAATTGTCAATTCAACACAATTTCCATGAATACGAATTGAAAACAACTGTCGCAAAGGAAAACAACCTCATTAATTTGTATTTTTTCAAGACGCATTGTACAGGATGTTCCATTGAGACGCGCCGTGTAATTATGACGACAAAGTGCGGTTCCACCGACTCGAGCAGTTGAGTATGCGTAAAGACTATAACGGGAACTTTTGAAATGGTTCGCTGTGATTTATACAGTAGATGCACCGGTTGTGGCCACTGCCCTACTTTTGACCTTTTGATGTCAAAATTAATGCATTGGTAAATAGATGATGTACAATGTAACATCATAATTAAATGACCATATAGTAGAACCAGACTGATCTAAGTGCCTTTTTATCATTTAGTGTAGTATGTTTTGAAATAGATGCACGAAAGACAAATGGTTTTCTTAACAATAACAAGTTTTATTATGCCAACAATGCTAAAAATATCACTTAGATCAGTCTGGTTCTATTAACGTGCTTATACTGTTAATATGAATGTCAAAGTTTGAAAATTTCTATAACAATATTTGTCTATATTTAATTTCTGATTTAAATTCCAAGTGGCCAAACATGATATTAAGATGGTCACAACCAACGCATCTATTATACTATGTTACTATCAGCTTTTAATAGTCCACTGCTAAACATAGATATAACCTCGAATGGTAATTTATACAAACTTATCTTTCTGATCATTCATAAGAGAGACATATGTCCAGCAGTTTCCATCCTGTCTGAAACAACGACAACGGTCACGCTAGCCCAGGTACGGGTTGGTGGATTTACATACGCTATTGAATTTACATCTAGGAACATTACACACTATCATCAGCCTCTTGTTTTCCTTCACTAATAAGCCAGTAGTGTAATAATCCTTACATAAAATTAAAAGTATCTATATCTACATTTTGAGGTCGGGATTTGAACCTTTGGCTTATCGAGTGATCATATTTTCGCTAGATATGGATGGTGTTTTTTAACTAAAGAAAGAAGCTTTTCATTTAGCAACCAAATGTAATATAATAATATTAGGTACAATTATAATGACTAGAATTTGGAATTTTGGACTCGTGTCATCTCAAAGAGTTATCTTTGTGATAAGCATTTCAAAAATCTGAAGCGAACGCAGGATTTGAACCTGCCCCTTCGGATCACTAGCCCGACGCTCTAACCAACTGAGCCAGCCCGCCTCCTACGCAAGCGTCAATTTTTTGAAGTGATATCAGAAAGATAACTCTTTGAGATAAAATCTAATGTGGACAGCACTCTAAATAAAATCATAACATTGGTGTTATAGTTTTATTAATATATTTAAGTGTTAACCAATTAATAACTTAGCAAAAACTAAGACATCATTTTATTAGTTGTAAATCTCTTATATAATTGGTCATCTGTACATACCACACCAAGGTTCAATCTAGGGAAGGCTATCCATCAAAATACAGGTGTGAACTCACCTAGTGGCTGACACGTTAAATTGTAGGTCCAGCCCCCCTACCGCCTAAAGCAATAGCAATCGTAATAGCAATCGTTTATGACTTCATTTTAGTCATTTGGCACCGCCTATGTGACGTTAGCCTTCAAAGTTGTTCATTCAACGATTGCTTTTGCAATCCGCACAAAGCAATTGATGTCTAACGTCACATAGGCGGTGCCAAATGACTAAAATGAAGTCATAAACGATTGCTATTACGATTGCTATTGCTTAGGCGGTAGGGGGGCCGGTTGTTTTAACCGTTTAGCCATGTCAGAGGCCTTCAGGCGGCCTAAAAACTCTAACATCGGGGCTAGCCACCCAGCCTATACGAACTTACTTACTTACCTAGTTTGCATGGCTATTAGAATTTACTTACTTACCTAGTTTGCATGGCTATGGCAGCACTTTCCATGTTTGTACTAATTTTTGTAAATTAAATATGTCTATGAAAAAACTACCGTAAAATTAACTGATTTGCGGCTAGTTGGAGAAACAGTGGGCACCAAATTTGTCTAGTCCTGTCTTTTGGCAGCCCTTTAGAAAAGTTGAACATGGGCTGGATTCACGCGATAAATTACTGCTGATCATTTAAACCACAGCCTATATAACTCGCAGTCTCCCACAATACCTTTGAAGCGACTTTGTCTCACTTCGCAATTATGACACCCTCTATATAAGGCGGCAAAATTTACTTTGCAGTTGCAAAAACGTAAAAATGTTTGTCATGTTTCAGAAAAAGGTTGGAATTGGATTTTTTTCTATGTTGGATTTAAGTTGGTGATTAATGCGTAAAAATCTAGATGGGTCGCACCATATTTTGATTGTAAAGGTATTTGTCAACTGAGTTAAGTATACAAGGAACGCCTGTATTACGTCGAAAGGAAATGTTTGTTGAAATTTTCTCAATATAACAGGGTTATTTAGAACTGATGTACTAGACCGAAAGGAGGTGACTCAGACCATTATAATGAGGGCCAAAATACTTTTCGATGCCTAATCCCAGCATAAAATTTTCGTATTTATTTTTTTAATTTAAGTAATTAATTTCTTATTTTTTATGCACATATAGATTAGTTATAGTTTGGTCTATAATATACACCCCTCAGCAGCGATAGTTTTAATGAATTAACTATATTTTTGGCCAATAACTTATCAACGTGTCGAAAAATTAAACAACTGCGTTACTGTTTTACAAAATTTAAATTCTTTATTAAAATTATCCAATGAGACAATTTATCAAGTTAGTTTTAAACTGAAACGCTTATATTAAATTTTCATGAAGTTAAATCACAGAAATAATCAGATTCATAAAATATTCTTATTACTTTATATTACTGCGTTACCAAATTCGAATTTTAAAACTTGTTTTTTTCTATTAGTGACAATAAAATACTTAAAATTAATGCCAACTGACGACAATATCTTCCACTTTTGATAAATAATACGTACGTATTAAATTATTTCTTTTTAAATAATTAGATGTCTATGCATTACTGAAAATAGTACAATAAATTAGAGGGACACAAAAGTAACGCAGTAGTAAGCTTAGTAACACAGTAGTATTATCTTACATTAATACTTTGTATTTTTATAGAGATCTAGTAATGATGGTACAAATAAAATAAAACTTGAAGTCCTTATGACTTGACATAACATAAAGTAACTCAAATAACTTCAAAAATAACAAAGTTCAGCTAATTAAATACAAAAAAACAGCCTTCAACCACATTAATATAACAGACATCACATGCGGAGATATGGGTACCAAGTATCCCCGACAGTCGCCCCGCTACCGCCCAACGGAAACTGGCCCTGGTAACGCATAACATACGAAACTTGAGGACGGATGAAAATATAGTTGAGCTGGAAGAGGAAATGGGTTACGCTGGAATATTTTAGGGTTATCTGAAGACCGAAGTGAAGGTGAAACACAATAATTCCGGCAACTTACTCTATTACCTGGAAGACGACCAACAGTCCCAAGGTGGTGTCGGATTTCTAGTCCACAAGTCCCTGACTAACAACGTCGTAATCATTGAAAGTGTTTCGAGTACGGTCTTATACTTAATACTGAGAATATCGAAAAGATTTTCGATGAAGGTCATTCAGGTATACGCACCGACCTCGTCGCACCCACTTGATGAAGTGGAAAGTTTGTAGGAGGACGTAAGTCGGGCCATGCATACGTCCAAGACCCACTTTACTGTTATTATGAAAGAATTTAACGCAAAGATGGATAAAAGAAGCGATGATGAGCTGAAAGTGAGGCATTTTGGATATGGGTAACGGAACTTCAGAGGAAAGGGGCTGGCCGACTTTCTGAAAAAAGAGGGACTCTTTATGATGAACTCTTTCTTCCAGAAGCCGCCTCACAGGAAATGGACCTGGATAAACCCCGATGGTTTCAAGAGAGATGAGATAGACTTCATCATGACCGACAAGAAGCGAGTATTCAATGATGTCTCCGTGATTCACAGAGTGAAAACTGGTAGCGATCTCCTAATGGGAAGAGGCACATTGAGTATTAATGTTAGACTTGAACGGTTTCGCCTGATGAAGTCTGCGCTCCGACCTACTCAAGAAAGAACTAAACAGCTATCGAGTCACACTCTGAACCCCACGACGTTAGTTAACACTGCAGTCTTTCGATGACGCCAAGTCATATAGGCTGCTCAATAAACAGATCTTGAAATTCACGCGAAACGACGTTTGTCTCTTTAATACCAAGCATATTAAGGAGACGGTTGAGCGGAATAAAGGCTCCAAAGTGTTCGCAAGAGATCTGTCTATTGAGCAAAGCTGAAGAGAGAAGACGGCAGTATAACGTCGACCAAGGCAGAGGTATTAGAGGAGATCGAAAAGTTCTATGGGCAGTTATACGCTTCGATAGCTAAGCCTGTTAGCAGCGTGGCTAGAGATCCCAGAGCCAAGCTGACCCGATATTTCACCGAAGATATCTCGGACATCGGAGATTAGAAAGTTCTTGAATCAGCTTAAGAACAACAGGCGCCGGGTGATGATGGAATCATTTCAGAGCTTCTGAAAGCGGGTGGAACACAAGTATTTAAAGTCCTTCAGATGCTCTTCAATACCGTTGTTCTTGAAGGTACGAGTATAACGCAGGAGGCATGGAAAATAAGCGTGGTGGTGCTATTCTTTAAAAAAGGTAACAACACCTTATTGAAGATTTACAGACCCATCTCGCTTCTGAGTCATGTCTATAAGCTGTCGTTCAAGGGTCATTACGAACCGTCTCGAGCACATGTTTGATGACTTCCAGCCTTCTGTTCCAATCTCTCACAAGTTTTTTATTTACGTGGTACCATTCAAGAAGTATTTTTTAACTTCAGCTTGTTGAACAGAGTCTAGCTAAAATTTTAGCCGATAGCGACGTTGTTTTTCTGCGTTCGTTAACGCCATTATAGCAGACGCTTATTTCTGTGAAAAGAATAAACAATATATGAGTATTTCGGTTTTAGTAACGTATTACAAACATAAAACATTGATCAAAAATCAACTGCGTTACCGATGCATCAACTGCGTTACTTTGCCTAGTAACGCAGTGTAGCAGTAACGCAGTTGTAAATATTTGACTATTTTGTAAATAAGCACTAAATAAAATAATAAAATTCAAATGTTTTAACACTGACAGAACCTTTACATGGCAACCTGTACAAAACAATAATAATAAACCAAATATCGTCAGTACATACCTTGCGACAGCGGTAACTCAGCGGACACGTAATAAATACACGCACCTCTATCGACGACTATGACGCGACTGATTCGGCTAGCGTACACCCCTCGCACAGTTGCTATGATTTGTTGTAAGAGTTAAAACAAGTCGAACCAAATAAAGTTCAAAAATATGTAATGCAGTCACTTTTAGGTTTATTTTCATATAGCAACGCAAGGTAGCTACGATTTTATACTTTGGTGGGGACACGGACAAAATCAGTTTTTATTGCATTAAATGATTAACGTAAAAAATATCTATTGACATTGTAATTAGGTCCACAACTTACATTTTTACAAAGGTATTTAAGATAAACGTCGTCTAAGGAAATATTGTGAGAAAATTCTCAGTATAACTTAAGTCCGCGCTCAGGGACAGCAGTATTTTGTATGAAAAGCTCCTGCGTTACTGAAAATGACAACGTTGTTACCGTAATTTTCAAACAATTATCATATATTTACGGTCAAATCTTTTTCCCTGTACTAGATTATAATATGATATTTCGAAATTCGTATAATTATTGCAGAGTTTTGTACTGATTTCCCATAAAATCTAATATTTATTCTAGGAGACCAGTTTTTAGGCATCGAAAAGTATTTTGGCCCATGAACAACTTTTTCTATGGGGCCAACCTGCTGCAACTATCTCATAAACAAGGTTATCATCCTTTTAGGGGCTTATTCTGTACATCAAAACTAACAACTTTTGTTCTGCGACATTTATAAAAACTCAAAAAAAAAAAAAATGTTGTTTCATAGAAAGATATCGTTCACTCTCGACAAAATAAAACAATTGATTTTCATTTTTTTGAGTTTTGACAAAAAGTCGCAGAATACAAGTTGTTAGTTTTGATTTATATAAATAGCCAGTATTACCAGTAGTAAGTACCAGTATTTTGTTGGTTCAGTTGCAATTTTGTATGGAACAGCTGTTTTTTATTTCTAATTTTGAGTTGGCTCCATAGTAAACGTTGTTCCTAATAATAGTCTTAATCACCGTCATGTAGCTTAGTACAGAGAAAGCAGATAGTACTGTCCACATGTACAGTCTTGTGCTGTAATGTATCGGCCTTTTAATTGTCCACTGCCGAACATAGGCATACCTACGAAGGGTGTTTGGGTCATATCCGCCACACTACTGGCTTAGTGCGGCTTGATGGACTCACATAACTCATCAATTTTCTCCTACGGACGTATGCAGGTTGCCAGAAGATGTTTTCCTTCACCGAAAAGCCAGTGATGTAAAAATCCTTACATACGTTCCAAAGCACTGATTGGTACAGGACAGGGATGTTAACCCTCGACCTTACGATCGTAAGGCGGATGTTACTATCACTAGACCTTCGCGGCTTTTTCTTAGGTACATAGGCATCTTACTAATATCATAAATCCGAAAATATAATACCTATATTTAGTAGCTTGAACTAGGTCAGTCATTATGAGTCGTGTATTTTGTGTCTTTCTCCTTATCAGTTAAATTTGATTAGAAAAGATAAAAAACACGTTTTTTTGCGTTGCCAGAAAATATGTATATGTATTGAATCGTTTACGTAAAACTGCTAATAAAGATACAGCAACTTTTGCATATCATGGTTATGTTGGTTCACTTTTGAGATATGGACTGATTCGATGGGGACGAGGTACAAATTCTAAAAAAGCTTTGATCTCTCAAAAAAAGTGCATTAGAGCCATCTGTGGGGCTGCACCACTAGATTCATGTAAACCTCTTTTCAAAATGCTTAAAATTCTTCCACTTTCTTGTCAATATATATTAAACTAGTTATTACCCGCGGCTTCGCCCGCATGATATTTTGATTTTTGACACAATATCATAATAATTTATAGCCTATGTGTTATTCTGATATATAAGCTATATTACTGCAAAGTTTTATCTCAATCCGTTCAGTAGTTTTTGCGTGAAACAGTAACAAACATCCATCCATCCATCCATCCATCCATCCATCCATCCTCACAAACTTTCGCGTTTATAATATTAGTAGGATTTGATATCGCATGTTTTGTCAAACAAAATAGACATTTGTACACTACAGTATCAGAATATTACAAGCGCGTTGAAAGAAAGGATAGGTTAGTTAGAACTCATGCAAGTAGAACTGCTCGTTACGAAAAATATTGCATGACGATGTCAATTACCGTGTATAATAAACTACCCGAATATATTAAACCTTTACCTAAATTTAAAAATAACTTGAAAACCTGACTGTTAGAGAAAATATTCTACTCAATAAATGATTTTTTGGGTATATATTGTTTTTTTTTTTTTTTTTTAAATAGGTTTGCGTTTGACTACACACTGCCTGATGTAAAGCAGATATGCGGTCTAGGATGTAGCACGCTTACCTAGAAGATACCTATTTACTCGAGATTTGAAGACACCTACATTGTACTTTAACGGAAAGACAGACTTAGGCAAAGCGTTCCACATTCTGGCAGTACATAATATTAATATTGTCTAACAATAAATTTGATATTAACATAATTTAATAATTATTTTTAGCTTAAATTTGACCTGTAAGAAATGTTGTTTAATTTAATTTTATAACTATTGTAAGTTAAATGTTAGTAATACTATAATAACATGTCTGAAGAGACAAAACTGTTTAAAGTGCTTGGTTAACAAATTATGAAGATCTGAATGTACACAGTTTTGAGCAATAAATAATTTCATTTCTTTTCATTTTGTCATAAGCAACCTTGTTTCTGTGGATGTCTCATTCTTACTTGGACCTGACGATAGACTCATTTTAAAATAATTTCTCTAACTAAAAAGTAAGTTCGTAGGCCTGGTGGCTAGCCTAGGCCTGGGTAGGGTGGGTAGATGGCCAGGTTTTGTTGTCTGAACTATAAAGGCCTCTGACATGGCTAAGCGGTTAACATAACCGGGACTTACACGCCACGTTAGCGCTCAGTTGTAAATGCCACCCACGGTCACCCAACGCAGACTGATCGTGTCGAGCGTTACTTATTTTCGGAGATAGGCAGGCCAATCGCGGTAATTTTGAACAGCTGCGTTCCGTCTGTAATTCAGTTAAAGTACGGCTGCAATTGTAGTTAAGTTTCGATTCGGCTTAAAGGCCAAAACACACATACGGCGGGCGCGGGTCGGGCGCGGTGCGGGGCGGGAGTACGGCGTGTCTATTTGTACCTGTTTCAATGGACGACAACACACAGAACGCGTGCGCGGGTCGGGCGCGGGGCGGGCGCGTTCTGTGTGTTGTCTTCCATTGAAACAGGTACAAATAGACACGCCGTACTCCCGCCCCGCACCGCGCCCGACCCGCGCCCGCCGTATGTGTGAATCGGCCTTTAAAGAATTCGGTATCACGCTAAACTTCATACAACAACCGTTCGTTTGACAGCGGTTACGTTCCAGCTCTGATTGAGTTGCGTTTCAATTTTTGTCAAAATCATTAGCGCGATACGAAAATAGACAAAAAATTGAAGTTCGGTTAAAGTTCAATTGTGGTTTAGCTGTAATTTTTAGTGCGATTGGCCTGAGGGACTTCTCTGAATGAATGGATGTGTTCATCGATTTGCAATACCGCTGAATCGGGAGAGAGGGAATTATTTTGTCTTAGATAATATAAGTTTGAGATAATAATTATTGTTTGCAAAAAATAGCAGGACCGAATTCAACCGTGTACAGAATTCGCGAATATTTCGCACGGATCGATGTAGGATTTTCCACATTATTGTTAATTTATCGAAAATGGCTCAGCCGATTTCGACAAAATTTAAATAGGACCAATTTCGAAGTAAATTTCCAAAAAAAAAAAGAATTGTTGAAATCGGACTACTATGAAAAAAGTACCAAGGGCCTATTCTATGGTAAAAAGTTATACGTGGTTATTCATAAAAAAAATATAAATGTTACTCGTGAAATTGTTTACACTTTTAAAGTATTCCTTTAAAAAAAGAAATATCGAAATCGGACTACCTACTATGAAAAAACTTATATGTGGTACAATACTGCTTTATATGCAAAAACTACCTACACTACTACTACATAGAAAGCAATTGGATCACCCACAGACCATTGAAGGTCTAAAGATAATCCAAATGCTCAAGCCCACTGCCAGTTGGCAGCGTGCCCAGCATGCTGGCAGCATTGCCACGCTGAATGGCAATACTTATACGTTGAGCCAAATAAACACCAGCATTTTAGTCACGCGTTGCGTCCACCAGACGCTCAGAAAGACTTTTGAAAACAAGATGAGCTCCCGGCCCCCACGGACCCAAAGTCTCAACTCCAAATGGCTCAAATATGTAGCCACTACCGAGGTTAGCATATTTATAACAAAAATACATATACACGTCGTATTGAGTACCTCCTCTGTTTCGTAGGTCAAAAATACAAACAAAACCCGGTTTCCCGCTAAATTTTCACGCAGTAATGAGAGTGGTCCGGCCCATTCATATTTAATTGGCGGGGAGGTTAGTTTATAGCCCTCTATGGACGAGGGGTGATTTTACATTTTTTTATTTCAAATGCCCGATACGCCGAGCGTATTGTGAAGAGGACAGTGTCTGTCTGCGTGAGGAACTTGTGGATATAGCTAGTTTATTTTTCAGCTCTGAAAATTTTACAGCATTTCGGAGGTCTTATTGAGGAGGCATTTTTCAGATACGTTTAACGAATGTCTAAATTATTTGGCTTTAAAACAAGTACATTTTTGATAAAATTTATGTTCCGGGAAAAAACTCTATTTACCCCTTTAATTGTAACAAAATGTTATGTTTTTGGTGTCAATCGCAACATTGCACGTCTGTATGTCTCCACTTAAACGTTGCCGGGTACTGATTGACCCAAGCATTTCATTTTATTCAGAATTTTTTTAAATTTTGTATATTTTTTTAAATATTAAGATTTAGAGATAAAAACTGGACAAATGCGAGTCAGGTTTGCACATCGAGTGTTCCGTACAAACACATTGTTAAAATAATTAAAAACCTGTTTGAGCATGTGCTAATGAAGTTCTTTTATATGACACCTTTCATGATACGATTTACTCACTTTGAATTTTGAGCCCATATTTTGTGAATATTGAGGCCCTATTTTTTGTGATGTAAATAAAATGTACAGTTGTCACATTTATTCCTATATGTGTACTTTGAGACAAAGCTTCTCGCCAAATTTCATAGTTCTATGTCAACGGGAAGTATCCTGTAGGTTTTGATTTTTGTGAGTGCGAAATATGCGGTTTTTTACGACATAAACGACTCTAACTTTTTCAAACGACAACTGAGAAATTTTTCATTTCCACAACAGCAAGAATTCATTGATATACGTATACAGTTTAAATTTCAACTCGATATCTTTACGCGTTCCCGAGACAAAGAGTCTTGACAGACACACAGACGGACAGACGGACAGACGGACAACAAAGTGATCCTATAAGGTTTCTATTTTTTCCTTTTGAGGTACGGAACCCTAAAAAATAGCTTATTGTTTTTGTATGGACAAGTTGGCACCTCACACTCGTCTGTTTGTTACCTATTTGTTTCACATCTGGTGTCAATGAAGCGTTTATTTATCTATCTACCTTCGTTATTATAGTTTTCATAGGATTGTTACGTTGTAAAAGGTAACTAAACATTTACAACGTATTTTAATAATTATAAAAAGAGAATTGATCAAATAACTAAATTTCGGCCATGTCCACACTAGTCTCATCTATTTCACCGACCGCCAGTAGCATATCGAAAAAAAAATACGCGAAATAATATCGAAAAGCCATAAAACCTTCCGAGTACCGCTATAAAACACAGACAAATACGGTGGATAATCGAACCAAGTGCTTGTAACTTATTGTAGACTCTTTATGCGAGTCGTAATATTTTACTACTACCTTCGGCTTTTAGAGCAACTGGTTGTTCGGACGTTTTTTCTTATTGGCTCTTGTAATTTTATCATCTCTCTACTTTATGTTTCTTGGATTGTGTGAGGGTACTATTTCCGATCATTTTAGATATGGATCAAGATGTAGGTATTAGAAGTTACGGTGGCCTAGTCCATCCATCAGCCATAGGACGTCCACTGCTGGACATAGGCCTCCCCTATGGATCTCCAATAAGACCGGTTGGTAGCGGCTTGCATCTAGCGTGATCCTGTTGTCTTAATGAGGTCATCCATCCACCAACAAGGTGGACGTCCTACGCTGCGCTTGCCTTGGTGGTGGCCTAGTAGTAGCTATAAAATAGCGTGTCTTTTAATAGCCGTCAAGTTTTAAAGACATAAATTACGCACTAGGTAGGTAATTAGGCACTATGAACAACTTTTTCTGGTAGACGAATTCTAATATCGTAGAAAAAATTTCAAAAAATCAACTATTCCATACATTTTGCCTCATATCAATCAACATACAAAATGTTGAACAGTTGATTTTTTATTTTATTTCATTTTTGACCGACGAACCACTGGAGGAGGTAAACAATTCGACGCGTATTTTTTTTTAACGCATAACTTTTTTTAACTTTTTTTATTGGAAAGAATATACTTCGGAATTGGTTCCATTTAAATTAAATCGAATTCGGCTGAGCCATTTTTGATAAATCAACAATAATGTGAAAAATGCTACATCGATCCGTACGAAATATTCGCGAATTCTGTACACGGGTAAAGTCGGTCATGCTATTTTTTGCAAAAAATAATCTTGTTTTTGTTGATTAAGTGAAATGAGGCCTAGAGAAGCCTATGCTTATAGGTGTTTCTCTATATGATGGAAATATTAATGGCTCTAGACTAGACGATATAAATTTAGAAATTCTAGGATATCATTGTACTCATAGTTATTGTGAGTGATCCTGTTTTGCAATGGAACGAATGCTGAATTAACAAATATGATCAGCTATTCTCAGAGCAAAAAATCCGTGCATAATATTTGCGTTCTAGCGATGCGCCCCGGCTTCGCACAGGTGTATTATACATAATGTAAACATTGGATTACTCTATCTATTAAAACAAACTGCATCAAAATCCGTTACGTAGTTTTAAAGATATAAGCATACATGGGGACAGACACCGAAAGCGACTTTGTTTTATACTGGGTAATGATTTATTAATTTATTTTCAATGAAGTCGGTTATACTATTTTTTGCAAAAAATAATTATGTATGAAACAGCTGATTTTACTGTGATTTCAGAGTTGTTTCCTTCCTTGGTTAAAATTTGTTCCTACTAATGTACTGAATTAATAGTTGCATTCTATTATTAGGTCTTTGAAAATAGTTAAATAATAGTTCTTTAAAATTCATGGAGTTATTGATTTTCACATCACAAACTATCCGGTGAAGGAAAATATCGCGAGGAAACGTGCTGGTAAAAAAGTATGGCTCAATAGCCCTTCGAGAGCAGGTCTTATGTCCAACAGTGGGCTATTAAAAATGCTGGTACAGTACAGCTTAGGTATATCGTAAAGTAACAATGTATTCGTTTTGTGGTGTCTAACTTTAAAACTTGTTTCATTGGTTGAAATGGTTATTTACAATGATGAAAATCCAGGGGCAGTTTTTACATATTAGTAAATGATAACTGATTTCATAAAAACAATTAATACTGTCCCACTCCTAGGCAAAGGTCTCCCCCATTTCCTTCCATGAGTCTCGATCCATCGCAACTTCTTGCCAACCCCTCTCGAATGAGTCAAGATCGTCACGCCAGCGCTTTTTAGTACTGTACCAGCCTTTTTAATAGTCCACTGCAGGACGTAGGCCTACTCACGAAGGGTGATTGGGCCATATCCACCACGCTGGCCCAGTGCTGGTTGGTGGATTCACATACGCCATCGAATTTCTTCTACGGACGTATATGCAGGTTCCCTCACGATGTTTTCCTTCGCCGAAAAGCCAGTGGTGTGAAATTCCGTACATAAATTCCAAAGAACTCATTGGTACGGGACCGGGGATTTGAACCCACGACCTCACGATTGTAAAGCGGGTGTCACTACCTCTTGACCACCACGGCTATATTTTAGTACTTATGGAACAATAATGTAATCTACAACATTTTAATCGATAACACAGATAACATAACCTCCAAAAGATTACGTTTCAATTTAGATCATCAATCTGTCATCAAAATTGTTCACCGATCTATCCCCTAACAGGTTTGGAAACTACAAAACACCGTAAGTAGCTCGAATCCTCATAAATAACACATAATCCTTACGCTATTGAAGCTACCCATCATCAGTGTAAAATACAACGACTTCTACTACGCAACTCAGAAATTTAGGAACAAATTTTATTGTACGTATTACATTGATCGTTTTTGTAGAAATACTCACAATGAAAACGATATCAGAACAGCAATTGTTATGTAGATAAACGATAGTGACGCGTTGTTTCGTACTGATGAAGGCTTAGAAGTACAATGGCAGACAAAAGTACAAGCGTACTAATCCCTGTATTGTTAACAGGAATCCAATTTTAAATTCCATAGAAAAGTCAGATAAAGCTTGATTGATTGTGGCCTAAAGTTGTTTGTGACAACGGCTTACAACGACTTTGTAGCCGGCGAGTGTTTCAACTGACATGTTTCTAAAATTAGGTATACTTTTTGAACGCACATTTTGTTTTGATGCACGGTTTTTGACACAGAGTTCAGATATCTATGGCTTTTACTCAGACCAAATAAAAAAATTAAGACAGAAAATCGAGAACAATACAAGTGAGGCCGGCAAAACTACGCCTCGCCGTGTACAGATACAATTACACACACATACACGTACAATGAAACTACGCCTTGGATTGTCAGTCGAACTATGGCGGCGCAACACCGACGCATTCACCACATGTATAAAAAAACCGGACAAGTGCGAGTCAGGGTCGCACAGCGAGGGTTCCGTAGAAACACGTTGTTAAAATAATTAAAAACCTGTTTTAGCATGTCCTAATGAAGTTATTTTATATAAAACCTTACATGATACGTTTTACTCACTTTGAATTTTGAACCCATATTTTGTGAATTTTGTAGCCCTATTTTTTGTGATTTACGAGTAACTAAGAATGTACAATTTTCAGATTTATTCGTATATGTGTAAATACATTTATTCCTATACTCTAAGATAATGCTTCTCGCCAAATTTTATAGTTCTATATCAACGGGAAGTACCCTGTAGGTTTTGATTTTTATGAGTGTCAAAATATGCGGTTTTTTACGACATTTTTTAAACGATAACTGTGAAGTTTTTCTTTTACACAACTGCAAGAGACCATAGATATACGTATATAGTTTAAATTTCAACTCGATATCTTACGCGTTCTCGAGATAAAGAGCCTTGACTTACACACAGACGGACAGACGGACAACAAAGTGATCCTATAAGGGTTCCGTTTTTTCCGTTTGAGGTACGTAACCCTAAAAACCGGCCTCACTTGACTGTTCACAACGTTCTGTCTTGATTTTTTATTTGGTCTGAAGGTTTTTGATTATTTTTGTTGATTAGGTGAAATGAGGCCTAGAGAAGCCTATGCTTATAGGTGTTTCTCTAGACGATGGAAATATTAATGGCTCTAGACTAGACGATATAAATTTAGAAATTCTAGGATATCATTGTACTCATAGTTATTGTGAGTGATCCTATTTTGCAATGGAGATGCAGAATTAACAAAAATAATCAGCTATTCAAAAACAGTAATATATAAAAATTTATGGATCAAAAAATCAGCTTTTGATTTCATAATAAAAGTTACTTGTATGAGTATTTTCTTTACATTATTATTATATACTACGGGACTAATCGCGCACTAAAATTACGAGATAAATAAATACCTCCTCATCCCGACGTTTCGGCCGAGTTGCATCGACCGATTGAGTCTACCCGTGACCACGGACGAATGTGTTCAAATCGCGAAAGTTTACAAACAACATATTTTATTTACGTTTGTCCATTTCGGAACAGTGCAAAACCACATTCTAGTACAATGTGTGTGGTACCTACATGTAAATAGTCCATGGAACAACAACTAGCTATGGCACGTAACGTACTGTTCAGTAACAACCATTTAGTCCACTGTTGGACATAAGCCTACACTTGTGGAACTAATGAGTCACCAGTCACCATACTAGCTTAGTGCGGGTTGACAGGTCCACATGCTCCATCAAAAGAGATAATGCAAAAATATATCGAGGCCATTAAGTACCTTGTACAATATTCAATCATTTACTTTATTTGTTTTGGAAAATGGTTTTTCTATTATTTTATTTCATAACAATTTTACAAGTCAGGTCTTGCATGGAATACTGCTCTCACCTTTGGGATGGCTCTGCCAAATATCAACTGGAGGCTCTGGAGTCGATTGAGCGGCGAGCCAGGAGGCTGATTAACAACGACACTTTGACTAAGTCGCAGCTGCAAAGTCTTGAGCATCGACGTAAGGTGGCGTGTTTGTCGGCCTTTTATCGGATTCACTTCGGAGAGTGCGCTCAGGAGTTGCACAATCTGGTCCCACCTGCCCCTTTCTTCTATCGTACGATCAGACGCAACCAAAGCGCCACCCTTTTATGGTGGACATTCCGTGCGTTAGAACAAAGCGTTTCGAATCCTCATTCCTCATACGAACAGCCAGAATGTGGAACGCTTTGCCTGGGTTTGTCTTTCCGCTTAAGTACAACGTGGGTGTCTTCAAATCCCGAGTAAATAGGTATCTTCTAGGTAAGCGTGATACATCCTAGACCGCATATCTGCTCAACATCAGGCAGTATGTAGTCAAATACAAACATACAAGGAAAAAAATATATATATATTGAAAGGAATTTCATATTTTCGAATCTTATTATTTTTTGACATTGCTAGTAAAATATGGCGGCGTGATGGCGGCCTTGAACAAAAATCAAATTAGAAAATATGAAATTCCATTCAAATTAAGCATTTAATGCGGTTGTCTTACTCTGCGTATTTATTTAACATATTTTAATGGTTTTTGAGCTACTGTACACAGTCTGGTCTCACTTTGCAAGATCTTATTTTCTACCACGGAAATATGCTGGTGTTTTCACGACATTTTCTACCACTGAAAACCCAGTAGCGTGAATATCAGCAAAAAAGTTCCAAAGAACTCGATGTTACAGGACCGGGATTTGAATCCACCACTTCACGATTAAAAATCAAGCATTCTTCACTAAGCCACCACGGCTAGCAACAGCATGAAGTGGCCATAACTGTCACGAGTTAACAATTGTTCTTATTCAAGGGGACTTTTCAGCCTAATGAATAATAAAATCAGCATTAAGATTTATTTTACTGCAGCCTTGGAGACAAATAAAGCCACCCATCTCGGCGTTCTACTTTCAAATAAATTCTAGATCGTACTTACGTCTATCACGAATAGGTAGGTATTAGGGACCCGTATCGAAGAAACTCCATTGAAGCTTTATTGCTACCTAGGCCTTTTTACTTGACTGCCTCGGTGGTTAGCGAAGCTGATTTCTGGATCAAAGAGGCGTGGGTTGTATCCCCACTCAGGGCTAGCATTTATGTGATCAACATAGGTGTTAGCACTGTGTCTGGGTGCTATTAAGGCATCTACTATTTATATAAGTATATATTAAAAATATGTTTATGTAGTACTAGCGGACCCGGCGAACTTCGTTTCGCTTTCCGTAAGAACCTTGTACAGAGTATTAGAAAACTACAAAAAAAAAATAAGCCAAATCGGTCAAGCCGTTTTCATGTTATGTCGTGACAAAGGAAACGGGTTTCATTTATATATATATAGATTATCAGTCTCTGGCAGCCACATCACAAGCTTTGCTTAGTTTAGTGTGTAAGACGACCCCCAATATTTATTCACTTGTTTCCCAAGTGAAACTAAAGTAAAATTATATTCTGTATTTGTGTTTAACTAACATGATCTTGTTTTCAAAAGTTTTTCTGAGCGTCTGGTGGATGCGACGCGTGACCAAAATGCTGGTGTTTATTTGGCTCAACGTATAAGCATTGCCATTCAGCGTGGCAATACTGCCAGCATGCTGGGAATGCTGCCAACTGGCAGTAGGCTTGAGCATTTGAATTATCTTAATACCTTTAAGGATCTGTGGATGATCCAATTGCTTTCTATGTAGTAGTAGTGTAGGTAGTTTTAGCATTTAAAGTAGTATTGTATCTTATTGTAGTTAATAAAGGCACTTTTGCCCATTACAAAAAAATAAAACTAAAATGATTATGCATGATAATTATCAACATCATCATGTTAGCATATCTATCTTTATTGACTGAAGCTCACAGCAGTTGCGCAAGGATTGAATATCGCGTATACTGAGCGCCACACAAATTGGCAGATGAGAAGTTAGCCGCAGATGACACTTCGCCGTGATTGGCTAATTATTGCGCATGTGTGCACAATTCCGACGCTGACTGTCGTTGTGCGTAGGGGGCGCGCGGGAGGCATGAGGTTGGCGGGCGGGTGTGCCCCGGCGTCTCGTCTCTCTGGCTCCCGCGAATGCCTATATTTCAGCTTTTGCGCAGTTCTCTGCGCATAACTTCCCATCCGTCGATTTGTGTGGCGCTCAGTATGCTGAGTGTGAGTTTTGTCGTAAACATGACGCGCTCGCCGCGTAATGTAATTTGTAGGAAGAAATGTACAGCGCCACTAGTGGCGCGTTTTCGAAACACTTTGTGCGAGAGCAAGTTCATACAAATTACATGCTTACGCGCTCGCGGCGAGCGCGTCATGCTTAAGACAAAACTCACACTCAGCATACAGTATAGCTTATAGCTAACTTCACAGCAGAAAAGAAGTTCGATTTGGCCTACACATAATTTATTTTGGGGTTTAATACGGAACCCTCTTTAACGAAAATCTAACACGCACATCACCACTTTTTGAATGCCGTAAAGAATCGAGCCGTCCAATTACTTACTTTTGAATGAACAAGCTTTGTATTTCAGTTTCATGTTCCCACTTATCTTTTTGCTAAAAAGCGCTTTCCGGTGGACAATTGCCAAGAACTGCTATCTGCATCTGCTGTCTTTGTTTCGCTTTTATCGGCCGTATCGCGTTGTCTCGTTTCGGCATAGGGACTTTTCTGAATGAATGGATGTGTTCATCGTTTTGCCATACCGCCGAATCGGGAGAGAGTGGGAATAATTTTGTCTTTGAGTTTGTGATAATGAGGAGGAATGCTCTTTACCGTAATAACTAGTAGCTCTTAGAACAGTAAATATCGCATCTTTTTAACTGAATTTTCATAAGCTATTATCTCGACTTGTTCTTAACCGGTTTTTAGTAATTTTCGATCTTCTCAATCTTGTCAAATATTATCAAAATTGGTTGACAAATAGCGCTCCACTTATTTTCCCTTATTTTCGAAGTAAATTCCTTCCATTGCAAGTAGTTACCAACAAACTTTGAGTAAATATCTACAGAGCCACAGTCCCTAAGTGAATGCAGTAAAAAAATGTCCGAGCGCCGTCATACAGCCACTTGGGATATTTACATTAAATAATTCACAATGACACGATTTCTCAAATCTCGACGGTATGTCACCTAATTCGTGCTTGTAATCGAGCACTTTGGCATCGCGCGGCGTTGTAGTCGGCTTGCAATCGCCTTGCGACTAACTAAAAAGTCTGCCCATTACGTCACTTGGGCAGAGTTTTGGCTCGGATACTTTTTTGCACGATTGTGACTTTATAGATAGTTGCTCGAAGCCAACAAAGGAAAAAAAATCTGATAGGCAACCAGTTGCGAACATTAGTTGCGTATGCGGCCGAAAGCGATACCCCCCACTTAAAATATTGTTTGACAAATAATCACGCGTGAGTAACACCTTAGATTCTAAATTAATAGTTTAAAACACACTAGAAAAACACGCTTAGTCAATGGACTAAGACGTGGCCTTTCTCACAAGCGCAAACACGACTATGATACGATATTCCATCGTGGAATGCCAGTGAAACCTCGAAACCTAATCGTGGTCAAAGTTCATTACAAGACTTCTAAGAAATTCAAAACAGATATGATACGAATTTCCATCATGAAGTTCCAGGTCATACTCGTATCTTCCAGCTCCATCATCAGATCATTTCAACAGTACCATATTATTGTATTGGCATCAAAACTACATACAGCTGCCAATTTTTATTACGCTAGGACCCTTGGAAGATGCTTAAATAAGTTTCCTTAGATTCCATTACATAGGTTGCATACAGGTCGACCTAAAAAAAGCGTGTTAAAAATAGCGGAACACAATTATTCCTACTCGATTATATAGAAAGGTTTAGAGTTAAATTTACTCTAAGTACTCAAAACTATCAAAGATATTCAAAGATCATCGGCATATTGTTATTGGAGTGCATCATAGACAGTGATTGTTTAACCGCGGAGAATATGAATGAAACGCACTCCCATTGATGGGGGCCAGAAATACTCAAGCTTAGATCTCGGCTACTGACTGTAGACTTACAATGATTGAGAAATACCCGCTCCAGGCACGACCTCGCCGGTCTACGAGTATGAGCGGCAGCGGAGCGCGTGGCGAGCGGTAAAGAACCAATAATGTTATGAAAAATGCGAATGACGCCACGACCCACAACGATGCATCGTCCGCTTCGAGCGCTTGTAGATCCCACCGCCGCTGCTGCTGCGGCCGCTAAAACCCAAACTCATGACCAAACGATAGGACGTCCACTGCTGGACATAGGCCTCTGCTATGGATCTCCGATTAGACCGATTCGAAGCGGCTTGCATGCAGCGTGATCCTGCGGTCTTGATGAGGTCGACGTGGACGTCCTGCCGAGAACTTTTCAGCCGCATGGGTTATGTGCCCTGCCCCTGTCAATCCGTTGGACAATGTCAGTAACGTTCTTCTACAGATCTCCTCATTTCATTCGATCTTGCAGAGAGACTCTGAGCATAGCCCTCTCTATAGCTCATTGTGCTACTTGGAGCTTAAATCTACTAATAAGCTCTCAGTGAGCATGAGTTCCCTGTAGCGCTAAAGATCCAACTAGAGCGCTCAAAGCTGATGAATCAAAACGTTAAGTAGCTGTACTAAAGTACGTAGGTAAGTAGGTACTTTAGTACAGCTCCTGAACAGCTTAGGTAAGTACTAAAGTACGTAAAGAGCGACTGACATGACATGTCAAGAAGTCCTGGAATTACTCAGACCAAGAAAATATTCTCTGTCTACGTGGTATTAGCTTTGCTTATGCTGTTTGTTGCATATCCTATAAAACTAAAATTATTGGTTTATAAATCAATCCCTATAAAGTTTCTTGTTTAATTTATTGCTAAAAATTATCCACCACAACGTGCCTCAAAGCTCATTTTTTTAATTCCAAAAGTTTAAAATAAATTGAATTGAAATTTTACAATGAAAAACACACCGCGTTTTATAATGTGTGTTATAGTGAAAATCTCTCAAAGAAATTATCATCAGTACTGCATTCCAAGAAGGCTTTGGCTTTACGAATTCATATTTAAGTTTTTTAAATTTTAATGCTGAATTATTTTCAGCCTCAGTCTAAAGCTGTGTTCTTATTATTTTTTAATTTTTATTAAAATAATTAAAACACCTAAAAATACCAAAATAAAACAAAAACAAAAAAATACTAATAAAAAGTCTAGTCATTGACACGAAATGAATGAAGAAAGAACACAGCTAAAGCCTAATTCAATAATGAGAATACAGCAAAAAAAAATCAAATCATATCTTGTAGGTACTTATTGTACATTTGTACCTATTGTTACGAGATGGGTTCTTGGATAGTCAGTTAAAATGCCGATTATTCACTTTGCACTTTATTGCACACAATCACTTCACAAAAATCACAAAAACACACGACACAACTGGTTCGCACAAACACTTTACACTGGCACTGATATTCACACAAGCTAGTCACTTCACAATCACTGGTATCGCACACTAACCCGAGTAGTTATCGCTTCGACGGTAAACGAATAAACTGAACTTCAAGGGTCGGCCGGCGTATTTATATCCGTTATTTCCTACAGTCTCGAACCTACGAGATATTTCGCAACATTACTCGATCTTAATAAACGCTATTGTATTAACAAGTAAACAACTTGAAAGTTCGAGAATCCCCTATTGTTTTTCATTTACGTAAACACCCAACAAAAGACGAGATACAAAGACTGATCCCGCTCGAGTCATTAAGCCATAAAACCGAACACAAAAGGCACCAATAAAAAAAACGCAAAACAATATAGAGCTTCCCAGAATCGTATACACCACAGATTACATCATAGTTACTGCATACCTACAAAGGTACGCAAAAACTCTACTGCGTTACACTACCCCCTCCTAAGACATGCTCGTCCCGAGCATCGTTGCACCCGTAATATCGCGCCAATCGATCCACATGAACTATCTTGGGAGCACCTCGATGTCCCTTCTGTATGCGGAACGTCACGTCGTTGATCTTGGTCACCACTCGGTATGGTCCATCCCATTTGGCTTGTAGCTTTGGAGATTTCCCTTTTTTGCGTATAGGGTTGTGTAGCCATACCAGCGAGCCTTCCTCAAACCCAGGGTTGTTAGTCCTTCTGTCGTATCTAGTCTTCATTCTTTCTGATGTTTGCTGGCCATACTCTCTAATGTGCTCATAGATGTCGTTCATCTTGTTCCGGAGGTCACTGGCGTACTCAGTTATGGGTTGTGGAGAATCCGGTGGGACACCAGTTATTAAGTCGGCGGGTAGCCGTAATTCACGTCCAAAATTGGCAAAAGCAGGAGTGACATTGGTGCTCTCATGAACAGCACTTCGGTATGACAGCAAAAATGGCTGGATATGCTTGTCCCAATCCCGTTGTTTGCTTTCGACTACTTTTGCCAGGTATCTCTCCAGAGTTTGGTTGAATCGCTCCACCATTCCATCTGATTGCGGGTGGTAAGATGTTGTCCTTGTTTTGTGTGCACCCATTAGCCGACACGTCTCTTGAAACAGTTGTGATTCAAAATTTCTTCCTTGGTCACTATGGATTTCCAATGGTACTCCAAAACGACAGAATACGTCATGGACCAATTTGTCTGCTATCGTCGAAGCCTCTTGGTTTGGAATTGCGAAGACTTCCGGCCACTTGGTGAAGTAATCCATGACGACAAGGAAGTACTTGTTGCCACTTTCGCTCACAGGAAATGGTCCGGCCACATCCAGTGCGATTCGCTCCCATGGTGCTCCAACATTATACAGCTTTAGTGCTCCTCTGCTGCGGGTATGCGGACCTTTCACTGATGCACAGCTCGTGCATTTCCGTACCCAGTCTTCTACGTCATCTCTGCAGTTGATCCAGTAAAACCTTTCTCGAATCTTCAACAGTGTCCGTTTCACACCCAGATGTCCTCCCGAAAACCCTTCATGGTACAGCTTCAAAACTTCGGGAACTTTTGCTCTGGGTACAACCATTTGGAGATGGCACTGGTTGCCTCGAGCATTTTCCCATTTTCGGCACAGCACTCCCTCTTGAAGTACCAGGCTATCCCATTGCGCCCAATAGCTTTTTGTCGTAACACTCAGTGAAGCAATAGCACTCCAGTCAGGCTTACGGGCATCTGATTCCATCCATTCAAGAATCGGCTTGATGTCGACGTCTTCTTTTTGTGCAGCTTGAAGGGTTTCTTTCCATTCGTCGCCGATGTCAGTTTTGAGCATTCTGACAGGTACTGGATCTTTCGACTCTTGTCTTGAGCAATGCTTGCAGTCCTCTGAGCATGGCCTTCTTGACAGTGCATCTGCGTTGCCATGAGATTTTCCACTGCGATGCTCCGTGGTGAAGTCGAACTCTTGTAGTTGCTCAATCCATCTTGCCACTTGGCCTTCGGGATCCTTAAACTGCAGTAGCCACTTTAGAGCAGCGTGGTCGGTCCTCAGATGGAATTTTCGCCCGAGCAGGTATTTGCTAAAATGACGCAATGTCTTCACCACTGCAAGTAGCTCCTTTCTTGTCACACAGTAGTTCCTTTCTGGCTTGGACAGGGATTTGCTGAAATACGCAATCACCACTTCTTGGTCTCCTTTTCTTTGCGACAATACTCCTCCAATGCCGGTGTTGCTGGCGTCAGTGTCCACGATGAACTCGTGCTCGGTGTCCGGAAAGCCAAGAATAGGCGTATTACAAAGTCGCTCCTTTAGTCCTCGAAAAGCTGCGTCGCAATTTTCATCCCAAAGAAAGGGCCGTTTTTCCTCAGTCAGTCTATGCAACGGCTTAGCGATGTCAGCAAAGTTCTTCACGAATCGCCTGTAATAGGAGCATAATCCCAAGAATGCTCTGACTTCCGTCTTGTCTTTTGGCACAGGCCAATCCTTCACAGCACTGACTTTACCTGGATCCGTCTGAACACCAGCTTCGGAAATCACATGTCCCAAGAAATTCACTTGCCTCTTAAAGAAGGAACATTTCTTCGGACTCAGCTTAAGATTGGCAGCACGTATTTTTGTTAGGACTCGTTCCAGGTTTTGCAGGTGGTCTTCGAAGGTTTTTCCCACAATTATGATGTCGTCTAAGTAGACAAGGCATGCGTCACCAATTAGTCCCGCAAGAACTAACTCCATTAACCTTTCGAACGTGGCGGGGGCGTTGCACAACCCAAACGGCATCACTTTAAATTGCCACAGGCCTTTTCCCGTAGAAAATGCGGTCTTCTCCTTATCTTTAGGGTCAATTTCCACTTGCCAGTACCCGCTCTTCAAGTCCAGCGTAGTGAACCACTTCATGCCCGTCAGTGTATCCAACGTGTCATCAATCCTCGGCAAAGGGTAGCTGTCCTTCTTCGTTACGTCGTTGAGTCGTCGATAATCAACACAAAACCGCATACTGCCGTCCTTCTTTTTCACTAGAACCACTGGCGAACACCACGGACTGGATGAAGGTTCTATCACACCATTTAGCGCCATGTCTTCAATCATTGACTCAACTTCTTTTTCTCGAGCCACTGGTATCCTTCTTGGCCGCTGTCGTATCGGTGGCACGTTTCCTGTATTTATCGTGTGCTTCACTAAGCCAGTCTTCCCGTTGACAGCATCATCGAGGGCAAATATGTCGGTAAAGCGCTGTAGCATCTTTTTCGCCATCAGAAATTCTTTTTCAGAGAGATCTTTACGGGAATCTTCCAATAGTGTTGACACGTTGCAACTCCCAGCACAGTTGTATTTCTCTTTTGGTTGTTCTTGGCATCTGCGCATCCAGTCTACTTCTTCGCATGTACCAATCGGGGTTCCTCCTTTGATGAGTTGTGCCTCGTTACTTGTGTTGAGCACACGTACCACAGCAGTATTAGTAGTCCTCACCAAAGTTCGGGCCACTAACCATGGTTGATCACCTTCCGATTGTTCTATTAGCACACATCGTTGTTGATGTCCCAACTTTGGCGGTAATCTAACTGCCACAATGGTTTCCGATCTAGGTGGAAGGACTGTTCTCTGCAGACAATAAACCTTTCCTGATATGGTGCCTTCCATGAAGATTTCTTCTCTTCCACATTTCAAGATTCCTTGGTTGACGTCAATCTCACAATGATGTTCTCGCATGAAGTCAAGACCCAGAATGCAATCGTCAACTATATCTGCCACAATGACTTTGTGTTGGAAAGTTTTCTCACCCAACTTTAACTCCACCAGCTTCTCTCCTCGGACGGATATGTGCTGGCCGGTCGCTGTCAGAAGTTGAACTGTTTTGCAGCTTTCGAAGTTCGGAAGAAAGCGCTTAGCCAATCGGGAACTGATGACAGTGCGAGAAGCTCCAGTATCCAACGTCAGCTTGCACGAAGTTCCGTTGATGGCACCATTGATGATCAGGCTGTTCCCATCGTGAGCTTGTGAGATCAAAATCTTTGGGGCCTTTTTTAGACCGGCCAGCACCCGCCCCTTGGTCCTGGCGCTTACTCGTTTCCCTGCTGCTGTGTGGTGTCACGGTGCGGCCGTTCCTCCTGTTCTTCTAATGGTCGATCCACCCTCGGTCGACGTGGCTTTGGGCAATTCCGCCATAAATGGCCTCTTTCGTCGCAGTTGTAGCATCTAGGGCCAAATCTTGTACGAAGTGATGCGTTCTTCACCTCCCTTATATGCTGGATATCCTTCGCTGGATTTCGTACAGCCTCGACTTCTAAGGCTTGAGCCAAAGCTTCCTTTAGTGTTTTAAAATGCCCGAGTTTCACTGCAGTTCTTACTTCGAAGTCTGCTATCCCGTTAGCAAACGCTTCCACTAGATGTTCGTCGTTGGGTAATGGCGCGGACTGATAAGCTTTCCGGAATAGTTTCTCCACCTCGACAGCCCACTGTTGAAGACTTTCATAACGACGTTGCACCCTGTTCTTCAACTGCGCTCGGTACACACGTTCCAGGTGCTCATCACCATAGCGACTTTCCAGCGTTTCCATTAATTTATCGTAGGTCACTTCCTTACCCACGGCATCCAGAATACTCAGGGCTTCGTCACGAAGGCTCATGATGAGGGCGTTCTTGGCTTGGTCCTTGTTCCATCCATTGGTTTGAACGGCGGCGTCAAATTGAATTTTGTAGGCTGACCATGATGATGTCCCGTCGTAAGGCGTCACTTTAATCTTTTGTGAGGCTGGCGAGTAGGTTGTAGATGCAGCAGTTCCACCTCCTAACTTGATGACGTTGAGGGCTTTCCTTACATCGGCGATTTGTGCTTCCGCATCAACAATTCGGGATTCATGCTCCTTTACGCTGGTATCAAGCTGCTTAACCGTGTCCTTGACCTCTTTTATCTCACTGCCCAAGGTCGCCTGCAAGCTTGTAAGGAGTTCTTCTTTTTGGCGAGCCTGATCCTCTCTGTTGCGGTCTAATTTGTCTTCTAGCTGGCGAGTCATAGACTGCATCATTGACATCAACGCAGCCATATCAAATGCCGCAGGAACAGCTGGTGCCGTGGCAGGTGCCACAGCAGGTGCTTCCGAGTGCCTGGGGTCGTTGTTGGTTGCCTCGGACTCGCTGGCTCCCATTAACAGCGAATTGTTTCCGAAGCGTCGCTGGTCGACCTCCTCCTGGCGGCGCTCCTGCTCCTCTAGTCGACGCGCTTCGTCCTGTCGTCGCTGACTCCGTGTGCGCGGCGTCTCTTCGTCGTATGGTGTTACCGGCATTTTCAATTATCCACCCTTCTGACACCAAATGTTACGAGATGGGTTCTTGGATAGTCAGTTAAAATGCCGATTATTCACTTTGCACTTTATTGCACACAATCACTTCACAAAAATCACAAAAACACACGACACAACTGGTTCGCACAAACACTTTACACTGGCACTGATATTCACACAAGCTAGTCACTTCACAATCACTGGTATCGCACACTAACCCGAGTAGTTATCGCTTCGACGGTAAACGAATAAACTGAACTCCAAGGGTCGGCCGGCGTATTTATATCCGTTATTTCCTACAGTCTCGAACCTACGAGATATTTCGCAACATTACTCGATCTTAATAAACGCTATTGTATTAACAAGTAAACAACTTGAAAGTTCGAGAATCCCCTATTGTTTTTCATTTACGTAAACACCCAACAAAAGACGAGATACAAAGACTGATCCCGCTCGAGTCATTAAGCCATAAAACCGAACACAAAAGGCACCAATAAAAAAAACGCAAAACAATATAGAGCTTTCCAGAATCGTATACACCACAGATTACATCATAGTTACTGCATACCTACAAAGGTACGCAAAAACTCTACTGCGTTACACTATTATACCTTGTTGATGGAACATTGGATGGAACACCAAAGCTCTCGACCGCGAAAAATGGAAAGAGGGAAGGGAGGCCTTTGCCCTGCAGTGGGACGATAACGGCTAAAAATAAATAATAAATATTAACTTGTTACCTTGTTGGTTACTTGTTTGTTGTTATCAGGAATCTAATATGATATTTGGATTGAATTCGAATTAAATTATTTCAAAATCAAGTCCTGTCTAAATATTTCTAGCTCTACGACCGGAGATGAAGCTGGATGATTATCTGAGGGCATTTCCTACCGTCTTATTGTTCTTGTATCAACAATACAGACGCACAATAATAATTTATTTATATGCGAATCTAAATTAACCAGAAAATGTGATTCCATTCTGCGCTCCATGTTTTCTGACTCATGAACTGCGCGGGTTATAATTTTAGTAGAATAGTTTATACTATATAGTTTTCGCAGAAAGCTAGCGCTCATATCGTAATTTGACCAGGTCTTTCTTAACGATCACAGAAGTTAAGCAACGCTCGGTACGGTCAGTCTTTGGATGGGTGACCGCGAGTGACATTTTTAACTGAGCGCTGACATGGCTTAAATGACATGCTAATTTAGGAATACAATTTTAAGAATGCCGGTACAATTCAGATACTAAAAAAACCGGACAAGTGCGAGTCAGGCATTGAGGGTTCCGTACAACCCAGGTAGCAAAGTGACGTCAGTGACGCATAAACGACGTCACTCTTAGGTCATAATAGGGTCGGTCGTTAATGCGTCGTCGATGACGTCATAATGTACGTCAATTAAAAGTCATTATTTCGACGTCTCATATTCACCATAAAATTGACGTTTTATTGACGTCCATTTAGGGTCAATATCAGGACGTACTATATTCGCCACATAGTAGACGTGTTACTGACGTCCATGCAGGGTCAATATCAGGACGTACCATATTCGCCACAAAGTGTACGTTTTACTGACGTCCATCTAGGGTCAATATCAGGACGTACCATATTCGTCACAAAGTGGACGTTTTACTGACGTAAATTTAGAGTCAAAGTCAGGACGTACCATATTCACCACAAAGTGGACAATTTACTGACGTCTATTCAGGGTCATTATTAGGACGTATCATATTCGTCTCTGGTGGACGTTTTACTGACGTCCATTTAGGGTCAATATCAGGACGTACCATATTCGCCACAAAGAGGACGTTTTATTGACCTCTATTTAGGGTCAATATTAGGACGTTCCATATTCGCCACAAAGTGGATGATTTACTGACGTCTATTTAGGGTCATTATTAGGACGTATCATATTCGTCTCTAGTGGACGTTTTACTGACGTCCATTTAGGGTCCATATCAGGACGTGCCATATGCGCCACAAAGGGGACGTTTTATTGACCTCTATTTAGGGTCAATATTAGGACGTACCATATTTGCCACAAAGTGGATGATTTACTGACGTCTCTTCAGGGTCATTATTAGGACGTATCATATTCGTCTCTGCTGGACGTTTTACTGACGTCCATTTAGGGTCAATATCAGGACGTACCATATTCGCCACAAAGTGGACGTTTTATTGACCTCTATTTAGGGTCAATATTAGAACGTACCATAATCGCCACAAAGTGGATGATTTACTGACGTCTATTCAGGGTCATTATTAGAACGTATCATATTCGTCTCTAGTGGACGTTTTACTGACGTCCATTTAGGGTCAATATCAGGACGTACCATATTCGCCACAAAGGGGATGTTTTATTGACCTCTATTTAGGGTCAATATTAGGACGTACCATATTCGCCACAAAGTGGATGATTTACTGACGTCTATTTGGGGTCATTATTAGGACGTATCATATTCGTCTCTAGTGGACGTTTTACTGACGTCCATTTAGGGTCAACATCAGGACGTACCATATTCGCCACAAAGGGGACGTTTTATTGACCTCTATTTAGGGTCAATATTAGGACGTACCAAATTCGCCACAAAGTGGAAGATTTACTGACGTCTCTTCAGGGTTATTATTAAGACGTATCATATTCGTCTCTGGTGGACGTTTTACTGACGTCCATTTAGGGTCAATATCAGGACGTACCATATTCGCCACAAAGGGGACGTTTTATTGACCTCTATTTAGGGTCAATATTAGGACGTACCATATTGTACCATATTGTTTGCACGCGCGCTCGCATCGGTGCGGACGTGTTTACTTTTTGTCGCAACAATTATTTCTATTTAGTTTGATCGCAATGTTTACGTTTTGCCGGGCTTGTAAAAAAGACGTTACCGGTGAACTTATAATGAAGTGTACACTATCAAACTGTGAAAAAGTGTATCATATATTGTGTCTCGGTATTAAAAGACGAGATTTCGAGTCTTTTTCTACGGACTATGTGCGCCAATGTATTTGCCTGATGTGTGACAGCACAAAAAGAAAACGTGCTGGGAATGACACGCCAGTACGCACTCCAGAACATAGGAAGTTACCAACAATAGCGAGCCCTAATTATGTCAATAACCAACGGGGTAGCAAGTGCAGTCAAATGGAAGTTTCCGTGCTGGAGAATGACGGCGGTTTGTTATCAGAATTCCAAGAATTTCGTCGGGAACTTAGAAAAAGATTACATACGCAAGACCAACATATTTTACAAATTCAAAATGTATGTTCAGCTACTAATGACGAAATTCAGGTACTAAAGACCGTTATAAAAGATAGGCGATGTTCGTGCGATTTGACCTCAATAGATACCTACTTAAAATGCTTTGCGACCGCAACCAGCGCATCGAATCATTGTAATGTAATGCACAAACAAATCAAATAATTTCAAGTGTCAGCAAAAGTCCGATGCAAGTGCAGAAACAAGTTAACACCAACCTGATTAGTGATAACAGTGCATTAGTAATTTCTCCAAGAGAGAATAAATAGTTAATCTAAATGTGCCATGGTCATAAAATTGCTATGGGATCGACATTGTAATTTTAAGACTATGGATTCATAACAGTCTATGTATGTATATACTTCTTGAATATAAATCTATTATGCTACTTACATTGTTTTGTTTGGTTTCATCCATAGTCCTAAGAGTCTGTTCAGGGTACGTGTATAATATAGGATGCCTGCTATCGCAAACTAAATTCTAAATTCTTTTCGTCATTTACTTTGTTCACAGGAAAGTGACTGGGCTGTACATATTAGGGCAGCCATCGTCGTTGGAGTATCGTCATTTACTTAGTTCACAGGGACTGGGCCATACATACAAAGGCAGCCGCCGACATAGTAGTGACGTCATACATAGGATTCACAGTAAAGTCACTATGAATACTGTATATGACGTCACTCCAACGTTAGTGTCTACCTTAATATGTACGGCCCAGTAACGTCCCTATGAGTACAGTAAATGACGTCGCTCCAACGTCAGTGGCTGCTCTACTATGTACGGCCTAGTGACGTCCTTATGAATACAGTGAATAACGTCGCTCCAACGTCAGTGGCTGCTCTAATATGTACGGCCTGGTGACGTCCTTATGAATACAGTGAATAACGTCGCTCTAACGTCAGTGGCTGCCCTAATATTTACGGCCTAGTGACGTCCTTATGAATATAGTGAATGACGTCGCTCCAACGTCAGTATATGGCGTCACTCCAACGTCAGCATATGACGTCACTCCAACGTCAGTATATGACGTCACTCCAATGTCAGTATATGGCGTCACTCCAACGTCAGCATATGACGTCACTCCGACGTCAATATATGGCGTCACTCCAACGTCAGCATATGACGTCACTCCAACGTCAGTATATGGCGTCACTCCAACGTCAGTATATGGCGTCACTCCAACGTCAGCATATGACGTCACTCCAACGTCAGTATATGACGTCACTCCAACGTCAGTATATAACGTCACTCCAACGTCAGTATATGGCGTCACTCCAACGTCCTCCAACTTACGTCATGAGGCTGTGACAAATTGTCGTCATCTGAAGAAACTACCGACGTCATGATAATGACGTCTCTTACGTCGAGCAGTACCGTAAACGGACGTCATAATAACGTATAAATGCTACCTGGGAAACACATTGTTAAAATAATAAAAAACCTGTTTTAACATGTGCTAATGAAGTTCTTTTATATGACACCTTTCATGATACGATTTACTCACTTTGAATTTTGAGTCCATATTTTGTGAATTTTGAGGCCCTATTTTTTTGTGATGGGAATAAAAATGTTCAGTTTTCAGATTTATTCCTATATGTGTACTTTAAAACAATGCTTCTCGCCAAATTTCATAGTTCTATGTCAACGGGAAGTACCCTGTAGGTTTTGATTTTTGTGTGTCGAAATATGCTGTTTTTACGACATAAACGACTCTAACTTTTTTTAACGACAACTGAGAAGTTTTTCTTTTACACAACAGCAAGAATTCATCGATATACGTATACAGTTTAAATTTCAACTCTATATCTTTACGCGTTCTCGAGATAAAGAGTCTTGACAGACACACAGACGGACAGACGGACAACAAAGTGATCCTATAAGGGTTCTGTTTTTTCCTTTTGAGGTACAGAACCCTAAAAATAATTGAAATTCACTGGACTATACTGTAGTTACCGGATTTTTTAATGCCTAGTATTGAACATAGACCTACCCATGAAAGGAGATGATTTTGAATAATAGTAGATACGTAATATCGGATAAAAGTATCTACGTACTAACGATATAAAATGTCTTAATATAAATTATCATGAACTGATATAATCCAAGCTCGAGTTTTCCATTCCATTCAAGAGTGTGTGGCAAACAAACGAACACATAAACAAACCGACATGATTATCCAGCAGACAAGACTCTCCGTACATGGTTTAACGCGTGTTTTACTTTATTAACCCATTAAACGTTTGTTTAGTTTGGAAGCTAATGCTTGGAATTATTACGAATGTGAAGTAGGTGTAGTACCTACCTAAGTAGATACAGTTAATGAGTTGTTATTATGGGAAAATCAGTGAAGTGCGAGTCGGACTCACGCATGAAGGGTTCCATTGGCTTGCATATTTTATTTTAATTTTATTATTTAATTTTCATGTGACTTACAACTAATTATTCTGTGAATATTTGAAGCGTCTACCTGTTACCATTATTAATATCAAGCAAAAAATCGCTAAATATCTTTAATTCTGTTCTTAGTATTAGGCAACAGAAATACTTCATCATCTGTGTTTTAGCTCTCTAGCTATCACTGTTCATGAGATACAGCCCGGTGACAGAAAGACAGACGGACAGCGGAGTTTTTATAATATTTGTTTTTTTTTTAATATTTATAATGTGAATAATGTATTAAAAATAACAATTTTAAATACTATATTTTTAGACTAAAAAAGGTAGCTTATTCAAAATTTTCAAGTCATTTTCACATACAGCGGCTCGCAGCCTATTACAGTCGTAACTTGAAATTTACACCGCAAAAGCATAGTGAAATGGTTTTACAGAAACCGTTGTTATTTCCCACGACTCTTTATGGCTGTAATGTTTGTTTAAGCCGCGTTTGGTATGAAACTTTCATAGGTTTTACGTCCATTTTGAGTAGAGGTTATGTTCATTGACGTTATTCAAATTCTAATTTTATCATTTTAATTTCGTTTACACGTCAAAAAATTTTCTTTTTATTTATAAAAATGCCCAAACTCTAAGTTTACACACAAACTTACATTTTTATTAGACTGCCTCGGTAGCTCAGTGGTTAGTGACCCTAACTTCTGGGTCAAAGAGGCGTGGGTTCGATCCCCACCCAGGGCAAATATTTATACAATACTATACAAAAACCCTTTATTGACACCACAAGTAGTAATTCGTAACAGAAAAAGAAATAACGACAGAAGAATGGTACAAAAGGCGGTCTTATCGCTAAAAGCGATTTCTTCCAGACAACCTCTACTGTGTGGAAACATGTAATTGACGTGGACGGTGGTGTAAACATAAATGAACAAAGTAAAGCTATAAATATCCAAAAACAATAAAATACACTACATAATAATAGGCATACACAAATACTTCTTATAATACATACAATAAAAATAAACCTACTTACATACATAAATAAATACAGATAGTTAAAACGTAAGCGAAAAGTAATATCAGTTTTTAAAACTGCTTAGCAAGATGTTATGTTAACAAGTTTACGAGTATGTGATGAAAATAAGTGTTTGCTCTGTGTCTGGATGTTATTTAGTTACTATCTATAACAGACAGACAGACAGACAAAACTCTTTATTTACAACCACAATAAGAAAAATAAACACTATTTACACATATACGACAAAAATATTATTATAAAGTGGCGGCCTTATCACCCATGGCGATTTCTTCCAGGCAACCTTGTATAACAGTATATATTTAAAAATAAGTACTCGTATATGTAGATTGTGTAGTATATCAGTATCTGGCAGCCATATCACAAGCTTTGCTTAGTTTGGGGTCAGAGGCCGTGTGTAAGATGTCCAAAAATATTTATTTATTTATATATTTATTTATTCGGGAACGTCTTCGCCTTTGCATGATTTATCTAACCAAAGACTTTGAAACTAAAACAGACTTACAATTAGATTTTACATTTTTTGGATGTCCTAGACCACGGGCAACAAACGATTTTAATCTGTTTTTATATGTTGTTATAGCGGAAACAGAATAACATCATCTGTGAAAATTTCAGCTTTCTAACTATAACGGTTCATGAGATTTAGCCTGGTGAAAGACAGACAGACGGACGGATAGCGTAATCTTAGTAATAGGGTCCCGTTGTTACCCCTTGGGTACGGAACCCTAAAAATATTTTTTTCAAGTATTTGTGTTACTTATTTGTTTACCGTGCCATAAGCCGTGGTGGCCTAGAGGTAGTGACACCCGCCTTACAATCGTGAAGTCGTGGTTTCAAATCCCGGTCCCGTACCAATGAGTTATTTGGAATTTACGTACGGAATTTCTCACCACTAGCTTTTCGGTGAAGGAAAATAGCGTGAGGCAATCTGCTTGCGTCAGTAGAAGAAATTCGATAGCGTTTGTGAATCCACCAACCCGCACTAGGCCAGCGTGGTGGATATGGTCCAATCACCCTTCGTGGGTAGGCCTACGTCCTGCAGTGGACTATTAAAAGGCTGATACATTACAGTGCAGTACTTATTTACCTAAGATTTATTTACCTATCAGCCAAATTTAACGTAACGTGCCTTAGTATTTATTTTAAATCTGAAAAAAACTAATATTTTTCACGCAAAGTTAAAACCAAACTTGGTCAAACAAAATTACGCTACAGAACTTAATTTCTACCTTGAAATAAGTTCTGTATAATGAGTTCTGTTCTGTGAGTCGATTCATAGTCAGTTCAGGCCTGAACCCATTTTGATTATCATTGTTTACTTATTTAGTTTTCAAGACGCACAAAGCACGATACCGTTTCTATTTCTATCACATTTGATAGAAACATCGACTCAACCAACACGATAAATAACAAAATAAATAAACAGTTCTCATGGCACATTATCATACGAGATTCGTATCATAATTTGACCACCAAGGAACACCTGACCATTGTTGCAAAACCAGCTTTTCTAACGTTTCTAAAATTACAACGCGTATAAAATTACTAGAAACGTAGTATAGAATCAATTTTACGACTACAAGTGTAGAGAACAAGGGAGTACAAGCGATTGAGATGTTTCACTGCCCACGCGTGGTATTGTACATTGGGAAATATACGGAATTCGACATACATCTGTTGCTGCAGAATTTATAGTCTTCGGGAGAATATTGACGTTTCGCGATTTGCGTCAATGTTTTGTAAAGAGGCTGAACTTGGTTTTACAAGTAATTATTATATGGCTGTTATTAGAGCCTTGTCGACGCTAAATACCTACAATTTCAAATTAATAAAATTAAAAAATGACTATATTAAATCGTCTATCATTTAGGTATTCACTGCAGTTTCGCGCTAGATACATGCAGCTACCAACCGGTATTTTTAGAGATCCATAAGAGAGGACTATCTCCAGCAGTGGACGTCCTATAGCTGATAGATGGGATGGATGGTTGCACTCACAGATCAGGGAATAAGTTTGTTGCTTGTTCCCTGATCTGTGGTTGCACTGTTGCAAGCCGCTATACCAACTGGTCTCTTTGAAGCCGCTACCAACAATGTAATAAATCGACTAATTTTTGTCATGGGTGTAGTTAAGAGAGAAGTGATAGCGAAGAGTGACGTATGCTATTGTTGTGCCGGAAAAATATTAGGTTTCTATGAGATTTTCGCAACAGCCAAACGCTCACGGGGAAAAAGCTGGTGATAAATATATCTTACAAAGAGTATTATATTACTAGCGCTCATAACGTAGTTGGACTAGGTGTTTGTCAGCGATCATCAAAGTTAAGCAACGTTTGGCTCAGTCAGTCTTCAGATGGGTGGTATTAAAGTACACCGGTGTGCTACCGTGGCTCGGATGACACGTTAAATTGTAGGTCCCGGTTGTATTAACTATTTAGCCATGTCAGAGGCCTTCAGACGTGTTAAAAACTCTGACACCAGTGTTAGCCGCCCGATCTAAACGAACCGGCTTAGTATAATGTTATATTGAAGCTCTTAAGATATAATAGTCGTTACACGACGATTGTCATGTCGATTTGGTCGCCAATGTCGGGGTAGACTTTATGGGAATCGTGGACAAATTCCCGTGTACTTTGTTTGGCCGATTCAAGGTGTTGCATAACTTGTTCAGATCAATACCTACTAAGGTATCTTGTAGATACCAACGGTGATTGTAAATACTGCAATTACAATATATTTGTATTAAACACTAACTTCCAAAGGGAAAAGTATCTAAATTGTAGTAAAATAAGTTTATTTATTCGATTTATTTTGTGAGCCGATTTGCGTGATATTTCATTATCTATTTAGATAGTGTGGATTTTTTAATCCCATGAACTCGTTTTTTATTTTCACTGAAAATTTATTTTATATAGGTTCTGTATTTTTAAAGCAGCATCAAAGAACTATTAATTTAAACGTTTTTAGCATACCAATAAAAGAAGAATTACAAAAATCACTACTCTTTAAAATTGTTTGAATTTCAAAGGTTAAAATTTTTTTATTTCCAAATAACACATGTGCGGAACATTCTTATAATAGTACTTAATTTTAATAAAACAGGTAAATTTTAATGTAAGTATAACAATGTAATTTTATGCACCCTGGATTTCGCACTAGGCTAGCCTGTGTTGCGAAATACAGTGTCTTTCGTTTTTGTGAATTTAGGTAGGTGAATGTCAAGTAAAAAGTTTTGATATCAATCAAGTATTCGAAATCGGTCGATACGGTTTTCAAAAATATTTGCTAAAACTTATCATGGCTAGGTTTTAAGATGGGTACGCTCAACCTTTTATGGGAAACCGAATTAAGTGCTCACATTGTGATAAACCACCTTTATTAGGAGTTAAACTGTGTAACTAAAAAAAAACCGTTGTTCCATATCTACGGTACATTTTTGACCGAGGAACCACCGGAGGAGGTACTCAATTCGACGCGTATATACCTATATATATTTTTTATGTATAACCACGCATAACTTTGTTCATAGTTGTCCGATTTAAATGATTAGTTTCTTATTAGAAAGAACATACTTCGAAATTGGTCCCATTTAAATTTTATCGGAACCACCGGAGCCATTTTTGATAAACCAACAATAATATGGAAAATGCTACATTGATCCGTGCGAAATATTAGCGAATTCTGTACGCGGGTGAAGTCGTGCTATTTTTTGCAAAAAAATATATATTGTGTTAATGAACATTTTGTATGATGCATCATATTTTAAGACGTATTTTTTTATACGTAGACCAATGTGAACTGAGCCCTTAGTCGTGGTTTACTTAATCTTTCGCGTCGCGCGCGTATGGCAACATTTTGGGTAGTTCTTCCTCGTTCCCGCCAGGGGCGCTGTATAAAAATTTATAGAGTCATACGAAAACAGCTGTAGGTTAGTTTCAATTTACTATACAGGGTTATTTTCTAATCAATTAGCATCCTTTTAGGGGCTTATTTTGCACATCAACTTTTGTTATGCGACATTTATCAAAAATAGAATAAAAATTGGTGTTCTATAGAAAAATATCTTTCTCTTGCGACCAAATGTATGAAACAGGTGTTTTTTTTTTGAGTTTTGACAAAAGCCGCAGAACAAAAGTTGTTAGTTTTGATGTAAAAAATGAGCCCCTAAAAGAATGCTAATTGATTAGAAATAACCCTGTATACCTAGCTAGACTAACCCTTCTGATTTATTAATGCTATAAATACCTAACTATAAAGTACTTAACATGCTATTCCTTTGTTACAGGTACTGTACGAGCGATAAATGCTAAGCAGCACATCGCGTGCGCCTGTCCCGTTGGCAAAGTTACATCTAAATTGATATAGCATTGTTAGGGGAGCAACAAGTGGGCTTAGAGCGGTGATCGCTACTACCGTTTGTCAAGTTAGGGCTGGCACGCAATGGTTTGTAATAAAAAGATATTTTTTTAGTTTCAATGGGCATGACGACTGGTAACAAATATTAGTATAATCAGATAAGAAATAGATTTTTAGACTATAGTATAAAAATATGTAGTAGAACAATAATTAGAAATAAATAGTTATTTAAGCTAGGCTCACCTATTATACTTGTATAATATTCATTAGCTTTAAGTTAAAATCTGCTGTAAATACCCCTGACACTGACTTGTTAGGGATAACTGGTGAAGTAAATAAAAAAAACTGGTAACAAATATTATAGTAGAATTATTTGGTTAGTTAGATTGAGTAAAAAAAATGGAATTGAAGTCCGTCAGTATTATATCAAAATATATTAGACACGTATTTTTTCTTTTGTCGATGAAACAAAAAAAAATGCATAGATAGGTATTAACGCGGGTTAAAGTTCGGGAGCGATGGCACATGACGTCACATATTGGTAAAAAGTCTACCCAAGCATGACGTCACGCGGAACTTTAATTATAATATTTATATTTTATTTTAACTGACAAAAAATATAGGTACGTGTCAAATATATTTTGATAATCTAACTGATGGACTGATTAATTATATTTTTTGCCGTCCAGTTTATTGTGAAATAACTCTGTAAATATCTATTGTTCAGTTTGGTGAACAACTTTTACTACGGGACCAACTTCTTTTTCGGAATTTGTTCATAATGTAAATGTGTTTTTGATTGATGATTGACTTGAATGATTGTGTAATTGTGTTTTTAAGCATATACAGTAGGTATTTTTCAGCTTCAGCATTTAGCCTAATAACACTGGATAAGATAATAGATACTAATATTATAAATACGAAAGTGAGTTAGTTGGTTTGTTCCTCTTTAACACAGCAACGGAGCAACGGATTACCTTGATTTTTGGCATGGACATAGTTTCAAAGACGGAAAGTAACAGGCTACTTATTATCCTGAAAAATAAAAAAGGTTCATATGGAAAAGCACAAAAATCAGAATATTACGCGGGTGAAGCTACGGGCAAAAGCTAGTCTATTATATTATTACGGCCGCAGTTTTATTTAGAAAAAGTGCCTATAATAAATCGAAATTATGAACAATTTTTTCCTATGTGACCACATGCGACTAGACATTCGAAAAATGTACTTAACATTTTTGTCTTGTGAAAATTGCAATCCTACTATCCTACTTAATATTATAAATCTGAAAAGTTTGTTGGTTTGTTTGTTGGTTTGTTCCTCTTTCACTTGATTGATTTTTGGCATGGACATAGACTACTTCTTATACCGCAAAAATAAAAGGTTCCTGTGGGATAACACAAAAGTGAAAATACCACACGGGCGGAGCCGAAGGCAAAATCTAGTTTTGAATAAAACAACTTATTTTTTATCGAATTCCGAGTTGGCTTGTCTATGTTGGTCTGAATCAGTCCATTTTGGCTTAGTATGCCCTAGACCTTTTCTAAATAATCCTGTATATTGCAGGTTAACGTTAGCAAAATATACTTGAATCACTTTGTGACAACCCTATTCAACAATGCGACCCCAAATAATAGGGGTGAAACGTAAACATTTGTCTTGCGAGTGATAGTTCCCCATTCGAACGTGTTCAACAAGTTGTTTAAACCAAATCACTTATAGAAATGTCGTACAATAGTTCTATCAATTGTTTCCGCGGCTGCGCGTGAGCACCCCGTAGGTAACCTTTACCGTCCTAGTTTCTCTTCGGACAAAAAAATCGTACCCAAGTGGTGACCATCTGTGTTACAGAATAGTTCTAAAAAAGCTTGAACAAGGAATATTTGTGACAATTTGGATCGAATAGTTTGGTTGCAATAACATAGACTCTTTTCGAGAACACCTAGAGGGATCAAATAAAGTCTTAACTGAGTCTTCCTTGACCTGGGTGAGGCCCTTCGTCAATACTGAACGTTCTATACCTAAACAAAATGTTGTTCATGAATAATGAAGATAAGTTTATTCTCTTGACCTCAATTCAAAAATTAAAAACTGTAAACTTAGTAGATAATAAATCAAATAATATAATAGTACCTAAATACAGAATACGGATGTAGAATTGCAAAAAAAATCGTTCAAATTACGAAAAAAGTAATGGAAAATATTTGATTAATTTGAATCACATTAATTTACTACAGTGTGATTTAAACTGAACTAGCGACCCGCCCTGGCTTTGCACAGGTGTATTATACCTACATATAAACATTCCTCTTGAATCACTCTAGGTATCTATTAAAAAAACCGCATCGAAATCCGTTGCGTAGTTTTAAAGATACAAGCATACATAGGGACAGACAGCGGGAAGCAACTTTGTTTTATACTATGTAGTGATAGTGATAGTGAAACTGTCAATAGTTATACTGCCCTTTCACATAAAATACAACCTAAGAACCTCTTACAAATACTCCCATAACTCAAAGCGCAAAGACAATATTGGACGAACTTCATTGTTATTGATTGATAACCATATCGTAAAGCATCCTAAAACAACAAATTGTGAACTTAGAGAAGTTAGAGACTTGCACAATGCTTCCGAAAAGGATTATTTGTTCTGCTGACCGTATGATTTGCATACTAGGACGTGAAACCTATAAATGTTGGCATAGATACTATTGTTTTCTGTGTGTAGACGATGGGATTGTTCATTGACCGCCCGCTGATTGGGACGACTTGAACCGATACCACATTTTGGTATTTTTTTGTGGGATCAGTAGGTACGTTTGAGAGAAAACAAATATTCAAATCATGTTTTAATTTATATATGAGAACTGCGTTAGATATTATGTGATCACGAAAGTTATTCTGCAAGTGGCCGCCCAAGGCCTGGGCCTATTCGGCCTTTAGGCAAATCCGGCTTTTCCGGCAAATTCGTCAGATATTATGTGTTTAGATCACGAAAGTTATTCTGCAAGTGGCCGCCCAAGGCCTGGGCCTATTCGGCCTTTAGGCAAATCCAACTTTCCCGGCAAATGCGTTAGATATTATGTATTTAGATCACGAAAGTTATTCTGCAAGTGGCCGCCCAAGGCCTGGGCCTATTCGGCCTTTAGGCAAATCCGGCTTTTCCGGCAAATGCGTTAGATATTATGTGTTTAGATCACGGAAGTTATTCTGCAAGTGGCCGCCTAAGGCCTGGGCCTATTCGGCCTTTAGGCAAATCCGGCTTTTCCGGCAAATTCGTCAGATATTATGTGTTTAGATCACGAAAGTTATTCTGCAAGTGGCCGCCCAAGGCCTGGGCCTATTCGGCCTTTAGGCAAATCCAACTTTCCCGGCAAATGCGTTAGATATTATGTATTTAGATCACGAAAGTTATTCTGCAAGTGGCCGCCCAAGGCCTGGGCCTATTCGGCCTTTAGGCAAATCCGACTTTTCCGGCAAATGCGTTAGATATTATGTGTTTAGATCACGGAAGTTATTCTGCAAGTGGCCGCCTAAGGCCTGGGCCTATTCGGCCTTTAGGCAAATCCGGCTTTTCCGGCAAATGCGTTAGATATTATGTGTTTAGATCACGAAAGTTATTCTGCAAGTGGCCGCCCAAGGCCTGGGCCTATTCGGCCTTTAGGCAAATCCGGCTTTTCCGGCAAATGCGTTAGATATTATGTGTTTAGATCACGGAAGTTATTCTGCAAGTGGCCGCCTAAGGCCTGGGCCTATTCGGCCTTTAGGCAAATCCGGCTTTTCCGGCAAATGCGTTAGATATTATGTGTTTAGATCACGGAAGTTATTCTGCAAGTGGCCGCCTAAGGCCTGGGCCTATTCGGCCTTTAGGCAAATCCGGCTTTTCCGGCAAATGCGTTAGATATTATGTGTTTAGATCACGGAAGTTATTCTGCAAGTGGCCGCCTAAGGCCTGGGCCTATTCGGCCTTTAGGCAAATCCGGCTTTTCTGGCAAATGCGTTAGATATTATGTGTTTAGATCACGAAAGTTATTCTGCAAGTGGCCGCCCAAGGCCTGGGCCTATTCGGCCCTTAGGCGAATCCGGCTCTTCGCCTGATGCTCTCTGTCTCTGACATGGCTGAGTGCCAGAACCCAACTGTGGTACAGTAGCGGTTAGTTGTTAATGCCACCCGTGATCACCCATCCGAAGACTAACAGCGTCAATCGTTACATAACTTCAGTGATCGCTTGGAAACACCTAATCAAACTATGCTATGAACACTACAATCATGATGATGAGCAGACTCTGACAGCTTCATTTGTAACCAGTTTAAAATAGCTACAATACATATCTGATATTAATAGCGCTGTAAAATGAAACAAAGTATGAATTAATGCGAACTGACAAAAGACGGGATGGACTGACGAGGAACAAAACAAGATAAAGTACGTCGCGAAAAGAAAATAATGAGTACTGGGTGTTAGGCAGTATTCACACTGCGGCTACACCAAAAAAATAAACAAAATGTATAGAACCCGTGTAGGTACCTAGCAAGTTTCGACAAGATTCGCTGAAAATGCGACCTGCAGAAAAAACAACACCGAGACAGATAAAAGTAAAATTATCTAGTCAAAATTTTGTCAAAATAAATTGCACCAAATTTTATATGGAAATCGGCACATAGGTAAAGGGTGGGTCCCTTTGCTTAGTGCAAGGACTACAAGCATAATAATATATTGAAATTTATTTTGTATAGTGCTCTTGCTAATAAATGTTTTATAATAATAAATTATTTTGTATAAATAACGCTGTAAAATGAAACAAAATACATTATGACAAACTAGCTGCCCGTTCCGGCTTCGCCCGTGTACGATTGGCTAAGGGGACAATAGAAAGAATCCTTAAGTTTCTGAAAATATACTGTACTGTACCAGCCTTTTTTTAATAGTCCACTGCAGGACGTAGGCCTACCCACGAAGGGTGAAAATATAATATAGCCTATTTAATAAGCCAATGTTCATCGGGGATAGCGTAGCTTTCCAACAGTGAATATTTTTTTGAAATCGGTTCATTAGTTTCGGAGCCTATTCGATGCAAACAAACAAACAAACAATCAAATCTTTCCTCTATATAATACTAGTTTATACCCGCGGCTTCGCCCGCATACGCAATATATCATTATAATTTATAGCCTATGTGTTATTCTGATATATAAGCTATATTATTGCAAAGTTTCATCTCAATCCGTTCAGTAGTTTTTGCGTGAAAGAGTAACAAACATCCATACATCCATCCATACATCCATCCATCCATCCATCCATCCATCCATCCATCCATTCATCCATCCATCCATCCATCCACACAAACTTTCACGTTTATAATATTAGTAGGAAGTAGGAAGTAGGATTGGTATAGAGGTATAGAAGACGAAATGGAGTGGTGAGGAATAAAACAAGATCGAGTAGGTACGTCGCGAAAAGAAAATAATGAGTGCTTGATATTAGGCTGCATTCACACTGACTGTGACTGATTCAGACCCTGACAATAAAACCGATTAACAAATAGTAATTTGCCATAATGCCAACGTCGTCTGTCAAAATTTTTAAATTGTCAAAACGCAATATTTAATTATTGTTAATTTACTCTGAAATAAAATAATCTTATTACTAGTTGTGTTTTGGTCCAACGTAATGTGAACTGGGACTTATGTGCTATAGTTAAAATTTATCTTAAAAAGTTTATAAAAATGAGAAACAGATAAGATATTATCAATATCACTGAAAAATATATGGATTTTGCAAAGATAGCGGTTTAGCGGCGTCCTTATTGATGTCTACTCCATTTCGTCAAATGTTCATTTCAATAAAATTAAAATTAATAAGAATAGTAATATGATCGGTAAAATAAAAAAGTAACAAATTTAAAATAAAAATATGCAACTGGTACGTGTGTCCAAGCCCTATGGATGCGCTCGCGCAGACCGGACGCGCCGATTGTGCGCGCGAGTGAGCACCGGAAACATACACATTTCGCGCCAAAACACTACAGGAGATATATTATTGCCATCACGTAAAATATCGCTGAAATATTGTTGCATTTTTGAAAATTATTTAGGAATTAATCGACCTGAGTTAACGGAAATGCGGGCGTCGAACACCGCACTCAGAAATACTGTACTGTAGGTACCTGCCTTTTTGATAGTCCACTACTGAACAGGTTTGCTCACTCACGAAAGGCGATTGGGCCATATCCACCACACTGGCCCAGTGCGGGTTGGTGGATTCACATACACCACAGAATTTCTTTCACGGACATATGCAGGTTTCCTCACGTTGTTTTCCTTCACCGAAAAGCCAATGGTGTGAAAAATTCGTACATAAATTTCAAAGAACTCTTTGATACGGGACCGGGATTTGAACCTACGACTTCTCGAGTATAAGGAGGCTGTCATTACCACTAGACCATTACGGCTTATGTGTACTACTTATCATAAAAATAGCAAAAAAAAAACAATCAGCTATTCAACACAAAGAACTAACGTAGATAGCATATCTGACCGCACATCTGCTTAACATCAGGCAGTGTGTAGTCAAACGCGAACCTATACGAGTTAAAAAAAAAGATACAAATTGCAAAAAAAAAACAAGAAAAAAATCTACAAATCTACAAATCTACAAAAAATCTAAAACTACCATTTTTTTTTATTATGATTTTCATGATGCAGATATGCGGTGTAGGGCGTAGCATGCTTACTTAGAAGATACCATTCTACTCAAGATTTGAAGACACCAAAAAAATTAGATAAAAAAGACACCTTTAAGTGTTTTCGCATTTTCTGTTTACCTTCGGAACTCCCAAAGTGTAAAAAAACAGCTACACCCATTTCCTTTATCTTCACACTTGCCAACAATGGCTGCCATCGCCTGTTCAAAGCTCATTTATCAAGTCAACTCCAAACCCGGCGCAAAATAATAATATATCCAGCTACCATAAAATAAATAATCGCGCAACAATATCATGTGCGTGCGTAGAACATTTATGAATTATTGTAGTCTATTCTAAGATGGCTGCGTAAATATGATATGACTGCCTCGGTGGCTCAGTGGTTAGTGACCCTAACTTCTGGATCAAAGAGGCGTGGGTTCGATCTCCACCCAGGGCAAATAATTATGTGATGAACATTAGTGTTTGCTCTGTGTCTGGGTGTTATTTAGTTACTATCTATATAAGTATGTATTTATATGCACTTAAATGATACGAAATAACATCATTATTTAAATAATAAATACATCTTTCAAAGTATGTATTTAAAAATAAGTATATGTAGTATATCAGTCTCTGGCAGCCATATCACAAGCTTTGCTTAGTTTGGGCCGTGTGTATGACGTCCCAAATATATATATATATATATATATATATATATATATATATATATATATATATATATATATATATATATTTTAATTATACACTAGAGACATGGATATAAGTAAGTAAGTATAGATCGAATCATACAACTTGGCGGTTGTGATGTTAGGTACAAGCTGCGAATCCAATCCCGACTGAAGTTTATTTAACAACGAAGTATTGGGTTTCCCGCAGTAGATATCGTCACTTCCGCCATATTGTATTTTTCTTTTTTAATAAATAAATAAATATTTTGGGACATCTTACACCCGGCCTCTGACCCCAAACTAAGCAAAGCTTGTGATATAGCTGACAGGGACTGATATACTACTTATACTTATTTTTTAAATACCTAGATAGTAACTAAATAACACCCAGACACCGAGCAAACACTTATGTTCATCACATAAATATTTACCCTGGGTGGGGATCGAACCCACGTTTCTTTGACCCAGAAGTTAGGGTCACTAACCACTGAGCCACCGAGGCAGTCAATGTATGATTCAGCTTATAAGTTTGCATGGGCCGGGTGGTAAGCCCTGGTGACAGTTTATAAGCCGCCAGAAGGTCTCGTGTCCTCAGATTGCCACATGACCTCATAAAGACCGCAGGATCACGTTGGATGCAAGCCGCTTCCAACCGGTCTTATTGGAGATCCGGGAGGCCTATGTCCCGCAGAGGATGTCCTATGGCTGATGGATAGATGGATGGAAGGCTCTTAGGTGTTTTACTGACAGTTTAAACACTGTCAAAAACGATCTCAAATTTATCGGTTATATAAACAAACGTACCTACCTCCTACCTCCACCTAAGCGAGTTAAAAAAACATATAAATGTACTAAAGACGCTAACATCAAATGTACCTACTAAGAAAATGCAAAAGATTCTCTCCGGCGGGGAATCGAACCCCGGTCTCCCGCGTGACAGGCGGGGATACTGACCACTATACTACCGATGATGATGACGAGGTTGCCGAAATAGTGCATCATAATAAGCGTAAAACAAATGCACAGTTTCTTGATAAGAATTTTTGGTTTTATCAATCAAAATAATTGATTACGATGTATATTTTGTTGTATGTAAATATACCTACCGTTTAAAACAATCAAATTACACATTATGATGATAACGTTTCGTTCGATGAGTTTTGTTGTCAGCACCAACCTTTTACTATCTACTTTCGGATAATTTGATAGTAGATATCTCTTTCTTGTGTTTCTATGAGAAAAAACTAAGTTAATCTAAGTGAAATTACACAGAATGTCGCTGTGGAAGAAAATACAATCTTTTCTGCTTAAAATAACTTAAAACACTTGCCCTAGAACTCCATCCTCACTCAATTTAAATACACCCATTATACTGCACGACAAACTTAAAACTCGACAACGGACAAATTTAAAAACTAAAATAATAACTTTGATACTGGGATTGTACTTACAAGTAGTATTTTGAAAAAGCGATAGTAGCGCTGCCACTCAACTCTTTAGATAAGTTGGGCGAAGTAAGTAATTAATACTCAGGTCTGACAATCTGATCGCTTTGACAGAAGCATCCGTTTTATGTCTGACTTATGGACCCGAAGTCAATTGTCAGCTAAATCGGACTAAAATAAAGCCATAATAAAATAAAACGAATATAAGGAAAGATTGAGTACCAGTGCAAGCTAAGCGAGAGAGGTATTACAGACATGATACTCGTATTAAGAGGGATGTGATGTTGTTTTCGCGTTTTTTATAGAACATCAAGATAATTTCCAGTACATTTTTGATAATAATTATTTTTCGCAAAAAATGGCATGACGGACTTCAAACGTGTACAGAATTCGCTAATATTTCACACGGATCGACGTAGCATTTTTATATACCTAGCTTAAATATCGAAGAATGTCACAAGCTACTTATTTTAGCTTAGTAGTTTAAAGGTCTGTTGGAAAGCTGCGGATAATTTAATTGCGGTGGTGTTTTATGAATAATGCTATCAATAAGAAGTATGACTAATTTTGAAATCAATTATATTTATATTACCTATTTACTCTAATCCAAACCTAACAAACTGATTTGGAAGTGTTATCCATTAGATGGTAACTTAACTAATGTTTTGACAAAATTTATTCTACTTTAATCTATCTTTTATCTAAACAAAAGAAAGAAGCATCGATGCGCTTTCACCCTGAACAATAGAGGCTTGCGCACATGTGCAATGGTAAAAGGATGCGCTTTCGGTCGAGTTAACTACGGTGTTGATAACATAAATAGGTACAGTGCGACACAAAAGAGATGAAATGAATTATTCGGGAACTAAATTATCACTTTTGCTGGAACCACAACCTGAGCTGTCAATCATTGTTAACTTCCTAGCATTTTTTTCGTGTTGTGATATTTTGTGGATTGTGAACAGGAACAGTATCATTATGCAAAATATACTAACAATTCGATGGTGGCGACCTCATTTATTTTCAAGTCTTTTATGTCGCACTGTGCTGGACTTTTAATATTCCAGTGCAGAACATAAGCCTACTCAAGAACAGCGACGCTGGCCTAGTGCGGATTAATAAATAGATAAGATGTTTACTAAAACTCTTAACTTAAATACCAATTCGATTTTGGTAAGCTTCAGCACATCTTTCAGTACATCTCAATCCTATCAAATAAAGGAGCTTAGCTCAAGCAAGGAGAGGTTCAAGGCGAAATAAGACATTATTAAATTACGCCGACTCGCATTGTTGTTTTACATGACATACTGTCACTCGACAGTGCGCTTGAGTTTGGCATTAATTGTACAATAAATTATGTGGGCAATTTTGATTAGGAAAAAAAAAGTTTCAGGATTGAATTGAATTGAATTTATTTATTTGCACAGTATACAGAGCATTATATACAGAATTAATAATTAATTTTGAGAATTAATTTTAATAATTAATTTTTACAGAATTAATTTTATACGGGATTAAGAATATAACTGTTTTGAGTCTTTGTACTATAATGAATTGATTTTGAAATAATTTTAATTTAGAAGAGCGACGCTGATCCTAGTGTGGATTAGTGGTTAGTAAATAATGAATATACTCACTTAGGGGGTTGCAATAAGTTTATACGAATATAGAAACTACAGGTATTACAAGTAGTTCTATACATTTTTGTACAGCGTCCCTGCCGGAATCGAGGAAGAACTAACAAAACGTATGGAGCCACACGAAAACGATAATAATCTTTGACAATGCTAAAACTTCTTGTTTGATAATATTTCTTATAGCTTTTTTCTATTAATTTGAAGAAATAAAAAAAGAACTTGCTCGACGTGACAAAATAGAGGGAAGGATACTCGTATTTAAGAGACCAAACTCTTTGATTAGCTGATTTTCTTATATTCGAATTTATTTTTTAAAATTAGAACGAAATACATTGTAAATTATATCCTATTCAAGTCGACATACCTACTGTATCAAACTTTGCTCGTAAAGTCTGCTCTGTACACAAAATTATTACTCCATAATCATAATCATTTATTATACAAATTAACATTATGTTTTAAGTATAAATCAATCCAATACAATGAATTGGCAACAATGTCAAATACATCAAATACATGGTAATAATAGGTACTAATCAAATACCAAGTACCTACAATGTACAATACAATAGAATTTAGTTGGGTTTTTTTTATTTCGTATAGGCATATTTTTATATATTATCAGGCAGTATGTAGTCAAACGCTTGCGTTTGACTACATACTGCCTGATGTTAAGCAGATATGCGGTCTATATAAGGTGTAGGTACGTACAGTGTTAGGCACATATTCTGTCTCCACGTACCTTCCAACCGGTCTTATTGGCAATCCATAAATAATAAATAAATAAATAAATATTAAATAAATAAATATTAGGGGACATCTTACACACGGTCTCTGACCCCAAACTAAGCAAAGCTTGTGATATGGCTGCCAGAGACTGATATACTACATATACATATTTTAAATACATACTTATATAGATAGTATCTAAATACACCCAGACACAGAGCAAACACCTATGTTCACCACATAAATGCTTGCCCTGGGTGGGGATCGAACCCACGCCTCTTTGATCCAGAAGTCAGGTTTACTAACCACTGAGCCACCGAGGCAGTCAAGGGGAGGACTATGTCCAACGGTGGACATAGCATGTCTGATATTGATGATTCTGTGCTATAACTGCGAATTTTACTACTACGGAAGAAGCCTTTCATCCACTTCCTACCGTTTGTAGTCAGAAAGGACCACCTGAAGACAACGGAAACTATAACAATGAACAGTCGAGACACATACAAGTTCAGTTGCACTCGATACCGCGAAATGGTGCCTTAGTTCGCTATTGTTGCTTGGACTAATACGATATAGGACACGACACTGCTGTACTGTACCAGCTTTTTAATAGTCAACTGCTGAAAGTAGGCCTGTCTTTTATCAGCGGAGCTCCCTTAATGCGATGCCTCATTCTATTTTTATAATACATGACTCTGTTGAAAATGGCTGTACTCCACAGTTTTTTTTTTTTCAATTTTTGTCTAAATGTCATACACATGTTGCCATTAATTTAGCTCAGTTTGTTTTTCAACCACCTAGGGATCGATTATTAGGCTTAAAAAGGCGGGAGAAGTTTGAAATACTCTTTAACTTCACCAGAAGGAGAGAACTATTAACATTGCTAATAAGAAACAACACGTGATTAAAATACGACCATTATTTTTCTTGCCATTTCTTGTCCTACATTTTATAAGTGCAAGCACTGTGAGGACACTCAGAAACATTAGTATCGCCACTCGTGTTTACTGCGGCAGCGCCATCTTCAGTCGATAGGGTTGACACTATAAGTATTTTAAAATAGCAGACATACCTAATAACTTAGCTCTAGAATTTACGTAGGTTATTTACATAGAGTATAAGACAGCCAGAGAGACATGACTCTTTATTATGTTCTTTAATATTAATATTTAAAACTGAAGGTACAAAGCACATATTCATTTTAAATTAGTGCCACAAATGGCGGTCTTATGCCTGTCTGTGGTCTCTACCAGGCAACTACAGCACGGAAATATATTACAAAAAAAAGTAAGTATATATGGAGTAAGAGTAATAATGGTGGAGTAGTACGTATAATACTTGATTTAGACTATCATTATGAACATCTTTTACTATGACTATGGGGCCAATGGTGTACCTAGTTAGACGTGGGCAAATTGGGCTCACGGCATTGGTTTTTTCTTTTCAATTTAGATATAAAATATGCCCCTCAATATTTTCTCATTGCGCGTTTAATTTTCTTCCCTATCATGTGATATACCTCTATGTATATTTACCTATTTCGTGTCAAAATACGTTTAGAAAGATAGATATATTGGGTAGACCTGCCAGGCTAGTATACGCAACACGAAATAACTCTTTCTACGTGTCAGAACGAGACAGAGTTATGGTGAAGTACCTTTATATCTGTCACACGTCGAAAAGAGTTTTTTCGTGGTAGTATGCTTAGCTAGCTGGCAACAAAAGAAAAGGGGAAGCTAGGCGCTAAACCACGCTACGCCACTGTTGCCAGTCCCGGCAGTTGCCAAACGCAGTTCACAAAAGCAATAATGCAGTTTTGTTTGACAAGTCAGGGTACAAGTGAAGATGTTTTATAGTTAGGTCAGTCTGAAAGCTTATATCATCAACAGCGCTCTCTGACTATGAAATCATCTGAATGTGGACTAAAATGATCATCGATTATACTCATAGCCATATATTACTGTAATCAGTCCGGTCATATTATCCACAGTCACGCTATTAGGTACTTAAGATATTTTTCTATAAAACAACGCAAGAGCTTTCAATGCCTTGGTAAATAATTATTTCCGTATATTTTTGACCGACGAACCACCGGAGGAGGTATACTCGTACAATTCGACGCGTATATATATTTATATTTTTATGTATAACCACGTATAACTTTTTTCATAGTAGTCCGATTTCAATAATTCTTTTTTTATTGGAAAGAATATACTTTGAAATTGGTTCCATTTAAATTTTATCGAAATCGGCTGAGCCATTTTTGATAAATCAACAATAATGTGAAAAATGTTAGATCGATCCGTGCGAAAAATTCGCGAATTCTATACACGGGTGAAGTCGGTCATGCTAATTTTTGGAAAAAATAATCTTGTATTAGATATTTTTATTTTTCATAGTAATTATCATCATCACAGTCTGAATTTTTATTCATAATAATTAAACTATTAGTTCCACTAGTAAGTAAAATCACTCTACTCTATAAAATGTATCTTGATCTCTGCGACATCTGTCATAAAAATCACGCCTATGAAGTCCTGAATTTCTTAATAGTACAGACAGTACCTGTCAATGTCATACTTTATGGACATGCCGATTAGTGATGGGCGACGAATGATCGTGACCACAGAGTTTTAGATAGAGTTTTAATTAAAATATCGATAGTTTATACTGACGATATTTTAAATAAAACTTGATTTATCATTAATTTTATTGTATATTTTAATATCATAACATTTTTTACATGTGTAATTAAATTAAACCCAATTATATGTTACATTAGCATCGATAATAGTGAAAAACGTCGATAAATACTATCGTTACATTATTATGAGTTTATAATTAATATCATAACATTATTTACATGTGTACATACTTGATCTTAAATAATAGTAAGTAAATGAAATCCAATTTCTCACCTTCAACTACTCATTCGATTTCATTACAACATTGTTTTATTGATATATGAAATTCGATTTTTTCCACCACTATCCCAACTCTAAAAATGTCAATCTTCTACTGTCGCAGAGATCAAGTTAAATTTTATAGAGTATAATAGAAACACAAGTTTTCTCAAAATATTACTTGTAAAGCGACGCCAAGATTTTTCCGGATCTCCTTCGACTCGTGCCTTGTTTTGTTTGAACAGTGTTGCCACCCCTAGCCCCAAACGCAGTTCACAAAAGCAACAATGCAGTCTTGTTTGACAAGTCCAGAAGTGAAGACGTTTTATAGTTAGGTCGGTCTGAAAGCTTCTTTCATCGTCAGACGGCGGGAATTGGATGTTTATGTCTCTACTGAACGTTTGTTGTTCCTAGGATCCCATGTTTACGAAGTATTTGTTGGTACGAGCTTGGTTTAATGTCATTTTGAATAAGTACAGCACTGGACTGATATATGGAGTTGGGAAGAATTGTGTCACTGGGAATTATCTTATACCAATATACCATCGCGGCAGTTTGCCAATTTATCCTACTGAAGAAAAATCGCCAACGTCAAAAAAAATATATAAGTAGATACCTACATAGAGCCTGTGTACCAAGTTTCGTCAAAATTCGTTGAAAAATACGAACTGTAGAGGAGAAGCAACATCCAAACTAACATTCAGACAGATGAAAGAAAATTCGCATCGTAAACGCTCTGCTAACTCAGTCATGTGCATATTAGTTTAGACTAGTTTTTCAGAGACATGTATGTTTGTTTCAGAATACTACATTATAAACAGACAACTATAATTTGTATCGCTACCTACAACAAATCATTTTAATACCCTCCAACAACCGTAAAGTTTTTAACAAAAATACACATCATGACAATAACTAATAAAAATAAAAACCGGACAAGTGCGAGTCAGGCTCGCACATCGAGGGTTCCATACAAACACATTGTTAAAATAATGAAAAACCTGTTTTAGCATGTGCTAATGAAGTTATTTTATATGACACCTTTCATGATACGATTTACTCACTTTGAATTTTGAGCCCATATTTTGTGAATTTTGAGGCCCTTTTTTTGTGATGTAAATAAAAATGTACAGTTTTCAGATTTATTCCTATATGTGTACTCTGAGACAATGCTTCTCGCTAAATTTCATAGTTATATGTCAACGGGAAGTACCCTGTAGGTTTTGATTTTTGTGAGTGCAAAATATGCGGTTTTTTACGACATAAACGGCTCTAACTTTTTTAAACGACAACTGAGAAGCTTTTCTTTTACACAACACCAAGAATTTATCGATATACGTATTCAGTTTAAATTTCAACTCGATATCTTTACGCGTTCTCGAGATAAAGAGTCTTGACATACACACAGACGGACAGACGGACAGACGGACAGACGGACAACAAAGTGATCCTATAAGGGTTCTGTTTTTCCTTTTGAGATACGGAACCCTAAAAAACAATATTAATAAATAAAACAGTGGCCAAAATACATAAGCCATTAGGAGCGCCGCCGGTTTAGTGGCCCCACTTTAATTGGTAGTAAATTATAATAATTTGCTTCTGTGCCCACCCCGCTCGTTTAAGTGCCCGTAGATATGATTATTACGTCAAGGAAAAATCTAGATGATTTATAATTTGACGGATTTAATAGGATTAATATTATACCAATACTTAATTTTTAAGAAGGCCATTTTTAACGTTTTTCTAAATGATCAATTTAGTAGAACCAAAAAATATTTTAAGCGATTCGCTTCTTCCTCCATAAAGCGAACCGCCAGAGACTGGAATGCTCGAAGCAAGTACATCGTCATTGTTTCCTGACAATAGGGATGTTTACTGGGTATGAAAATCATTATTATAATTAGTCAGTCAGTTAGATTATTGAAAAATATTCGACATGTATTTTTTATTTTGTCAATCAAACAATCAGTGACTAAGATAAACCTTGTCAAAGTTTGAGAGTGGGGGCTCGTGACGGCACTAGCCGGTACATTTCATAGCGGTTAGTGACGTCACGCGGAACTTTAACAGGCTATATCTTCATCAATTTGACTTAAATTGACAAAAGAAAAATACGTGTCTAATATTTTTTGACAATCTATTTGACGGTCTCATTATATTTTTTTTTAGTAAACATCCCCTATTACTGTAAGTACAATCTGGATATCTTTAAAACGTGAGTGAGTACGTCTTCCAGGTCTGCTCCATCCATACTCCATCGTCGGCTACAATATCGATTTCCATTGGGCAAGTTGGTGGCCAAATGTTACCACCTATGTATAAAAAACTCTAACTGTACGATTGATAAAATGCAAGTGATAATGCAACAATAGATGTAACTAAAGTGCTGCAAATAATACTTCGCAAATTAGATATACGAGATAGTTTTTTGTTAAAAATAATAAAATTATTGTAATTTCGGAAGCCAACGAACGCAGCGAGCGCTAAAGTTCGTACGTTTTTAGGGTTCCATATCCAAAGGGTAAAAAACGGGACCCTATTACTAAGACTCCGCTGCCCTCTGCCCGTCTGTCCGTCCGTCGGTCTGTCACCAGGCTGTATCTCATGAACGGCGATAGCTAGAACGTTGAAATTTTCACAGATGACATATTTCTGTTGCCGCTATAACTAAACTAAACAAATACCAAAGAAGATATAATAATACTACGTACAAATACTAAAATTAGTAAAAAATAAATATATTAGGGGGGCTCTCATACAAGAAACCTGAATTTGAGCCGTTTTTTGCTCGATATTAATAACGGTGGCACGTAGTAAATGCATGAAATATTCACAAAATATTAAGTCAAATGTCCACTTTAAAAACAAATAAATAAATAAAATTTAAAATTCATAATAAAATATTTAAGGGGGTCCCCATACAATAAACGTGTTTGTGCTCGATATAATAACGGCAACAGGAAGATGCTTGAAATACACACAGAATATTAAGTTGTATAATTTTTTCATAAATAAATATACCTAGGTACTAAAATAACTTATTAGGGGGGCTTCCATAAGGCACGGAACCTTATGTGCGCGTGTCCAGCGCGCACTTGGCCGATTATTAAAAAAATATGAAACCGAGGAGCTTGAAAGTTATCAAGCTACCTTCCCTTTTTATTATTATTTCTTTTTGCCATTACAGTAGGTATTACTAATTTCAATCCGCTTTTTGACCGACAAACCACCGGAGGAGGTACCTATACAATTCGACGCGTATATATATTTTTTATGTATAACCACGCATAACTTTTTTCATAGTTGTCTGATTTCAATATTTTTTTTTTATTAGAAAAAATATGCTTCGAAATTGGTCCCATTTAAATTTTATCGAAATCAGCTGAGCCATTTTTGATAAATCAACAATAATGTGAAAAATGCTACATCGATCCGTGCATAATATTTACGTTCTAGCGATGCGCCCCGGCTTCGCACAGGTATATTATACATATAAACATTTCTCTTGAATTACTCTATCTATTAAAACAAACTCCATCAAAATCCGTTGCGTAGTTTTAAAGGTATAAGCATACATTCTGGGGACAGACAGCGGAAAGCGACTTTGTTTTATTATATGTAATGATTATATACACGGGTGAAGTCGGTCTTACTATTTTTTGCAAAAAATAATTATTACAATCACATTGTAAGTCACTAGTAGATACTACTAACAAAATTAATCCACAACAGGTGTCCTCATATAAACAAGGACAGGCTTAAATTGAGAATTACAAAGCGCAAATTAATTCTGTGTAATTTTTTTACTTACAATGTAAGCTTAGTTCTTCCAGCTTTAATTAAGTCCAGTACAGGTGCATAGCCTAGGCATAGCCGAGCTAAATGATTTACAACGGCAGTGTATTCTGAGCTCGCTTGCCTCACGACATTTGCGATTACAGAGCACTTTTAACCGACAAAAAAATGGAATAGGTTTCATCCCACGCGTTAGAACCAAGCGTTTTGAGTCCACATTCCTCATACGAACTGCCAGAATGTGGAACGCTTTGCCTGAGACTGTCTTTCCGCTAAAGTACAATGTAGGTATCTTCCAATCTCGAGTAACTAGGTATCTCCTAGGTGAGCGTGCTACATCCTAGACCGCATATCTGCTTAACATCAGGCAGTGTGTAGTCAAATGCAAAACTATTTGAAATAAAAAAATAAAAAAAGTTTCTTATGTCGACGAGTATATTTTTTTATTTTTAAATGTACAATTTTTTACAGACTAGTCCGATTTTGATGATTCTTTTTATTGGAAAGAGTATATCCCGAAATTGCCCTTAATTTTTTTATCAAAATTGGTTCTTGTAAAATCAGCAATAGATTAAAAACGGCATAGGTAGGTACAATTGAAGTCGGTAGTGCTACTTTTGGTGAAAAATAAAATTATGTCTCATTCTAAATACCTAATAATTGCAGAGAGATAGTGGGATCGATCGAGAAAATCTGAAAGAGATGCATAATATGGCATGCGTTAGAAAGAGACATGAAAAATATCTCGAGGCGGTATCGATTGCCGGATTTTCCTCCCGGGAACGTCACAGTCTTGTCAAATTTCTACACAAAAATTTGACAGTGACAACCTCAGACATTTTCCATAGATTTTTGCTGTAGAGAATTGCCTCAACTGAAAACAATGTTATCAATCTATTATACAGGGTTATTTCTAATCAATTAGCATCCTTTTAGGGGCTTATTGTATGCATCAAAACTAACAACTTTTTTCTGCAATTTTTATCAAAACTAAATAAAATATGTTATTCCATTTAAGTATATCGTTCACCCGCGACAAAATGTATGGAACAGCAAATTTTTTTTTTAGTTTTGACAAAAGTAGTAGAACAAAAGTTGTTAGTTTTGATGTACAGAATACGCCCCTAAAAGTATGCTAATTGATTAGAAATAACTCTGTATAGATATTTGTGCTAATAATAACAAAATTATATATCATTTGGAGTAAATGGTAAAGTTTTTTTGAATGATATTATACATAGTAACAATAGTTAAGGCATGTACATTGTACAGGTGCATAGAGGCATAGCCGAGCTAAATGATTTACAACGGCAGTGTATTCTGGGCTCGCTCGCCGCACGACATTTGCGATCATACGGAACACTTTTGTCTCATTCATAACGTGTTTTGTTCTACATGCATCCAGTATATGGCAAACTTTCAGACTGTCGAGAAATAATAGATTGTATTTTTTTTGTCTCATTCATATTGTTTTGTTCTGCATACCTACTTGTAGTAGAGTAAAGTTTTAGACAATCGATAAATAGTTCGCATTTGTTTTTGGAACACTTTTGTTTCATTCATAACGTGTATTGTTCTATCTGCATGTAGTAGGTATATTATGGTAAGGTTTTAAACAACCTAATAAAAGTCTCTGATAAATTATATATTTTATTATTATATAATAGAAGACTAGATATAGAAATTTCTGTAATAATTTGATTAAAAAACTAAAAAGAAACTACGAACGAACACAATTGACTAAAGCTACTAAAAATTCTAAACTTCTTTGGAAAAATATAAGATCAATAACACACTCAAATAAAACGAAAACAGATAACTCAAAATTACTGAATATAAAATCATCTCCGGCAAAGTCTGTTAATTATATAAATCACTATTTTGCTAATATTGGTAAAAAGTTAGCAGAGGATATGTTAACAAACCATACATTACCAGATCAAAATACAGTTGGCACACAAGTTAATTCTTTTGTTCTGTTAGACACCGACCTAAAAGAGGTGCATGATGTACTTATGAGCCTCAAGTCAGAGAGTGCTCCTGGGTGGGATAATATCCCAACTAGCTTCCTTAAATTGGCTAAATATCACGTAGTTCCAGTTATATGCCACTTAGTAAATCTATGCTTTTCTCTGGGCGTATTTCCTCTGCTTTTAAAGAAATCTATAATAACTCCCGTCCATAAAAGTGGTGACACAAAAGATGAAAACAACTATAGACCAGTGTCGGTATTGCCGTGTATTTCAAAAATTTTAGAAAAATTAATGAATAGTAGGCTTATTAAATACCTCAGCAAATTTAACATAATTTCTGACTCACAATTCGGATTCCAAAGTGGTAAATCTACTGAAGATGCTGTTACAGCAGTTACTTCCTTTATAGTAGATCAAGTAGACCAAGGACGTAAATGCGTAGCTGTATATTTAGATTTAAAAAAAGCGTTTGACACCGTTTACGTCCCCATTCTTCTGGAAAAATTATACAAGATTGGTATTCGAGATATAGCTCTAGCTCTTCTAAAAGATTACTTAAGTAACAGGAAACAAAGAGTCAAAATTGTAGTGCACATCAGTGACGATGCTGACATTACATACGGCGTGCCTCAAGGGAGTATGTTGGGACCTACTTTGTTCTTAATATATATATCAATAACTTATGCAACCTTAACTTATCGAGCGCAAAAATCTTTTCCTATGCTGACGATACCGCGGTTGTGTTTTCAAACACCACATGGGAAAAGTGGCGTACTTTTCCTAGCTTTTTTACAAGCAGAACATGGTCTTATAAAAATAAATCAGTGGTTAAAGCAAAACTTACTTAATCTGAATGCTTTAAAAACAAATTATATGTGTTATACTATTTATAATAGAACCCAACCTAAAAGCGACTTCTGTATAAAACTCCATAACTCAGATACTATACATAATTCTAAGTGTGATTGCACAATATTAATAAAGTAAATTCAACCAAGTATTTGGGAGTTCATATTGACCAGAGACTATCTTGGTTTACACAAATTGATGCTGTTGGGACTAGGATAAGGAAATTGGTTTGGATTTTTAAGTCCCTACGATATTGCACCACAACAGTTACTTAATAAAATTTATATTGCTTTAGGTCAATCTATTTTATCGTATTGTTTGCCAATTTGGGGAGGAGCAGCTAAAACTAAATTTATTGAGGTTGAAAGAGCCCAGAGAATCTGCCTCAAAGTTATGTATTTCATGCCATATATATATCCTACTAACCAACTGTATTCATTAAGCCAGCTTCTGACTGTCAGAAAACTTTACATCGTACAAGCAGTTCTCAAACTTCACAAAGATACACCATATATAATGAAAACGTTCTTAACAAAAGAAGAAAGGATAAAGCAATTGTGGTCCAACCTGTCAAAAGTTCTTATGCCAGCAATCAGCTTGTTAATAAATCAGCACGATTATATAATGAAGTTAACAAAGTTTTGAATATCTATCCAATGAATTATCATGACTGTAAAAAACATCTAACCAGTTGGATACTTACTAGAAACTATGAGGAAACAGAAGAACTGTTACAAATCAAGAAATAATAAAAAAATAAATAAATCAACTTAAAAATATGTGTATTTTGGACATGTTGAGTATTAGGACATAACACACACACGCATGCACACACACACTCATATACACGCATGCACACACACACGCACTCACACATACAAACACACACGCACTCACAGATACACACACAAATATTGAAATGTGAAATATTTTTGAAAATTTTGTAAGTTTAGAGTAAATCGTAAATTTTAAAATGCATTTTATAAAAATTGTTAAAGATAACCAAGTTGTTACCATAGTATGGATATCGAAGAGCGGGGTCTTCTGACACAGGTATTTTTATACCTAATAGAAGGCTCCAATCTACATTAATTTAAGAAACTATTGGTTACAGAAATAAAAACTATTTTTTTTTTTTTATTTACTACGGAACTAATCGCGCACTAAAATTACGAGATAAATAAATACCTCCTGACTGACCAGGTCAGTCTACCCGTCACCACGGTCGATGCAACTCGGCCGAAACGTCGGGATGAGGAGGTATTTATTTATCTCGTAATTTTAGTGCGCGATTAGTCCCGTAGTATATAATAATAATGTGTTCAAATCGCGAAAGTTTAAAAACAACAAATTATATATTACTAGTTTTTACCCGCGGCTTCGCCCGCATACGCAATATATCATTATAATTTATAGCCTATGTGTTATTCTGATATATAAGCTATATTGCAAAGTTTCATCTCAATCCGTTCAGTAGTTTTTGCGTGAAAGAGTAACAAACATCCATCCATCCATCCATCCATCCATCCATCCTCACAAACTTTCACGTTTATAATATTAAGTAGGATGCTTCGATTTATGTGTGATAATACTACAAGGATGTTTATTATTCTATTTAAATATAGATCATTGGAAATCATTAGGGGAGGCCTATGTTCAGCAGTGGACGTCCTATGGCTGAAATGATGATGATGATGATGAGATAATTTAATCCACTCAAATAAACTAGTGTAACACAAAATCTCAAAACTTCCCAATCAGAACAAACGAAATAACTAAATGGGTTATACGCCAGTACTACGATTGGTGGTTTGCCCAAATCCATCACGGTAGCCCAGTGCGGGTTGTTGAATTCACATTGGTCATCGAGATTTTTCTACGGACGATGTTTTCTTTGACTGGTACGAGTATATTTATATCCGTACCGTCCGTACCGATATGCCAATAACTAAATCAAATTATTTGTCAAATGTCCATTATCGCATCTGTTAATTTTGCGAGTACTACATCATTGTCTACTATTAATAACAATGGATTACATCCACATTGAAAACAGCTGCCAATGCTATTATGATGAACGAGGCTTGCACTTGCACCTATGTTCGTATCTAGGTTGCAAGCGTTTGTCTCTCAGATCTATTTACGATTTAGCTGATGACTTTTTTGGAGACCACGTACCAGTAAGCGCAGCGTAGGGCGCCCACCGACTAATTGGACTGACGATAATATAATTAAAACTGCTGGAATGCGCTGGATGTAGGCCGCTTCCAACTGGCCTTATTGCCTTATTGGGAATCCATAGAAGAGGCTTGATGGGCCGTGGTGGTTTAGTAGTTGTAACGCTGGCCTGTCGTTCTTGAGGTCGTGAGTCCCAGTCCCGTACCAATGAATTTCTTTGGGACTTATGAACTGAGTTTCACACCATTGAAGGAAAACATCGAGAGGCAACCTGCATACGTCTGGTGAAGAAATTCGATGGCGTATGTGAATCTACCAACCCGCACTGGGCCAGCGTGGGGGATACCTGTAGCCCAAACACCCTTCGTGGGTAGGTCTACGTCCTGCAGTGTACTATTAAAAAGGCTGGTACAGTACAGTACAGAAGAGTCTTATTCCCAACAAGAGATGTTCTAAGCAGATGGAGGGATGGATAGCATAAGTACTATGCTATAATCATTCATTTTCTAAATAAGGCGCAGACTTTAAATAATTAAGCGTGATTTTGAAATTTGAAATGCTCTTCCACACGAGGCTTTTCCGTATAAAGAGCTGCAAATCTGTGATTTCCTATGAGACCGATTGGAAGCGGTTTGAATCCAGTGCGTTCCTGCAGTCTTAATTATACAGAGTTATCTGATTCACTGTACTAAGCAGAAAAGAGGTGATTCAGACCATCAACCAACCGGAATCGACAAAATGTATGAAACAGCTAATTTTAGGGTTCCGTACCTCAAACGGAAAAAAACGGAACCCTTATAGGATCACTTTGTTGTCCGTCTGTGTGCATGTCAAGACTCTTTATCTCGGGAACACGTAAAGATATCGAGTTGAAATTTAAACTGTATACGTATATCTATGGTCTCTTGCAGTTGTGTTAAAGAAAAACTTCTCAGTTATCTTATACAAAAGTTAGAGCCGTTTATGTCGTATAAAACAGCACACTCACAAAAATCAAAACCTACTTACGGGTACTTCCCGTTGACATAGAACTATGAAATTTGGCGAGAAACATTTTCTCAGAGTACACATTTATTATAGGAATAAATCAGAAAACTCTACATTTTTATTTTAATCCCAAAAAAATAGGGTTTAGATTCACAAAATATGGGTTCAAAGCGAGTAAATCGTATCATGTAAGGTATCATATAAAAGAGCTTCATTAGCACATGCTAAAACTGGTTTTTTATTATTTAAGCAATGTGTAATTTTCGATGTATGACGAGAAAAGTGAAAAAAAAATGTTTTTTGTCGATGATTATAGTATAGAGATTTTAACAACTTACTTCCCAATTTTATAAAATTTTATGGATTTGTACGGAACCCTCGGTGTGCGAGCCTGACTAACTTGAAAGGTTTTTAATTCCATATAAAAAAACAGCTGTTTCATTCATTTTGTCGATTCCGAGTTTAATCTTATAGGAACTTACGATCTGATTATCGATTCAGAGTCAATATTGTATAGAACAGCTGATATTTTATTTTTAAAATTCCGGTTTGACCTATCGTAAATGTTGTTCATAATGATGGTCTGAGTCACCTCCTTTCGACTTAGTACATCAGTTTTAGATAACCCTATATATTAAGACTGTAGGAACGATCGGTTCACGTCGCTGCTGCCCGTCGACTCAAATGGCATTAAGAATACCATTTGACATACCTACCAGAAAACTATAAAATATTGTGTCAAAAGTAACTTTGACAAAAATAACCTAGAGTTATAGTACAATTATAGACAGAAACATTTTTAGGGATTTAGGTATGATATGTTACAAAAACATTCCTTTATGAGCGTACACAAAGTGTCTCTTAATTTTGCCTTCCGCAGGATGGCTTTACAAAGTTTCATCTACTGTGTACGGTCAGCAACACAGTTTAATAAAAAATATCACCGTTAAGAATGATCATAATAATCATTTCTGGAAGATGTGCAGTTGATAGAGATGATTAGTCTTATAGATGTGAGTTATGCATGTTTTTAGGGTTCCGTACCTCAAACGAAGAAAACGGAACCCTTATAGGATCACTTTGTTGTCCGTCTGTCCATCTGTCCGTCTGTCCGTCTGTGTGCATGTCAAGACTCTTTATCTCGAGAACGCGTAAAGATATAGAGTTGAAATTTAAACTGTTTACGTATATCTATGGTCTCTTGCAGTTGTGTAAAAGAAAAACTTTTCAGTTATCGTTTAAAAAAGCCGTTTATATCGTAAAAAACCGCATATTTCGCACTCACAAAAATCAAAACCTACAGGGTAGTTCCCGTTGACATAGAACTATGAAATTTGGCGAGAAGCATTGTCTCAGAGCACACATACAGGAATAAATCTGAAAATTCTACATTTTTATTTAAAACATAAAAATACAAACAGCGCCTCCGAAAGTCTTTCAAAAACCTAGTTTAAGTATATTATGAAATGTGTTACAATCAATAAACTAAACAAACACTATATATTTATTATTTTTATTACTTATACGTTTTTTATATGGAAAACATAAACATACAAATAATGAATCTTTTGCACCAGGCTCATTTTTTAAAGAAAAGAAAACGCGTCAGGGCTAGCATTGATGTGGTGAACATAGGTGTTTGCTCTGTGTCTGGGTGTATTTAGATACTATCTATATAAGTATGTATTTAAAATATGTATATTTAGTATATCAATCTCTGGCAGTCATATCACAAGCTTTGCTTAGTTTGCAAAGACCGTGTGTAAGATGTCCAAAGGGAGAAAAGAAAAAAAAATGTAGAGTAACTTTAATCACAGTCCCATGCTTATCAGTTATTTGATATTTATGTACAGATTTGGACACCATTAACTTCCTGGTGAAGAAATATCGTGAAGCAACAATAGATTTTTTTCTAAATGGCTGAACAACATATTTTGACAGAGGTGTAGAGTTTGTGAAATTAAGGCGTGGTGGTCAAGATGCAGTGACACCCGCCTTACAATCGTGGGGTCGTAGGTTCGAATCCCCGGTCCCGTACCAATGAGTTCTTTGGAATGTATGTACGGAATTTCACACCACTGGCTTTTCGGTGAAGGAAAACATCGTGAGGCAACCTGCGTACGTCCTTAGAAGAAATTCGATGGCGTATGTGAATCCACCAACCCGCACTGGGCCAGCGTGGTGGATATGGCCCAATCACCCTTCGTGGGTAGGCTTACGTCCTGTAGTGGACTATTAAAAAGGCTGGTACAGTACAGTACAGTACAGAGTCAGAATCTTGGCTCCACATGAGATCTGATTCTACTATCTATTATTTTTATTTTTTTCAGCTATAGAGTGTCCACTGTAGGACATAGGCCTCCCCTAAAGATTGTATATAGAACCATAATTATTTCTATTAAATTATTATGGTCGCATATTATGGCAATATTTTAATTTTTTTTTTGGTAGATTTTACTTCATATCTATCTCCGTTGTGTGTTGGACGATACGAAAGCAATAATATATAATATGCAAAACATTTCTATAAAATATTTTGTTGAGTAGGTAGTATTGAAACAATCCGTAATAATTGCAGTGACTTCAGTAATTGAGTAGCTCACTAGTTTCGTCTTGACTCGGTATGAAGTCAATTGTTCCATAGGTATAGAGTAGATGCACTGGTTGTAGGCCACTGTCCCGGTTTTGGCCATTTCATGTCAATATTGCTGCATTTTAATAGTTTTATAAGCATTATCATGCCTTAAATATTGTTTGTGTGAATGTTTTTTTTCTATGTATTTGCAACTCACACATTAACAATATACATATACATGTAAAAACAAAAAACCTTTCGGTTTGTCTAGGTGCCTTATTAAATTCACCACTCGGTACTTCTTAATTACATTAGTAATAAAATATTAAACTGAGTCAACTAAAAAACAAAACAACAAGTAGGTACGCTTAACTAGAATAAAAAAAACCTACCTAAGAATCCGTAGGTAGTTAAGTACCTAAATACCACGAACTCGAAGCAAACAGCTGCTCAATCGCAAAAAAAAATAAAATTTCCATTTGAAAGATCCAAAGTGGTCTAAAATGACACTAGGATGGCCACTAGAGTTTATACAAAAAAAGAAGCGTCGTAGGTGAGGTCGCTCGTGTGCCATTTTACTAATTTTGTTACGTCGACAACACTGCTCTGTCATTACAAGTAAAAGTGTTTGATACTTGGTAGACACCAATTCGGTTTTCATCAGTACTCGCGTCTACCTTGGTAGTAGTATAGTCGGTACCTTGGCTGCTGATTAAAATCTTATTATTAGTTCACCGTAACGCCACGACGGTTCTCTTTTTGCACAAACTTTATACTGGTGCATCTACTATACCTACCTATTTGATAATATCAAAATTATTATTTTGCTAACGCTAGTTTAGGAGGGTGGCATACAAAGGCCCGCTGCTCTTTCCTCGGCGCTTCTTTCCAGTTTTTACTTTTTGGTTCCTCCCTGTCCCTCCCTCTGTCCAACGATGCGACGGCATTTTTGTCCTTTTTATTTCAGTTTATTTGTTTTCGTTTTCCATGTATTTATATATGACTGTATTTTGCAATGGGATAAAGGTATATTAGTACCTCCTTTGCTATACATGAAAACTTTTTATTGTACCTAATACCCTAATAGTAGGTAAAACAAAACTAAGAAATATAATAAAGATTTTACCAAATTACCTACAGAAAAAGTGTAGGTACTAAGCCAAATAAAATAACTGGCCAAGTGCGAGTCAGGCTTGCCCACCGAGAGTTCCGTACAAATCCAGAAAATTACACATTGTTAAAATAATTAAAAATCTGTTTTAGCATGTGCTAATAAAGCTCTTTTATATGATACCTTACATGATACGATTCACTCACTTTGAATTTTCAACTCATATTTGGTGAATCTAGGTCCTATTTTTTGTGATTTAAATAAACATTTTCAGTTTTCAGATTTATTCCTATACATGTGTACTCTGAGATAATGCTTCTCGCCAAATTTTATAGTTTTATGTCAACAAGAAGTACCCTGTAGGTTTTGATTTTTGCGAGTGTCGAATTATGCGATTTTTTACGACATAAACGGCTCTAACTTTTTTATATGGTAACTGAGAAGTTTTTTTTTCACACAACTGCTAAAGACCATAGATATACGTATATAGTTTAAATTAGGAACCCTAAAAAGGGTGATTCAAACCATTATTATGAACAACTTTTACTATTAGGTATAGTTTTATTAGCGCCAAAGAAAAAATTTCATCATTAACATAGTCCATCAAAACTTAGCTCGCTCCTACTAAGAGTATTTCTTACAAAATATACTTTTATTTTCTTCACAAGCTTATTCAATATAATATCTAGGTACCACATATTAGGTAATAGTTACCACGTTAGCAAATAATTCTTAAGTACCTCATGAATCATCTGAATTAAATAGATTAATGTTTATATGCATTAATGTCACAGCACAAATTAGTACGTACCTCATGCTATTAGAACATGCCTTACTATAGCATAGTATAGATAAAAGACAAAATACATGTAAAACTGTAAATACCTATACGAAAACGTATACTCCCTAATTAAAGAGCTATTAACCATTATTAGCGAGAAACCTCCATACCCTCTTATTATACGCCTGAAAAGCCTTTCACAACAAAATATCAAGACGTTGGTACAAAAGGCGACCTATCTGTTCACATAAAGACGCACAAGAAAAGGGAACAAAACGTGTATAGGAGCAAGACTAAACATTTCCAAGACGCTGCCTCAAGGGGGTAACAGTGGCATGAGAAGGGGGGATAACTACCCTTAACATACGGTAACAATCCCCCTCTACACCCCAACAAGCAAATATAAACCTTATTTCTATAAAAATAGAAAAGTGTCCGACCGAAATTAAAATGTGGGTAGAAGCAAAATTGTAACACATTGTCCAGTCACAAATGATCTCTCGATTGCATTGCGGGACTCCTTGTTGCGTTGGTTTGGGGTAGGATGAAGGGGGAGCGGGAGGTCTAGTTAAGCTGGTTGATAACGTTTTGTGTGGAGGACACTCGTTTAGTTGAAATGGGGCAAAACTCTAGCCGCAAAAGGCATCAGAATGTGTACGAAGATTTTAGTTCAAAAGATCAAATACGTTTATGGTTGGAATGTTAGTTTTCGTACATCGACATCGAAGAATAGAATTTACGTTTTATTTATTTTTTAACTATCTTATTGTTGTCGATTAAAAGTAGTTAGGTAGTATATTTATTTTAGAACGTCAGAAAAAAATGAGTAAGAGATCTGGGTACGCTTTTCACTGCACAAGTATGGACTAGGTACGTAATAGGGTACTTGACTAGTATTGAATTAATTAAAAGTAGGTATTAAGATTGCTGAATTCTGCAATTAATTATCATTAGTAAACTGAAAAAAATAACTAAAATTGGCTTACCCAGGTCAGAGATATAATATTAAGCTTGTAAAGATTTTGGAAGGGATTAAAAGGGGATGCTTTGTCCCATTCCCACAAAGCATAACATAGTATGGCGAATGTATGACACTTACGTGATGTACGTGACGTCATATTCTGTCATAGTGCGCTCTTTGTCTAGCAAGAAAATAAAATGCTTGTAACTTCTTTATTTCTAAGTTAAGAGCCCGGCGGCCTGCTCGCCGGCCCCTGCCGCTGCTGGCGCCGTTGCGCGCGGCCCGCACCAACACCTCGCGCAACCGATGCAACGCACCCACACACCACGCACTATACTCCGTCCAACGAAACGAACTAATGGAGAAATCAAGCGCTAAACGTCATTGGTTGGAGATAAGGAACTTAGGGCGCGTACACGTTGCGACCAAATGTCAGTCCGATTCTGTCTCTTGAGCAGTGCGGACGTATTGTTCGGTGCTTAATTCAGTGTGTTCGGCTTTACGTTGACCCGGCTTGTTTACTGGACTGATTCCTACTTAATTGTTAACTTATAGCTTTATATGATTTGATTGCCAACAAACCTGAAACGGACTTGTTTTACACAAATATCAAAGCTTTAATTGAACTTTGTTTACATAATTTTATTTAAAATTAAGTTAATTATTCTGTAGAATTAAATAGTGATTTTTTTAAGTGTGATTTCTTTTTTATATTGATTCTAACACGTTTTGGTGTTAACTGTGAGTGTCTGAATATTTCGTTAATAAATAAGTTGATTTTAGTTTTGTTTTCGTTAATCGGCTCTGTTTATAGTTAGCTGTTACAAGAGCAAATAAAAAAAAAATTCAACTAGGCTCGCAACGTCAAAATTCACAGAATATACGTGACGACAAGGTAAAATAAATATTATTATGATAAAGCCGTCGATTAAATTGCAAAAAAATATCAGACACTTATTTTAAATTTTGTCAATCACGTAAAAAACACCAAAGATAAAGCGAGTCAAAGTTTCGGGAGTGGGGGCTCGTGACATCACTTAACAGTGAAAATTATACCGTAACGTGACATACGCAAAACTGAAACGGGCGGCAATGTCTTCATCATTTTTTTGTTTAATTTAAAAAAGGAAAAACATGTCTTTTCTTCTAGTCATTTGATGATCTAACAGACAAATTATATTTTTAGCGTCCAGTTTATGGGTCCGTTCGGCTTTCCTTGAAATGAAATTTCTTAAAAGGCAAGCTAAAGTACGAATCTCTCATAGTGAGTGCAGGGACTGTCATAGACACCTCATGACACCTGTCACAGTAGCTATCCGGTTCACCTATCACTTCTAATGAATGCCTAACTGAGCCGATGGCATAAACTAGAGCAAATGAGTCAGTCACCATTATTGGTCGAGAGAACGAAGTGTTCCTTTTATATTATTGTACTCTTTGGCGAAGTGTTTCTTCGAGTTGGCTTTGTTTTTTCATCTGTATAGCGTACGTACCTACTTACTGGTCGCACTTTTAAGCTAATCTTGACTTTACAATTAGGACGGTAATTTTGGTGAGAAAGAGGGTTTGTTGAAGGGCTATTTATCAAACAATTTTGATTAGGTATAGGTACTTACGTATTTGGCAAAATCACTTAATACTTAGGTAGTTATTTGGCAAAGTCACTAATATACGAATTCTGACACAAGATTTGCGAGTATTTTCCAAGTCAGCCAAAAACGAGTTGAGATAAACTTATGAAGATTTAGTTAGGTAGCCTAAAGGTACCTATATGTAGCCTGTGTAAATGTGTATGTAGTTACTTTTCTACTTAGACGGTATCGTGTAAAAATAAGAGCTGTTTTCGTTCGAAAATGGCAGCATAGTTGACTGTTTTATTTTCAGGATGTAAGCGTCTAGCGTATAAATAGGGATCCTATTAACACCGCTGCTAGTGTCAAGTTAGTCTAAATATAGAGCTAGAAAGTCGAGTAGTTTTGCTCTACCTAGGACTCTACCTTGGAAAAGATTTGCTAAGTATACCTATCTGATATTTAGGTATCTGTTATAAACCAATATACGTATTAATTCGTATTGTATATATTGAGACATTTCTAGTCAATCAGATTAATATTTTATAGATGACAAAACTTGGCAACAAAAGAAACCGGTCTGGCCATAAATTAAAAAAGCAAACTTCTAATTTGAATTCAGAACGCATTTAAGGCGATGCATTACGGCGTGATCTTTTGGAAATTTTAAATATAGAACAATCACGCTCGCCAATCCGACAATAGATCTGCCTCGCATTCCAATTCGGTGCGCTATTGTGTAACGGCGCGCTGTGATTGGCCGACTGGCACAATGGATGACGCCCACATCACAATACCCTATTGTCGTGGCCACCGGAACGAAAGCACCGCCCAGAGTTTATGCCGCGGAAAATTGGAAGGAAAATAATAGACACGACTACGCAATACATATGCTTGCCTAGTACCTACTTACGTAACAGTTCTATTCCTCGTAAAATGGCGGGAGATAAATCGATGTCTAAAACAATAAAATGGTACCTAAGCTGGTTTCTCTGAAAACTTCAGGATCATACAAAACAGGTGAGTGAAAAAATAACATGTTAGTTTGTTTTTACTATGAAGTTCACATATTATTCAAACCTGAGTAAATACTTATTAACCTATTGCCTTTCGAGACTTTTCACAGAAGCTCGAATTTATGCTTACATGGCATATAGAGATGTTGCATACATTTTCTTAGAGCAAAAAATAATTTCAGTAAAAATATTATTTACAGAGACTTTTTACCTATTCTATTCAAAGATGGTCTCCGAAAAAAATCACAAAATGTCAAAGTGTAACGAACAAAATCCAATCAGTAATGGAAGCCGATATTTTAAAAGCAGCCAAAACACATTAGAAAGAACGCGGGATGGCAATAAATTTCTTTTACTGAAAAAAATCGCTCCCACTTAACTGCCCGAATGGTAATGGCTACTTAAGTGCTTATGTCTTTTTTCCGTTGAAGCTACGTTATTTTTCTTTTTTGGGGTTCCGTGACAATGTTGTAAAAATCTCTTGAAACGTACCTAGTTTCCCTGTTGTGCGCTGTATTTTTGTGATTTTTTCGTGTTTGATTGTCCACAAAGAAATTCTATGTGTTCTGAGTGTTCAAGTAAGATATTTGTTTTGTAGGTACTGTACCGGCTTTAATAATAGTCCACTAATGAACATAGGGGCCTACTCATGAATTTATTACACATTTAATTTTAGATTTTGACTTCAAAAATTCCGAAAAATGTAAAATAGATTGGACTTGTACTTCAAAAGGACTCAAACATGCTAAAATGAGTTTTGACTTTGGCTTCAGAATAAATATAACTGTATGTAACAGCTTTTTAATAGTCCACTATTGACTATAATATTTATAATTTTTACTACCAAACTATGATTGTCAACTGCTTAATATTTGTTTAGGTCGAATACGAGGTAAGTTGTTTAAGCAGTAGTAGTAAATTCGTATGTCAGTACTTGGTAGGTATAGCGCTCAGTCGCTCATAGTAATACGATCATGGGATGAGTGACCGTAGATAGCATCTACTTACCTACTACTACTTTTTGTATAGGGAACCCAATGCAATATTTCATCGAACTTGGCTATGATTTTTTCGGTAAAAGTATGTTAAAATCTAAGTAAAACGTGAAACGGTCATCGCCAGTGCCTGTAAATAAGCATCTCTTTTGGGTAATATTGTAGGGGCGGCACAAATGAGCATTAGTTCTCTTAATGGACCATTTGGGCGTTTTAAACAGATTTTTATGCTGAAATGCGTTGAAGTTAAAGTTTAATTTATGTTGGTTATATTTAGCTATGAGGTATTAAACATATAAGTACGTATGTTATGATGTTTATTTTAAGTGCTTTCCACACTAGATTTTTATCTCAAAGAGTTATCTTTGTGATAAGCATTTCAAAAATCTGAAGCGAGCGCAGGATTTGGACCTTGCCCCTTCGGATCACTAGCCCGACGCTCTAACCAACTGAGCTAGCTCGCCTCCTACGCAAGCTTCAAATTTCTGAAGTGCTTACATTTCCCAACTTATAGCGTTGGTGGCGCCACCTGTGATACCCGTATTAGACAGGTTATCACTCAACTAGAAGTTATTAGAACTTCTAAAGATTGACGAGAGGTGACGCACTGCTAAATCAATGTTATGATGTTTATTTTAAGTGCTTTCCACACTAGATTTTTATCTCAAAGAGTTATCTTTGTGATAAACATTTCAAAAATCTGAAGCGAACGCAGGATTTGAACCTTGCCCCTTCGGATCACTAGCCCGACGCTCTAACCAACTGAGCTAGCTCGCCTCCTACGCAAGCTTCAAATTTCTGAAGTGCTTACATTTCCCAACTTATAGCGTTGGTGGCGCCACCTGTGATACCCGTATTAGACAGGTTATCACTCAACAAAAAAGAAATCCTGCGTTCGCTTCAGATTTTTGAAATGCTTATCACAAAGATAACTCTTTGATATAAGTATGTACTTTATTCAATAGCTACGTACCTATAGGTACTCTATCTATACCCTGGTAGAGACCTTTTACTCTAAAACTGCACGCCTCGCTACTTGCTAAGTATAGCTCGTAATTGGAATGATATTGAAACTTTTTAGCAGTATGCTGAGTGTGAGTTTTGTCGTAAACATGACGCACTCTTCGGCGAGCGCGTAAGCATAATTATCCTACTAATATTAAAAACGCGAAAGTTTGTGAGGATGGATGGATGGATGGATGGATGGATGGATGGATGGATGGATGGATGGATGGATGGATGTATGGATGTTTGTTATTCTTTCACGCAAAAACTACTGAACGGATTGAGATGAAACTTTGCAATAATATAGCTTATATATAAGAATAACACATATGCTATAACTTATAATGATATATTGCGTATGCGGGCGAAGCCGCGGGTAAAAACTAGTAATTTATATGAACTATTGAACACGTTTTTGAAACACTTTGTGCGAGTGCTTTATTAACCGACTTCCAAAAAGGAGGAGGTTCTATGTTCGTCTGTAAGTATGTGTGTATGTTCATCAATAATTTCGCCAGTTATGAACCGAATAGAAAAAATCTTTTTTAGTTCAAAAGGGTATACTTTCGAGGTAGTTCCATTTAAATTTCACAGTAATCGGCTGAGCCGTTTTTGAAAAATCAAAAATAATGTTAACAATTCGAGCTAAATATTCGAATTTTGAAAACGATGGAAGGCGGTTTTGCCATTTTTTCGAAAAAAAAAATTTTGATGTGTTCTTTTTGATTCTCAACTTTGCCACCTCATGTCATGCTCGTTAGCGTTTTTTAAACAATAAAAAAAAAGTGAGGCAGAGAAAATCCATTTAACTTAATTCCCGGTCGAAAGCACGCGCAGTTTAAATATCTAAAGAATCCAAAATTAATTACACAATTTACGGTCTTCTTATCGTTTCCGACAGAGGTCGTGAGAAAATGCTTACATTGATTATTCCGGTACAGTAAGCTACATAAATAACTGATTCTTGATACAACCCATTGACTGGCCTTTTTTCTTTCTACAACCATTCGTGTATTTTTTGAAAAAAAACTTTTTAGCGGCGCTGTGCACTTTTTGAAATGAAATGAATGAAATGAAATAATTTATTAATATGTCGAGTTACAACCACTTCTTAAATTAATAGTCAGTGTTGAGCATCGGACAACATCTCGTCACAAAAATTACAAAATAAATAATAATATAAACAGTAAACTTAACAATAAATCGGTTACATTACCCAAATTCATCATAAAAACGAATGTTAAATCATTTTAGCTGTAAAGAGCTACTGATAACATACATAATATTGATGTGGTCAATTTTAATTCACTGTAGTCATTATCAAAGTACTCTTTAATTGTGTAAATAGTCCTACGTGTCTAACAGAAGCACCTTGACGGCGTTGAGAAATTGATTTTCTTTTGTAATTGTCTTTACGTGCTCTGGAAGTTTATTAAATAACAATCGACCCATTGTCATAGGTAATTTTTCGGCCATCTTCAATCGTGGAAGTGTTATATCAAGTAGTACTCTATTATTCCGTATGGTCCGTTTGCTCTATGGGATAGGTAAAAAATGTTAAACTCGCGTCAAGACGCGTAATCGTGATCGAAAATTCGTAAGACGGCGCAGGGCGCTTGCGCGAATGTGCTATTGTTTTTTACCACAGAAATGATAGTACTTTATATGTTCAAGATTTAACTTTTGCCAGCACTCCCGGAGCGCAACCGTTTTTTTAGCACTTTCCGCTGATTATGGATCTTAAAATTGTAATACCGACGTTATATTTACCTACCTCTTACTCTATTTAGAGTTTATTACTATTTTAAATAAGTAAATGACCAAAATATAATTTATTTTATGCGCTACAATTTATTTCATTTCTACTACCTATGTACTGTACCAGCCTTTTTAATAGTCCACTGCAGGACGTAAGTCTACCCACGAAGGGTGATTGGGCCATATCCACCACGCTGGCCCAGTGCGGGTTGGTACTCGTAGATTCACATACGCCATCGAATTTCTTCTACGGACGTACGCAGGTTGCCTCACGATGTTTTCCTTCACCGAAAAGCCAGTGATGTGAAATTCCGTACATAAATTCCAAAGAACTCATTGGTACGGGACCGGGGATTCGAACCCACGACCTCACGTTTGTAAGGCGGGTGTCACTACCTCTTGACCACCACGGCTTAGACTACCTATACATGGTGCTTAACCAATTTGGAAATCACTACAAATTTTAACATGTTTGAATTGGTAGCATTTGTGTATTTGTATGTTGTTGTTGAAATTGTTCCATCAAATGGGCCTCCATTATTTTAATAGGTATATTTGGTTCTGTGTTCTACTACTAAAATATTTTTTATGTAGAATAAAGCGATGAGCCAAATAATATTATACAGAGGAAAATTAGAGCAGCGCAAAATTAACTTACTTATATCATTATCAAATCAGCTATATCGTAGAGTGCTCTTTCTCTACCTACTCACTTAATTCAAGTTACAATTATATATATATTTCAAGATATATTTTATTATTAACTGCGACCAAACCGTTCACAACTTCACACTAAAGCCAACTTCATGTTTTCATAAATATGTACCACTTCTATTGCAGAGAGAATGTTGCTCTTATTTTGAAAAAAAATATTTATAAATTTTGTATTAACCTCACTTACATCCTTTCATTAGCGGTAGGACGTACGCTGCTAGACATAGGCAGACCTACGACGGGTGAAAGGAAAAGGTGAAGTCATTACTTACGAATTTCCAATAATCCTGCTTGGAAATTCTTTATTACAGGCCGAATCATACAAGTTGGCGGATGTGAAGTTATCTACAAGCTGCGCAATATCCAATCCTGACTGAAGCTCACATAAAGCTGCGCGTTGATTGGATATGGTGCAGCTTGTAGCTAACTTCATATCCGCTGACTTTTATGATTCGGCCTTTAATAAAGAATTTCCAAGCAGGATTATTGGAAATTTGTAAGTAATGACTTCGCCTTACTATTTACGCACTTAAAAGACCTGTAACAAGGTCTAAAGTTATAGCTGAGTGTCATGCAACACTCCAAACTCTTTCAAACAAACACAGAACAATCGTGCGCTGGACTAGGGGTCACGGATCGTGTTCGGGCAACAACACAGCCGACACGCTTGCCAAAGAGGGCACGAGAAAACAGGTGGGAGATGTGGCATTGAAACACTGTAAGCCGACAGCGGTGGAAGTGCGCGAGTTGCTGCGTCGTCATACCGAAAAAGAACAACAGAATATATGGAACAAGAGAGAGGATTGCAAGCATTCTAAGGCTGCTTTCCCCAATCTTAATAGAAATATCACAAATGACCTGTTGAGGTTGCAGCGACAGGACCTTCGACTTATGGTAGGCCTCATTACTGGTCACTGCAACTTAAATAGTCACTTGTTTAAACTGACAGCCCACTATGTCGCGGCTGTTTGCAGGAGAACGAAACTGTAGAACATGTTCTGTGGTATTGCAAAGCCACAGAAGACATTAGAATAGCTAACGGATTGCATGATGCTTCTGCACTATCATCAGCTTTGTTGCCTGAATCGCTATCATCTCATTCACCATCTAAACTACTCAAGCAGTTATGCCAGCGGCCCAGAGCCACGCTCCGTTACTTTAAGGAGCTGGGCTGGCTCGGGTAGACGCTGGAAGGGGAAATGCACATGCGGGACGTCAGTGCAGGACTCATCGCCCCTAATTAGAATTAGAATCCGCCGACTTTTATGATTCTACTTATACCTACAGTTGGTAATTGACACAATAATTACGAGGCTGACTGTACTTGTTATCTGACCAGCATTCATTAAGTCCCCGCGGGTCATCTCCACCTGAACGGCAATTTAATGCTGATAACGTGTGATAAGATAGCCACGGTTATCTACGTTTTAGTGCCATAATAGCGTAGCAAGACTATAAGGTGGACAGAAAATAGACTGGAAATAAACATAAATAGACTTTTAGGGCTTAAATCTTTGGATATGGAAATCAATATTATTTGATAGGCCCACCCTTTGTTCAGCAAAAAAATTGTTTGTCTGCAGTAAAGCCCTCTCTATCGCTTGTTTCGCGCTGTCTTTTGTACGCTTGGCTCAGGCCAAAGAAGATATAATAATACTACGTATAGAACGGCCACTCGTTACCCCCCACCCGTTTGAGTCTTCCTCACTTCCGGCCTCACTCCACCCCGCGTCAGGACACGATTTACTACTCTGCGCGCGGGCTGCACAGGCCGCTGCAAATACCCGTGTAGCGTTCGTGCGTATGTGTAGTGTCTGTGAATAAATATAGTGTTGTGTGCGTAAGACAGCAGATTTTGTATGAAGAAACGCGGAGTGTCCGGGCTGTGCTCAGGCGGAACGTGACACTTTTTCGTGCGTGCAACCGATGTTCGTCGATTTAGAAGACGTTGTCCTGTACTGTACTGTATCAGCTTTTTTAACAGTCCACTGCAGGACTTAGGCCTACCCACGAAGAGTGATTAGGCCATAACCACCACGCTGGCCCAGTGCGGGTTGGTGGATTTACATACGCCATCGAATTTCTTCAACTGGCGTATGCAGGTTGCCTCACGATGTTTTCCTTCACCGAAAAGCCAGTGGTGTAAAATTCCATTATTAGAAGACGCTATCACGTCAAAAAACAAGAATTAATGCTATGATTAGCAGTAAAATCGCAAAAATCAAGACGTTCGTCGAAATTCGACAAAATGTAACTACGGTCTCGGAGCAAATAAAAAAATCAAGAGAGAACGTCGCTGAACAGTCAAGTGAGGCCGGATTTAATACATTGTGTGAGTGCGTCAGAATTGCGCCGCTATAGTTCGACTGACAAGCCAAGGCGTAGTTTCATTGTAGGTACGTTGGATGTGTGTGTGATTGTCTGTACGATTGTTGTCTAGCGAGGCGTAGTTTTGGTTGACGTCACTTGTTTGTTCACAACGTTCTGTCTATATTTTTTATTTGGTCTGAGCCTACAGTAAGTATAGAAGATCTAAAGTTTTCGCTATTTCGGTGTTGATGCCATAGGTAATAAAAGCTAGTCACATCCTACAATATGTCCGTTATCTAGAAAATAAAACGAAATAGGTACTTACACGTTCGAAAAACTACTGACTTAAGTAGGTACCTACTTGATCTTTTTCATGATATGTAGGTACCTACTTAAGTAAAGTAAATTATTTGTAAAGGCCCTTGTGTCAGAATTTTACACCTCTTGCCTCTGACTTGGCTAAACGGTTAAAATATGCGGAACCTACAATTTAACGTGTCATCCGAGGAGCTGTAGTGCTCAGTTGAAAATGGCATCGGCGGTCGCCCGAAGACTCACCGATAGTCCTATAAGAGCGATCCACACATTGGAGTGTCGGAACCAGGACTGTCATTTCTAGCCATCATAGCCAATGTATGGCCCCGGTTCTAGCCATTAGCTATACTTAAGAAGAATGGCAGAGACCAGAGACCAACGACCAGTATAAACTGAGCCCTATCCGGTGTCAAGACAAGGCGCGTCGGCTGCTAATTGGCGTCACTTAGAGTCCTATCTATAGATGGCCAGATAAATCACTACAACTATAGGAATCTATAGCAAACTGCGAGTAGATCAGCGACCGTATGCAAGCTTATTTTATGTTAAACTAGGTTTTGTCCGCGGCTTTGCTCGCGTGATATTTTGATTTTTGTGCTATCCCATAGGAACCTATTATTTTTGCAGAAAAAAAAAGTAGCTTATGTCAATTTCCGACCTTTGAATTATATCCATTCCAAAAATCAAGTCGATCTGTTGCTTTTTTGCTACATGAAAGAGTAACAAACTAGCAAACATACTTTCGAATTTATAATATTAAGTAAAGATAAGCAAATAAAAAAATCAAGAGGGATCCTCGTTGAACAGTCAAGTGAGGCCGGTTTTTTATACATGTGTGAGTGCGTCGGTGTTGCGTCGCCATAGTTTGACTGACAAGCTAAGGCGTAGTTTCGTTGTACGTGGATGTGTGTGTAATTGTCTGTACACGGCGAGGCGTAGTTTTGGTTGACTTCACTTGTTTGTTCACAACATACTCTCTTGATTTTTTATTTGCTCTGAGGTAAGGATAAGGATTCGTAATAGGTACCTACAATAATTACCATGGAAAAGATTGAGTCGGTAGTTTTTCAAACGTAGGTTTTTCATACGGGACGTATACCTACGTTTGAAAACCCTGGAAGTTCCCTTCTTCTCTGTTACTATGGGATTAAGTCATATATAGCGAAAACTTCAGCTTTTCTATACATTTCATTGAAGCTCGGCGAACTTTCTGGTTTTTACGATTTTGCTTGCTTAATCCGATAGCCTATACACATAATTTCTCGTTATACGTATCTACTAGGAAGCCGTGGTGGCTTACACCCGCCTTACAACCGTAAGGTCGTAGGTTCAAATCCCGGTCCCATACCAATGAGTTCTTTGGAATTAATGTACGGAATTTCACACCACTGGCTTTTCGGTGAATCCACCAACCCGCACCGGGCCAGCGTGGTGGATATGGCCCAATCACCATTCGGGGGTAGGTCTACGTCCTGCAGTGGACTATTAAAAAGGCTGATACAGTACAGTACGTATCTACTTCCTTAATTTGTTAATTCGTAATGCATAATTAACTGATATAAAAGTGAATGATTAGATCACAATTTTTTCGAATCTGAATTTCATTGCCTTGTTGCGTTTCGTTGTTTAATTCTAATCTATAGATAGCTCGGCTACTTTCCACCAACCTGCCAGCACGGAACAATAAAAGTACAGAAGGAAAACTTTTTTCCATAAGTAGGAAAATTCCAAAAGCTCTCGTCTTATATCTAAGTGTGGCGGTCGACTATTCTTTTTCTTGTTGTCTTATCAAAGAAAGTCGCAGAGAGATGTTAGCATCCAACGAAGTCATCAGGATGCTGACACCCCTAATAATTTGGTCAATAAACGTTAATTTTCTCCTTTTCTTTTTTTTAGGGTTCCGTACCTCAATAGGAAAAAACGGAACCCTTATAGGATCACTTTGTTGTCCGTCTGTCCGTCTGTCCGTCTGTGTGTATGTCAAGACTCTTTATCTCGGGAACGCGTAAAGATATCAAGTTGAAATTTAAACTATATACGTAAACCTATGAATTCTTGTAGTTGTGTAAAAGAAAAGCTTCTGAGTTATCGTATAAAAAAGTTAGAGCCGTTTATGTCGTAAAAAACCGCATATTTTGCACTCACAAAAATCAAAACCTACAGGGTACTTCCCGTTGACATGGAACTATGAAATTTGGCGAGAAGCATTGTCTTAGAGTAGACATATAGGAATAAATCTAAAAACTGTACATTTTTATTTACATCACAAAATATAGGCCCTCAAAATTCACAAAAAATTGGTTCATAATTCTGTCTAAACTGAAAATAAGTTCAAATATAAATTTATTTGTAAATGTATAATTGCATAAATATAAAACATCAAACTTAATAGCAATCCAATCAAATAAGTTATAAAATCAATTCTTAAAGCAACAGTTTAATGAGTAAATACTGAGAAGTATTTACTCATATCTAAACTAGATGGCGTTGGCGTCAAGTTAGCCCGCGGTATTAACTTTCTCCGTCGATGTACGAGGTGTCTATGCGTTACGAAGTAAAACAACGTCTCGAACAAATTCAAAGTGAGTAAAGTATCATTATTATCCATTATAAAGAACTTCATTTGCAATGCTAAAATAAGTTTGTAAATATATTTAAACGACGTGTTTGTACGGAACCCTCGATGTGCGAGCCTGACTCGCACTTGTCCGGTTTTTTTAATCTGTACCCAGTACCTACGAGTACAGTAAACTTTTGTACTCTGATTGGTCGGTGCAGCCAGCTGACTATCTATTTAAGGATCAGCGCGTCTAATCCGTCGTCGCTCGCGTTTCCCGCTCGGCTGTCTCCAATGGCTTTTTTCCGGTCTTTAATTGGGCCTGGATTCGCTCGCGGCGGGACGCTTCCTTGCCATGGAAATGTGGATTTATGACTAATAAATTGGTTGGTAATGGTTCATCATCATTATGTTAGCCGCTGGGGATGAAGCATTATTGAATCTTGATGAGTACCTGTATCTGTGTCAGTATCTTTAATGGTACACTGCAGTACATAGGCCTACCCACGAAGAGTGATTGGGCCATATCCACCACGCTGGCCCAGTGCAGGTTGGTGGATTCACATACGCCATCGAATTCCTTCTACGGACGTACCTATGTAGGTTGCCTCTCAATGTTTTCCTGTACCGAAAAGCCAGTAGTATCAAATTTCGTAGGTAGGTACATCATCCAAATACCTACTTACTTTTTTTTAACGGGAAAAAGTGCTTTTATTAACTACAATATGATACAATACTACTTTATATGCTAAAACTACCTACACTACTACTGCATAGAAAGCAATTGGATCATCCACAGACCCTTGAAGGTTTAAAGATAATCCAAGTGCTCAAGCTCACTGCCAGTTGGCAGCGTGCCCAGCATGCTGGCAGCATTGCCACGCTGAATGGCAACGCTTATACGTTGAGCCAAATAATACTTACTTAATTATCTAGTAGGTACGAGGATTTACTTGCCGATTTCTGCGGATAAATGTTTAATATTTGTCACTAACTGTAGATACTTACTCATTGTCATTGTAAAAAAATCAGCTGTTCCAATCATTTTGATTTATTATTGTAAGCCAATAAATTCTTTCTATGGATGCGCTGGTTATTACAGCGATTTCATGAGTAGGTAGATGATGGGTAGAATGATATTCTATAACTAGTTCGAAGAAACACACATTGAAGTACCTACATACATAATTGAATGGAAAACAGTTCCGTGAAAATTTTCCTCTCAGTTACTTTAAAGTTACCTATCGACATAAGCGCGGTTACATTAAAGACTTCAAGGAACCGTAATTTACTGCGTGATACATTGTAGCTAAGTTTATACCAGAGAGATCTAGAGAGAGGTATTTTCTTTATCTGGGAGTACCTACAGTGCGCGAGACATTTATATGAAGCAAATCGTCATACACTGCAAAATGCATGTTTACCCAAAGAACTGCTTACATTGCAAAACTCAGTGATGTGTGAGCGCATATGATTAATTTGTTTATCATGCTTTATTAGTATTAATTGTAGAATTATTGGCATTACACATAGTTGTGATTTTTAGCAGAGTATCGTCCAAAATTAAGTCGCCCGCTATTTTGAGAAGCAAACCAGCATGTTAATTATTGGCCAACCTACGCTAAACCACTGTGCTGCAAGCCCCTCTTTTTTAAAGGGATAGGCTTACCCCTTTCAGCAGTAAACCGTTAAAAGTCGCACAGTATTGCATTCTTCTTCTTTTTCGTCGTGTCGATGATCTAGATATAAGTAGGTAAGTATTTATAGGATTTTTTCCTAATACTTCGCCACAGCTACTCCACGAGGAGAGGCGTCCTACAGATCGTCATAAATATCCTACATTATATTGATGCGATATGTCGCATCTCGCAATATCTGTGGTCTCTACGTATCTCATTATCTCCATCAAACCTGAAGACGCCATAAAGAGGCAAGTTCCCAAGTTCTAACTAGGGAAGACATAATAAACAGGAGGGTGGAAATCACCCCGTTATCCGTAAAATAAGGGGAGTTTACGGTACGCCAGTTATGAAGTGATACTGTTTAATCAAGGACCAGCATTGGTTTGGACCAGACGTGTAATAATGATAAAGTATGTGACGTTAATTCTCCATAATGCAATAAACATTTCGATTAATGAATTAATGTTGACTAGAAGGTTCTTAAAATATCGGTGACATTGTGTTTGACAAATTAACAAGATGAAAGTTCAAGTCATCCCTATTATTCTCAAATACGTACACACACAAAAACACCATAAAACCGGATACAAAAGACCGAGAAACAAAAGGCACCAAAAAACGCGAAACAATAGAGCTCCCCAGAAGCGTGATCACGTTAACATCGCAGATTACATCATAGTTACAGTATACCTACAACGGGCGTGCACCTACAATATTACAATTAAAATCAAAATAATCATAATCAATCTTAAAGAAAATAGATTACATGTCCTTTTGTGATTTGGTCCATAGCGCAGGGTAGAGAATTAGATTTGGACTAACGACTGTTTTAGAGGGTCGCCGGGATGTCGCAAGGTTGATTGATAGGGCCAAATGTATGTTATAATCGTTTTAATGCTGTTGCAGAATGTATTCAATAGCAAAACACATATCTACCTACTTAGAAACACGTATAAAGTATTCATAATATTTCTTATCTACTTGTATCTGATTCCTCCACATCTGCATGTAGGTAGGTAGGTAGTTAGGTATTATACTATATATCTATCTATAAATATAAACTTACATATTTTTTCCAAAAGGGGCAACTCAGGCCGAAAAATGCTGTTAGGTACAATAAGGGAGTTGACTGGTAATATATATATAAAATATGGTATATAAAATATTAAGATTAGTGAGTTCTGCAATTATTTATGATTCGTAAACTGGAAAAATAATTAAAATTGGCTGATCAAGTTCAGAGATGTAACTGTACTGTATCGGCCTTTTTAATAGTCCACTGCAGGACGAAGACCTTACCCACGAAGGGTGGTTGGGCCATATCCACCACGCTGGCCCAGTGCGGGTTGGTGGATTCACATTATGCCATCGAATTTCTTCTACGGACGCGTGCAGGTTGCCTCACGATGTTTTCCTTCACCGAAAAGCCAGTGGTGTTAAATTCCGTACATAAATTCCAAAGAACTCATTGGTACGGGACCGGGATTTGAACCCATGACCTCACGATTGCAAGGCGGGTGTCACTGCCTCTAGGCCACCACGGCTGTAAGCTGTAAGTAGAGATATAAGGTTGTAAAGATTTTGGTAGGAATCAAGAGGGAATGGTTTGTCCCTTTCCCATAAAGCATTAAATAGTATGGCAAATGTATGACACTTACGGACCGTGACATCATATTCTGCTGTAATGCGCTCTTTGTCTAGCAAGAAAATAAATATGCTTGTAACTTATTTATTTCTAAGTTGATTTTATTACTGTTTTAAAAATTGTAAACTAGCCTATACCATGTATTTAACAGCAAGTAACGTAGTCGCCATGGGCATTGTATACATTAACAACATTCAAATTTTTTCAAACTTTAGATACAATAAATATGTATGGTTTTCTATCGTGTAGTAGGTACATACCAAGATATTCTACATATTAGACTTCTAGCAATATCATTCTCAACCATATTATAAATTAATATAAAGCCACTTACGACTAATTACCTATTCAAATCGTTCCCTTTAATTCTGTTGAACCAACAAAAGCTCCTACTCCCATTTCCCAAGAAAATCATATCAGAATCCTCCATCTTGGAAACTTCGAGACGTTCTGTACAAACAAAACACCAAAAACCAATCAAGTAATTGCCAGGGGTCGATAGTCTTCATTACTGGGACAAAAGTGGGAGTTTCTTTACAGATTATGTGCTAGTTACTAAGTAAAGGGTTGCCAGGTGAGAATATTTTCCTTGAATATGTGGAACTTGTTTAAAAATATTTCCTAGGTACCTAGGTAACAAAAGGCTTATTCCGAGATGCATTTTTTTATGGCACAGCAAATTTTTCTCTCGGATTCCGGGTTGGTCCCATAGTAGATGTAGTTCGTAATGATGGTGATCACCCCCTTTCGACTTAGTGCACCTTTTTGAATAATCGTATGTCTAAAAAACACTATCAATCCATCAGCCAAAGGACGTCCACTGCTGGACATAGGCCTCCCCTATGAATCTCCAATAAGACCGGTTGATAGCGGCTTGCATCCAGCGCGATCCTGCGGTCTTAATGAGGTCATCTATCCACCTTGTGGGTGGACGTCCTACGCTGCGCTTGCCGGTACGTGGTCTCCACTCGAGAACTTTTCGACTCCACCGGTCATCAGTCCTACGCGCTATGTGCCCTGCCCATTGCCATTTCAACTTGCTAATCCGTTGGGATATGTCGGTAACTTTGGTTCTTCTACGGATCTCCTCATTCATGAATCGATCCCGCAGAGAGACTCCGAGCATAGCATAGCATAGCTCGTTGGGTTACTTGGAGCTTACTAATAAGGCCCATAGTGAGAGACCACGTTTCTGCCATAAGTCATCACTGGCAACACACACTGGTCGAAAACTTTCAACTTGAGGCACTGAGGTATGTCGGACGAAAAGACGCTACGCAATTTTCCGAACGCTGCCCATAAACACTATAATATAGTTAAAATATATTAATTGTATTCATACACTCATTCACTCATTCTTACCGATCATCATTTAAAGTAGGTACCTATGTAGAACTAATTTGGAAATCGCGAAAGTGGGTACCATAAGTACATGTGTGATTTCAGAATTGGTCTCATAGTAAAAAATGTTCATAATGATATACTTATGCATGATATGACTTCGTGTAGTAGGTATGTCATACAGTTTAATCAACTATTCATTTAACGCGAAAAAATACCAATCGTAAACATTCACAACTGTACAATAAATTTATAATCCAAGACAAGGCAGAACCTTGGCACCCCGCCAAGGGCCCCCACCCTCAGACACCCCCACACATGGGGGGTGTAGGGTAGCTACCCCCAGACACACATTCTTCCACGCCTGCGCCCCAATATGGGTCATATTGTCCTTACCCCGACCAACTTATTCATAAACCCGGCAAAGCTGTAAAACAACCACCAACAAGCTTACCTGCTACTTTAATCAATGTTCTTTAGGAAATACATCAGTGGCGCCGCTTGCGTGATCTAAATTACGTTTGGCATTGTTCAAAGGAAGGCTTTAATGCTGGCGCTTTAGAAATTGTGCTTGTTGTAGATGATAAATACTTACAGACTTAGATAAACATTACAGGATGTACCTACCTATTTATTTCTATACTTACATCGGATATTGAACTCTTTGAATGGTACAACTATATTTTTCGCGATGTTTAAATTAGTCCCATAGTGAAAGTTGGTCCTATTGATGAGTACAATGCTTATTACCAGCTGACCCGCCAAAAACTGTGTGTAGTCAAACGCGAACATATCTGAAATAAAAAAAAAATAAAAAAAAAAAAATTATATTTGGCAAAATAATATTAAAAATTATCACCAATAAAATGTGATTATAAATTAAAATAAATAAATTAGGGGACGTCTTACACACGGTCTCTGACCCCAAACTAAGCAAAGCTTGTGATATGGCTGCCAGAGACTGATATACTACGTATACTTATTTTTAAATGACTGCCTCGGTGGCTCAGTGGTAGTGACCCTAACTTCTGGGTCAAAGAGGCGTGACACCCAGGGTAAATAATTATGTGATGAACATAGGTGTTTGATCTGTGTCTGGGTGTTATTTAGTTACTATCTATATATGTATGTATTTAAAAATAAGTATATGTAGTATATCAGTCTCTGGCAGCCATATCACAAGCTTTGCTTAGTTTGGGATCAGAGGCCGTGTGTAAGATGTCCCAAAATATTTATTTATTTAAAATACATACTTATATAGATAGTAACTAAATAACACCCAGACACAGAGCAAATACTTATGTTCATCACATAAATATTTGCCCTGGGTGGGGATCGAACCCACGCCTCTTTGACCCAGAAGTTAGGGCCGCTAACCACTGAGCCACCGAGGCAGTCTAATTGAGATAAAAGTAACTAGCATATCTCTCCAAGTTGGATCAAACTGCACACAGTGTATAGAATTTGGTTAAAATCGGTTCAGTAGTTCATCGCGGACAAACAACGTGACACAAAATTTTTATAAGTCCTACCTATACAGGGTGACTGGTAATCAATTAGCATCCTTTTAGGGGCTTATTCTGTACATCAAAACTAACAAATTTTGTCTGCGACTTTTGTCAAAACTCAAAAATAAAATCAGCTGTTCCATACATTTTGTCGAGGGTGAACGATATTTTTCTATGGAACAACAACTATTTTTTGAGATTTGACAAAAGTCGCAGAACAAAAGTTGTTAGTTTTGATATACAGAATAAGCCTCTGTAAAATAAACCTGTATAAAGATTCTGGATTGTTATTAGGTATACCTATTGTATTTGTTGGTTAGTTTTAGGTACTTACTTTTACGCCGCAACAAAACAACGGACCCAACGGGTAGACTTGATTTTTGACATGGATGTACCTACATAGTTCAAAGGTTCGAGAGTGACATAGGCTACTGTTATCCCAGAAATAGATTTAGAAATTTAAATTGAGATAGTAATCAATAGGTAAGTATAGGTATTAAGCCGGCGAAGCTGTGAGCAATAGCTGGTCCAAAAATTTGTGCGTCTTCTAAAGCAACATCCTGTATTTGTAGGCATTGAATTGGGTTGAACTTGGCTATAATTATCTGTCTGTAGAGGTCGATGGACTCATTACGGACAATACCTGCAATGGGACCAACCCTGAAATCTAAAAATGAATTTATTGGCTGGAAACGTCTGGTAAGTACCTACCTAATTACGATTTAATTTTGAGAATTTACCTTAAGTACCTACCTATCCTTGATTTTCAAACAGCCAGAATATTACCAACTTATTTTTTTTTATTCATAGATACCTAAGTAGGTATCTATGAATAAACTATGAATATACCTACCTATGACTTTTTAAGTCTTAAGTAAAAATAGCCTGCGTAAATATGAACATTTTCTTTGTTGTTCGTAAAGAACAGTGGTGTAACTCAATAAAAATGTGAATAGGGTGACCGCGGGTGGCATTTTCCAACTGAGCGCTACCGTGGCTCGGATGACACGTTAAATTGTAGGTCCCGGTTGTTTTAACCGTTTAGCCATGTCAGAGGCCTTCAGGCGGCCTAAAAACTCTGACACAAGGGCTAGCCACCCGGCCTATACGAACTTACTTACTTAATAAAATTGTGGACAAAAAATACCTACCTATACTATTTTTTCGGTTTTAAATAGTTACCTTTTACTGCTACCTACTTAGATATAGGTACTTATTTAACATACCTAATAATATGTATCAATTGTATGTATAAACTACGTACTCGTACCTTCTCGTAAGTATGAAGATTTTAAAAGATTAACATAGAAAAATAAATTATTTATTGACACCAATTACAAATCACTATTAAATACAACTTACGTTAAAAGTTCCTAAATGCTAGTCGTAATTATACAATATCCAGAATCAAACATATATTACATAGGTAAATAGCTTATAGGTCTGGCTGGTGTCTGTACTAGTAATTAAACTGTGCTACTGGCTACCAGCGCCCTCTGTGTACAGGACTAACTACTGATTATAATGCGTAGCAATATTTACCGCAAATTCGACATAATTAGATGTTCAATGGTAAAAAAGGCACAAAAAATATTAATGAATACCTAGTAATTTTCAATATATTCCGTACATAAATATCTGTAGTAAAAATATTAACCTTGCCATCAAATTATCTACTCACAAAGAAATTACCTAAGTTAAAAATAATCAAATGTTTTTATGATTTTATTAAGTTCGTTTTATGTAAATCGGTTGAGGCACCAAGTCGTCCCATAAAAACACTAAGTAGTTACAATCGTAAACAGAACATCATGGAACTGTAAATAAAAATAACTTAAACAGCTACTAAAAAAATTGATAATTAAAATCTGTGATAAGTTTAAGGACTTCAAAAACGTAACGACCTTTAAGATATACCTACCTAATAAGTGTACAATAAATAAATTTATTTACCCTAAAACACTTTTAACCATATCCACTTGTTCATTGGCTCTGAACTAGTTAAAACTGTATCTCAGAGCCAATGGATTCTCCCGTTACTTAGTAAAAAGTTATACAAAACATAAGTACCTACATAAATTTAGAAAATCAATATACCTATCGAAACGTTAAAGAAAAAAAAATTATAACATAAATAGGTAATAGTAGGTATACCTAACAGTGGTAGGTACCTATCCAGGTACTTGGAGTTTAATGACATTGTAAAGATACCTACTTTTATAGGTACCTACTTACCTAGGTACGTTCAATGAATGCAATTAAGTATGTTATATTTGATTAGACACTATTACTTTATTCTGTGTCACAGACTAGAATAGATCTACAACAATCTGTATGGAACGAATTCCAGCCGCTTACAGAGTGACTATTCATAGTCCTACCGACACTGACAGTGAAATATCCCTGTTTATTCAATTCTGCTTTTTGCTTTGCATTCTGTCTGATACATTTACGATATTATATTGCCAGATCGATGTCTACGTGACTATATTACGTTCTATAAATATTCATATCGGTATCATATTTCGCCGGTACGAGTTCAGAGTCGAGTCGACAACAATAGTGGTTGTTAGCTCGCCAATCACAATCGAAATAATACAATAGACCGTTTTCCCAAGCCACGCCTTGCCACACAATGCCCAACACGCCCAGCCGAACAACGGCTGAAGAAAGAAAATTTTCTCCACAAACACAAATGTAAGAGATTGTATTGACTTTTTAAACGCCCTCATAGATCGGGCGCACACCCACCTGCGTTCTGTGGTGTGCGAATTCGTTTCACAATGCTTGGCTATTCTATACGCACACTGGAGCGAATATACTGAGACGATCGCCTGGGCGGGGCCTAGAGAGAGACGCCACCGCGCCTAGTCCACGGCGCCTGAGAGAGCGAGCGCAAAACTCACGCACACATCGCTCGCTAGAAAAGGATGGGCTGAACAGCTTTGTATAGATTCCACGGGATGAAAGCTGTTATTCCGCATAGACAATTGATTGTTAATGAACTCTTCAATGCAACATGGCTATTTTTTGACGTTTTCTAATAGCAAATTGGTGGTGGTTTTAGGATTTGTGGTTGTTTTAGGAGGTTTGATTTATTTTGTGGAAGTATAGGGCTTGGAAGGACGGCATTGTTCACAGGGCAGTGACATTAGGTCGGTGCGTCCTTGTCGCACGGCGCGGGGCGGGGGGCGGTGTATTGTAGCGCGCGCGTATTGTCGGCCCGCTTCGATCTGCCAGCATTGTGTATCGGCATCGCGCGGTAACAAGACGTGTGTGGCGTTCCGATTTCGAATTTTCGAATTGCGTTCGATCGCGTTGCGAACTGTTGTTTTTGCGGACAATATTTTTGTTTAACGGTTTTTTGTGTTGGACTGTTTTTTTTACAACTGTGTTTGTTTGTTTTTTGTGTGTTTTATTATTTGTGACTGTTTGAAACTGGAGATGATCGTAATAAATAATGCCAAAGATTCGGTGTGATCGGACGATATAGCGTGTTGAATTTCTGTTTATTATTTTGTTTTATCGTTTTTGGTTGGTCCGATTATTTTTGCTGATGTCTCACAAGGCGAGAGAAACAATGATAACTCATTTGAAGGTATGTAACTATACAATGTAATGTGTAAGTGATATGTTTCTTCGAATATTCATAGCAATATCAAATAATAAAATCTAAATGAGCTAGGAAGTTGGAAGTAGTTAATATGAGTGGACGAATAAAGAAATAAAACATTAAATTAGCGCTAAATACTTATTAATAAACAACCGACCTAGGAAATTAACCAAATGAAAAATAAAACAGAAGCACTAAGCACTTATTTTTTATTAGGTATTAATAATACACTTTTGTAATATAAGATTTATCTAAGGAAATGAAAGTTAAATAAAAAAGAATTGTAAGTCTACCTTTCTTATAGTAAGTACCTACTACTTCACTTACTACTTCAGAAACATTCAAAATTATTTAGGTTTTTTTAGATATTGGCACCTACGTAAACAGTAGGTAGGTATTATTTAAAATACTTATTTGATTAAGTACATCAACAATGATAAACTAATAAAAACCCAACAAACCTTAAAAGTCAAATTAGTGTGTTCGAAACCTTTCAACGCTTAAAATTGCGTAACATTAGATAAGACTTATTTTTGAAAATGCACGCAAGTTTCAACATGCACAGTGGTCAACGCTCTAAAATTTCTGGACATAAAAAAGTGTGCAAAAAACATTTCAATTTCTGTAATTCTTTTGTAATGACATGAATAACATATCTAATAATAACGCATCAATTTCGTGATTTAAATGATAAAGATATTGGAAGATTTGAATTGAAACTGGTTTAATTAAAATTAACACCCCAGTTGTTAACTTACGAGCACATATTTTGTAGGTAGGTATAGACTTATACCTACTGTTTCATATGCTACGTCTAGTCAGTTTGCAGCATTAACAATAACTTTAATATAATATATATGATTATTTATTGTCTTTAATTTTTGAATAGGTACCTACCTATATACATAGTGTAAAAGACAAATTTAAAATGTTATCATCGGTAAGTATAGCAGAACATAACTTTTCACAAATGTGTACCAAAAATACGGTTTTTAATGATGATTCACGGCTGATAGAATACGTATTATGATAAGTGCTATAATCATAGTACAGATTCCTCTTAATGTAATCTAAGTAAGTAGAAATCTACCTACTTATTAATTATCTACGTTTGTTTTTTGGCACAATTATAACTATCAAAATTTGATAATTTATAGGTCAAAATTGTTTTAGATAAATAAATAAATAACTACTTCAAGTAAAACAGTTACGATAGTACCTACATGTCTTATATGTATTTAATGTTATGTAGTCGCTTGTTAGCTTTCTTTTGGTTTTGTTTTTTCTGTTGGTTTTCTTTGACTACACTTATTTGGTGCTCTAAGCTATAAAATTATGTTATTAATTAAACATCGTTTAAATATAGTTATAGAAAATAATAGACACATAATTTTAGAAATAAAATGTTTTAAAGGTTTCTAAAATAGTACCTAGTTCTTTTAGTTTACAAAAAGCAATGTGAGGCAGTTAAACCATCAAAACTACTACAAAAATTACGATTAAGTTTTCAAAGCCTCTTATGAGTTAGGTGTGTAAAATCAGCCATCTGTTTGATAGCTTTTTTCTATTTGAGTTACTACTGCATTTTATTTAAAAAACGGCCAATTCTAACACTTTCTGAGATGTTATCTTAATAAAATTGTTTTAAAGTAAATAAAAACAAATCTGACTAATTATGGATTAGATATATTTTATCTATTTGCTTTAGCGCTAATTACACTATACCGACTTATATTTTTCTAATTCTATTACCTGCACTATTATACTTAGGTATTATAGCATACATGTCATCTTAGTACAAAGTTTTCAAAATGGCAAAGGTACTTACTTAGTAGGATTGTTAACAAATTTATTCAAATTATTGGAGTCTGATTCCACAACACGAAGGATATAATTTATATGCAATCTTAGATAGTAAATTTGAATAATATTTACTTAGTCTGACTGAATTAAAAAATAAAATTGAATTTAAAATCGGTTTCGTCGTAATCTTTTCACATTTAAATATGTATATCGAAATAGCAATTATAACAATAGTATTTTTAAACAAATTATCGTAAAGAATAAGATTAAAATCAAATTACTGCTGATTATTAGCCATAACACCGGCGCACATCTTGAATAAAATCATTTTAATGTTCATATTTTATATATTATCACAATAATTTAAATTAACAATACAGCTACTTATAGTTGTTATTTTAAATCTGACTCTCTCTGGACAGACACCTGCTTCGAAGTATTAAATACATTCTCAACATTTACATTATTCCAATTAAATTTTTATCAGACGTAAAAGAAGCTTTGAACTTGCAACGCCATATTAGCATTCATTAATGAACCAGAATATTCAATCAACATCAGGTGACAATTGCTAATTACCGTCATTTCACTCCACAATAAACGGTTGACTTATACGAATGTATTGTCGAAGCAAATTTACGTTCAAATTACCACAATTAAAAGTTTAAATTAAGTACCCGGTAAATTAACGTGAATTGATCTGTTGTCGGTCAGATTGCGCCGCGTTCGGGACACTGTTATTTCGTTCTTAAATTCGGTTTAATGATCTCGATTCTGTTTTTAAGTAATAAAAAAGTGTCAATTTGTGAACGATACTCTGTTAAGAATTACGATTGTTACTTGCCGGGACATAAAACTGTACCTTTGTAATTGGGAATGTAAACTCCTAAGCCGAACCGAAACCAAATTTTATTTTAATACTTGATAATAGGTGTAATAGAAATAAAAAAACATTAAAGAAAGAAACGGTACTGTTATAAACGAAGAATACTCTTAAACATTTAATGAGAAGGTACTCGTATGAAAGATTGCGTTTTAGTGTTTGTTTTAAAATTGACAGCGTTTTAAAAGATCCGGGTTGTATAAAAGAAGAAGACGTCGCTGTGTCATATTTTGAGGGTAATGAGCGAGCGGAATGCGGTCCAGAGCTATTTCAGTTTGTAGTGTGTTCTGTATGGGAAATCCGCAGTTTGTCAGTTGTCAAACGCAAGCCGTATCACCGGTTGATATTTGCAGGCGCGCTCATCAATTAGAGCCCTGTCTGTATTATGATTTACGTCGTATCAATGGGACGGTTTAGGTTTGTATTACCAAATGGCGATTTAGGTTTAATTGCCAAAGTAGTATGTATGTACTACATACTAATGTAAGCATTGATTGGTGTTTGCAAATGATTAAAATATTTCTTGTCGTTGATTAATTATAGTTTGCCTTTGAACAATCAGTCAGTGGGTTTGTTAGGGCTATCATGATTAGAATCATGTCGTTTATTTAGCTTAACTGGACATTTCATATTCACAACAGGGAGTTTACATTATCAGGCTTAATATCCTTTTGAATTTGTTCGTTGTGGTAACCGAGACAAGTAAAGGTTCCACTGGTATTTGGCGGCATGTTAGGATTAGGACAGGCAGTTTATTTGTAAACTTTATAATTAACAAGATGTTCCTATAACCATTATTCCTCGAATGTGGAATGCGCCTACCAATTGTTTTTAATAAATATTATTTCTGTTACCAACCAACAGGAAACCGTCTCGTATTTATATAAAACAGTGCCCGCAGTGAAAACAGTCGTAAATCCAATCGAATATAAACCTTAGCTAAGACCGGATGCGATGAATATTAAAAATGTAACTATTTAACCAACCAGATATATTAAATAGGCACCGTCAAAGTTACTGTACGCTGAAGTTGCGGTTCAATATAATAACAGATTTATTACTTTTTAAAAATCAATAGGATGTGGTCTGTAAGATCTTGGTGTTAAAATCAAACATTGCGGTGATCTAAAACAGGCGATCTGAAACGTTTACGATAGAAATGAAGTAATGTTCATAATATCCGTGGTAACACTTCTGTAATCTAGTCTTACAGTACTTACAGTGCGACTTGTATATGTACGAGTGGAGGAGCTACAATCTTAGAATATCAAGCAAAGTGACAGCCTCCAGTAGCAAATGTTTATAGTTCTTTCATTTGGTCAACTACACATGAGTTGGTCATACCAAGACTCAGACGACCTTGCTCGACTAGTTAGAAATTGCCATGCCAATGCCGTAAGTGGGTTTACGATGACGCTTAGTAATTTCGCAATTTTATACTAACGGTAGTAAAAGCAGTAGTTATGTTCAGTTCGGCCATCTTCGTGTTGATTTATGTGTGTTTCTTGTGATTTGGTTATTATGTATGTAAATGGGAAGATTGTTATCTCAAGCGTCTAGTTTTAAAGTTTATTGATAGAGTCAAAGAATAGGTAGCAGAACATAAAGCTTAATTAGATATTAATCAACGAAACGTAAGCGGATTCGACATTAAAAACAACCATAAAATATTACAGTAAATCAATTGGATTTCGGTAATCCAAGCTGACATTGAGTTTTATGTCGGTAAACTTATATTCAATGTTACTTTGAATAATCCTACAAGAGAAAAAGAAAGGGAATGGGAACGCTTATTACACATTTTTCCGCAACGCCCATCGGATTTCCAAGACAAATCGGGTAGCGCGGCGGAATCAAGTAGGTAGGTCACGTAGCCCGTTACAATTGTGACATCCAATTCGTATAACTCGAAGGGATTATCACCACCCCACATTTGCCCTCGATTTTTTTAATAATTCCCAACACGTCTCCGTCTCTGCTTTTGTTCGTCCCATTGTGAATACCGAAGTAATAGAAATACGAACGTCGTATGTTCATTGTATGGCTTTTGTCCCGGATTCAGTGTGAGTAGATCCTCTGTGCGGTGCGTGGATTTGTTAAGACCTGTACCTACAGGATTTTTCTTTGAAAAGACAAATTGCACGTTATCGATTTCAATGACAGCGTAGATGGCACTATGTTACTGAACATATTGTAAATTGTACTTATTCTGAAAAGTCTGGTGTGACATTATTCCTTTCTGTTAATTTCATCTCTTATTATTTTTCTTTATCTTTTACAACATAACTACCATATTATACCTACTGTACTATACTGTATCAGTTTTTTTAATAATCTACTGCAGGACGTAGGTCTACCCACGAAGGGTGATTGGGCCATATTCACCACGGCGGCCCAGTGCGCCGAGCACGGTGCGGGTTGGTGGATTCACATACTCCATCGAACTACGGACGTATATGTATATGCAGGTTGCTTCACGATGTTTTCCTTCATATTATACTTATTTCTTTCTATTTACATTATAGGTATTAGGTACATTACTGATGTTATATATTGTTGATATATTCTTGTTATATTCCACCATTACACAATAAATCCTACTTCCTACTAATATTATAAACGCGAAAGTTTGTGAGGATGGATGGATGGATGTTTGTTACTCTTTCACGCAAAAACTACTGAACGGCTTGAGATGAAACTTTGCAATAATATAGCTTATATATCATACTAACATATAGGCTAAAAATGATATTGCGTCAAAAATCAAAATACCATGCGGGCGAAGCCGCGGGTATAAACTAGTTATTTATATATCAATCTAGTCTTTCTTATCATTGCTTCTCTAGTCTGCTTAGTGCTAGTTTAATACTGAAAAAAGCTGAAAGTCGCTAAACGCAAAATAAGTAATAATATAATTGCTTTAGTAAACATAAAGTTTCAAATAAAATTCAAACAGTATTTGCTCAACGTTCAATTACAAAATTCAAAACAAATTAGCACCCCTTCACGGCTACTAAGAGATTTTTATGCTAAATAAACTTCATTGTGTCGACAATAGACGGTGCCCTCTCGATTCGAACCCCTTAATTTGTCGATTTCTGTAGACAACACTCTTCCGCTCCTTTCACCGAGTGGCCTTAGAAAAGGACAAAGAGTTGTCAAAATCTGGCGCAAGTTATAAATGATAATGAAAATATTGTCAATTGTATTATCATCGAGGTATTTTTCAGGGACAATAGAAACTCTAATATGATTACAACTTCGTAGGGTTACTATGTTTACGTTAGCAAAGACAACGCTTATATTATTATGCCGTAACGTTAACTGAATATTAGATCTGTACCTATACAGTGCCTAAGAATACTATAATTGAATAGGCATGTTTACTGTGTATAAAAACCATTATTATAATTAGTCCGTAAGTTATATTATTAAAAAAAATTAGAGACACATTTTTTTTTGTTAATCAAACAATAAATGACAGTGGAGGCTCGTGACGTCACTAGTGCGGTACATTTGTAGTAGACTAGTGACGTCACGCGGAATTTTAACGGGCGAAATCTTTATCAATTTTCGTCAAAGTGACAAAAGAAAAAACACGTGTCTAATATTTTTGATAATTTATTCATTTTTTTTAGTAAAAAAACCTATTCCATTACTACATCCTTGTCTGTAATGGTAGTAACGCTGTAATCCTCTGTGTTTCTTAACTTTTACGTACATTAACTTCTTGTTATTTGTCATGATGTTGTACTCTCATTCTGGTCACATTTTTTTTCTCGAATCACTATTTCCGATTATTCTTACACCGCGGTCACCAAAGGACCCCACTTTTTGTACACCCATTGTTGCCCAGACCCTTTCTGTTTGCGTAGCACGTGTTTTATTGTGCAATTATTGAGCAATCATTCAAAGCGTCGATCTGAATATTGAGGAAGTGCTTTGTACATTGTGGAAGTAAGGTGAAAGCTATGGAGATGTAAATCTTAACCAATTCTTTGTTGTTGTCTTCTAAAAGTGTAAGGCTTAACATTACGATTGGAATAGAAACTAGATGCTGTACTTTATTTATTACTAGTTCTTCCCGCGGCATTTATTATAATTTTTGTGCGATCCCATGGGAATATTTTGTTTTTCTGGAATAAAAAGTAACCTATGTCACTTTTAGTTTTTCAAACTATGTCCACACCATGGTTGCTACCTGAAAGAGGAACAAACCAATAAATTAACAAATACACTTTCGAATTTATAATGTTATTAAGTATGTGTTTTATTTCTCATGATAATTCGCGTATTGAATGATTTGATTAAAATAATGAATACATAGCTCTCCAATCTTCTGATGAACTCATAACATAGATATAACTTTTTTTGAGATCGCAGCAGCCCCGGATCTACGATTTTTTCAAACCGGGGCAAAACCTTGATAGCCACTATCAAGGTTTTGCCCCTTCCATTCAGTGTTTGAGAAAAACTGCTAAAACTGCCAATGAGTAGCATTTTTGTGACCTTTTGTCAAAATAATGTCATTAATAAATTGAAAGTTTTTTTTATTAGATATCTAATAACTTTCAGTTGTGACATAAAACAGAAACACAGAAAAATATATAAATAGGAAAGACTACAACTTTTTACGGCGTGCTTTCTTTTCTGCGAAAATATTTATCAGCTGCTCAAAATCCGTCGCATAGGCAGTTTTGTTCAACAAGACAGTTTTGTTGACAAGATTCGATTACCTATGAGATTGTAGGAAAAGAGGCTTCATTTGTTCGATATTTCGAAATCTTGTCTCAAGGATTTGGCGCCCCCATGAAACTGCCGCCAGTGGCAAGCAAGGATCGCAGGTTAACGCTGTATGCAATCACCTTTCGTGGTTAGGCCTACGTCCTGCAGTGGACTATTAAAAAAGCTGGTACAGTACAGTACAGTGCACATGGCGGAAATGATTATTGATAATTGACGATTGAATCGATTTTTTTTCATTTACAATTTTACCGTACATTGTTACACAAATGAACACATACTCTGATTTAACTGTCACAACATTATAACAGAACATGCACTTAAACTCGTTTCCTATAAGAAAACACTCATCGATAATTTCACTTTCCCGAGCAGCTTTTTCCAAAGCCACCGCAGATTAGTTGCCAGGTGCAGTAGCCATCGCTTGTATCATAAAAATCACCAGTTAGAGAGCTAACAAGTACCGTGGGAATCCGCATGGCGGACTACTCATAACCGGTATGAAGCGGAATAGACTGGAATTAACCGGATTGTGATTGTGTAGATGCCCAGATAAATTATGCATTCTTGTTCTTCTAATTACTTTTGAGGTCAGCATTTCTAATGCAGATTTGTTTAGGCGTAGTGGGCGATATTGAGTTGTGTTTTGGTCCAGATGTTTTAGTTGTTTGCTCCACTGTGCGTCGTGATTAACTGATGTTTGATTATGTAACTACGTTGATTTAATTTTTTTTAATCATAGCTTTAATTTACTTGACTTTAATTGTTATTGTTATACGTACCTAGACCAAATTTAGTATTTTCAAAAATTTCTGCAAAAACTGGACCATATCTAATACCTAAATAAGATTAACAGCACTTAAGCTTTTAAGCGATTACAAACGAAACAGCAATTAAGTGACATTGTGAGTAATATTTTACTAATTTTTGCCTACACACGCTAGGGGCCTCTGTAACTCGGGGGCCCCGTATCATTGATACGGCGGTAGCTACTCCTCTGCATCAGATATAATTAATGTACTTAGATTTTTTAATGCGAAAATGTCCGCGTTTTACCGTCAACTCGCCTTATGGTAAGCGACGTACGATATGCTTTTGTATCGTGGCAATGCTGCCAGCATACTGGGCACGCCGCCAACAGGCAGTAAGCTTGAGCATTTGAATTACTCGTATCTTTAGACCTTCAAGGATCTGTGGATGATCCAACTGCTTGTTAAGTAGTAGTTTATGTAGTTTTAGATTATGTAAGTCTTGTATTTAGTGGTAGTTAATAAAGGTACCTCCATATGTCTAGTAATAGATCGATAAAGACTGAAATGATGATTATACCTACAGCAACAAACAGTACAACAGAGTATAGTTCCCGTTGTCAAAAGTACCTAAATAAGTACGTATCCAAATCACCCCATACGCTAGATCGAAATCCTTTCTCACAGGCGGCACCACGTAACCGGACCACGTGTGTTCATTGTGAATCGACAATAGGCATTTCCTCTCGGGCAAATGTACAGGAAACTCTTTATTCAGATCCGACTGGTCGGGGAGATGGCACGTAGGGTACCTGTGCTCTGATTCATTCATAAAACCCTAGCAGTCGTTGCGATCTGGTTGGATTCGATCAAATTGAGGCTGACGTACAACATTGCTATAAACTTAACTATACAGGCAGATGTGAAGTTAGTTACAAGCTGCGCAATTTCCAACCCCAACTGAAGCTCACATAGAGCACGTAGCTTGGGGCTAACTTCACATCCGCCGAGTTGTATGATTCGGCCTATAGGTACCAATATCCCGACAATAGTTACGAAAAAATTTGACAAGGGCGGCGTTATCGCCTTGAACGATTTAGTTCAGGCTACCTTTGGATGGACAGAAATTGCAGTACAATTTGGTTGGTTGTGTGTTACAAATGTAGGAAAATTTTACCCTACAAATTAAATACAATAAAAATATATACGAGTATATCAAACGTAACGGTATCTCTAAAATGTATATATTATACACTACAAGTTGCATATTTCTCCTTGCGCTGCTGATATTTATTAAGAATAGGTAAGTAAATTACTACTACGCAACGCAACCACGCGTCTCTAGTATGCGGAGTGTGAGTTTTGTCGTAAACATGACGCGCTCGCCGCGAGCGCGTAAGCATGTAATTTGTATGAAGAATTGTACAGCGCCACTAGCGGCGCGTTTTTGAAACGCTTTGTGCGAGTGCAAATTCATACAAATTACATGCTTACGCGCTCGCGGCGAGCGCGTCATGTTTACGTCAAAACTCACACTCAGAGTGTCAAGTGGGAGATTTGCAAATCAAATCGAATTACTTTTACGTCGCGTTGACTGAGCGCGCCGCGCACACACGCGAGCACATTGACACACACGCTTGATAGCCAATCACAGACATTGCCGCGCTCGTGTTCGATCGGTTTGGCGCTCGTTACATTACCGTAAAAAATACTCACACTTAGTTATTCAGTTTTCTGTACGTGACACAAGATGGCGCTGTGCCATTTCCATAGAAATCACATCAAACGTTAACGTGATCGAGCTCGAGCGAAAATCTCGCACTTAGCCCTCTGCATACTGTTCACAAACGCCATTAAGTTTCATTAAACCTATACCTATACCTACTCTGAATTTTCCTCTATATTCTGAATCCCCGGTTATTTTCACAAGTTTCTTCACTTCCTATTCCAAATCAATCTAATAGCAGCACCGTACCAATATGTCAATCCGTTCGGCCATCCAGACGTTTTTGAAAACAAACAGACATTCAAACTAGCATGTTTATTTTCAACGTCATTAGTATTGTGTTCGTAAACTATTGGAAAATCACATTTGTCTTTGTTAACTCGGAAATCTATTTTCGGAAATTATACTTTCTGGGAAAAAATATTAGTCTGCCAAAGTTTCTGGAAACAGGAAAATTGAAAATGAATTTCAGTTTGGAAGAAGATAAGAATCTAGTCGATTTGTCTACATATAGATCTTGATGTGCGTGTACCAGCCTTTTTAATAGTCCACTGCAGGAAGTAGGCCTACCCACGAAGGGTGATTGGACCATATCCTGTACCCTGGCCCAGTGCGGTTTGGTAGATTCACATAGGTACGACATCGATTTTTTTCTAGGGACTTAAGTTTATGCAGGATTCTTCACAATGTTTTCTTTCACCGAAAAACCAATGGTGTGAAAATCCGTAAATCAGTAAACTCATTGGTACGGGACTGGGATTTGAACCCGACCTCAAAATTGTAAGGCGGGTGTCACTACCACTAGACCACTTGCTTTTAGATTTTGGCAATAAGATTTGTATCAATAAAAGGTACTTGTGAACGGCAGTTGTAATTGCCACGCCGCCGCGACGACTCGCCGTTCCGAACGTTGCTTTACTACGGCAATCGCTAAGAAACACTCAATTAAACTAAAGCACTATAACTAGGTAGTACACCTAACATTATTAAAGTTTACAATGTGCGTAACGGAATTCATTCATTCTTCTTTACACATTCGGACTGAAATAAAATAGATATCGGTAATTTCTTCACACAGATTTACTTTGTACATTCACATTATGTTAATCGAATACTGCACCAACTATTTCTTTTTCAAAATCATTATAGTATGTAAGGAATTCTATTCCTACTTGAATAACGACGTTCCTTACTCCAAGAGTATAACCTTAAAATACCCCATGAATGAACGCCATGAATGGATTATAAAAAGAATAAAAATTTACGACAAACTTGATATGAAAGCAAACACATTGTTCTACAGAGATGCGCGCATACGCATCCTGCAACGTTCGATACGTAAACTCATAAAATACTTTATTATGAATATAAAAACGATAGTCTAATATGTAAAAAGATGTTATGAATATAAATTTATGGAGAAATGTTATAAATATAATAATATTCACGTTGTTTCGGGACTTCCGTTCGATGACGGCCGAATGTCTTGTGTTGTGGCTTCCTCTTCTGTGTTGTCGGATAATGTTTCGGATGCTAATCTTTGATTTGGTTCGTAACTGTTTGATTTCCTTTCAGTATTATTCTTGTGGTTTTTGGCTATTGACATAAATCTATCGGGTTTCATCATAGAATCAAATAGATGGAGGTGGACACATCGTACAATATCTGAACAGTATGTGGCGCCTGTTGTTTAGTATTTGTGAATTAGTGTGGCATAATTCGTTGTAGTTAGCCGTGGTGGCCTAGAGGTAGTGACACCCGCCTTGCAATCGTGAGGTCATGGGTTCAAATCTCGGTCCCGTACCAATGAGTTTTTTGGAATTTATGTCCGGAATTATTATTATAAACTATGGGACTAATCGCGAACTAAAATTACGAGAAAAATAAATATCTCATCATCCCGACGTTTCGGCCGAGTTGCATCGACCGTGGTCACGGGTAGACTCAAAGTAGGATTTTGAGTCTACCCGTGATCACGGTCGATTTATCTCGTAATTTTAGTGCGCGATTTTTCCCGTAGTTTATAATAATAATGTGTTCAAATCGCGATAGTTTAAAAACAACATATGTACGAATTTAACACCACTGGCTTTTCGGTGAAGGAAAACATTGTGAAGCAATCTGCATGCGTCCGTAGAAGAAATTCGATGGCGTATGTGAATCCACCAACCTGCACTGGGCCATCGTGGTGGATATGGCCCAATCACCCTTCGTGGATAGGCCAGGTCCTTCAGTGGACTATTAAAAAAAAGGCTGGTAAAGTAAATTTGTTTTAAAGCATTAAAACATATACCCTACTTTAGATTGCTGCTAATAACACTGAAAAATCGGTTACCTAATTTTAATATATCTATCTGCTATCTGGACACGGGTAAAGATCTGAGCACGTAGAGATGACGAAATAATTGATACATATTTTGAGTTACACCTCTTGGATAAGGAGAGCATGATGATTCATACTTAGATGATAAAAAAAAATTGTTACATATATTATTTTAAGTTGAGCTTTTTGAGTATTAAACCGAAAAATCTTTACTTGGATGAAAAACATATTATTACTAATAAGTTTTCTTTATCAAATTTAGAGTATTTTAGACCAAATAAAAAAAAACAGGATCTGTTTTTTTTCTGACATCTGATGTCATTTGATACTGTACAGGGAGGTAAAAACACTAGCAGAAGATCGCGAGACATGGAAGTTGCTCCACCAACAAGTGCCTTGCTCTTAAATTATGATGATGAACTTCATCCAATAAAAAAAAAAATTGGAGCCGTATAAAATTTAAAGAAAAAGAAACCCATGTGGTACTTCCTGATCTTTTACTATATCTCCAAATGTAAAGCAACAGTAACAGATTTAATGGCTTCTGCAGAGCCCATGTGATCATTAGTTTCATTTTACAGTCGTTCTATCTATTGTTTACTTCTTTTTCTTTCTCTATTTAATTGTAGTGATCATTGATATGGGTCCTTTTTCAGTGATTAATTAGTTTTTGTAGGAGTTTTAAAAGTAATAAGGGTTGTATTTTCAATGTCAGTCTCTAGGGTAGGTTAGTAACCTTCTTGGCGGTTGGTATGTTAGGTACTGTACTGTACCAGCCTTTTTTAATAGTCCACTGCAGGACGTAGGCCTACCCACGAAGGGTGATTGGGCCATATCCACCACGCTGGCCCAGTGCGGGTTGGTGGATTCACATACGCCATCGAATTTCTTCTACGGACGTATGCAGGTTGCCTCACGATGTTTTCCTTCACCGAAAAGCCAGTGATGTGAAATTCCGTACATAAATTCCAAAGAACTCATTGGTACGGGACCGGGGATTCGAACCCAAGATCTTACAATTGTAAGGGGGGTGTCACTACCTCTCGACCACCACGGCTTGTTAGGTATGTTAGGTGCAAACCCCAATTGTAACTGAAGCTCACTTATCAGCTGCGCAAGGATTGGGTAACGCGCAGCTTGTAGTTTTAAAGCCGCCAAGAAGTTTGATTCGACCTATAAGTAGGTATAGGTAGTGTTTTGAAGTGAAAACTTCTTTAGTGCGTTGTGCACTTTTTGGGATGGGTAAAATAGGTAAAACTTTATGTTAAACTCGCGGCAGGACACGTGACCTGCGGGGCAATTCTGTTAACCGATCTCTTTACTGAAGTGATTCGTTCTTGAACCTCACTCGTTTTTCTGACAGGTCAGACAGCTCAAAACTGTCAAAAAAATGAGAGAGGTTCTAAAACGTATCACCTCAGCAACGAGCTCGGGTAACAGAATTGCCCCGCTGGCCGAATATTCGTAAGACGGCGCAGGGCGCTTGCGCTAGTGTGCGTGTGTGAATATTGTATTTATATGTATATGATAGTCCTACTAATATTATAAACGCGAAAGTTTGTGAGTTTGTGAGGATGGATGGATGGCTGTTTGTTACTCTTTCACCCAAAAACTACTGAACGGATTGAGATGAAACTTTGCAATCATATAGCTTATATATCAGAATAACACATAGGCTATAAATTATAATGACATATTGCGTATGCGGGCGAAGCCGCGGGAAAAAACTAGTACTTTATATTTTGTATTGAAAAATATCCTTTATGATTATTATATTATATACTACAGGACTAATCGCGCACTAAAATTACGAGATAAATAAATACCTCCTCATCCCGACGTTTCGGCCACGGGTAGATAGACCCGTCAGTCGTTCAGTCTGGTCGTTCAGTCTACCCGTGACCACGGTCGATGCAACTCGGCCGAAACGTCGGGATGAGGAGGTATTTATTTATCTCGTAATTTTAGTGCGCGATTAGTCCCGTAGTATATAATAATTATGTGTTCAAATCTCGAAAGTTTAAAAACAACAAATATCCTTTATTTCGTGTATGATTTTCCCGCCCTTATTTTTAATTTTCTTAAAAACTTCCGTTAACAGTCTCACCCAGGAGTTGGCTATTTACACGCCACTCCAAACGTCAATATGAACAATCATATCCCTAATACTTATTCGAACCTTATTAACACAAGAGCATAACCGAATCTCAAACAAAAGGGAATGGTCTATAAATACAAGATCAGGCCATAATGGTAACCTGCACTCTACCATACATTGTCGAAGATAAAGCGAACAGAACACATGCAATGCATTAACACATCTGGTCTTGGGGGGAAAGTATCAGATTTCCTGTCGGTTTTTGCAACTTTTTGCGCCTCCTATGAGGGTGATTTGTCTACTGATTTATTTGGGTGCATTGTGCAATTTAAAGAAAATGCTATGGCGATGAATTTTAACGATGAATTCAATGAATTCTCTGTGAATATATTTGCTGTATTTTTTTTATAGTTGAAAAACATTTTTTTTTTGTTTTTTTTTTATTAACCTTATTGACATGGCATGTGTGCTCTTCTTGTTCTTCTTATTTTCAGTCATAGGACGTGCACTACTGGACATAGGCCTCCCCTAACGATCTCCAATAAGACCGGTTGGTAGCGGCTTGCATCCAGCGCGATCCTGCGGTCTTGATGAGGTCATCCGTCTACCTTCTACCTTGTGGGTGGACGTCTTACGCTGCGCTAGCCGGTATAATATGGTCTCCACTCAAGAACTTTAATATTAATTATATGTGTGGTAAAATTTATAAATTGACGCCGTGATGGTTTAGTGGGTTGCTTACGTCTGGAGAAGAAATTTGAAAGCATATATAAATCAACGTGGAGGATACTTATCATAATCGTTTAATCGTACTTCGAAGCCTATGTTCAGCAGGAGCTATTAAAAGTTGATTCAGTACAATATAGAATGGTAACATAATATACCTAATTAATTATGTAACAATATTAATAAATAAAATAAATGTATGTTTTATTGTTGCAGGTAAACACCAATACCATTAGTTCTTCAAACAAAACACAACACAAGTAAGGAGTAGGTACGCACAAGATTTTTTACCAAACCACCTAATTTAAACAAACCCGTTTTGTTCCTAAACAAGTTCCACAGTTCCCCGATCTGTAACTCGCATGATATCGTCACAATCAGACGAAATTAATTAGAATCCATATTGGATTACTCGTGGCGCCTCGCATCCAAACATTACAAAGCCATTTTGTCTCTGGTCAAGTGTTACCAGACGTCTGCCTTCCATAGACAATAATATCTTTGTGGCATCGAGCGGCAGTATAAAGCCCATTGTGGCCGAATCAATTAGCCCATAATGTGGCCATTGTAGAACGTAGCCACTAACATTGTCTTAATGTAACATACATCTCACTCATATATCGTAAAATAATTTTTATAGTTCTATTTATGGCTGAACTCAATTTATTGGCCAGATACGTTTCAGTAGCGCAACGGTTTAAAGTTACTTATTCAGATGCAGTGCCAGGGAGATTTATAGGTTTTGTTTCGTTCGTCGTAAAACTATAGGAGTATAGGGTGATAATGCTAAATCCAGTGACGCATTAAGATATTTCGGGATACCTGTCTTTATTAATGCGGAAGACGCACGAACATCACCTGTTGACGGAAAGGTATCACGTTCCACTAAAAAGCTCTCGAAGGTGAAGATCAAAGGAGCAATGACACCGAACAAAAATCTGAATAAACCTAAAGTAATGGCTGAAGATATGAGAAACTTTGAAGAGGCAAGCGTTGTTGTGGAGTAACCCAAAACCGACACATGTGTCACATATCGGCCAGGATTGCGATGCCACATGTGAAATGAAGAAAAAAGACAAAAATCTGTTGTCACTACTCCCTAAGGTACGAACAATGCCGCACTCAGATCCGTTTCCATTTCACAAAATTAATTTGAGCTTTAAAATGGGGTTTGTAAAACATATTCTTCGTCGAATTATAAAGGATTTACGGTCGATTTCGCTGGAACACAACGCGTTTGTGATGATTTTTTGTACAACCTTCCATAACCTTTAGCCTGTGACATGGATTGTAGATTAGGCATATTGTTGACCTTTTTTGCTTCCATTTTAGTTGCACGTGTAGTCTTGTTTTTGTTTGAGAACCCTCGCCTCTGAAGGGCCTTTTGTTTTTATGCAGACAAGATTTGCATGTGTGTATAATATTCGTTAAAGCGACGTTTGCGTCGTCTTGATTTCCTGTCTGATTTTAAAAATGACACCGTTGCGACTTCTGGCGAATTAGATTTATGAGATCTCGAAGATTTCTGTTGTAATAAAGAGAACGGAAGTTCTAATATTGTCGCGACGCGCTCGGCCGTGGAGGCCGTTGACAAAATTAATGTTATATTATGAAACAATGAACAGAATGGTGTTTCTTATAAATAATGGGAATGTAGTCCGATGAAAGATGCGTCCAGTCATAATGGCGGTTGACCAGTGAAATATAAATCCGAACATGTGGTCTGCTATTGATAAATTATAGCGTGAGATAAATTGATTTTTAATGTCAAAGAAATGTGTTTTTAAAAGCAATAAAGATTTTACAACAGCATTAACAATGGGTGTAAAAACAACAATCGGAGATAGTGATTCAGTAGCAGCATTAGCATTTAAAGCGTAATTACGAAGTATCATTACGCAGTTTTGCAAGTGGGTGTGAAAGCACCTCATTTTCCAGGAATCGCATCTCTACTGAAGGTAGAACTGCCATCACAGATTTATGGGCAAACCTCCGAGATGTGTTACGAATAAAAATAATAGAATTGTCGTGTCTAATAATATAGCGGCCGTTTCCGTTCGGCTTTTGGTTTATTTTAGATGTGAACGCGAATATTATACGAATAATGTTCATTTTCATTCATGTGGCGCGCTTAGATTTTCATAGTTTATTGCTGTTTCACGACCATTATTGTTAATGGATGATAATGTAGGGTTGGCTTTAATTAGTTTCGCGTTAACTACTACTTTTACGGCTATTAACATTATTTTATTGCTTACGAAACTGTTTTGTAATACGTCTAACATGTTCGGTGTCTGAACTGTTGAAATTATAGTTTGATTGGCTAAGTAGGTAATTGTTGTTACATCATAATTTACTATCTTTATGTCGGAGCGAACATTCGAAATTATAATCTCGCTAATTGAATTTGTGTTATTAGTTCGTCTGACATAGTTTTATACACAGATGTATTTTCACACGTTCGTGATGATTTAGACGCAATAATTGAAATAATATTTAAAGAGCGTTTTATAATGCCAACTGGAAACTGAGAGCATCAAATCTTGTGAATATTTTTAGCAGTTCTAATAAGACACCGCAAAGTCATTGCACCTGTAGATAATAAGATCAAAATTGTTACGATATTATGTCGTTTGAACAATTTTCTATACATTCACACATCATTATCAGTCAATTACTTTTTTCTCTTTTTATCTACATAGTTTCTTGTTGTAAGCTATTCATTTATTTAACATTTTAAAGTCAGAATGTAATTTCAGGAATTCCTTTGAAAGCTTTTTTTTATTTGAAATTGTTCCCAAAATCCATCATCACGCGCATCTTTCAACATGTGAAGGTCTTAATCCGCACAAACGAGCCATTCTCATGAAACAAAACGAAGAGCCGTGACTAATGTGTTCTCCTTCTCTTTCCCGCATACCAAATGCTCAAACAATAACACCATGATGGATGCTACCGGTGCCGTCTCAAAGGAAAAAGAGATCAGATGTAGGCGATAATTCATAAAAAACAATAATAAAGGGGTAATTTTCGTCTAAACGACATTGTTCTTCTGATTTATACGTTTCAGTCTCGCTACATACGATGTTTTGTTCTTCGCTTTTTGACTATCGCTTTGTAGTATTTTCATTTTTATCTTGGAATTCGTGATCACCTTTAAAATTATGATTAGTTGCTCAATTGTCTTTGTTGCGTCGTTAAAATTCCTCGTGTTCTGTAGATTTGCAGACATTGTCTGGTTTGTTATGTTCGTTTGGTCGTAAATAATTTTAATTGACTGCATTTTTGATATCAATGTCATATGTTTTGTTCTCATAATCTACAATTTTTTCTGGCACAATTCTATGCTAATATTTTCATGATTTTTTGTTTGAATCGTATTGACTTAGGTTAGGTTACGATAAACGTAGGTTTTTGTGGTCGTCATTTCAGCTACAGGACGTCCACTGCTGGACATAAGCCTCCCTTATAGATCTTCAATATGACTAATCGGAAGCAGCTTGTATCCAGCGTAATCTTGCTTTCTTTACGAAAATGTATCATATTATTGTTATCATAATACTAAACAGTATACAAACATATTTAGACAGAAAACAATAAAGATAATCTGCAGTTTTGAAAGAAATTAAACAGTGCTCAGTCATAAAACACAGTCCATCTAAGAATATAGAGTAACTCCAGTGTTGAAGTAGAGCGGAGCACTTCTGTTTTATTGTTGGAGCCATATTTTATGGCTGGATTGTTACAGATTTAGAATGTTAGGAAGTTTACTCACTGGTATATCATACGCTACATTAGTAAAATCATTACTATGTATTTAGATTTAGAATTTTATCACACATACATTTTTACTTACCTACGTTGACGCATAGGTACTCGTATACCCACTGCAGTTTTCCAGATACATAATATTATTTTAGTAAACAAATTTGCTATTTGTGCGTCTGTCTGAGTATACGCTTAGATCTCCTAAACAAGACTAAAGATTCGCGGTTTTTACTATTTTTTAGAATATTTGTTCCAAAAGATTCTCAACTATAAAACTTTGCCCGGGACGGCGAATTATTAGTTCGGTATAAACGTTAACCTTTTTGTAGCCACTGCACTGTTTGATAATATAATACATTTTTATTTTGTACTTAGGCACTTACTCTTTTCGTAATTTTATTCAAACTTTAACTCATGATGCATGATGCCATATCTTTGAATTGTTCTTTTAAATCCTTTGACCGCATCATTTTTGATGCCAGTAGAGATGACGAGATATACTGTTCTGTACCAGCCTTTTTAATGGTCCACTGCAGGACGTAAGCCTACCCACGAAGGGTGATTGGGCCATATCCACCACGCTGGCCCAGTGAAGATTGGTGGATTCACATACGCCATCGAATTTCTTCTACGGACATATATTATGCAGGTTGCCTCACGATGTTTTCCTACACCGAAAAGCCAGTTGTGTGAAATTCCGTACATAAATTCCAAAGAACTCATTGGTACGGGACCGGGATTTGAACCCACGATCTCACGATTGTAAGGCGGGTGTCACTACCTCTAGACTACCACGACCCGTATATGACGCGATCTCTGCACACGTATTTTTAGATGATACCTGCTTATTTTCGATTAGAGAAATCGTTATTAGGAGGTACCAAATATGTCTGTGTAATTACAAATCTCGTGTCACAGAGTTTGCTATTGAATCCCGTAACGGAATGATCAATTTATGTTATTTTCAAACTTTCGCGATTTGAGCACATTATACTACTATATTAATTTGAGCACATTATACTACTATTATAATCAGTCTGCCCGTGACCACGACCAATGCAACTTGGTCGAAACGTCGGGAGAAAGAGAAAAAGAGGTATTTATTAATATATATCCCATGTTTTATTGCGCGATAAGTCCCGTATTAATATAGTAGTATAATGATCAATGTATATATTTTTGTGTAATTTGGTGTGACAGGTCTGGAAATAGGTCGTAGGGTATTTTAATACCCCTATGTAAAAGAAATAAACTAAATGACAAAACTACGTTTGCTGGGTCAGCTAGTGATACATAACAATACCGATTTACTATATTCGTGAAATACTCGATAATTTAGGTGATCGCAGCAAATATTTCGTAACACGATTTATTATCCAATATTTGATACACACCTGTTCGTAACTAACTTTTGTTATCTTAGCATACATATAATAAAAACACTGCTGTTTGTATCAAAAAATTTAAATTTTAAAGCATTTAAAATTATCTAGATATTTTTTAACGAAGATAAATGAAAATTGCGCTTCAGATAAGAATTTTAAATATTTCTATAATGCCTATATTTATTAGGGTTGACAGATGAAATTACGAGCGTAAAATTTATGGTTTATAATATAGGTATTTGCAATATTTTGGAATTTCAAGTCTTCCTTGAGATAATTTATTCTGTAATAATGGTTACCCATTAAGTTTACACCTTTGCGTAGGAGTTATTTAAAATGACTTTATTTGGTTGCTTTAGTACACCGCTCAATTTTAGCATAATAATTAGCGAAGCATTTAAATTATGATTTAATTTTGAATTATTATTAAACATCTGGCATTATATTGGAATAGGATTTATTTGGTCAGTTTAACACAGTAAACATAATAATTACGTAATTCTAGCTACTTAGCAAAACATTATATTGAGTTAAATAGAGCGATCACTTTAGTTCAATAAACCATTTAAATATTATTTTATTAGCAATACATTCTACTACCTATTGCAAATATGCTTATGGTACACAATATACAAATCATTATAATCATTAATCATAAGGTATTATTATGTATTACCTACTAGATGACCCAGCAAACGTTATTTTGTCATTTAGTTTATTTCTTTCACATAGGGGTATAAAAATACCCTACGACCTATTCCCAGACCTGTCAGACCAAATTACACAAAAAAATAATCATAAAAATTGGTCATGCCGTTTAGGAGTTCAATAGCAAACACTGCGTCATGAGATTTTTATAATTACTACTCAGACAAAGCGTAGGATGACCACACACACAGTGGACTGATGACCACTTAGTCTTGATCATCATCATAACTTAAGAGCAAGGCTCTGCTCCATGCAGCAACTTCCACGTTTCGCGATATTCTGCTAATGTTTTCGCTTCCCTGTACGACATGATATCTACCTTTTCTTTAATTTGGTCTAGAAATGCTCTCCGTGGCCGTCCCCTTCCTTTTTTTCCTTCTACTTTTCCTTATATCATGGTTTTCATAGATTGTCATTGGTTTTTACTTGGTCTTGATAGGGATCCCTTAAGACGAGGCGTCGGGCCGAGAGACACGAAAACGAGTACCTACTTATGAATGCGCAATGTGAGAGGACAAATGATATTGATTCAAATTTAAAATATATCATAAATAAGGAAAAATCTTGAAAAATTTAATGAACCGGACAAAATTTTGAAAAGTAACCGACTTTATTAAAAAAAAAATTACAAATTTCTCACTAAATAAAAAGTTTAATAATTCGAATGCTCAGAATTATCAGCGACAACACCCCATTATCTTTTACGAATAAAATAGCCAGACCGTTATTCTATTAAATAGACCGAAAAGTTATTTTTTTTTAATGTGTACATTATGAGTAAATAATTAAAAACTCACTGCCGCCCGCCGCTCTGGCGCGATTGCGTCGAGCGAGACCGCGTAAAATTTGTCTGAGTGAAGGGAGAATTTTCGAAACAATAGTTTATCAATGCGTCACCTTAATTGCAATAGACGTAAGCCGCTTACGGTCAGTTCTATTGAAAATCTATAGAGAAAACCTATCTTCAAACATTGACATCCCATGGCTAAAATGACTGTTGCATACCATCTCGTGTTTTCAGGATAAGAAGCTTCTGTAGGCGAATGTACAGTCTTCCTTACATTTTAAGATAGTGGTACGCACTCCACAGCCGCAGTGTTCAATCATACGACCGTTCTGCTATCTTTGAGATTATAATGAAACTTTTATGACTTCAATTTTGGTTACAAACTTTATGTGCAGAAGATCTCTTTCAAAACAAACTAGTATTAGAACATTTTATATGTAACAGTGAAACATTCTACACTCTTACTAATCGATATTAATACGTCCGATTCGAGTTCTGAGAAAACCACCTGATTTATTCTATTAACTTAGCATATTCACGAATTTCATACATATCTAATTAGTGAATAATCGATGCAACGTGTTTATCTTATCGACATATTTATTGGACACTAAAACGACTCACCACAAAATAGAATCGACTTCCAATAATATTTTATTGTTATGAACTATAGTAATAAAACTCCAACTAAATATAATGACGATGTGGAATCTGTAAGAGCAACAATAACTATTGTGCTACCGGTTGCAATCATTAGTATTGATGACGTAAACATTACAAGTATTACACGAGTCGAAAAAATTGAAGTTAAAGCTAATAAAGAACGTACGGGAGCTGAGAATGTTGATGAATAAGATGCGCACAATGAAGTATTGGTTAGTTATAAAGATGAGGGCAAACACAAAGGTAAGGTACGTAATGATTTGGAAGCGAGTGGATGTAAGCGTGAATGTGTGGAGCGAAGCGTGGAAATTACAAGCTGGGCTCAATCGCAGCCGCGCTTTTGTATTCTACAATGGACGGTCAAGGACTTGCCGTAGAGGACAAAGGGTTGCAAGACGAACGGCTTGTGGTGAGTCGGTTTAGTGTTTTGACATGAAGGTTCAAAGAAATAAGATACACTTAACAATATTTTTGCGATCATTGGCTGATTTTAGACTAAGCTTTTTTGCAATGAAATACTGGTATTCAAACATTTTTATTAGGTTTAGGGCTGCCATCGAATTTGTGTAATCTATCTCAAATTAAGATCACATCAGTCTGCTCTTGGCCACCAATTCGCCTGATGGTAAGCGACGTTGTGGTCGAAGATGATGCACGCAGACTTAAAAGATACCTATTCACTCTGATTTTGAAAAGCTTTAGATTATGTATATCACTTAGGAAACAGTAAAACAGGAAGACTCTTCCAACTAAATAAATGCTAAAACTCAGTTGCTTATAAAACGTCAAATAAATTTCGAAGTATTGCTGAAGCCATTATTGTCCAAAATCCTATTACGTCATAATATTATACAAATTGTTTCTACCAAATTGACACTCAACATACGCGTGTAAAATCATTGTACCTACCTATAAATAAAGACAACATAAAACTTGATAAAAACCGCCAGTTTTGTCTGCATTTTCGACATGACCTTGATAAACCTTAACCCTACAAATGATTCATGCTAATGCCTACAAATCTGTAGTGAGTCAGAACCTCACAGGGCATTGTACGATCTAAGCATCAAAGTGAGACCCAGCATAAAGGCTGAGATGGACGAAGGGGTAGCACACAATGTCGGCGAGGCCCAAACAAAAACTGACAACACAATACCCAGTGGTCCAACAACGGTGGCGGCCCATAAATCAACCTCCGACAAAAGTAACAATAGTATTGAGGGACCTTATAAGAGATCTTAGCATTGTGTGTACTCTTTGATGTTCACTAATAAAACCATTGATTAATATCGTATAGGAACCAGTTGGGATGCAAATAATGGTGTTCAAAAGGTCGGATTCTCCAGCCATAGTCACACGTGCTGGGGTGTGGACAAAGACTAATGCTACATCTTCTTCACAAAGCTTTTGTTGGTGTACAGTATTCTTATAAGAATCCGTCGGAAGGTGAACTGTAGAATCTTAATAGCAGACTCCACCCAAGCAGCTCGAAGCTGGGCGATGCTGAAACTAAACTAGTTAGATACCCAGAGATAGTAACATTTATTTTAGTTTTCTTTTTTTTTATATTTCAAATAGTTTGTCTATTTCCCAAGTTAATTTAATTATGCGGCCCAGATTTTACAAAAAAAAGTGAAATGGACCAAAGTAGTCCATGAGTGCACAGAAAAATGCAACAATTGCTTAGCAAGTAACAGAACACAATGTTGAGTGGGACGAAGCTGTTTTTTTGTTCTTCAGCAAATGTGGCATTTTCTCAATGTATTTTCGGCCCTGCCTAGCATTGCCCACTTCCGCTCCACTCCAATTTGGTGGAATCTCCACCTTATCTTTGTCAGCGTGATGTTGCTAACTGTCGTTTATTTTTTATGGGTCACTTGGAAGATACATAAAACGGTCAAGATTGTATTAAACTTCCGAATATTGTGTTCCGTTGTAGTTTTAAATGAATAGTTTACTTTTATTGTTTATTTAGTATCCCATAAAATAGTAGATTAATTTAATTAAATCCATTTACACACTCATAAAGATTTATAATAGTTGGTAAGTGTGTTATGTGACTTGTACCTTAATAAACCTCAGTATTAAAATATTATATGTAGTGATGACGAAATTAAAAACCAGTTTTGGTGCAGCGTTTTTGGAGTTAAAACTACGTTATGATATTTATTTTAGTTTAAGGTTTATTTTTACAACCCTCTTTGAATAATGGGAATAAGTTACGGCCAAAACAAATCTTAATGAACCATACTCATAAAAGTGGTTTTAGTTGATATAACTTACAATTAGTTGATTAAATTATAGTCCAAGTATTAAAATATACATTTTTTTCACGCTTAGAAAAGTTTCGGTAAAACTTCAAGAAAAACAACGTCAAACAAACATCGCCTGCCACGATGACACCAAAATTGCAAGTATCAGGTCCTAGACTAGAGGACCAGATATTTACTTAGACTAGACTACTTTACGTCTTTACCTAGGTAGAGCTATCTTGCACTGAAATACGTCAACTTACGAGACGCCAAAAATATTTTTTCCTAAAAATAAATAATAATTAGTCTAACAACAGAACCATCTTTTAAACATACAAAGTTTTTAAAATATTCACGTGATAATCTTCGACTACTTAATATGCTGATAAATACTTGTTGTGCTTAAATAAACTATTATATGGGTCAGACATACGACCAATCGGTGACCCGCAGATAATGCCACTTTTTGTGTCTCAAAGTAATCTATTGTTTCCAGCAACGTCTCGGTTATCAATTAAATTGTCCGAAAATTTGGGTTATTTAGATAATAGTGCAGTGTCGGTAGAATTATTTAAGAAATGTATCGACGGCATCATTCTATACCAGCCTTTTTTATACTCCACTACCGAACGTAGGCCTACCCACAAAGGGTGTTTGGGCCATATCCACCACGCTGGGCCAGTGCAGGTTGGTGGATTCACATAGGTCATAGAAGAATTGAATTTCATTGTGTATAACCTACCTACACGTGTCGTGTTACAAAGTGACATTTACATTATTCATCATTATGACCAGCATTTACTATAAGACCAACCTTGAAATCGCAAAAATATCAGCTGTTCCACACGAAAACTTCACCGACTTTCCAAACTAAAGTTACGTAGGCACATACGTACATAAACTACTTGGAAGAGCTTGTAGGACTAAAGACCGACCAGTAAACCGATGTCTTCATTAACTCAGTAAAATGGCTCCGGTTACAAGCCGCCTCCAACTGGCCTGTTTGGAGATCCATAGGGTAAGCCTGTGTCCAACAGTGCACGTCCTATAGCTGATGGATGAACAGAATTCAGAGTGTGGAGTTCAGAATCGCTTGGAGGAAACTGTATTTCTCTACAGTACGAGTGACTATGAAACATTAGAGCTCAGATAGTTCACTATAAATTACAAAATATGTTACGTTATTGTCCATTATTATCTCTGTTTTCCTGTTTCATAAAATGCTCTGTTGTAGAATTATCACAACCGTCACATTGATACAATACATAATTATTTAGTGCTTTCATTGTGTTATTTTTTCCGTTGAACTTTAATTTAAAATTTGGTTGTATACCTGTATCGTTAATTAAAAAAATATATTCTTATCAAATTTATAGTATAAAATTACAATTTTTATTTGTCAAAATTTAAAAAGCATTTCAAATAATAGTTATAGCTATTAAAATTAGACCTACTTAAATTAAAAACTCATACTAAAAAAACTTACACTAAAACTTATACTAAAATAAAAATAAAACTAACCTAAAAGACCTGCGGCAGAGGGTAACGTGTCCAGAATGCTGGTGGCGTTGCCTCGCTGAATAGCAATACTAATTTTTTGGCCAAAGTAGATGCCAGCATTCTGGTCACGTGTTACCTCTACCAGACGCCTAGCCAGGTCCTTATACAATTTGAGAGCGTCCGGCTCCCACGGACCTTAAGTCTCAACCCCAAACGACACAAAATGGTACATTCTGTCCAACGACTCATATTTGTGCCGTTTGAGGTTTTCAGCTTTAGCTGCAGCAGTGCCAGCCTTCTCTGTTGTGCCAGCAAGATGAGACGACGCCAGTGTGCGTCTCATCTTATAAAATTTATTTTATTTCACTAAATATGCGGTGGTAGTAGCTAGTCCTGCTAATATTATAAACGCGAAAGTTTGTGAGGATGGATGGATGGATGGATGTATGGATGTTTGTTACTCTTTCACGCAAAAACTACTGATCGGATTGAGATGAAACTATGCAGCTTATATATCAGAATAACACATAGGCTATAAATTATAATGATATATTGTGTATACGGGCGAAGCCGTGGGTATAAACTAGTATTACATAATATATCTCGATTACTCTATTGATATTACATTTTCACATTGTTAAACTGAGTTAGGTAAATATAAGTAACGTACCTATCTACCTAACCATAGGGTCAGTAACATATCTACGAATTAAAAGACAAATACATATTAATAATAAACAATTCTAAACCTAAGCTCCAGGGTGGAAGTGTTAAAGGGCATAACGCCGCGAGTAGCGTCTAGTGAAAGCGCAGCACACCTCTCGACACCCTAAGCCGTCCACACCAATGTTGCCCCTCCGGTGCCAACTTACGGTAGCCTTTATGGGGGGCCCATTTAGTGGACGGCAAGTCACCACCCGCTACGAAATTTTGAAATGGGGCATATTTAGCGGGTGCCGTACCTCATTCCATAGTCTAATTTTACAAAACATTTAAAATTTCACCAAAATAGCCCAGTTACAATATTTCAAGTCATTTTATATGCCATAGTTTCCATTTCACGCTATCTTTTTTATACCTACCACTGTTTTTATATTTCATAATAAAATTGTAAAAGAAGCCTCTCAATGTTGGCTTAGGCTCCATTGATGCCTAATAAAGGACCAGGCTAAGCCTGTGATTTCAGTTGAATAAAGAGGAACAATTCTAAAACAAAACATTAGACTAGATAAAATCTATAAGAAATACTTGCTAGGTATAAAAAGTAGGCCTGATCTTAATAAAAATCGAATAAAAAACAGAATCAAAGAAGAAATAACATCCGTTTCCTAAAACCATGACTCCTGTTGTTCTTAATAACAAAATCTCATTCTTTGAAAAGCTACTGCGAGATCATTACATGTTTTATACATCCTATATTCCAGTTTCGAATATTTTAACAATAAAGATGTTTATAATATTCAACAATTTAGTTTTGAGGAAGTCACTGATACATTGAACATTGGAATTACGGTGAACAGTTTGCAAGGAAATTTGGCACATTTGGGTGCAACATTCTGCACAAAGTGGTGGTAAATTTATGCCTACATGTCTGTTCTTGCCAACAATAAATGCTTTACAAATACGACAATATTGGTATTCTCCTCAGATGTTTCCAATATTACAACATTGTTCGTTCAAATGTCACTGGGTGGCGTGTATTCAATAATTTTATTCCCTGCTTTTGTTCTGTGATTCGTGCCAACATCTCATTCTATTTGTATTGGAATATTTCTAGTGATTTATTCGCGTAGTGAAAGGAAAAGTGCTGGTGTGTAACGCTTATTTTAATCTATTGATTTTGATGAAGTGTTTCCGTGATATGATATGTGACTAGATTATAGGTAGAGACGACATAGTGACCACCGTAGTTGTGGAATATATCTATGTAAGTAAAAGAAGTAACAGGCAACTCTAGATCTTGGTAGTGATTTGAAATTTGGAGTTTTGGCGGGAACGCGAGAAAATCATGTCGCCGCATTGTATTATTTTCTAAAACTTGTGTTTCTATCAGTAGTTGTGGTGTTTCGTTTATTAATAGCTGAAATACGTGCACGAGTGTAGGCAAGTGGTATAATGTGGTAAAACATGTCTTTTCGTGTTGTCTTCTAAACTCCATCGAAGCTTCTAGTAAAGTCTCTACTGCTTTACTAAGAAGAAAAAGAGTCAAAGAAAAGATAATGTAAATCAATCTTTATGTCTTTGCGCACGCAACATGATTCTCTATTGTGGTGATTTCAAGATCAGTTATTAAATATGTATTCATGAACTGAATACTTACGTATAAGTTATATCTACTTATTTTTATAACTCGTCCAAAACCGCATTGTTAGCTCTAATTTTAAAAAGATTTACTGAAATAACAGCGCAGACTTAAAAAGGTGCTTCAACAATAAATCTCTCGTTAATAAGGCGTCTTATAAACAATGTCTTATTTTTTTATTTCAATTTGGCACTGCGGGTGTGCTTCATGCGTCGTTGCGTCCTAACATTGACCAATTATTGCACACACTTTTCACGAGCTTTGAAGTCGCAAACATAAAATTTGTAAAAAACTGCAAATGTTGCGATCTCGCTTTCTTCGAAACCGTATGACGTGAATAACAATAAAGAAAATCGTTTCCAAAATGACTGGGATAAGCTGTGATGCAGTAAATTTTGATTGTTATTGTTTTTGTGAACGGACGAAAGATTTTCAACAACAATTTAATGTAACTGTTCAAAATTATTTGTAAGGTAACGACAGATACAACAATGAAGCAATTTTAAGTTGTATTGTTAAATTGACTATTGGAGTCTTCAAATGGGCATCAGTCATTAATTCATCAAATCGACACATCATTGTCAATCATCTCATTACGATAATAATGACAATCAAATTCCCATTTCATAAGATCAAATAACTCTTAACATCACTATTATTACGGAATATACAGAAATTCTAATAATCTATAGAAACTAGAAGAATATGTTAGAAATATTGAAGGCCCCTACAATAGACGCTCGGGGCTTTGATGTGACAAGGGACCTTAATCAATGACCATAGATGAAAACATAGAACCTTTTGATGTTAAGATTGAATGCTATAACATTATGTTTTCTAGATATTTGTTGGCAACTAGCTGTTATTGTGAGTTACGAGTTTTGTGAGGAAATGTGAATGGGGGAATAGACTTTGTAGTTGTCATCGTAACATATATTTTGTAGATTTATTAATATCCTATTCATATTTTGGGATAAGAACCTAAATATTGAAAATTGCGAACTGCTTAGATAATTATTTCTAGCAGTCTGAATATAATCATGACCTGGAATTCAGAATTTGTGTAAGTAATAATTGTAAGATTGAGGTAGTTAAAACACTTTCATCATAGTGCGTGTTATATTATTATCCAAATACAGCACAATGATAGGTATTGCGACGTCTCAATTAAATTTAGTAGGTACTAGTCTTGAAAAATAAATTGCAATAGACCAAGCAAAACCAATGCAAACTTTTACACAAAAATAGTTTATTGAATTCGAGGATAGTTATGATTAGAATTTGATAGTTATGAGGTGGACAGATGACTTCATCAAGTCCGCAGGATCGCGCTGGATGTAGGTTGCTTCTAAATCTTATTGGAGATCCATATGGAAGGCCTATATACTGCAGTGGACGTCCTATTCCTGTGGATGATAGATGAATCAAATACCTAAGCTAATATCATGATTTATGAATTTTCATTGAATTCTCTTTCAAACTCAAGTCATCTAACTTAATCGCGCAAAATATTTTTTTTGCAAATTTCTAGCTTCCAAGTAATAAATCAACAACCGCTAACATTAAATACATCACGGAAATCGATTCTAATTCGAATGCCACTATCGAATTGTATCGAGACGCGGCGAAGCCCTCTTGTTTGTCGAATCGATTATTCCGCCTCATCTCACAGTTATTGCCATCAAACAGGTCTGGAGAAAGCCTCTAGATTTGTACCTCGAGGTTCATCCATGAATCAGGCGGTGCGGTGTTTTAAGCAACATTTTAACCTCCTCCTACCGCTGCTGATAAGAGATGAGTCAGTATTTTTTGGTACAAAGTAGGTACATTGAAATTGCAATACTAAATCAAGACTAAAGGCCGCTTTTTGGTTTAAAAATCTATATACACATGATATCTCATTACACCTTCCTTCTCCATGTGATATTCCGTGATTTTTAGGGTTCCGTACCTCAAACGAAAAAAACGCAAACCTTATAGGATCACTTTGTTGTCCGTCTCTCCGTCTGTGTGTATGTCAAGACTATTTATCTCGGGAACGCGTAAAAATCTATGGACTTGCAGTTGTGTAAAAGAAAAACTTCATAGCTATCGTTTAAAAAAGTTAGTTTATGTCGTAAAAAACCGCATATTTCGCACTCGCAAAAATCAAAACCCACAGGGTACTTCCCGTTGACGTAGAAATATGAAATTTGCCGAAAAGCATTGTCCCAGAGTTCACATTAAATCTGAAAACTGTACATTTTTATTTAAATCACAAAAAATAGGGCCTCGAAATTCACAAAATATGTATGTAAATCGTATCATGTAAGGTATCATATAAAAGAACTTCATTAGCACATATGCTAAAACGGGTTTTTAATTATTTTAACAACGTGTTTGTACGGAACCCTCGATGTGCGAGCCTGACTCGCACTTGTCCGCTTTTTTGCATTATTTCTTAAAAGGGGAGGTCCTTTAGAGCCTTACATGATTAGTGGAAATCCTTGTGTTTGCGGTAACTGGCAGCTAATTAGATATGTTTGTGTCTCGTGTTTTGGAAGTTATTGCTGGCTTGTCAATCAAAATTAACAGTAAACAGTAAAATAAAACAGGAAATGAGGAAACTTAGAGAAGACCATAATTAACGTCACAATGCAGAAGATTAGTTCGCTAAAGTAGCTAGCGAGGCATATAGCACACTTGATTAATTGCCACATAACTTATATGTACACTCGTTTATGCACACGGCTTCGCCCGTGATATTTTAATTTTTGCACCAAAGGAATTTATAATTGTTTGTCACTTTAACTCCTTAAATGTCACTTTCCGTCTTTCAAACTATGCCCATACCAAAAATCGAGTCAATCAGTTGCTCCGTTGCTGCGTGAAAGAGGGTCAAACAAAAAAACCAACAAACCAAAAAATACATTTTTGAATTTATAATATCAGTAAGAATGTTGCCTTGCCATGAACAACTTTTACAACAGGACCAAATGAGCAAAAAAAAAACTTTTCCATACATTTTGTCGCGAGTCAATGAACTGTTTGTATCGAACAGCTGATCTTTTTTCGCGAATACAGCGACCTGCACTGGGCCAACACCGTGGTGGTCTAGTGGTAGTAATACCCGCCACACAATCATAAGGTCGTGGATTCGAATCCAGGTCGCGTACCAATGAGTTCTCAGGAACTTAGGTACAGGCCAAATCACACAAGTCAGCAGATGTGAAGTTATTAGCGGCGCAATATCCAATCAACGAGCGGCTTTATGTCAGGATTGGGATCAGGATATTGCGCTCAGATATTGATCAGCTAACTTCACATCCGCCAACATGTATGATTCGGTACGGGATTTCACACGACTGGCTTTTCGGTGAAAAAAAACATCGTAAGGCAATCTGCGTATCTACATTCGCAGAAGAAATTTGGATCCAACAAAAACATTTTCATGTGAAATATAGCCAAGACCACAGCTCGCACTTTCACACAGAGCCAAACTTCTAACTCTACACGCATCATCATCATCCGGGTTCTTCTCCCTCCGTGTTTGGCGGGAGTGAGGGTTCCGACTCGAACTTGCGCTCTTTTAGGAGGCTGGACGCCTCAGCCATCAAACTGAGGGGCAATGTTAGGAGGATGCGAGTACCCATCCCGTCCGCGAGGACGGGCGGCTTATCTCAGCACCCTCGCTAGCCACTGTATGGCCATCGCTGGCCACATCTTGGCTTGGTTGTACTAACTGACTGCCTCGGTGGCTCAGTGGTTAGTGACCCTAACTTCTGGATCAAAGAGGCGTGGGTTCGATCCCCACCAGGGCAAATATTTATGCGATGAACATAAATGTTTGCTCTGTGTCTGGGTGTTATTTAGTTACTATCTATATAAGTATGTTTTTAAAAATAAGTATATGTAGTATATCAGTCTCTGGCAGCCATATCACAAGCTTTGCTTAGTTTGGGGTCAGAGGCCGTGTGTAAGATGTCCCAAAATATTTATTTATTTTATTTAACTCTACACGCCATACTTCACAAACTCTACAGGTTAGTCAATATATATGAATTGACCGTTTCGTTGCAACAAGAACTATTTGTTTAGGAAAAATTCGTGAACACTTAATAATTAATCTTCACTTTACGCCCATGCGCATTTAGCGAATCAACCAAGCCAGATATAACCTAATCACCCTTCGTAGCCGAACATAGAGTCATCAAAGAGGCTGGCCTCTTTGATGACTTTATGTTCGGTACTGTAAAGTACTGGTACTTTACAGTACAGAGATCAGCATACAGATACAGGTTCCAGAATATATCTACGTATCTAGCAGTTCCAATACTATTAAGGTATTGCATCTGCAAGCTGAGCAATATCTAAATTGAAACAGGTAGAGGCTAAGATACCGAATTGCTGCGAATGCTCAGAGTTGAGCTATTGTTCCGAATGTTGAGTAATCGAATATACGTTTAATCAATCAAGAGAATAAAATTCAGACATCTTAAATGATTCAAAGAAAAATATTGGAGTCTTTATTATAATTATAAAATCTCGAGTGAATATGGCAGTTGACAAGATGATAATGATCTAAACAAGTGAAGATGTGTCTATGGTCGAGAGTAATCGAGAGTAGTCGCAATAATAAAAAATGCAAAAAATGGCATGACCGACTTTAACGTGTTCAAAAATCGCGAATATTTCTCATGGATCGATGTAGCATTCTTCACATTTTGTTGATTTATCAAAAATGGCTCAGCCAATTTCGATAACATTTAAATGAGAACAACTTCAAAGTATACTCTTTCCAATTAAAATAGAATTATCGAAATCGGACCACTACGTAAAAAGTTATGCGTGGTTACAAATAAAAAAAACTCTCCGTTTAAAAAAAATAGTTTCAAAATAGTTTTTTTTTTTTCAATTTAACAACGTGCTATTAACATCGAAGACATTTTAACATTGGCTTCAGGTTATACGATACAAATCTCTTTATTTTTAACCGACAGCAAAAAAGGAGGTTCTTAATTAGATTAAATAGTCAATCAAATGGTATACGTCGATTCGAGCGAACTATTCGCATTTTGTTCACGATTGAAGTCGGTTGCCATTATTGGTGACATATAATTAATTTTGTAGGTGTAAATATCAGTAGAAGTATTATCGAATTCCCGAATATTCGAAAGAGCATTCATGAATCGTGTCACTTCTCCGACCTCTAGTACCAAATACTCCAATTCAGTATTCATTGAGAATGGAAGCTATGGAGAATTATTGTCCGGTCTCAGGGGCACAGCGGGTCGGGTACAGGGTTATACGGTATTGATAGAGTTTGATACTAGTTTAGTCCCCCGCTCAGAATTGTTAGTTCGTGAGGACATCTTCGAATTGTGATTGTTGTGTGTATTAAATAAATAATTAAGTTCGTATAGGCCGGGTGGCTAAATTCAGGTGTCAGAGTTTGTAAGCTGCCTGAAGGCCTCTGACATAGCTAACCGGGTCAACAGCTGTCACATTGCCACCTGTAATGCAACTCTTCTTCTTCTTTTGTTTGGCGTCGCATTATTGTACATTTGCCAGTATCATGTTTTAATAATTCTAAAAACAGTCACTCTTAGTATTAGTAGTGACAGTAACTATTTTATCAAAATAGTCACTGTCGTAGTCTCGTCATAGTCCAATAAAGTCGCTGTCAAGTCCAATCATAGTCCAAGTAAAGTACCTCAGTAAAGCAGTGATGACTTTACTAGAGGCGTCTATGGAGTTTTGGTAACAACACGATACGTCACATTATATCACTTGCCTTCACTCATGCACGTAAATCAGCTTATAATCAACGAAATACCACAATTTTTCACTAATTATCACTGATAAAACACAAGTTTAACAAAATAATACAATGGGGCGACATGACTTTTCCGCGTTCCTGCCAAAACCAATGCAACTCTATTATGAATTCCAGAATGACAGATGTCACTATGATATGTCATTCTGGAATTTCTGGAAACTTGAACTATGACCTGAAAAAAACATATTTTAGTTTGACAGCTGTCACATTGACTAACAACTTTCACCTGCAGTAGTAACAACGGTAATTCATTTACCGTTCTTACTACTGGTAGTAAGATTGGTAGTAACATTCACTGGGAATAAACCCTAAAACCTTTAGGTTTAGGGTTTTAGGCTTTATTTTAGGCTTTAAGTCATGTCGCCCCATTGTATTATTTTGTTAAACTTGTGTTTTATCCGAGCTAGCGTTCAGTTGTAAATGCCACCCGCGGTCAACCGAAGAATGACCATGCCAAACGATGTTTAACTTTGGTGGTTGCTCAAAAACACCTAGTCAAACCACGCTATGAGCGCTGCAATATTCGAATGAGTAGATATTTATTTGAATGATGTCATTTGTCCGTGTATGTTTATGCTCCACACAAAAGTAATTAAAAGGATAGAAACTGTTTCAAGCTACTGTAGCATTACTTAAGCTGCTTTTCTATTTCATAGAGTAAATTGCGACATTTCAGCAACCCAGCAGGGAGGGGAAGCCAAGACGTCGGCTATTCCCCAAGGAGCGGTCACTTATTGTTACATCAGCAATGTCTGCTGACCTTTGGTTAACTCTATTAAGGAATGTGTCCGAAATGTGGGGTGTATTGGGATAATGTAGTTTTGGGTTAAGCTTCTCGGGTGCGTGAAGAATGGACAATTTTTATTTCAGCTGTTTGTGTGAAATTGCTGCGGGAGCTTTGGTTGATGTCTGATACGTGGATTTTCGGGTCAAAATGTGTAAGAATTGCTAGTTTACAAAAATTTAACATTTTCAGGTTTACATAATTATTGAAAACTGTATTGAGTACATATGCTGCTTATTTTATGAGACATGGGAAATTATGAGTTTTAAATATTTTGAAAATTGAAAATTATATCATTGCATGTCAACGTTTCAATTTTAACGTCATTATGGTAAATTTTGATAAGTGTCAAAGGCAAAAGTCCCCAAAATATACTTCAAAATATCGAATTGAGATTATATATTATTCAAAAGGCTACCACAGCAGAGCCACTACACTTTTTGTGAATAATTTAATCCACAGAAACATATTATTTTTGCAGGGGCTGCGGTCGCCAATGTTTGTCCTATAAAATATCATAAAAGGGGACGAATCCTTGAGGTTAAACGACGTTTGGTTCAAAATTTATGAGGCTGTTTTTGCTCCATAGGTCAAGTTACAACAAGAAAAAATGTACGACAAAAAAGTTCTGTTTGTTACTGATGATACGTTTACGAAATTAAATCAGTTTGCTTGCAGCTCTTAGCGTATTTAGACCTAGCGTTTGTTAGCGATCACCGAAGTTAAGCAGCGTTCGGCACGGTCAGTCTTCGAATGGATGAAATTTATACCTTACTGGACAATATCGTTGTTGCTGTTGTTTATTTCATTGGTGTCACTTAAAAACTCGAATACATGGGCTATAACTTAAACTAACATTATTTGCAATTTGCGTTTGAAAATTTTGACTACTAAGAAATATTTTGGATATCAACTTCAGTGGAGAAAGTAATAAATAAATATCAGGGGATATCTTAGACACGGTCTCTGATTCCAAACTAAGCTGAGCTCGAGATATGGCTACCAAAGACACTATTTTCTGCTACTACATACCTATACATATTTTGAAATACATATATACTTATGTAGATAATTACATCAAGACAACGCAAACACCTAAGTTCATCACAACAATACTTGCCCTGGGTGGGAATCAGTACCCACGCCTCTTGGGTCCAAAAGTCAGGGTCACTGGACCACCGAGGCAGTTACAGTGTATTAGTGTATAAGAGATGTATTTATAAGACCATGGATAACAGCTAGTAAAGGTTGATGTAATGACATAAACCATATACCAGTACTACAACATTAAATAACCTCTAAATTTATCAAGACGTCAAACCAAACTACAACATTAACAAGCAAACCATTGTACGCATCCGCTCCATCTCAATCCACATTTCCACACATGAAATTTAAATTAATCAAGATACTTGAATGCTGGCAAACAATCAGACCATTAATTGTCATGGCGCTGGCTACAAATGACGTCAAATCAATTCTGAATTCGGTTAGATTGTAGCCAAATACATTTGAGATTGAGAGATTGTAGCGAAATACGCTCGGTTTGGCGAAATACAGCGGAATCACAATGGCTCAATCTACACAAGAGGTGAGCTTTCTAACTGAATTATATCTGATGTAAGGTTGCGGTCTAAATGTAAGCTTTAAGCGAGCTAGTTTTATTTGAAGCGTCATACAGTTGTTTATGAATTTCTTATTACTTGTTCATCAGTTTGGTTTGATTACCTATACTTCCTTAATCTTAATGATCGATACGTTTACTTTTTTCTCTGTCTCTGTAGTTTGGTTTGATTATTCTTCTTTAATCTCTTTAATAATCGATACGTTTACTTCTTTCTCTGTATCTGTAGGTATATTTTTTGTCCTATCGATATATTACTAAAATTTGTCTGCCGCATTGTTATTTTTTTTGTGATAGATTTTTTTTCTTGATTGGTAACTAGTTATTTTTTTTAAATATTAATGTTATGAAATAAAAAGTGCTAAAAACAGTTTGGTCCAAGACTTATCAGCTCCGATACAAGCATTTTTATTACGCCAATGTGTCGTTCTATACATATTTATAACATTATTATTTTTATGTTTTTTCAGAATATCATAAACTAGAATTTTGTTTGTCTAAGCCGAAACAATTATTTATCATCTTATAATTTTTTAATCGACTTAAAAAAAAGTTTCTCAATTCGACTGTCTGTGTTTTTGTATGTATGTTACACGATTACTCCGCAAATTATGAACCGAATTCAATGACTATTTATTTGTTTGGTAAACTATACTTTAGAGGTAGTTTTATTAAATTTTTATAAAAATCGCCAGAGTCGTTTTTAAAAAATCAACAATAATGTTAATAACTAGGTACATCGATGATACCTACATCGATCTGTGAAAACTATTTGAATTCTCTACACGGTCTAAACAACGGTTGACATCGGTTGTGTAATTCTTGGCAAAAAATAATAATTAGTAAATCTCGCTTCCAATCGCACCACTCCCCTTTCTCAACGCAATCCCACGCCATTATTAACCCTTTCAAGGAGTCACAATCACAATTTGCGGTTGTTTGTCAAGCGGCGCGTTAACTCCAAACATCACGTTAACTGTCGTTTTAAAGATTTTCGGTTTAATATTGGCGGTGTTTAGCTGCGGTTACTTTATGATGGTAATCGGCTCGAGAAACTCTTGTTTGCGGCGATTATACAATGCCGTTAACGATCGCGGTGGCGGGTTCTCTCTCACGGGTTAGTGCTCTATGATTACAAAGGAAGTTGTGTCTTTGCGAAGTGATATGCTGTTGTCGTTATTTAGCTGTAGTCAGAATCAAAGATCAGAGAACAAGGTCCAGATTATTCCTTATCCTGTGCAAGTGTGCAGATATTTAATTTTGCCGAATTGACTCAATAATAAATGAGTATTAGGGTACCAACAGGTGAAATGAGATTCCATCTTTGGTAACTCACTTTGCTACTAGATTTTTTATTAGATTAATTCACATGTTCTTGTCTACCTAATTTAAAAATATTTATTTATTATCTATTAAATATTTTTAGGCATACGAGCTCTAGCAGTCTCACGTGGTTTGTCAAGTTATAAAAAGTATTACTGTACTCTACTGTACCAGCCTTTTTAATAGTCCACTGCAGGACGTAGGCCTACCCACGAAGGGTGATTGGGCTATATCCACCACGCTGGCCCAGTGCGGGTTGGTGGATTCACATACGCCATTGAATTTCTTCTACGGACGTATGTAGGTTTCCTCACGATGTTTTACTTCACCGAAAAGCCAAAATGTGAAATTCCGTACATAAGTTCCAAAGAAACTCATTGGTACGGGATCGGGTTTGAACCCACGACCTCACGATTGCAGGTCGGGTGTAACTACCACTAGACCACCACGGCTTAAGAAAAAAAAGACAAAAAAAATAAGTATTAGTTTCTTGTCAATAACAAATATTGTAACAAATATACTTGTCAATAACAAATATTGTAACAAATATACATGTCAAAAACAAATATTTGCTGTTCGTTACGCGTAGGTAATGCTAGCACGGATAAACTAGTTTTGTAAGGAGCCACAAAATTCACTACACAATTAAATATTATTTAAAACATTACTCCAAAATCAGAAGCATTAATTAGAAAATAATATACCTCTTATAGAAGCAAGATTCTGCAAAGTTTAATCAAAAAAGAATTAAATTAATCATTCGTACAAAATCAAAGCACAAAGATGAATAATGAAATCGTACTGTATACCTTATTCATTGACCTTCCAAAATTAACAGAGATAACACTCACAAAGGATCCGTTGAAAGGTGCCCCTTTCAATGATTTCGCCACTCTTTAATCTAACATCGAAACAAAACTGGGATCGTAACAGGATTGTCTGAGCGTTCATTTACTTAGCAAATTATTCTTTGTACAGAACGGAACCTTTGAATCCATTAATTCCCTGATGGGGTCACAAAGAGGTGGTACGAATTAAAATAATGTATTCTACGACTTCAATAGGGTTCCCTTCGTCCGGTGTTATTACAAGAATAATGTATTTAAATCAGAGTCTGCTTTCAGATGAAGATGGCTTTGAGTCTGTCGAATAAGTGATCACGTACAGTGCCATTAGGATGTGTTTTATGTGTAAATTATAGAGTACCATTTTTGAGCGTGCTCGGGTCGGAAGCTGGACTCGAGAACAATTTGAGTTCGTTAGAAAAGTTGCAATATGAATTGTGTATGAAACGTTTCATTGCTGAACGAGAAGCTCCATTCCGAACGGCTGCTAGGTTGACTGTTTTTTACAAGTTATATACGATGCTACCGTTATCGTTATCTCAACTGTCTGTTCACGGCTTGATACATATTTCCTACAAGAACCATTACAAATGTCTTGCATAATTCCTACAGACTAGGTCGTGTATCATCTAGGTGGGTGACATTTATTAATACGCCAAAATTTTATAACTCTATAGTTTCATTGTTGTCTAGGATATTATTCAATTTCTTTTTAGGGTTCCGTACCTCAAAAGGAAAAAACGGAACCCTTATAAGATTACTTTGTTGTCCGTCTGTCCGTTTGTGTGTATGTCAAGACTCTTTATCTCGGGAAGGCGTAAAGATATCGAGTTGAAATTTAAATTGTATACGTATATTTATGGTCTCTTGCAGTTGCGTTAAAGACAAACTTCTCAGTTATCGTTTAGAAAAGTTACAGCCGTAAAAAACCGCATATTTCGACACTCACAAAAATCAAAACCTACAGGGTACTTTCCGTTGACATAGAACTATGAAATTGGCGAGAAGCATTGTCTTAGAGTACACATACAGGCATAAATCTGAAAATTGTACTTGTTTTTTAAATCACTAAAAAAATAGGGCCTCAAATTTCACAGAATATGGGTTCAAAATTCAAAGTGAGTAAATCGTATCATGTAAGGTATCATATAAAAGAACTTCATTAGCAAATGCTAAAACAGGTTTTTAATTATTTTTACAATGCGTAATTTTCGATGTACGACGAGAAAAGTGAAAAAAAAAACTTTTTTGTCGATGGTTATAGTAGGTACCTATAGAGATTTTAACAATTCTTACGGAACCCTCGATGTGCGAGCCTTAGTCCGGTTTATTTTTATTAGATTAATATATGTATTATGTACGCATCTAGTTTTATAATAATTGTAAATACTGACAGAGGCAAACCGAACACGGCCGGCAAATTAATCCCGACCAAAAGGGGTTTGGGAAACTACCCCACGCCAGCAGATAATTTAGAATATGATCACCCCATCGTCGAATATTTCGGAACAAACATTTCGATGTATTTATTCTGGTGTTTATTTTGAAGCGTAATATGTCGTGTTCCACTTTGATGTCGTGAAATCGCTTCTGTTCTTTGTCAGACGCCCAAGGATTTACATCTATTACTATGGTCGTTTAATTCTGAGTTTTACTGCTATCTATTTTCGATATAGTTTCGTTTGTAATGTGATATGGGGTTGTTGCGTTTCCGAATTGGGTGTTGTTGGTATGGAATTATTGCGTATGGTTGGTTGGATATGTTTGGCAGTATGAATGGTTCATTATATGGGGATACTTTGAACGGCAGATAATGTTTGCGATGTAAACCATTGTTTATGATTTGGACAATTGTTTGTGTAGCGATGTCAAAGGATGTGCACTTGTTTGCTTTGAGATAAAAGGGGAGTAATGCAAACATGTGACGAATAAATTAGTTGGTACTGTTCATACGATTCCGATTGAAGACGTTGGTAGTTAATTGATGCAAATGTTACTTTTTAGTCACAAAATTCATCATCATTGGCTGAGCTTTTGTAGCCGTTGTTTTTGTACATAAACATTTCTGGTAGAAATTCGCGTGAAACATATTTATTTTTCAAATAACATAACTTGTTTTATAAATTATTTTAACGTAATTTTACATTTATCAAACATTTCTGCAAACAAAATTCACGGAAATAAAAAACGTTTATAACGTTTTGTCGATAGAGAGTCAGGCCCCTGGTTTGATATCTTTTAGGTAACTTTTACTGACGTTCAAGTTACCTTTGATTTGTGACTTCCGTTTGATAACGCAATATTTAAAAGGTTTTGCGGTTTTAATTAAATGTATCTTCCATTGCGCATGGTCAAAATAATTAAATAACACCTGCAAATATATTCAGTAAAAGGAAGAATACTTATAAGAAATATTTTAACAATATTCGTTTTATTCTTTCTACATCGTTAAGATATAACTATGATACGAACAGACTTAAGCATTTATAAATGGTAAAAATAAAATATATATGTCAATTAATACTTATTAACTTTTGTGAGAGAAATAATGACAAAGATGATAAAACAAATAAACAATAGCCTGAATTGAATCTCATGTTTCTTTTCCATTATTCTCATTATTATAAAAGTTGACATAACATAATAAACCCAATGACATCTGAAAATATGTAATACTGTAATTACATTATCTAAATAAAAAAAACAGGAATCATTTTCCCTTATACTAACTTCAACAACGCTGCGCCACTAGAGAAAAAACTAGGTATAGTAATAGTAATATACACTTAAATAAAGCTGTTCCAAATAATTGAATAGCTACTTAAGTAAGAAAACTGAAAAAATGTAAAACAAATTACAATCATGAAGGGGAGTTTCCGCCACTCGAGTGCTAAATAGCCCCAAGCTCTATTGCACAACGTAACTGTAAAGTACAGACTCTACCACAACCAGAGCGAAGAGATGCACTGAGCTGGGCATAAGGTTGTAGTCTGTAAGACAACTGCAGAAATATCATATTTGCGTAGCGTAAAATAACACAGTTTCGCTTCGCTCACCACTTTGTTTCTCACTAAGCGAATATAGTATTTATGTGAAAGACACTCCGTTCCGCTTTGCTGGAATCAAGGCCTAAAATGGTAAAATAGGGAAATAGTTGAACAATTTAAACGTGAAATTGGTGGTTTTCAGCTGAAGAGTTATTAAAGAACCGAGAAAATAGATGTTACTCTAGCTTGGTATTATTTTTTGTTTCGGACAAGACTTCGTGAAATTAGAAAAGAAAATTTTGTACTAGTTTACAATTTTTACTAATTTTTATAGTTTTTTTTTGTTCAAATCTCCTCTCCTGTCCGTAGTAACAATGTTTAATATTGACATTTTTAAGTTCACGATTTCACAATGATTTTTTCGTTTTCGGCAGTAACTGGCTTACGGGAGCGTTTATTAATGATTTGTCAATTTATCAGTTGTAGTACTTATTGTTTTGATAAAAATTATTGAAACTAACAATACGTCGTTTTCTCCCTCTTTTTAACCATTTTCATGTTTCTCTTATATTCGTGCAGCAAAGATGCAACAATTAGGGCGTATACAGACGGTATCTCGGCTATTTTCCCTAAACAAGAGGGGCTGATGAGAGAGCCCATTGTGTACACGTCCTTAGGTCAGGGAATGAACGATTTGAGTGACGCAAGTTTCTATTGAACGTACCTATATATATATATTTATTTTTTTTTTACCTATATTTGTTTGTATGCAAATGTTCACTTTATTAATAACATTTTGTTACAAGTCAATGAAATAAATACTGTGCCTATATACGAGTACGTATTGCAAAAAAATAAAAAAAAACACTTGAACTAAAAAAATGAGTATGTATAGATGACGATGAAAACCCTAATCTAAAAGCCCACTACCAGCGGGCACAGTTCCCAAAATGCTGGCCCCATTGCCACGTTGGATAGCAATACTGATCCTTTGGGCAAAATAGAGGCCAGCATTTTGGTCACGTGTTGCGTCGACCAGGCGTGATGAAAGATCAAAATTGTTTGTACAATATCAAAATTACTAAAAAAAGTTTATCCAGGCCAAAACACAAAAATACCTAATTAAACTTAAGTTAAGATGATTGCTTAAATCATTAAGTATTTTAACAATGGTCATAAATATGTAACACAATATGTAATTAAAAATAAAATTACATGAACATGTTAAATACACAGAACTGATAAAGTCTTTCAACGGAAACCACGGACTGACAAACGAAGCGTAAGATAAAAAATAATTAATAGGCATAAACCACAAGAATACGTAGATCCGTAAACTAAAGAGTAAGTAAACAACGTTACGATGGGTACAAGGGGTTTCCAACCGGGATCATTGGAGATTTATCTATATACTTCGGGTAGGTATGAAATAATAAAAGTCCTGCAGGGGACATCGTAGGGCTTAAATTCCTCACACCTAGTGAGGAATAAAACACTATTATAAATAGCTATAGTAATTTAGATCTATACACGGCTATGCCATGCGAGGTCGCGGTAGCCCAAATATTCGGAGAAAATTGGCTACGACGAAGAAAATTTGCTATTGGAAGCAAACTCAAAATCTAACTCGAAATCTACGTTTTATATCTTCCTCTACGTCTATTGTATATATCCTGTCCAAAAATTGGTACACCTTATGAAAGAACAAGATAATTTTTTGCAAAAATTAGCATGACCGACTTCACCCGTGTACATATTTCGCACGGATCGATGTAGCATTTTTCACATTATTGTTGATTTATCAAAAAGGGCTCAGCTGATTTCGATAAAATTTAAATGGGACTAATTTCGAAGTATACTCTTTCCAATAAAAAAGAATTATTGAAATCGGACCAGTATGAAAAAAGTTAAGCGTGGTTATACAGAAAAAATATATATACACATAAATACGCGTCGAATTGTATACCTCCTCCGGTGGTTCGACGGACAACAAAAAAGGAAGCGACAAAAACCAATAAAAACTTATTATTTCGATTAACGGTAAACAATAACTTGGTAAAAAAAATAACTTGGTCATATTATCTATTAACACTGGACGTGTTACTGTTAAAATAGAATAGTAGACGTCCTACCGTCCTAGGACTGATGATGACGGTTCAGTTATTCTTGGCATCGAATACATGTCTGTAAAGAGTAACCTACACACGTAGAGCTAAAGATTCTCCGACTACCTCCAAAACCCAAATCATTTGTAGAACAAAGGGCCCGTCGGCTGATTGACGCATTGTTCCGTCGTATTAAGTATTGTTTGCTGCAACATAATCATAATGTCGTCTAGCTCAGGGGTCGTTGCTAGCAAGCCGGGGAAGGTTGGTGTGGAAAAGACTTCTAATAAATGAAATAGAAATGTTCCCCGTAGTTCTGTGATAACTAGAAAAGTCTATTTTTACTTTATAATGATGACGTTTAGCCAGAGCTAGTTGTTGCTAGCAAGCCGGAGAAGGCTGGTGTGGAAAAGACTTCTAATAAAGAGAATAGAACTGGACCCAGTAGTTTTTTCATTACTAGAAAAGTCAAATTTTATATAATTATAATGTCGTCTATCCTAGGGGTTGTTGCTAGCAAGTCTAGTAACGTTAGTGTAGAGAGATTTTTAATAAATGAAACGATAATGGAATAGAAAGATTAGGTCGAATCAGCAGTGTTTCATTACTAGAAAATCATTTTCTTTACTTCTCACTAGTATTAAAAAAATACAGGAAGCATTAAGTAATTTAAACCAATATTTTACAAAAAATACAGCGTTTGTATTTGAATGGTAAGATTATACTATATTTGATAGATAAAACTACGTAAATCTACTTTTACTTCAAGTAGATTAATTCCTATTCATTGCTCTTTTTTTTTTTAATTCAGTATCATGGTTAGGTTAGGTTAATTGTAGCTTTGCTAAACACAAAGAGTGTAGAGAGTTCAGAAGTATATAAACTTATTTTTATGAACAATTTTTATGAGATCAACATCAGCTGTTTAATTTTTAAAGGGAAAAACGCTTTATTCACTACTTACATCAAAATATTATACTACCACAAAATAAAAAGCAGTTGCTTTATCCATAGACCCTTGAAGTAATACCTAAAGAAGATTCAAATGCTCAAGCCTACTACCATTAGCTGTTTGTAAGAATAAGAATTAAAATTTATTAATCATTGCATTACATTTAACCTTACTGCTAAACATAAATCATACAAAAGAAACAAGAATTTAACTAACTTATGTATAAAATTATTTAATTTCCTACATCTAAGTTTATTTATGTAATATATTTTATATACTAAGATAATGAATTTTACACAAAGTCAACCTTAAAATCTAAACACACAACCCAACACCGACTGTACCTGGCGCAAAAGAGCCCAAAATGCTAGCCGCATTACCTCGCTGGATGGCGATGGCTAACCTTTGCGCCAAGTACGAGCCGGAGCGGGAGTCATTAGTCTTCTCCCTTAGCCTGCGCCCAATTTCTCCAATAAAAACTTTAGCTTCACTACCCCATCCATGTATAAAATTAAGTATATTGATGTTCTAATATTGTGTTTTGTTTTTAATTACTGTAGCAATATTGTGTATTTAAGAAAAATATCTTTACTTTTGCACCATACCCGTAGTGGGTTGGCGTTCGAGTGCTCCCGTCGGGTAATTTCCCCCATTGTCAGTCACAAGAAAATGTGCAACAAAGCTTTATTTTGACTAGAAGCGCCTTTTATTTGAACTAGGTTTTACCTCATTTAACTAGAGATAATTTTGATTAATTGAAAAGTTCATTTCTTTTGATTTGAAACATTAGGAGCAGCAAACGGGTTATTTTTTTATACGACTTATGATTCATAATTAATTATAATGCAATTGCATTGTAAGTTTGAAGTTTCTATGTTTAGCGGTTTGCGCTGTTGGCCATCTGTCAGTCAGTCATTCACACTGGAGTTGTAAAAAAATAAATATAGAGAGACATAAAAACGAAAATATAACCCACATAAAATAAAAAAATATGCGAACCACTTTACTTTCTATAATAGAAACAAATCTTTGATCAATTATTGCATCCCAAAAATAATGATAAAGTACCTATTAAGTTTTTACATCAGTTTATTGACACGCTATTAGATTAAATACGGCAAAAAATTAATTGAGTCGTTGTTTGTTTCTTTATAATTTAGAACCTGTATTTAGGTACAGACAAAAAGATTAATAGATTATTTTATTATTGAGTACAAAAATATGCAATATAGAAAAATAGAGTATAAAAGATGCAAGATTAAATGTATTATTGAATCAAAATGCGAACATTTGAATACAAACCCGTATTTTTATTTTTTGTCAGTAGGTATTTAATACAAATTTGAGATATAATCTCAGACAACTCATCATTTAAGTAGGCTTTTCTTAATATCCTGTCAAAAAATGACATCAAAAAACGTATTAAGGAGATAAAACAAGTTACGAAATAAAGTAAAGTGGAGATCAAAAAGATCGAAAAGTGGTTTGCTATTATGGACACCATCCCAATAGATTACTGGTGACAAATTGTGCCGCCATACATTTCTAATCTAATTTCTTGTTTTGACGTCCACCAAAATGTTTATACTATAACTTTCAAGAATAAAACTAATGGTTGGTTTCTTAGTTTAATTTTGGTGGAATGAATTTATTTAATAATTATTATTAAGGGTCTGTAATACGTAGAGCAAAAGCCTCTTTGCCCTTTTTTCATCTGCCGTGCAAAAATAAATACGTATCTGTGTAAAAATATGTTTTTCATCACATTTATTCGAAAAGGACTACTTGGTTCGCCTTTAAGTGCGCCCTAAGGAGGTGTATTCTATAAGGAACTTATAAGTGCGACAGAATTATCTTTGGCGCGCACTTTTTGAATTTGGAACAAATAAGTGCGACAGAATTATCTTTGGCGCGCACTTTTTGAATTTGGAACAAATAAGTGCGACAGAATTATCTTTGCCGCGCACTTTTTGAATGTGGAAATGTTAATGTTCAGCGCCAAGAAAATGAATGAAAGGAATGTAAATATAAGTTTTCATTTGTTTTATCATTAGATACCATTTAATTTCAATTTAGTTCTTACTCTACGTTGTATTAAATAATAATATTATAGTATAATATAAGGCGCCTTTTATTTTCTCATAGAGGTGATGAAAAGTAGAGTGTATCACTCGGGCGCAAAATATATTTTTGGCTCGGGCGACGTACTTTGAATCCCTCGCTACGTTCAGGATTCTGCTAAAGAATCCCTCACTTCGCTCTGGATTCAAAAAAGCGCCCTCGTCGTAAGAATATTATTTTGCTCCCATATGGTGCAATTTACTACTTAATAATTTTTGTAAGTAAACATTTTTTAATTTACCTATATCCATATCCTTGGGCATGTATTACAGCTACTCTAACTTTGTATTCAATGTCATATCTAGTGTTCTCTATTCCCGTGTAACTAGATATTTGTTGCTATATTTTTCTAAGTACTGATGGGGAGTTTTGTAATTTAACTTCGATAATTCCAACGCCCTTCGCTTCAGTAAATGAAGCCAATTGTGCGAATGCAGTGCTGTTTTGACATGTCATTTCATAAAAGAAAATTGTTGTACTGAAACCTCAAAGAAATTGTGCTTCCGTGCCTAATTTATCTTTTTGTTGATTTTCTTTTATAACATTAGGGTGCGTTATTTCTGCATCTATGTAGATATTAAAATTGCTTGAAATAGTCTGTTTCTGCATTTTTTTTTCGTACAAAAACACGAATGGGCAGCGGACTCTTAATTATAGTAATCCATTGGCCACTCTTAAAACACAGTCATTGGAACTGATCAGTTAAATTTCTCATATACAAGACTTGGTTAAAGCCAATCGCGGTGGTAGAGTTCAACTTGTCTACTGCTATGTACACCGGCACATTGTCGGGACGTCTGTAGCATTGTTGGATGTTGGATGTCTACTCCAACCAAATCGGGAGTCGATAACTATGCTACAGGCGTCCCGACAATGTGTCGACGTGCATGATCGTGATGGTTTGACTTCATCTGTCCGAAGCAAAAGATCGCTCAAAATATAAGAAAAAAATAGCCTCCGTGCTCTAATTTCATAGAATGCAACGGTCTGATTTTATTGTAAATAAACTTATTATGGAAAACGAATAATCCACTTACTGGTCCAGAAGAACGTTGGATTTTTCCAATGGAACGGGAAAATGTTTTCTCTCATCGAATTACTGTCGCTTCACAATATTTTGTATTTAATTTTTATTTTTCATTGTGAACAGCGAAGACTTGTTACGGTGATTTGATTTGCTTATTGAAATTCTTTTCCTTTCTATAGAGTAGGGCAATTTTGTTTTATTGAAAGCTGTTTAGGTGTTTCGTTTATTTCAACAAATATATTTCTAAATGTCTAAATATTGTAAATGTAATTCCATTAATCTTAATGTACCTACCTACTTACATTTCACAACTTGAAGATGCACAAATTCAAATAAGTAGTTCAACGTACCAAATTGATGTTTATAATGCATTTAATTTTTTTTTAACTAAGTTTTTTCAATGTTACTTATACTTTCCACCATAACGGTTATTGTTTGCAAAGATTTATAACTAAATATTGTCTTCAAAATTAAATTGAGAATGTCACTAATAGCAATTAACATTTAGTTTAACATGAATGCTTGTACTGTACCAGCCTTTTTAATAGTCCACTGCAGGACGTAGGCCTACCCACGAAGGGTGATTGGGCCATATCCACCACGCTGGCCCAGTGCGGGTTGGTGGATTCACATACGCCATCGAATTTCTTCTACGGACGTATGCAGGTTGCCTCACGATGTTTTCCTTCACCGAAAAGCCAGTGGTGTGAAATTACGTACATAAATTCCAAGGAATTCTTTGGTACGGGTCCGGGATTTGAACCCACGACCTCACAATTGCAAGGCGGGTGTCATTACCACTAGGCCACCACGGCTCCTGAATGCTTGTGCCATACTCCAAATATTAAACACACAACTGAAAATGCTTAACACACCAATAAGTTTTTCTTTGATAAAAAAAGTTTACTCGTAGTCACACTGGTGTAACAAAGCGGTGTAACCACGAGTCTGGACCCGTACCTACATGGTTATTTGCATAGGGTATATATATACTAAGCCGGAAGCGGCTGATTCGGACCATTATTAAGCACAACGTTCATTTCGACGGTCTAAATCTCCTTTTGGCGTATCACTCCTTTTCTGAACAACTCTGCACCTATATATTATCTACTTGTTCCCCATTTTGCTAATACTTATCACCAGCTCAGTAGGCATGATGACTATAGATATAATATCTAGATATAATTGGTCCGTCAAATAGACTTACCAAAAAAATAGGCATGCATTTTTTATATTGTCAATTAAATAAAAACTGGTGAAGATATAGCCCGCTAAAGTTCCGCGTGACGTCACAAGTGCCATACAAATGTATAGACTTCTGTAAGAGAGGTGACGTCACGACCCCCACTCCCAAACTTTGACAAGGTTTATCTTTGTCATTTGTTGTGTGATTGACAAAAGAAAAAATACGTGTCCAATATTTTTTGATAATCTAACTTAGGAACTAATTATAATAATGATTTTTTTTACTTAGTTATCATGCGATATAGCCGTGGTAGTCGAGAGGTAGTGACACCCGCCTTACAATCGTGAGGTCGTGGGTTCGAATCCCCAGTCCCGTACCAATGAGTTATTTGGAATTTATGTACGGAATTTCACACCACTGGCTTTTCGGTGAAGGAAAACATCGTGCGGCAACCTGCGTACGTCCGTAGAAGAAATTCGATGGCGTATGTGAATCCACCAACCCGCACTGGGCCAGCGTGGTGGATATGGCCCAATCAGCCTTCGTGGGTAGGCCTACGTCCTGCGGTGGACTATTAAAAAGGCTGGTACAGATAAAGTACATCATGCGAATCGCATACTTATCATACTTCCCTAGACTAACACAGATCTTCAAAGCTCGTGTTGCTAATACTCGATATCGTGATCATTTATGCATAGCTACGAGTATAGTCTATAGATTCAAAATAGAGTCCCGGGTATGATATACAAATCGATATACTTCGTCATGCTGAAGATCGGCTTAGAAACCTTAACCGTTTATCTAAGACGGGGCGTCAGCAATTTCCTTCTCCTGATAGATTGGAACTAGGCATTCGTTAGAATTACTTGGACCGTCCGACGATTAATTTATAGACGGATGTACGTGTTAATATCTCGTATAAATTAAAACCCGGGGACGGACATCTTAGGAATTTACACGAGTAGTGAATTCGATCTGTAACTTGTATTGAATGTCAATTATATGTATCTATTCTGATCTAAGTTTGTTGCAAGCTTTTAAAATTAGCTAATATATTGTTTATGGATACTGTGGATACAGCTGTTTTATCGTTTGCTAAGTATTAGATGTTTCGTGAACTTTCAATACAGATTTCTTGTAAATTTTAGCTCGATCAAATCCGATTTAGTTCAAATTTGTTTGATTGAAATAATAATTACCTTACCTACTTAAATTGACTAAATTGCGAAATATGTATAATAACTTTGAAATGTGTTCTGTATTTACATAATTACTTTATTTTGATTGCGTCTAGGTCAAAAATATGGTAGGGAGAATTGTTAGCTCGACTCTTTTACAAAATTTTCCTTTCCCTCTTAATTTGAGTAAGAATGAACGAACTTTACAACGCGGTCACATTAACTAGACGCTTAACCACGTGACGTTATTTTGGCGCTCATGTACGTTGTGCAAAAAAAACCGGCCAAGTGCACGAAAGGTTCCAAACCCTCTTCTATAAAAGATAAGTTTCTACCTATTTATTAAGATCGAGTAAAAATTGGTTAAAAAGTAATGCGATGCGTCGAGTTAATGTGACCGCGTTGTAGTTCTCATTATTGCCAACATTTTTGTTTCATGATTTCTATTTTCCGTTATTAAAAAAACATCTGTCACGAAATCTAAAACAAAACGATTCAGGTTGGTAGGGGAGGTGCGTCGGTATTAGCGACACCAATTTGCCTTCGATTTCGTTAAGCATTGTTTCGTCCCCTACATTTCTAAAATTGAAATCAGCTGTGCCCCATTTAACACCAACTTACGTTTTGACGTGTTGAAAAGTGCGCAGTTATTTAATTTTACTATTAGGTTATAACTTAAATTTATTTTCGAGTTATTTTATTTTTGCGGATAAGTCTGTTTTTGATCATTTTTGTGGCCGAAGATGAAGCACGCAGACTTAGAAGATACTTCAATCTTACTATGAAAAACTTTAAATTAGGTATATATGTCAGGAAACAGGAAAGCAGGTAGACCATTATATAATTTCAAAGTATAGAAATAAATAAAATAAAATAGCATATATTAAAAAAAAAAAAAAAAAAAACCCATAAAAATAACATAAGATTAACAAAAGTATTTAAAGCATCAGTTTATGTACATTAAGCTATACAGGTACTTTATTTATTTATAATTTTTAGGGCACCCATGTCTGAGTGCCCTAAAAATGGGCAAAAGGCTGTGCTGCTCGCGTCCAGCCCCCCTACCGCCTAAAGCAATAGCAATCGTAATAGCAATCGTTTATGACTTCATTTTAGTAATTTGGCACCGGCTATGTGACGTTAGCCATCAAAGTTGTTCATTCAACGATTGCTTTCGCAATCCGCGCAAAGCAATTGATGGCTAACGTCACATAGGCGGTGCCAAATGACTAAAATGAAGTCATAAACGATTGCTATTGCTTAGGCGGTAGGGGGGCAGGTCTCTCCTGCGACCTCTACGATGTCGTCGCACCACCTTCTCCGGGGTCGTCTATGACGACTGTGAACACGAGGCGAGTCATTGCGCTGATATACATACAGGGTCATAGATATTAAACGCAAAACCTTTTAAGGGCAGGTCTAGTATATCTAGACAAACAACTTTTGTACTACGACTTTTGAAAATTCGCAAAAAAATCGCTTCTCCATTCACTTTGCCGCGAGTTGATGAACTTTTTGTATGAAAAAGCTGATTTTTTCTTCGTTATTTTCCAAAAGTCCTAAAACAAAAGTTGTTTGTCTAGATGTACTACACCTGCCCTTAAAAGGTACATATGACCCTGAATAAGCTGCGCGAGCTTGTGCTGTGCAACTTCAGAGATACCATTAAGTTAGATTTGGCGTATAATTTTTGTTTGTTGTGTGCTTTACCTACCTAATACAAAGGCGCTATAAGTGTAGGGTTTTCAAACCTTGGGATCATACTTCATTCGTTTTTAACATTTTTTATTTTATTATACAAGAATCTTAAATATAGAACAAAAATAAACATCTGTATTGACATGTCAATTTTCGCGCCAATTCGCCATATTGTTCCCGCCGCCGCGTGACGTCATTGTGTTAGTAATGAAAAGGAAATTAATAGTTACGATCCAAATATCTTACATAACTAAAATAACCTTTATTTGTACAGTGATAAAGCTAAAATTTGCGAAGTTTGGACTAGTAAAGTTGACAAGTAAGAAACTATTGAAGATAGATGTGAAATAAATCGGAAAACCGAATGATTCGATGTTGCGGGAGTTTTATCGGATATTCGATTGTTTATTCGATTTTTACTACACTTGGCTCGAAATTTAATTGCAATCTTGTATAGATTCTTCAAATCGAATCATAATAACCGACGTGAAAATTGGAAGTTATTTTAAAACGGGGTGCATTTTCTTACTTTCTCAAATGGTGCATCCCTTTGTCTAGACAAGGGCGCCTAACTTGATTCGGAATCTTCCTGTGTCTACTGTTTTGTTACTGTGTTTATGTTGGTGGCTCTGTTAACCTAATATTTGACGTTTGAAAATCGATTTTTGGTGCAAGGATGATTGAACTAGGTCAGTATTAAATTTCATACAAACGATAAAAAGTATACAATAATTATTTTGTGCCAAAAATAGCATGACCGACTTCACCCGGGTACAGAATCATTACATAGTATAAAACAAAGTCGCTTTCGGCTCTCTGTCCCCATATATGCTTATATCTTTAAAACTACGCAACGGATTTTGATGCAGTTTATTTTAATAGATAGAATAATTCAAGAGAAATGTTTATATGTATAATACACCTGTTCAAAGCCGGGGCGCATCGCTAGAACGCAAATATTATGCACGGATCGATGTAGCATTTTTTACATTATTGATGATTTATCAAAAATGGCTCAGCCGATTCCGATAAAATTTAAATGGGACCAATTTCAAAGTATATTTTTTCCAATAAAGAAAGAATTATTGAAATCGGACTACTATAAAAAAAGTTATGCGTGATTATACATAAAAAAAAATATATACGCGTCGAATTGTATACCTCCTCCGGTGGTTCGTCGGTCAAAAAGTACAATAATTTTGATCGTAATGTACAAAATCAAAAATACAAACAAAGTAAAACAGATTGATTTAATTAAAACAGGGTGGCGCCAGGTGCAAGCTATAAGGTCTCTACATCCAGCACTGGCCATCTTATAACTGATATAATATACCGTTTAAAATTGTACAACGCAACTTTCGCATTTTAAAGCTTCCATTTCATTTGCAATGGATATATGTGAGTTCTGGTGGAATCTTGCAAGTTAAATTTGACCAACTTCCTGGTTTCTGATTCAGCTGAAATTTTGCACGCATATGCCATGATAATGCAATACCATTTTACCTTGGAGCTGATATGATGATGGAGTCGGAAGGTGACCATAGGAACTCCTGTACTAAACAAGAACGATTTACGTTTTACTGTGTTTTTAAGTGATAAGTAGAAGTTTGTAGAAACTAAATAAATGTATTTATTTAAGATAGCCCCGTCGTCGTGTTTGGGCTCGTTTTACTTGTCTCGGCTAGCACTTTGCTGCTACATGATATCCAGGATCTCAAAAGCTTGTATTTTAAAAAAGTTATACTTTTATCATAATTCATTTCTTTACATTTTAATACAAGTGAATATAGTTATTTGATGTCAAGTCTTACAGGGAAGTGTAGGCACTGGAGGACCACAAGACGTGGAAGTTGATAAATTAAATATCTGCGCCTTCGAGCAAATATCTACAGAGCCACAGTCCCTAAGTGAAAGTAGTAAATAAATGTCCGAGTGCCATCATACATACCGACTTAGATATTTACATTAAATAATTCACAATGACCCGTTTTCTTGAATCTCGACGTTATGTCACCTAATTAGTGTTTGTAACCGAGCACTTTCGCATCGCGCGGCGTTGTAGTCGGCTTGCAATCGCCTTACGACTAACTAAAAAGCCTGCCCACTACGTAGCTTGGGCAAGGTTTTGGCTCGGACACTTTTTTTGCACGATTGTGACTCTATAGATATTTGCTCGAAGATCCGCGCTCTTAAATTCTGAATGAATAGTTGTATATTCACTTTTATTAAATACATAAAAAATACAACCATTAAACCTCTTCTGTCCGCTGAAGTCAAAGCTAATAATGATCCTAGAGACTGCAGAAACTTTTATTTACTTGCAAGATGATCAAACTTTACAGACGCAAATTTTCAACTCAAATATTGTGTTATAGTTACAAAGGTGTATTAAAATATTCAATCAGTGGAAGACATTTAAATTAGTATTTAATATAATATCAGTTAAAAGACTAAAATTATTTTTTTTATAAAACGAGTCTTTCATGATTGTTTTATGATAAGTTTGGCAGGTATAAGTTATGAAAAAATTGTAATATTTTATACTCGCAAGTTGGTACTTTGTTTTTGTAATATCTTTTCTTTCAATGTCGTTTATGACTTTTTAGCTGTTGTAATACCATATCAACTTTGGTTCTTGTAAATATTTGAATATTCTAAATGTTTGAATTTTCGTTTCCTATGTATATAGAGTACATAGAAAACGAAAATTCAAGCATTTAGAATATTTTAACTTTTTCATTAGACAATTTATGAGTGTGTTTGATCGCAATATTTAAAATAATAAATATTAGTATTAGAGACATCTTAAGCACAGTTTCTGACCCCAAACTAAACAAAACTTGTAATATGGACTGCCAGGAGACTAATGTACAAACATAATTATAGGAAAATTTATAACATTTTACGCACAGTTTCTGGCCCTAAACTAAGCTAACTTGTAATATGGACTGCGAGAGACTAATATACAAACATAATTATAGGAAAATTTATAACATTTTACGCACAGTTTTTGGCCCTAAACTAAGCAAAACTTATAATATGGACTGCCAGAGACTAATATACAAATATATGACTTGTAAATTTTAATTTGCAAATAAATAAGTATGAGTATAATTATAGGTAAATTCATAACATCTAACGCACAGTTTCTGGCCCCAAACTAAGCAAAACTTATAATATGGACTGCCAGAGACTAATATACAAATATATGACTTGTCAATTGTAATTTTCAATAAATAGGTATGAGTATAATTATAGGTAAATACATAACATCTAACGCACAGTTTCTGGCCCCAAACTAAGCAAAACTTAAAATATGGACTGCGAGAGACTAATATACCTAGGTACATATATAATTATAGGTAAATTCCGAAAAAATATTTATTATGGAAGCCGCTTTTTGACTTGATAAGAGTTAGTGTTAATCCGCGTTGAAATAAAATTATAATTTGTGAGCAAATCCTATAAGCTTGTCTGAGCACATACTGTAATACTGCAAAACTGTGTGTATAATCAAGCCAATTCGAACATCAGAAGACAAACACACTTCAAAGCAGACCTCGAGACGCTGAGATTCGTTTGTTGGCACAACCAATGAGGGCGTTCCAATTTCGCATATTTGAATTAATGTAGAGATACATTCGTATATGATTGTCTAGTACGTACCTACTGCTACACCTACACTGAATTTGTCTTTGCTAAGAACCAATATAGTCAAATTGTCTTTGAGAAAAGAATTTTGCATGTTTATTTCAATTTTGCAAATGTGAGTTAATGTAGGGATACATTCATATATGATTGTCTAGTACTTACCTAGCTGTAGCTCGGAACCGTGCCGCACTGCTATAGCAACCCGTCATTATCAAGCTATTAGCTCGTTATTGTATAATAGATTAAATAAAGAACTTAGTATTTACCCACTCCCCTCCTATAAATGTAAAATAAAATGTGTTGAATGGCTGTTATCACTATCTTATCAAGATACCGAGCACTTAATTACAGTTATAACTTGATTGCAATCACATACACACACACACGCGCGCGCACTCACATACACACACACACAATACACACACGCGTGCACACACAATATTCTAACAGCTATTGTTGTCTAAATTATGTAATCTTGATTATAGTTTTGTCTTTTATTCGTATTCAAATTTATAATGTTGTCTAAATTCTTTTCCCGGAGGTGGGCGATGCTGCCCGCGACACAGTCTTTCTGACTACTGCAGGTAGTATCGTTCCATTGTTTAGAACTAAGTTTTTGTGCCAAATAAAGAATTTATTTATTTACTTACCTACTGCTGCTACTGTTACACCTACACTCAACTTGTCTTTGCTTTGTCAAATTGTCTTTGAGAAAAGCTACTGTTGCATGTTTATTTCAATTTTGCATATTTGAATTCATGTAGGGATACACTCATTTATGATTGTCTAGTACGTACCTACTGCTACACTTACACTCAATTCGTCTTTCCTAAGAACTGATACAGTCAGGTTGTCTCTGATAAAAGGACATATTTGAATTCATGTAGATACTACTATCTATTTACATAGGTTAGCCTACCTTTACACCTACACCTAATTTGTCTTTGCTAAGAACCAATACATTCATAAAAGCTGTTTTAGTATATTATACCTACTTATTTAACCAGCGAGTGACAAATTGCGTATTACGTATTGCAATACTTAATTATACTAAAGTACGATAGGCCATAGTTTGATGTTAATATTTACAAAAGAAATTATAGTAAATAACTGGACACAAAGTTTCTTTGAGACCACAACTTAGAATCCAAAATTTGTTATGACCACAAAATAAAAAGTAAACACGTATTTGCCAATCAAATAACTTAAAGGAGACGCAATGTTTACACACGGTTAAAGAATTCTCCGTCCATTCCAGAGGCATATTTGTCTGTTCGATTTCAAACCCAAATAGGACATAAGACAGGAAACATTAGAAAATCTAAATTTCTCACTCCGGCTCCTTGCATCACCAATTAGTCATCTCTTACAAAAATACTAACGCAAACGATATATTATACGTATAGGTGCGTGATATCCAATGACATTGGCGAAATACTTAGGGATGATTTATAATAGAGCGAGGCGAGCCCGGACGGGCCCCGTCCGGACGTCGTACGGGCCGCTACAAAAATGTATGGAACGTGCGTCGTACGAGCGTCGCGTCGTACGGGCTCCGTCGGGGCCCGTCCCGTGCCCACCCCGTCTTAATATAAATCATCCGGTAAAAAGATATACATTACAAACCTTCAGATATGTATATTGTATAGTATACAACGTACTTCTTTAATTTCCTTAAACATAATTATTTCAATATACAACCTGCATTGTCTAAATTTAGTGGTGTGAACCTGCCAACCCGCGACTAGGCCAACGGGGTTACTTTTCCCCAATCGCTCTTTGAGGTTAGGGATATTTTCAGCTAAGGCTGTTACAGTAAATATTTTCTGCCAACAATTTCAATTCAGAATACAAGAACAATACTGTTTCGAAAACCGTATTTTCTGAATTTGAATTGTTCTTCAACATGTAACCCAAGAATGAAGAATGATTACCATAATTATCATATTAGAACCAGCAGTAGCTAGTACTAAATGTGTCCAATTTAATTCAAGCATGGCACTTCCATTCCTATATAATTCTTCAAGTCCAAAGGAGGTGGTACTGCAATTAGTACAATTAGTAGAGCCCAATTAGGTGCTTTAACGAAGCAGGGTCTAACTAGTAACTAGTCAGGGTGTTTGGGTGACAAATACGTTTGACGTCTGACCCGAGATCTGTATCGGTGTTCGGATTGTTGATGTTTGTGTTCCGAGTTTTCCTATTGATCTGTTTGGAGACACAAATCTAATCTTCTAATGATTGAGACGTATCGGGTCTTGTACCTATCGCTTTCATTGGTAGAGGCTGGAAGTTGTTCATCCAATCAGAATAATTGGCATTTTCTTTCTTTGCATTGATTTTAATTTCACTAGTAAGTAAATTGCCGCAAGAATAGTTTTATGCCTCATACTTATAGCATTACTTTGATTCATATCATATTTCGCTAACATACTTTCCTCAAAATATTATTAATTCACAACTGTTTCATAACGTACTCACAGTTCTTTTTAATTGTTCACAGAAACATGTCATCTAAAAGAAAGTCGCCACCGTCGAAATTGCAAGAAGGTGCCGTCGAAACCGTGAAATCAGAACCGGGTCCGGCCACCCAAGACTTCGACCACCAGGAGTCAGACGAGACGGACCAGCAAAACTACTACAAGTTCTCCCCTAGTTCCTCAACCAGAACGTCGATCAGCGAAGAAGACACGTTCGAGGAAGAGCAGCCGACAAAGAAACAAAGATTCGATCAAACATTAGACATGACAAATAATCTTCTAGTCCCATCGTCGTTCCTAAGTCTTCATCAAGTGAATGACCTGCAGTCGCGGAGGCGGGGGTCTTCGGAATGCAGTAGTCCAGGCCCTGAAGCGAAAGTGTTGGGACTGTGCAACAACAACAACTCGTTGTTGAACCACAACAGTGCGTTGTCGCTGGCGCCGCCGCACAAGCGGTCTATGGACGACGTGTTGAAAAGACTGACGTCCAAAATGAACAATAGCACGATTAAAGAAGAGAAAAGGCCGACGCCATCAACGACGCCTGTGAAGCAAAACAAGTAAGTGCCTTTGACTTACTTATGTCATTACTCATTACTTCTCACCTGCGCTCCAATATTTTATTATTTAAATATTGCAGTTTAAATCATTTGCAGGCCTTGGCTGTCAGGTTCAGAAAAGCTCGCTATACTATGTAGAACTAACGAAATATGGACAATTTATTGGAGAAATGTTTAAGCGTCCACTTATTAGTGCAATACAACTCAGATTAAAATAAGTCAAATTGAACAAGTTCTAATAGTAAAAGACATCATCATAAATATATAATAAAAGACGTCATTATAAATTGTTTTTTGACCGACGAAACAACGGAGGTACCCAAGTCGACGCGTATATTTTTTTTTGCTTTTTTTATGTATAACCACTCATAACTTTTTAAAGAGTGGTACGATTTTGATAGTTCATTTTTATTGGAAAGGGTATACTCGTACTTTTAAATTTATCCCATTTAAAATTTATCGAAATCAGCTGAGCCATTTCTGATTAATCAACAATAATGTGAAAATTGCTACATCGATTCGTGCAATTTATTCGCGAAATCTCTACACGTTTGAAGTCGACCTACAAGTCCTACCAATAAATAAATATTGTATACAATTATTATTATATACTACGGGACTAATCGCGCACTAAAATTACGAGATAAATAAATACCTCCTCATCCCGAAGTTTCGGCCGAGTTGCATCGACCGTGGTCACGGGTCAGACATTTGTCTCGTAATTTTAGTGCGCGATTAGTCCCGTAGTATATAATAATAATGTGTTCAAATCGCGAAAGTTTAAAAACAACATGTTGTATACAATTCTTGATTTTCCACCTCAAACAAACATTGTATAATTACAATAATATTACTTATCATTGAGATTACCAGTTAATTAAATGTCACCTTTCCATTATTGGCAGTTTCCGATATGACATTATCAATGTTTTGTTTTAGACTGTTTACAAAGCCACGCGGAAATCATTACGCGACGTACTCGTAATATTAGTTTTATCTCCGCAATGTTATTGTAGAAAGATAACAATGTAGCGGTGTATGATTTCCGTTATATTCTTTATTTCAGTTGTCTTCAAGATAAATCAATGACTCTAATTAAAGAAAACGCCAATAAAATAAATCAAACAATACACCCCACATTTGGTCATAACTTTGCAAACAAATTATCAAGTTACTAGCTTTTGCCCACGGCTTTGCCCGCGTGGTATTTTATTTTTGTGCTGTCCCATGGGAACATTTTGTTTTTCTGGGATAAAAATTAGTCTACGTCACTCTCCGTTTTTCAAACTATGTCCGTGCCAAAAATCAAGTCAATCTGTTGCTCCGTTGCTGCGTGAAAGAGGAGCAAACCAACAAATTCACTTTCAAATTTTTATTATTAGCATAGACCAACCTCTTCCAAATTATATGATATTGCGTCAAAACTCAAAATATCATTCGGGCGAAGCCGCGGGTAAAAACTAGTTAGTTTTGAATTAAAAAAAATATCACTCATGTTGTCAAAGAAATATAAAGCGCTACTGACACAATATAAAGAGACAGTGTATAGTAAAGCTATCTAGTAGCCACTAACCACTGAACTATTCCTGCGTCGTCGTTTCACCAGAATTTAATTGGTCATATAATGGGCTATTAAAAACAATGTTAAAGAGACCACCGCGGTTCGCAATAAACGCTAAACATCAGTTTAAGGAGTTTTCTATGCTTTTATAGATTGCCCTTTTAGTGCTTTGTCAAAGGAGGAAATCATAAAATATTATGTACATACAAGTAGATTAGATGTAAGATAAGATTTTAACTGAAGCTACATTATAAGCTTTAACGTTGTATAATGACATGAAGATGTTATACTTTATAATCCTACTATACTACTAATATTATAAACGCGAAAGTGAGGATGGATGGATGGATGTATGGATGTTTGTTACTCTTTCACGCAAAAACTACTGAACGGATTGAGATGAAACTTTGCAATAATATAGCTTATATATCAGAATAACACATAGGCTATAAATTATAATGATATTGCGTCAAAATCATAATATCATGCGGGCGAAGCCGCGGGTATAAACTAGTAAAATCATATAAATATGAGAAAATTTACTTTGTCGTCTATAAATTGAATGAATATATTTAGGTACTCGGTTCAGATTTTATAAAGTAACGATGCAATAAGTGACAATATAGCCGATTATTTTTAACTGCCCGCGGTGTTACCCGCGTTAGCCTGAGATAAAAAGTAGCCTATGTGTTAATCCCAGGTCTAAGCTACTTCCATACCAAATTTCATCTATATCGGTTTAGCCGTTTGTTCGTGAAAGAGTAACAAACATCCATTCATATAAACTCACAAACTTTCGCGTTTATAATATTAGTAGGATTGTTAATGATAGCTTGAGAATATTCTACTAGCCTATGTAAATGTACTACATTTTATGCAATTTAAAAAAAGAAAATTTTCAAGTAAAGAACATTGAAGAATACTTTCATCTTTTTAAGTCTGTTTTACCATTAAAGAAACAGAAAAATAACAACTTAACGATCTTTCTATTTTTTAAGTCTAGGACATCATAAAAAGGTCATAACTGTGGCGATATATTAAACCATAACTAACCACATTAGCGTTTACGTTGGCCATTACGTTAACGCGCGTTTAAAAGCGCCTGCGCCAGTATTTATTGCCAATAATATTAATGCGTTAACTATTATAAGTTTTAATAAACACTGAGTGCATCTATAGATGATCATAGCAAAAATTGATTTTGTTGAAGTAAAAACTTTTATGAACAAAAAACTTACTTAGACACCACGAAACGTATTTTAGTAAAACGAACAGCTAGATATTATTGGAAGTTGTGGATGAATAATTAAGAAAAAAATGAGAGGATTAATAAGAAGGGATAAAGTACAAAGTACCTACTTACTGGCAATGCAACGCTTACTATGAGGCCAAAGATTTTATTCACAAAATAATATACGGGGTTATTTCTAATCAATTAGCATCCTTCCAGGGGCTTATTCTGCACATCAAAACTAACATCTTTTGTTCTGCGACTTTTGTCAAAACTAAAAAAAAACTGTTCCTTATATTTTGTCGAGGGTAAACGATATTTTTCTATGGAACAGCATTTTTTTTTGAGAATTATTAAAAGTCGTAGAACCAAAGTTGTTAGTTTTGATGTATAGAATAAGCCCCTAAAAGGATGCTAATTGATTAGAAATAACCCTGTATTAAACTTATTGGAATAGAGTGTGATTCAGATAAGTCATCCTCAAAGTGAAATATGTAAAGAAAAAAGGAGACCCAACAAAATTCTGATTCAGGAAATGTACACAGTATAAAAACACCTGTCATTTCATATTAATAACTTTATATTAATACGAGATTACGAAGTTCTGTATAGAAAAGTTTTAACTATTCTAATTAAAATTTTATCATTTTAACGAGAGCCAGTCTTATATTTCTCTTTTTTTGTAGCAAACTGTAATTTTCGCTGTTAGAATAACTATGACGGTTTTCTGGAGACACACAAAGTGCTATTCTAGTTCATAATTGGAGTGATTTACGCCTAACTACTGTTGCCACAGAGCCGGTGTCTTTGTTAACATTCTAGTCTGCAATTAAAACAACATCTAATTATAACTGTAAAGCTACATTAACGTTTAGATAATCTTTAGTATCTATTACTTTTAAATTGTCATTTAAACATTCAGCGTCTGTCTTTTAGTCTCCTTTAATTTTTGTATTTATAGTTCTATTTATTCTACGTACGTATCAAGTTTTTAGTGTAAATGACCCTATAACTACATTATCTTTTCCAAAAGCTCCACTTTTTATTTCCTCTTTAAAATATGGGTTCACCTTTTGATATTTGATATTGTCTATCGCCAAATTGTATTTTACATTCTCTCAGATTTCTCCAACTTTTATTGGTATAGTTTGAGTCATTCCCAATCATCGTTATTGATTGGCTGTGTTTTAAATTCAGGACCAATCAAACGTAAAATATGTAGAATACTTTTTTACAATAGTCATAATTAGTGATCTAATGTCGTTGACCCGGCAACTTGAGCAATTTTGTGTTGTTAGAATCTAAAATATGATTTTATTATCAAAATGGTATTGATTGAGATAACGAACAGAAGAAACGGGTTTTTTATTGGCCTTTCTTCGTAATTGTTCGTGTGTAATTAGTGTTTACGATGGTTTATGGGTTTTATCTGGTCGCGATTATTCAGATCAAAATTAGGTGTGCTTTTAATAAAACAGCTTTCTCTAGCGTTTTCGTAGTTTATTTTTTATATTCTAGTTCAGTTTTGTACTCAAATGATATCTTATGTTTTAGCTAGTTTTGATTGCGTTCACTATATATTCCATAAGATTTTCAAATCAAAATATCATATTAAAAAGAACAAAATCTTGTTGACATTTTCATTAAAATTTTAAAATTAAACTAAGCAGCATAAACTCCAAAGTCAATAATTTAATTACAAATACGGAGACTCAATAAATATTTGATCCATTTAGGTTTGAACCTTAAACATTTGTGATTATTGTAAATTGAGATATCTTTCCTTTCTGGTGATATTAATAATAAAACTAGATTGTAGATAGATAGTTTAATAATAGGTGATAATTATCGACGAGGTTAAGGCGGTGTCAAACGCGATCTATGTCAATATTTACTGGCTGTATCTAAAGTGACTGATAACAGTGAGTTAATAGCATTGTTGATACTGACGATTGTTTTCGCGGATGTTAATACGATGTTGCTATGTGATACAATGTTTTTTATCGGAAGAGAATAGTTAATTAACAGAATCGGGTCTGCGAATAATGACGACCTACATAATTGCTATTGTTGTTTCCTTGTCATGCCTATTTCCTGCACTGTCCGCAAAAACAGTTTGAAGATTAAATGGTAATATTTAGAGCCATTGCATTTTATAAAGCCTGCTATTTTAAAACTTAAGAACTAATCATCAATGAAATTAAATAACAAAGACCAAATCTAATTAAGAACAAACTGTAGCGTAGCAAATGAACGCTTCTATTTGAGACGATGGAACACAATACTGAACCAAACATTTCAAATGATATTAAGACAAATGTAAACCTAAACAATGAGAGCACAGTATACTCAGAGATAAAGGTTGTGTTATAGCTATAATTAGAACATTTACACATGCTTATAAAATTGGCTAAACAATGTTAAAAAAATAAAAAATAATTTATTGTAAATGAACTATATTAAGTTGGGGAGGATTCCTGGGGGAGGAGCCATTATCATGTCAAAGTTACAAATTCCAAAATCCAAACTCCAAAAAAATGCCATTTATCAATCCAAATAGTCTGATTGACTATCGAAACGACAGAATGTGGACATCAAATAATCAATTTCAGTAAAGTTTCAGTAATTTCACAAAAATCATACTAATATTATAAATCTGAAAAGTTTGTTTGTTTGTTTGTTTGTTCCTCTTTCCCGTAGCAATGGAACAACGGATTGACTTGATTTTTGGAATGAATATAGTTCAAAGGCTGGAAAGTGACATAGGCTACTTTTTATCCCGAAAAAATAAAAAGTTCCTGTGGGATAATAACACAAAAGTGAAAATACCACGCGGGCGGAGCCGCGGGCAAAAGCTAGTGTGGTATAAATAAAAAAAATCATGACCTTTTTGTCACTTTCAATAGTTAATGAATGTAACGAAAATGCTTTTTAGAAAGCAAACAATAAGACAACAGCAACAAACGTTGCTACAGCTAGTAAGAAAGCTGTCAACATTAAGTAAAGTTTGAAACAAAACGCTAATTTAAAAGAAGCTAGGGCTGACAATTTTATCGAGAATCTTGATCAAAACGCTGCTCTAAAAGAAGACGTAATAACATCACTATTTTTATAGCTGCAGACGAATTTAGTCAAAATGTTTGGGAGTGATATTAAGACGAACACTAACCTTGGTCTCCTCCCGGGCGGGGAGGTAATTAAACGCGCGGTAATTGCTCGAAAATACAATGCCATTTATCAATCCAAAATGTCTGGTTGACTGTCAAGACAACTGATTGTAGATATCAAATCAATATCAGCAAGGCTTCAAAAATGTAGTACGAAACAAATGTAAGTTGATTATATAATTTGTTGTTGTGTTGAGAGTAATGAAAATGAAGACTGAAAGAAAGTAAAAATAAGCCAAAATTAACTAACGAATTTGAAATAAAACGTTACTTAAAGAGAAAAGAATCTCGATCAAAACGCTACTTTAATACAAGACGAATCTACATCACTGTTTTCTATTGATGTAGACGAATTTAGTCGAAAAATTTGGGAGTGATATTAAGACGAACACCAGCCTTTGTCCCTCGGGCGTGGCGGTAATTAAACGCGCGGTAATCGCCCGCCGAGATTAAGACGTGAACACGTAATGTACTACAATCCATCTCCTTTATGGACGATGGGAATCCGTCTTCTGATGTGTGGTGCAAGAAACTGTTCTATTTAGGGGTATCTGCTGACCACACCGTGTGAAGCTTTGAAGCTTTACTTAGTTGCTTTATGTCAATGATACTCGTATGATAGCATGCAGGAACAATGCCAAGTCGACGGATAGCATGTTATCGGATTTGTTTGTTTTTGCTGTATTTCGTTTAGTTGTACAAATAGTGGCAGTATCCTTTATTATTCCAAATTAGACCGCGTCTGATGGTTAGCGGCGTTGGGTATGGGTTGGGTTGGGTTGGCGGTTAGGTACTGTTTTAATTTAATAGTCACATTAATCAGAATATTCAGATTATCATATCATATCATAATAGTCAGATTATCAGATTTTTGGACATAACCGCTTTTTGTATATAGTAATTTTCGAATCATTGATTGTTCATATCTACTTTTATATTAACGTAATATTTGAAATGTAGGTATAGATATTTTTAGAGAAACACTAAAGATGAATATAAAACCGCTCGAATTTCAATACTTCTACCATAAGCCCGGACAAAACGTTAACAATGATCTTAAGAGTAATTTGTACAGTGATATATATTTTGAAAGCACTATAAGTGTTACAGATTACAAAAGACTTTGTTACATTAGTTAATATGAATTCATACATCTTACTTATGATTGTTGTGAGCGGCGGACCCGAGGCGTTGTTTTTGTTCTAGTTAAACAATAGGTTAGAAAAGAACTTCGTTGGAAAAAATATGGTTCTGGCATTTTGTGTTGTTAAAGAACTTAATAGTAGTACTAATCAGTAGCTAGAATTCTAAATCATATTCGCATTAGGATCAACTTCAGACACTTTAATATAGTAAACTATCAACTATATTAACAACATTAGGACTAATCACAATTAAAATAAAACGTACAATAAGCTCATTGAAATTTAAGGTAGCTTTGCTAATTTTACATATCATAGTTTGCAACATTAACATACTTAGTTTCTTCAAATACCTATGTAGCCTGGCTATGAGGATTGTCGTAAGCAATGACATTGACTGCTAATTTAGTCTATTTAGAAATCAGCTGTCCCATACAAATATACATTCTTCCTTTTTCTTTTTTATAAAAATAGGACCACCTACAGACCCTTTGTAGGTCTAGAGATATGCAAATGCAACATATAAGATAACTTTACTAAATTTAAAATGACATTAAAACAGAAGGTATTCTAATTGCTCTCAACAAACCTGCTATCTGATTCTCTCAAGTTACCCTTTACATAACTCTCTAAGGTCATGCTCACAATTAAAACAATTCCTTTGCAATACAATTCAACTCTTCATTTTCAATAAGCATAAACTCGAATAGACAATCCATTGTGTACTGTGCAAGCTATGTGCACAGTGAAATCGGTAGGACTGGAAGAAACAAACTGATTAATATTATCAGTTTGTTTCTTCCAGTCTATTTACTAGTACTGTGTACCAAGTTTCGTTAAGATTCTTTAAAAAATGCGACCTGTAGAGAAAAAACTAACATCCAGACAGACGAAAACAAAATCTTTGAGTTAAATCAAAGACCTCTTTCACTGCATTCACTCCGTCAACAAGTAAATTCCAGAACATTTTACTCTGAGTCAATCTGGCTCTTATACACATTTTTAATATCAGTAGTTTTCTAAAGCAATGTTTTTCAGTTCCTCTATTATTATCTATCTTTTGTAATTATTGCCCAGGGTTCAAGTACTTATAGTACTGTACTGTACTGTACCAGCCTTTTTTTAATAGTCCACTGCAGTATGTAGGCCTACCCACGAAGGGTGATTGGGCTATATCCACCACGCTGGCCCAGTGCGGGTTAGTGCAGGTACTTATAATAGTATTTATGTTTATTATCTATCATCACACCATCTTAATAAGATATTTTCAGTAGTGCCGTATTTTGAAGCCTAATCCAGTAATTTACTTTTCCCAATCAAATTTGCTGCATGCCGTCGGTATTACACCGACGGCATGCAGCAAATTTACCTTGACTAATCTACTAATGTTCTACTTACGGTTTATTATTTTAAATAGCTATTACACATACATCTTATTCGTTATGTTCTTTACAAATACATTTAAACCTCGTCGTGAAATCATCAACTACCTCCTAAAATATTTTATTTAACTTATCTCTAATCTTAATGTTCTTTATAAAACGGTTTTCTGTGGTCATTTGCCTGTCACAGTGCCATGTGTGGGGCAAATCTTTGCAGAATGCCACTTTGTCATCTTCCATAAAGAGTTATTGTAGTATACAAAGCCTCATTGTTTCGGGGCCTTGTCGATTGTCTGCATGACATGTCTCATTGTAGCTTTCAGTTAGGTGTGCGCATTTACCTTGAATCTATTCTTTAATACTGTACGTGTACGTACCTTTACTATATTTTGTTCTGAAATGTTATGTTCCTTTTGTAGTACGAGTAGTTGCCTTACTTGTTGTTTCTTAATTGTTCTTACTACTTGCTGGTTTCTTTCGATAGGTACAGATATTTTGTTTTCGTGTTTATCTCAACACATGTTAATATTATAATCAATCAATCACCACAATGATTTTGTTTTAATACCTACTCTACTTAAATGTTGTATTTTAGATTTTCTAAAATTTAGTTTATTGGTCATTATTTATGTGATTACATAATTATAACAAACTTATCAAAACCTTTTTAAAATACGTAAGTACTGCTGTGATGATTCTTTTCATTGTTGTTTTTTAGGGTTCCGTACATCAAAAGGAAAAAACGGAACCCTTATAGGATCACTTTGTTGTCCGTCTATTCGTCTGTCCGTCTGTATGTATGTCAAGACTCTTTATCTCGCGAACGCGTAAAGATATTGAGTTGAAATTTAAACTAAATACGTATATCTATAGTCTCTTGTAGTTGTGTTAAAGAAAAACTTCTCAGTTATCGTATAAAAAGTTAGAGCCGTTTATGTCGTAAATACAGCATATTTCGACACTCACAAAAATCAGAACCTACAGGGTACTTCCCGTTGACATAGAACTATGAAATTTAGCGAAAAGCATTGTCTTAGAGTACTCATATAGGAATAAATATGAAAACTGTACATTTTTATTTAAATCACAAAAAAATAGGGCTAAGATTCACAAAATATGGGTTCAAAATTCAAAATGAGTAAATTGTATCATGTATGGTATCATATAAAAGAGCTACATGACAAAACAGGTTTTTGATTTTTTTTTCAATGTATGACGAGAAAAATGAAAAAATAACTTTTTTGTCGATGATTATGAGATTTTAACAACTTACTTCCCAATTTTGTAAAATTTTCTGGATTTGTAAGGAACCCTCGGTGTGCGAGCCTGACTCGCACTTGTCAGGTTTTTTTTTTAAAACATCCTTCTGCTAGGTTTTGTGAAGTTATAATGTAATACCTCTACATTGTTAATTATCTCACTTAGCTTTTTATTGCGTGTTTCGAATACCTAACACTTTATCAACTTAATAACTTGACAAACCGTATCCGCTGCTTTACACGTAACCTCACAATCCATCAGCTTGTCTTCAATTAATCGTTGCTCGGGTTTACTCGCTCTAGATTCTTTAAGTCTGTTCGTACATTAGGCTATCGCCTTGCTTGACATCACTAAAGAATTTAACACCCCAAGCAAGCAGATCCCGATTTTGTTTTTCGATTGTTTCGGTTTATCCAAATTGTCCCTTGCCATTTTATCCGCTTAATCGTGAAAATGATTTAATAATTATTATGCATTCAAAATTTTAAAAATAAAACAAACCCTGGACCACCAACGCAGTAGATCGCGCTGTCTGGAAGGAGGGAAGGGGCCTTTGGCCAGCAGTGGGACAATACAGGCTCAAAATAATAAAAATAATATGCATTAACAGTGGCAGTGGTAGTGTATAAAAATGGATCGTTTCATATAGTTCAAATAAATAATGCTTACAAGCGGATTCTTTTTGCTACAACCATCACAAACCACTTTGTAACTGCTTTAACATTTGATACAGGAACATACGCTCTCTTTAAGACTTATAGTTATAAATTAATTTTATGTATAAAAATACCAGTAAATTTTAATTTACATATTGCTTTTTGACCGCGTTCTGATATTAACGAAATAGATTGTAAAATATCATTTTAATATGAATGTTATTGCACCTTACCCTGATTTTTTTTTGATAATGTCTGTTCTTTAAATTTACCTGTTCTTCACTCAGGTGTTCAAGTACTGTATCTTAATGTACGAACAGAACTAGTAATATAGTAGTAGTAGCAAGGTAATAAAGTCACGTTGTTAGCGCCCATACCCTGTGTCATTAGTTAGTGTCAGTGATTACAATGGGCTAAGACTTAATTAGCACTTCTAGATAACCTTAAATCAAGTTGATTGGCTGTATTTAGACTACTTAGTGTTGCTATGTTGACGCCTAGCACTTGTGTGTTAGTTTATGATCTTGATCACATACATGCAGAACATTCATGTGTAAAGGGTTATTCAGACCATTATGAACAATCTTTACTATGAGGCCAGCTGTCCCATACAAAATCGGAACTCAAAAGACTAAAATTTAATGTATAAAATAAAATTATGTTTTTTCTCACATTCCGGTTGGCCCCATATCTAAATTACCCCCTTTCGAAATAGTATACCCTTTGCAAATAACCCAACGGTTATGTCTAATGACAAGAACCTATACTTAGTTATATGTTTTCTGTAAATAGGTATAACTGTAACAGTTTTCATTTATTGAGGAAACTGTAGAATAAGGAAAATACCAAAAAGTATTTGACCAAATATAACTAATAAAAGATTATTTTAGTGATTTTAGTATAAGGTTTTTTTTAATGCTGTAGGTAGATTTAAACAATACTTTTTTCAATGTTATTTAAGTTTGAGCAGGAAAATTTTCAAAAATAAAAATAAATAATAAAAAGACAAATATCTAATACAAATTACTGCTGTGATATGGACTAAGATTTGTCTGAAATAAAGATTATATTATTATTATGACATTTAGTAAGTTGGTATGGATCGGGTGGCTAGCCCTGCACGGCGAGTAGGTATACGCACCCCGAAAATAATTTTATCGATGAGTAAAAATGTGACGGACAATAACTTTATCTCGTTTTGAGTCGTCTATAGAATTATGTCGTTATGTGTATGCTAGCCGTGCTTGTGTCAAAGTTTATAAGCAGCCTAAAGGCTTCTACACCGCCACAATGCGGATATACACCTGTGAAAGTCCCTGTACTTTACAAAACAAAAGATTGTTTACGGAAAAATACTAAAATATGTAGCTCGAGTGGCACGACAAAGTTCAAGTTTTGTTGTCCAGTGTAATTAAAAAATTGACGTTTTTCTGCGAACAATGTCGAGGTTCTAAAGGTCAAAACAATATTTTCGACTATTGTTTCAAGTTATTTTCGTCCCATATATTATCTGTGACACAATAGATAGTGTCGGAGACAAACAATATGTAGGAACCAACGACTGAATTGCTTATTGACAACTCATTTGGTACGGGCACTTTCAGTTGACTCACTAGCGTAAAAAATGCCTATGAAATTTTACCGCTTGCAAACACAATTTAAACATAATGTAATTTTGTGAAATTGATCGCATAACGAAATGAGATTTAGTTTATGATTTTTTGAGAAAAAACAATCATAATTACCTTCATAATAGTCAAAGCTAAGCATTGGTTTGCCTTAACACATTCAAAATGTATATATGTCTAAGGTAATAATAGGTAGATCTTATATGGGTAACACAATTACTCAGGTTGCCTATTTAGCCATTGAGAAGTCTCCTATCTACAAGCCTAGCTCAGTACAAGTAACTACACTAGTTATCATTCCATGATCATCCTGATTATATCAGCCTTAAGGCGTCTACTGGTTGACATAGGCCTCCCTTACAGTGTTCAAAAAAGCTCTGACTACAGCTTCCATCTAAGGCGATCCTGGCCAGCTTCATCAGGTCATTTGTGTACCTTGTATGACCTTCGGAGCACGTACTCTTTATTTCAGAAATTATCGACTTTATCGGCCATAATAATGCTACTTATTCTGATAGTAATGTTTTTGTATTGTCTATAGAATGTTAAGTCGTCGGTAAGAACAATAATTTTGGTAGTGGCAAGGGTTATCGTTGTTGAGACGGGGCCGAAACTAAATCATTCAACAATTAGTGCAACATAATAAATTGTACCAAAATAGAATGGAAATATTGTACATTTTTACATAGCAACCGATTACCATATCTACATTTTATTTTAAGGTAATTTTGACTAGACTCCGTGCCATCATTGAAGTCGCTATAGGCGCTTCAATGGCTATCGAATCATAGTTTTACAGATATACATATTTGTGTAATTTACGCATTAGCTGACTTTGTCTGCAGTTAATATTATGGATAATTGGATACCTAAGTCGTTTAATGAATAAAATAATAATGAATCGGAAAAATTAGTTTCCAATTTCCAAACATAGACTCCGCTACTAAATTTGGAAATCATCTTTTTAGCGTATAAGCTGCATTGTTATTACATTCTGTTTTTTAACAATAAGTGGTGACTTTATTCTCTAGAAAGACCTATGTTTGGCAGTGGATTAGAACCCGATAATAGTATCTCTCACATTTAGTCACCACTTCTATATCACATATAAAAGCGGTGACTAAATGATCGTCGTGCTATTTTATTTTTCTACCCTATAATTAAAAAGTCAGATCAAACTTTACCAAGCGGAATGCAGTAGGTAGAGTTGTATGCTGAGTGATGAAGAAATGTGCAGCGCCACTAGCGGCGCGTTTTTGAAACACAACAAGTCCATACAAACTACATGCTTACGCCGCGTAAGCATGTAATTTGTATGGACTTAGACGCTCGCCGTAGAGCACGTCATGTTTACGACAAAACTCACACTCAGCATACTGGGCGTAGTATTGTACTCGTAGTCCGCGAGTTCACACTATTTATGTGATATTTGCTTAGGAACAAACAATTTGCGAGCGAAATCTCTACAACTTTTCTCTTTTACTTTACTTACGGTTTTAGAAAAGTCTGGGTTTGGAAGCATAACTGACTAATTTACATTTTGTATTCGATATTGCTTCACTCTTTCAACTATATTTATCATATCAACAGTCGTCTTCGTTACCGTTTCAGCCATAAGACCTCCGCTACTGGACGTAGGCCTTCCATAGAGATCTCCAATAAGACCTGTTGGAAGCGGCTTGCATATTAACAGTAAAAAATATGAAACAAAGCTGACACATCTTAATAAGACCATTAACAACATAATTAAACGTCTTAAAAACTTAACCGACATTACTCATTAACTCTACAATTACTTACATTGTAGAGTTCTGTGAAAATTAAGTGCAATATTGCAAACTTTCGCTATGTAATACTAGATGACTCAGTCCATGATTAATACCACATTTTTTGTCCACAAACCAGATAGATACTCGTAGATTTACTCTTGCAATCAATGTTTACTCTATTTTAATTACTATATCTACTGATTCCTCACTAGGTATATTTCAAGGGATACAAACAATAGACAGCTTTACTTAAAAAAAAAAAATTAGTCCGTCAAATAGATTGTCAACAATATTAGACACGTATTTTTTCTTTTGTCAATTTAAGTCAAATTGATGACGATATAGCCTATTAAATTTCCGCGTGACGTCACTAACCGCTATAAAATGTACCGGCTAGTGCCATCACGAGCCCCCACTCTCAAACTTTGACAAGGTTTATCTTAGTCACTAATTGTTTGATTGACAAAAGAAAAAATATAATCTAACTGACAAACTAATTATAATAATAATTTTCATACCCAGTAAACATCCCTATTCAAAAAGTTGTTGAAACCAGAGGATTAAGAGCTTGATTTTGAAACGTTCAAAATGACTTGCTCCTGGAGCTAATTTTTTGAACGATTAGAAAGGAATTGCATACTTCGTTATTCTGGTTTGCATTAATACCTACAATATCATTTAAGAAAAATAGAAAAATAAAGCCAGCACTTAAGTGACAAATGTGAAATGTGAATGATTGCAGTAGTCACTACATCATTTTGCTACGTGTCATTCAACTGGTTGGAACGAGTGCAAAACACGGTGAAATGCGGTCCTTCCGTGCTTCGCTAGTTAGTGCTACAATTACGTAGGTACCTAGTGATTACATCCTTCTAGTTTCTATCGTACAAAGTCCCTACATACCTGTCCCTAACCAATCTGATTGTGTAACCACAATTATGCCTATTGCCATACCATTACATTGCAAAAGAGGTTAACTTTGTCACTAGCCGTTTCCCGCCTTCGCCGATTTCAAATTGGAATGCAACGTTAAGCGCATAGCGGTGATTGGTTCATACAATATTCAGGGCGGCCAATCGCAGCGCGCCTGTGTCGCCAGTGCATCAAAAATTCCATCTGAATACACCAGTGTGGCGAGCACTAAAAATGATAATGCCCTAACATGGACAGCTATACAATTTCAAATGAAGAATTCATGCATCGTTCGCGTTTACATTTGGGATGTATTTTTATTGAACTCTGTGAATTGGACATTGGACAGGTCCATTTTATTTATCGGGGCAATATTGACGGTCGTCTATGACTGCATGTGGGACTGATGGAACTATTTCGTTTTATTGCTGGAGCGTGTTTTATTATTTGCATTGAGTGGCAACACTTAAAAAGACGCAAAACTTAGAGCGTAATCAAACCAACCAACGTTCTTACATTTTATTGTTAGCTGTGCTATACTCTACCTGCGATTAAGTAGTCCATTGCTGAAAATAGGCCTGCCCACGAAGAGCAAAACTGTACAGAAATTAAACAAAGAAAGTATTAGGTATTAATAAGAAGATATTCAGAAAGTAGCTTCCAAATGACGAACTATGTAAAACATACTAACCGTTAGAGAATAATCACAATTATAAGAGCTTTTTAAGGTAAAAAAAATGTTGGTAACAGTTTTTGCAAGAAACTATATATTTTTGCAAACAATTCAGTTTTCTTTTTCGTCCTTAGAACCGGTTCCTGTTGACCTTAACCTGATTTAAAATGCTATCAGTCTTGGGTCCCCTATCTACGGCCCAGTGCTCATAACCCTACACTCTATTCCCGAGCCATAAAGATCATAATAAAAACGTAAAAAAAAATTGAAGTTATCTCTAATATTAGTCTTTAGGACTTTAAGATAAGGTCGTGTTTTGAATGAATGTTCTGGGTAGGGTTGACACAAAAACGCAACTACATGACGGACTACGTCGGCGACTCGATGTGAAATATTAATGAGTGCATTGTTGATGTTAACAATAGTGAGGATATTCCAAACACATAGTACGAAGCTGTTAAAATGATCAAATTTGATGTTTTTAACTAAGTACATAACATTTTTGATTAGGTGATTGTGGCTTCTTAATTTACCTACACAATATAAGGAAGCAAGGGATATGATATTAGTGGTATTATATGGTATTAGTGTTTATTATATCTTAGATTCAGTCTACAGATACAGGATTTCTTATCAGTTTATATTTTTGTTTTTCCTTATTAAATCTCAGGGTTGCTAAAATTTACGATTTAAAATTTTGTAGAAATATCGTAATCATGGTTACTTTGGATTTTGTATTACATAAAACTGGGACGCTCTAGGTTGTTCACTTTTATATCATCTAGTCTCCTCTAGGGAAAAATCAGTATTTGAGATATTTTGGGATCTACGAATCTCTGAGTTATTTTGTAAAAATTGGGATTTTTCTATGGGTTTTAATTTCAGAAATTTTCAATTCAGCCTATCAGTAAATAATATCCTTCTCGTGTCAGCGGTCAGTCGCCAACCAATCATTATGAGTATTAGTAATGATTATCACTATTAATCTAAAAATAAAATATTTATTTCCAATTAAAAAAATACCTATAAAATTTAAAACAAATCTGCTAACTTTTTTTTTTAATCTGTTCTCTTAAATATCAGTGGAATATTCATTGCTCAAGCTTATCCACACAATTCTACAGTACCTGTCGTAGGGGCGAACAAGACGGATAACCCCACAGTTACCGTTGTTCGCGTTAAGGGATTTTTTATTGTTCACGCAAATTGTATCGCGGCAACCCTAGCGTTGCATACTTTATGTCCAATGATGTGTGCTTGAGATGTCGCTGTTTGTTTTTGTAAGATTTTTTATTGTGGCTTTTTTACTCTGACTGTACTTAACTTTGTTCTCTGTGACTCTACTGTACTGGTTAATGTCTGTTGATACTGTACTGGTTGTTTTAATTTCGATGGCGTATGTGTATCAACCAAATAAATTGAATATTTTCTGGATATTTAACTGGCACCATCAAACTCTAACTTCAGGATATCTCGCGATGTTTTCTTTCACCGATAACCCTTTTTAAAAATATAAGCTTTTGAGCTCCTGGATATCATATAGCAGCAGAGTTCTAGCCAAGACAAGTAAAACGAGCCCAAACACGACGGGTCTATCTTGTTTAGTACAGGAGTTCCTATGGCCACCTTCCGACTCCATCATCGGATCAGCGCCATGGTAACATATTATTTCACTGTCACGCAATATACATAATATATGCGTGCAAAATTCAGCTCATACAGAAACCGGGAAGTTAGTTAAATTTAACTTACAAGATTCCACCCGAACTTACATAAACCTATCCTACTAATATTATAAACGCTAAAGTTTGTGAAGATGGATGGATGGATGTATGGATGTTTGTGACTCTTTCACGCAAAAACTAATTAACGGATTGAGCTGAAACTTTACTTATACTCCCAAAATCGCATCGGTATAGGACCTGGATTTGAAGTTACTTCCTGAAACTACTTTTGTAAAATGAGAATTTTCCTTCAAGATCTCTGTTACAGTAAAATGCGCAATTATATCGCGGGAACCCTAGCGTTGCATACTTTACGTCAAATCGCGTCAGGTACACATGATTTCACACCTATTCTTAAGATGTCACCGATTGTTTTTGTAAGATTTTAAGAGCTTTTTTGCTGTGACTGATAGGTCAATGAACTTGGCATATAGTCATGATCATGACTCATAAAGTCATGACATATATTAGTATCATAGGCAGCGTTGAGACTGATATAGTGCCTGCATTATTTACAGAATCGAGTTTACTTAACCCAAATTCAAAGTTTTAGAACTTGAATAAAGGGGACGTACAAGTGGTATATTATTCAGAGAAAAATCGAACCAAGATATATACATCATTTGAAAGCTTGATTTATGGACTTTTCAAAAAAAATTTCCATTCCAAATCCATTTTTTTTAAATGTGAAAAATATATTGTATGGAAAATAATAATAGAGTTTTGTATTTTTTCTAGTTTAGCAATATTAAAGTGCTTCTATCGTTATTTTACTTGGATTCGTAGCTGATTCATCTACATTCATCTCTTAATTTGTACCAGTGTGACAAGTTAGTTGGTACAATGTGACAAAAAACATTTAAAAACTGTGTCTAATTGGTAAAAATGCTTCTATTTAGCAACAATGGAGGTTACTTAACCAGGGTTGCTAAAGGTAAACTACCTATTGAGCCAAATATATTTATTTATCCTAATAGATTAAAAATTAATTAAAAAAACAAACTTTTTTGGTTTTAACTGATGTATTAGATTCATAAAAATATGAACTTTCTCGAGATGTAACGAGTGTTGTGGTTAGAATTTTTGATTATTATTATACCAGCCTCCATACATTTTGTGGACATGTCCTTTCATTATCATTCACTAGTACCTAGAGCTAGGTATTTAGAAGCTTGGTTATACAAACAAGACATTCTACAAACATAAAAAAAGATAGCGAGCTCAAAAATGTATCCAAGCATAGAATCGTAACTAAGTTCTAATTCTATGTGTTCAACATTACCTGTCTGTTTCTCAAGAAAGAGCAATTTAAACGAAAGCACCAGCCCACCTGTGTCGTACAACTTATTAAAAAGTCGAGAGCAACACTGAACTCGTGAATAGAAAATGTACAGAGAAACTTGATATCGATGAATGCTCCACGATGTAAGTACATTTGCATGTATTTACATAATTGAATGGTAATAATGTCTGCACATAATATGAATATCTACTTATTATTTTAAATCTTTGAAGATTTGAACGATCAATTCTGTATAAAATTTTTTGTACAACTCCGATATTAAAATTTATATGAACACCGGATACAACTCACGATTATTTGAACGGTCGAGCCGCTATGCGTCCGACCGGTTTCAGAGTAGTTAGTACTCCTTCATCAGGGAATACGCGCGCCCCCGACAACGGACGCCCGCGCACACAGTGTGCGCGGGCATTGTGTGCGCGGGCGTCCGTTGTCGGGTTGTCCGTTGTACGCTAGTTTTAATGAAGCAACTACGATATGTTGCGACGAGTAGTACTAAAATTTTCAGAGGTCTTGGTATGACATTGCAGATTAGAGAGCTATTACAAAAGTCTAAGCGACAGGATTTACCCCCCACTGATATATAGGGGGATGCCGTTGTATAACTTTATAAATAGATGCCATTTTATTGTTTCACAGAAACAATACCAAACCCCGCAGCGTCCACTTATTTTACGAAGTCAAAGTCAACATTTCTTTATTCCGTAGACACAATACAAGCTCTTGGAATTGTCTGGTAACAATTTTCATATAATCCTAATTAAATTTTTAATATAAATAAATAAGCACACTTTTTAGATTTCACAAGATCAGTAGTATTAGGTACACAAAAAAATATTAGAATACAAATCAAAAATAAAATTGTACAAGATAATTTTTATGCATTTAGGTAGGTATTTTTTAAGTGTAGCAGGTGCCCCGACTGTTACTAAGATAGCCACAACCGGGGCACCTGACCTATCTATCTAATATTATTTAGATTGTAGTGCATGTAGAATAAAATGCTATTTTTATGTTAGTTTTATACAAAAATAAAAATCTCTACTTCTTTGTATTTTTTCCTCTCCGCAGCGCCCACCTGCCGATATCATGATCGGGAAAAATAATGTCTTTTCACAACTTCATTCTTTTTAGAAACTTTTCTTTGATATTTCCTCTTCGCTCCGATTTTCTTCGATTTCGATTAAAATTCGTCCGATCAAAGGAAACGAGAATAATTGCTTCGGTATTATTTTCAGGGCTTCTCGAATGTTTAAGTTTTTTATTATTTGATTAATTGACAGTTAATTAGGTAGTCGATCGTATTAATTTCTGAGGGTGAATGAGGCTTATGGGAAAATGGAGAGATTTGGGGGGGAAATAAAATTTAATTGCGGTTGTTATCATTTCGACGACGTTATTCTTTGTCATATTTATTTAATAAGATACTTTTTATTATAAGAACGTTTGAAGTTAAGGGAATTTTCAAGACTTACCTATAAACCTCTTTAGAAGAACAGGACATTTTTAGATCCAGAAAGATTATGACAAAACACAGTTTTCGTCTGACAAGAAAACTGTGTTTTGCGAGAAAAACATTATGAGAGTAATAATTATTTTTAAGATGGATTCACTGGGTCAGCGCGCGAAATTCAAATAATTTTGGATTTTTTGGCATTTACAGACAAACTAAAACCTCGTTTAGCGACCATGAATAGGTAGTGTTAACAAATTATATACACGTAGAAACCAAAATAGTGGTCAGTTTATGCACAGGAGTCCACTAACCAAAAACTGAGGTGAAAATCAGTTGATGCACTTTCGTGCATAACCTGACCACTAATTTGGTTTATAAGTGTATGTAACTCACTAACGCAACCCATTCACAGTCGCTAAATAAGTTTTCTTAAACTTAAAATGAGTAGTTTATCTGTAAATGCCAACAAAACAAAAATATTTCGGGCTCTGACCGAGACGATCAGCCTTAAGAGACTTTCTTTAAGATATTGCGACAGACTTTTTGATTTAGTTACGATCTCTCAAAGAATTATTTAAGAGTTTTCTAGCTCTCTTAAATAATTTAATTGAATTGTTTTTATCATTAAAACTATAATTAAGGAAGCTGAATAAATGCTAGCTTATTACAGACACATAACTTACGTTATTTTTTTTACTTGATTCTTTCCGTATAGCTATATATTAGAGGCTTTTAGGCGGCTTAAAACTTTGACAGCAGGACTACCTATACTCTATAAAATTTAACTTGATCTCTGCGACAGCTGTCAGAAAAATCACGCCTATGAAGTCCTGAATTTCTTAATAGTACAGACAGTACCTGTCAATGTCATACTTTATGGACATGCCGATTAGTGATGGGCGACGAATGATCGTGACCACAGAGTTTTAGATAGAGTTTTAATTAAAATATCGATAGTTTATACTGACGATATTTTAAATAAAACTTTATTTATCATTAACTTTATTATATATTTTAATATCATAACATTTTTTTACATGTGTAATTAAATTAAACCCAATATGTTACATTATCATCGATAATAGTGAAAAACGTCGATAAATACTATCGTTACATTAATATGAGTATATAATTAATATTATAACATTATTTACATGTGTACATACTTCATCTTAAATAATAGTAAGTAAATGAAATCCAATTTCTCACCTTCAACTACTCATTCGATTTCATTACAACATTGTTTGAAAATCGATTTTTTCCACCACTATCCCAACACTAAAAATGTCAATCTTCTACTGTCGCAGAGATCAAGTTAAATTTTATAGAGTATAGCCATCCAGCTCATTCGAATTAAACTTCTTCGAGGCTGTGCATGCTGTTAACTACGAGCTGCGCAAAATCAATCCTGACTGAAGTTACTATACAGCTGCGCGAACTAAGATTGGTTTTCGCGCAACTTGTAGCTAACTTCACAGCCGCCAAGAAGTTTGATTCGGATGGGCTGAATGGCTAGCTTGCCCTGGTGTCAAAGTTTTTAGGCTGCCTAAAAGCTTCCGATATAATTAAACGGTAAGTATCAAGTAATTTATTCAGCTTACTTAGTTATAGTTTTAATCTGTATCTGCCTTTATAATAGTCCACTGCAGGATGTAGGCTTACCTACGAAGAGTGATTGGGCCATATCCACCACGCTGGCCCAGTGCGGGTTGGTAGATTCACACACGCTATCGAATTTCTTCTACGGTCGTATGCAGGTTGCCTCACGATGTTTTCCTTCACCGAAAAGGCAATGGTGTTAAATTCCACGTACATAACAATTCCGAAGAACTCATTGGTACGGGACCGAGATTTGAAACCACGACCTCACGATTGTAACCACTAGACCACCACTAGATTCGGCTCATACTTAGCAAAAAAAACTTTCGGCCTTCAAACTACAAACAGGATAGTGTAGTAAATTAGGGTTGTAGTGTGCTCCGAGTCGGAATAATCGAATCGATGGAAACATCGAGTGGCATTCGATTGCTATATTACTCCACCCTAGTTTGGCCGAACCCCTATTTTAATGTCGTTACAAGTTAATGTATTGTTTCAGGGCTTTTTATTGGGATGGGAACTTTAGTACTACTTGACAAGCAATGATGTTTTACTATTAAATGTCATTGTTGAATTATTTGTTGAGTAACTTGCCCTGTCAAGGAATAGGTAATGTGATCATAATTATTAATCTATGATCGTTTTTAGGTTCCGTAGTAAAACGAGAAACCTTTATAACTACGTTTTTTTAAATTGTAATAATTCAAGTATAGATTTTAAATTTCAATTTTGAATACTTATGAATCTCAAAACTGAATATTTAAGAGGTTGCTCCCATACATGTAAAGTGGGGATGAATATATTATGCATAAATATAATATAATAATTATTTTTTTTTTGTTACGTGTACCATTTGTGAGATATAAGCCGCCATAGTTAAAAAAGGGTCCCCCCACCCTTTATTTCTAAAGTATACAAGATAGAATATTCAACATTACTGAGTTTATAGACCATAATAAAAAATCTGTGCCAATTATTTTGAATACTTGCCATCTAATGACATCATAAAGAGTAGTTTTTTATCATTATCATAATAATCGTCACCATCTACGGGTGTCTCGACACGCACTTAACAATTTATTTTTTAAATAGGTTAAAGATAATTATGCTCTTGTATAAGATAATTTACTTTCCCAGCAATTTATAAAAGGCAATTTATGAAAAATCTAGGTCTGGATTTTTTTGCATAGAATTGCATTGCATGGAACAAATATTATAAATTGTTTAATATTAAACAAGAAATCAAATAATTTATTTAACTAGTCATTTTTATCTATCATTAGGTACCAAGTTACACAAACATGCCTAATTTGGTTGCTGCATGAAGCAAATATTACAAATTGTTTATTTATTTAAACAAATCAAAATAAGTTTTTGTCAACATATTACTATCTATTTGTCAACTTTAAGTTACACAAAAAGGCGTAAAATAGATTAGGTAAATAATTTTTAACTTCTACTAAATTACCTACTTTTTAATTTCTACCTAAAATGACGCAACGTAAAATAAAATTTACTTTCATAAAACAGCTCTTACAAAAGCTTTTTTTTTTGTTCTCCTTAAATTGAATTTTCCTCATTCCAATCTGTAATTACTATTCTCACCCTTCCCTCACCTACAATGCAGTTATTTCTAAGCAACAGTAACAGTTATAACACAATAAATCACAAGTGGCAGTCCCATTGAGCAGGAAAATGAAATGTTACGTTGCGTCGCGTGACAGAAATCGAGTTGCGAATCGATATCGCTTTTATTTCGATTTGTGAGATAAACAGGTGACAACACTAGTCTAGCACATTTGACGAGCGGTAATCAGAGGTCTTAGTATGAGTTTTGTCAAAAAAGATTTAATAATAGTTTTGTATAGGAAACGAGAACTATCATTAACTACCTATCGTTTTTAATTGTTATACTCGTATCTTCCTCTCTCTCTATCTCTATATCTAGATACGGGTGCTTTGTTGTACCCAGTTTGGGGAATAGTGTATCAATGTAGAAGTTGTATAATTTGTATCTTGTGACAATAAATTATTTTGAATTTTTTTTTTATTATTCGCAAGGAATGCTGTACAAAAATATATGGAGATACACGGAAATTACTTTAGTTTCCACTTACGAGTACGTATGAACTTTAAACAGTTAAATAAATAACTAAGTTCGTATAGGCCGGGTGGCTACAGGCTAGCCCTGGTGTCAGAGTTTTTAGGCCGCCTGAAGGCCTCTGACATGGCTCAACGGTTAAAACAACCGGGACCTACAATTTAACGTGTCATCCGAGCCACGGTAGCGCTCAGTTGGAAAAAATGCCAATCACCGAAATTAAGCAACGTTCTGCACGGTCAGTATTTGGATGGGTGACCGCGGGTGGCATTTTAAACAGTTTAAATGCAAGTTGATGCACATTTTTGACCGACGAAACGGACGGTTATACTGGACAATGTAACTAAAAATTCTAGGTACTCAATTCGACGCGTATTTTTTTTTTGGAAAGAGTAGTGTGCTTCTAAATTGGTCCTATGTAAATTTTATCGAAATCGGCTGAGCCATTATTGATAAATCAAGAATAATGTGAAAAATGCTACATCGATCCGTGCGAAATATTCGCGAATTCTGTACACGGTTGAAGTAGGTCATGCTATTTTTTGTAAAAAATATTATTATTAGTATATTTAGAGGCCTGTAGTTCTTTTTTTTCGTTACGCATGCCCATTATAGGCCATCAGTACGCTAAATTGTATGATTAAGTACCTACGTATCCTTTTAGTAAATGTTGTAGTTCAGAATATTCTTTTCAATATAATACTTAACTTATGTAGCTTTATTTTACTAATGTAAAACAACAAAAACGACTCCTAGCAGTCTTATTGGAGACCTAGGAGGGAGGCCTCTGTCCAGCGATGGATATCCTATGGCTGATAGATGGATGAATGGCTTAATTATACTGCGAAACTGACTTGCAATTTCAGCGAAATCAAAAAGTGATATTTACAAGTTGCGACGTAATGGCGGACAAGGAAGAATTCACATGAAATAGCGCAACAAAAAACCTTTAATTAGGTCTCATTAATTTTATTTTTTTCTCGGAACTGGTTATACAATGTCCGAGAAAGTGGTCCAAGTCTTTTGTGCCGAAAATAATAAATGTTACGAATGAGTGACAGCCGAAAGACTGTTTCGCAATTAAGAGCAAGGGACGCGGAATTAAGCGTGCAGCGCCGCCATATTATGCTCGCAGGTGGCCAAACGTGAAACTAAAAAGTGAGGGAATACTTGTACTAAATACCTACTTAACAATCATTTGTACTTTGTAGTAAGTTATACTAATATTATAAATCCGAAAAGTTTGTTGGTTTGTTCCTCTTTCACGCAGCAACAGAGCAACGGATCGACTTGATTTTTGGTATTGATATAGTTCAAGGGCCGGAAAGTGACATAGGCTAATTTATATCCTGAAAAAATAAAAGGTTCCTCTGGGACAGTACAAAAGTCAAATTCCACGCAGGCAGAGCCGCGGGCAAAAACTAGTAGTTAATAAATAACAATATTTCGTTGTAGCTTAGCATAGTAAAATTATTACAGAAACAGCCAAAATCACCAAAGAGGTGTGCTTGATTTATTTGGACTCCATTAAAGACACGTCATTAATTATTGCTTAGTTCAGTTTATTTAACTTTAGCCAAATTGTCGACCTATCTTGGTTTATTATTCACAATCTTTTGGATAAAAATAGCAATTGTTATGACCTGGATTTTTAGTGGTAGCACATTTCTGACCGTAACCACAAAAAAATTACAGATTCGTGTAGTATACACGTAAGCGTAGGTATATATCCACGAAGAAAATTAACAATTTTTTTTGTTTTCAATTTAAAATTTTCAACATTGGCATTAAAGCATATTACCTGTCTTATCTAGCTACATTATTGACCCGAAAAATTAGAAGATACACAAACAACTTTAAAGCTTTGGGTTTTGTCAAACTGAGACAGTAGCGCCCTCATTGAATGGCAAATATAAATTGGCCGCAGTGCATGGTTTTTGTTAGCAAGTTACCCGTTGTCTTCGAAGGTTTGGCTTTTCCGTGTCAGTATACCTACCTACAACCTACCTGATTGCTGTTTAAGGTATTAAAAAGGTGAATTGTTGTCAGCACGTATGTACGAGTATATCGTCGTATTTGTAAGCAAAATGTGCCGAAAGCTCTTAATACTTTTGGACTACATTTGTTAAATGTTTGTCTGTTTTTTTCTTTTTTTCTGAGGGGGAAATCTTCTCAAATACCTACCCAGCTGCTTTGGGGTACAATTTATAGCCTATGTGTTATTCTGATCTATTAGCTATATTATTGCAAGGTTTCATCTCAATCCGTTCAGTAGTTTTTGCGTGAAAGAGTAACAAACATCCATCCATCCATCCATACATCCTCACAAACTTTCGCGTTTATAATATTAGTAGGATTGCACTCACTTAAACGATCTTGTTGACCTGCCTTTATGCTCTCTTGGGATCTCCAGGGGAACGCACAGGAGCTCCCAGCACTTTGCTATTGACATCCACGGTACAGTGTTGTCGTCCATCCTCCATTGGAGTCGTTGGTTAGAGCCCCATCTCCAACCACCCGTGAGTCCAGATACTCCTTTTTAATAGGCTCTTACTACAGGCAGAGGATACCGATGCTGTTTTCTACATATAGTGCAGTTCATTAGTAGCACGGCAAAAAATTGACATCTAAAATAAGCAAAGTTTGATTTTAACTTTTTTATATTCTTCTAATCGCTTCTAGTTAGGTAAAGCAAACAATATAAAATATGCCTTTAGAAAAACATTCACCATATCCACTCCTAGATATGGATCCCGCTTGATATCAGAGACGCTCCTTCTAGGGAATCATTTAAACAAAAACTAAAGAAGTGGCTTGTTGAAAAGGCATTCTACAGTTTTGACGAAATGAATAAGATTAAAATTATATAATTGTGCTATTAAACACATTAGTGTGTCTTACATTTTGTATTTATTGCTTTATTGTTAATATTGTTATTTTTTATTTTGATTATTTTTTGTGATATGTAATATTATTATGAATAAATGACTATGACTATGTTTCCAACTTTGGTCAAAGGGCTAAAGACTGAACGTATTAAAAAAAACTTATAAATCAATTAACTAGGTTTCTAAAAAGATTTGCATGGTTACAAATTCAGTTTTACTGGACAATGTAACTAAAAATTCTAGGTCAAAGATACAGGCTTAATAAACTTTGTAAACACTATCCAGTACTGCCAAACACAAAGTATGAAACGTAGAGCTAAAGTTGAGAAGCTATAACCCAAAATAGAGTTTTCGTTACACAACGGAAGGCTAGATGAATTAATTTTGAACACCAATATGGCTCATGTGTCAAAATGTCTTTAATATTTGAAACATTGCAAATATTTTGAGCTTTGTAACGTCAAAAAGTTTTTTTTTATACTTTTTGTTAACTTATGTAAGCAGTAGAGTAAATAAAGACAACACAAGTGCAAGAAGAGAAGCATATGCTCAGCAGTGGGTGATCGTGAACTGTGGATGATGATGGTGACATTAGGTAAATAAGTTAACAGAAATTGGCAAAAAACAGACAGTGTCAAAATCTCAAGAGTTGGTTGAACTATCACAGACTAAATAAAAAACACGTTTGAAAAGTACACAAAGCTAGAGAATTTACTATGAAACCAACGTGGTTGATGCATATTTTAATACTTTACGTAACGGGAAATGACTCACGTAATTTAAAATAGAAAATAGCTAGAGATAGTAGAAATAGTTAAAAAGTGAAGGAGTGAGCTATAACCCGAAATAGAGTTGTCGTTACACAACGGATGGCTAGATGAGGGTAGTTGAATAATTCATCACAACGGAACGGATGCTTGCGGTGCGTACTATGATATCAAACAAAGATCGTGTATGAGGAACTTTGCCGAGCAGTAGGAGTACTATCGGTTTGCGAATTACGTGTCAATGGTTACTATAGGGCTTGTTCTTGTACATTGCTTTTTTTAAAAACGGGACCCTATTACTAATACTTCGCTGTTACGCGTAATGGACGCATCTGTCTGTATGTCACCAAGCTGTATCTCAAGAACCGTGATAGCTAGACAGTTCAAATTTTCACAGACGATGTATTTCTGTTGTCGCTGTAACAACAAATACTATAAACAGAATAAAATCAGTGTTAAAGGGGGGTCCCCTATATACTTTTACACTGTATAAAATAATAAATAAAATAAATTAAGAAAGTCCATGGCCCCATGAAGTAAGGAACCCTTTGTGCGCGAGTCCGACTCGCAATTAGTCAGATAATTTTGTTTTATAGCAATAAATCAAGTTGTAAACGGCTTGCAAATTTTTTTTTTTCAATATTTATGCGTATTAGATGCATTCAGTTATTGAGAGATTAAAATCTTACAAATCTCTTCGCGCCCAAGTTGATAACCCATATACCTACTAGGTACTTATATTAAGTCTCAGATGTATTGCGATGAAAAAAGCTTGCAGACTAAAAGATGTGCAAGAAGTGCAACATGATGTGAACAGCTTCTCACTCATCTCACATCCTTAATTCCTTACTGATTTGAAACCTCACCGCACCTCGCGTTATATGTAGGTAGTTTAAATTTTTCGATATTTGCTCACTTCTTACACATTACGAAAGTTCCAGCAGTAGCCCCCTGCCCCGGTACCGCAAACAAATGCATCGCCAGACCTGAATTATTAATGTCGGCGCTCTGCTCCTCTTTCAAGACGAGTCGCGAGCTCAGCGGGATCCTAGTATATTATACAATTCGGTTAATACTACATTGACTACATTTCCTATGTAAACCTAGTTTTTACTGTAAGCTGAATTATAAAGCAAGACGTCTTATTTGTCTTTAAAAAGACAAAAGCTTTCATAGACGGTATTCTCTATTATAAGAAAGAAGATGTTAGAAAGAGAGCTACCTATAAGAAGTCCGTTCAAAATTAACATAAATGATAAGCCGAATGGCACAGAGATACCAGAGGGATAACGTGATCGATAGAGAGAAAAGAAAGAAAAATAAGAGATGCAATTATATAATACGGCATGAGTTAGAAAGAGACATAATAAATATCTCGATTCAGCGGCTAGTTGCTGTGTTTTTCTCTCAGTAGTGTCAAATTCCTATACACATTTGACAGTTTTGACAGCGCTGAGCCAGATTTTCCATACATTTTTGTGGTTGAGAATTGCCTCAAGTGACAACAGCGCTATCTCTCTAGTTGTAATGGCTCTGTGCCGAATGGGGATGATTTAAGCCATCCACGATCACAACATAGATACCTACTAAGTATAGATATGATTACATTTCATTGTAATTTCTAAGCGCAGCATAGGGTGTCTTACAACGTGGACGGAAGACCGCAGGATCAAGCTGGATGCTAGCCGCTACCAACCGGTCTTATTGGAGATCCTTAGGGGAGGCCTATGTCCAGCAGTGGACGTCCTATATCTAGTACCTGTTTTGATATAAGGTTATTTATGTCAAAGATGAACCTACATAAGTCTTTACTAGTTCTTTGCCGTTTTTGCCGTGTTGGTCTAGTGGCAACACCGGCCTTACAATGGTGAGGTCATGGGTTCAAATCCCGGTCCCGTACCAATGAGTTTTTCGGAGTTTATGTACGGAATTTCACACCACTGGCTTTTCGGTGAAGGAAAACATCGTGAGGGAACCTGTATACGTCCGTAGAAGAAATTCGGTGGCGTATGTATGTATCCAACCACTGGGCCAGCGTGGTGGATATAGCCCAATCATCCTTCGTGGGTAGGCCTACATCCTGCAGTAGACTATTAAAAAGACTGGTACATGGTACTAGTTCTTTGTATCCGCTAGGGGTTGGCTATAAGTATTTTAGATTAACCATTATCATCCTTATCCCCAGCGACAGACGAGGCATGCTGGAGGCGGCGGCTATCCAGGCGCTGGTCGGAGAGAGCGTGCTGGAGAAGGAGCGACAGCTGTCTGAAATGATTCTACAGCTGCAGATGGCGCGGGAACAGCTGCTGGCCCAGCAGGAACATGCTAAGGTTAGTCAATATTTATCAATATAGAGAAACTGTAGAGCCTTTACTACTACAAGATAAATGGCGACTTTAGGTACCTACATCTGGGGTAGCATCAGTTGAAAGTGGCTTGTTTTTAACTCGTTTCAACAGGACTCGGATAGCTTTTCAATCGCAACGCAAATTGGAGTATGGACGGCTAGCATATGCGCCACGACATAATTTTATCGACGTGTGAAAATGTGACAGATATATACCTCACCATAACTTTGTATCGTTTTGGCACGCCGATAGAATGATGTCGTGGTGCGTATGCTAGCCGTGTTGGACAAGAAACGACCGATGTCCAGAAAGTTTTTCAAAATGGAATGATATAATAATGTTGGTTGATTTCAGTGTAATACGCATAAGGTTGTTGTTCAATAGATGAGTAATATTCACTTATTGGTCAAGAAAAAATGAATAGACGTGCTTTTTACATTTATAAAATGAGTAATAACATTATTATTATATACTACGGGACTAATCGCGCACTAAAATTACGTGATAAATAAATACTTCGTCATCCCGAAGTTTCGGCGGAGTAAAAGACACTCAGTAGAAATTAAAAAAAATATGTAATGAAATGATTTGTATCGTGCTTCACACACTAGGTGTATAGAAACTTTTTTTTTGTGATAAACATTTCAAAAATTGACGCGTTCGCAGGATTTGAACCTGCATCGCTCTGGGATTCCGGCCCAGATGCTTTGTACAAATTAAGCTAGAACGCTGTCTGCGAAAACGTCGAATTATCAACACTTTCAATAATTTGACGTTTTCACATACAGCGTTCTAGCTTAATTTGGACAAAGCATCTGGGTCGGAATCCCAGAGAGATGCAGGTTCAAATCCTGCGAACGCGTAAATTTTTGAAATGTTTATCACAATAAGAAAAAAATGTAATTTATGATTATGTTTTCATTATGTTTTCGGGTTGTTTGATAGAAATCAAGCAACCCAATCTCAAATAAGACCGATTAGAAGCGGCTTACATCCAATGCGTTTCAGCGTTTTTGATATCGCATGTCTACCGCATAAGTGAATATTTTCTCTGCGCTAGCCAAAGCTTAATTTCCATCCAAACTAACTTCAAAAAATAGATTTATAAAACTCCTGCACAAACCCCAACCCTTGACTGAGACATTTTGAGAACAAACCTTTTTTATTTCGTCCAATCTGATACGCTCAATTAGGAGGGAGAGACACTTTGTTTCCACCTTTCCTCCCGGGTGCTTTGCATGCCGGGTCACGAATCGAGTCGAACAGCAGTGTTGCCAGTATCAATGTGTTAAGAATATCTCAACTAGATATAATATGTTGTTGTGAAACGTTCTTCATCACTATCACTACAGAGTATAATACAAAGTCGCTTCCCTGTCTATCTGTCCCTATGTATGCTTATATCTTTAAAACTACGCAACGGATTTTGATGCGGTTTTTTTAATAGATAGAGTGATTCAAGAGGAAGGTTTATATGTATAATAAACCTGTGCGAAGCCAGGCGGGTCGCTAGTCTACCATAAAGCATAAGACTAACAATATAAACACCGACTATCGTTGTGTTAAAATATCACATCTACACAATTTGTTTTTGATATCTTAATCTAATCTACAACCTACATAATGGTGGGCATTATGTAGGTTGTAGGTACTTATTTTGCTATGGAACTAAACAAAATTGCGAATTAACTTTTTACAACAGACACTGGAGTTTTTTCATGATATGCGGTTTGGTATTGCTGTAAAAATTGTTTAAATGTACGCAAATTTTAACCTCACAATAAAAGCCTTACTATAGATATCGATAGAATGCTGGTATTTCGTGACATAAATTCTCTACCTGAACCTTCAACTGGTATATACAAATATTTTCCAAATTCAAATTTTTGTATGAACCAGTTAGAAATTACTTGAATTCAGCAGACTCGCTTTATCAGATCCTTGGTTATTTTTACTAACGCCACACATATTGTACATAAAAGTATAATTTTTGGTGTACCTACTAAAAACAACAGTTGTAAAGATATTATAGAGTTGGTGCTTTATACACAGGTACAACAAACATTGATTTTAAGGACATTAAGTACGTACTTAATTTTGTTGAGATAGATCTGTCTCACCACAAAGCAATCTACCATCCATCGTTTCAAACGGTAAATTATTGCCAAAAATGCAAAATTAATCACTGGCAACACAGCCACGTAAAGGGTAAAGGCACGGTAAAGGAATGGAGACCGTCTCCCTATTCGGCGCGTCGCATTTCTACCGTTGCTTATTGTCCCGACGTAGATGGCAACACTGGCTTTAAAGTGTCCATCACGTGGCCCTAGTGTCGTCGGTGATGGTTTTATTACGCGGTCTTGTGTTTATTGTGGACCGATATGTATTTATTGGGTTTTGGTGCGGGTTAATGGGGCTTAGCGTGCAGGATTGTATTTGAATAAGGTAATGTTGGCGACGTTTGAAATTTTCTGAGATGGTTTGGATGGTATAGAAGACGCCATTTGAAGGGTTTTTCAATAAAATAACATTAGTTTTAGGTATGTAAATTTTTTTCTAATTTATGGTAACAGAAACTTTATTACATTTATTGTTGCCATTGATGTATCATTAAAGGCAACTTACGTCATCAAACTACAAACATTCTACGATTCTATGCAGGTTGCCTCACGAAGTTTTTATTCACCGAAAAGTCAGTGGTGTCAAATCCCGTACATAAATTCCAAAGAAGTAAAGAACTTATTGGTCTCACACTTACAGGGCCAAGATTTGAACCCACGACCTCACGATTGTAAGGCGGGTGTTACTACCACTAGACCACCATGGCTTTCATTGGTTTCAAGCATATAGCATGGTGCTCGCTTATAGCACAAAAAATTTTAGGCAAACCTGTTTTCGGTAAAAAAGATATAAAATTGGATTGAAACAAATATTGAAATCTGCTGTAAAACTCAGACTATTTTTCGCTAAGCATTATACAAGTACCTACTTAGGTACATCATTTGAAGATCAGTGGTTCACAAAGACTCGTACTAATGAATCATCGATAAAAACTGACACTCGATCACATGATGCGTTCAGGGTTGTTGAGGATTTTACTTTTTTATCATTATGTAGCAGGTAGTTAATAATTATTCTAAATAATCGGGACTACAATTTTGAGCCGAAAAAAATCACAATACCTACACTCTTATGAAAGACTTTTACTATGCATTTAAACTTTATTTCATTGTATTAATTTTATTAGAATTCAGTAAGTAACGGAGGCCTATCTATCTATACGATGAACATCCTGTGATGAGTATGATAGATCCAGAAAATGGAAATGTTATTAGGTATTTGATGCAAAAAGATCATTGACCCAACACAAAATGTCTAGAGTAACAGATTTTCGCATTTTCAAAGGTTTTAGTATGAGTTTGTGTAACTAACAAAAATGTAGGAGTTACGTTACATTTTTGTTAGTTTTCCTCCGTTTCCGCCAGAGGCACTGGACAAAAATGTATCGGAATCTTCTGTAGTTATCATTTACAACGCGGTCACATTAACTAGACGCTTGACCATGTGACGTAACTTTGGCGCTCAAGTACGGTGTGCAAAAAAAACTGGCCAAGTGCGAGTCGGACTCCCGCACGAAAGGTTACGAACCATCATCTTTAAAAGATAAGTTTCTACCTGTTTATTAAGATCGAGTAAAAATTGTTTAAAAATTAATGCGATGCGTCGAGTTAATGTGACCACGTTATACGTATAATCTCATACTAACGCCTCAGGTTGGTTTTAGACTTAGTACAGGCAAAGAATACATTCTAGGTAATACTACAGTACAGAGCAAGCTTTAAAGTTAAGTTATCCTACTAATATTATAAATGCGAAAGTTTCTGAGTATGTATGGATGGTTTTTACTCTTTCACGCAAAAACGGCTGAACCAATTTGGAAGAAATTCGGTATGAAGGTAGCTTAGACGTTGGATTAACAGATAGGCTATTTTTATCTCGGGCTAACGCGGGTAACACCGCGGGGCCCAGCAAATAGGTATTAAATATGTACTGCCAAAGAAAATTCATTAAATAGGAACTTCAAAACAAAGTACAAAGTTACTTCTATGTTTTTATGAAACGAATTGTATTCATTACGTATGCAGCCAGTATTAGAAACTGGCAACCCTACCATTGTTTACGGTATAGATTGAAGAGGCCCGTCTATAGATTCGCTGCAAATGGGAACGGCTAATGGCGGCCACGTTCGCATTTGCGCGCTTTTTTATTTCAAATACAGAACGTCCCTTTGTTGACTCCGTGCCGGATGCATTCCGAATAGCGTTCGATACAGGCTGGTTCGATTTTCTTCTTTTGCGTTTTGTTTTTCGAACACTGTTTTCCTTTTCAGGCTGCCAGTTCTTTGTGTTTTCTTTTAGTGGGGAGCTGAAACTAGCCAGTACCTACAAGTTTGTGTTAATTTTTAACACGCTATTATTAGTTTCGCCTGTATGTTTGCTTGCTTGCTTGCTTGTAACCCATTCCTTTGAGATCGATTTTTACCTTCTTTGAGCGATCTGATTTTTTTCAAACTTTACACACCTATCAAAGACCAATAACAACGCATTTATAAAAAAAAAGAAATTAAGAAATTTATGAAAAAAGAAATTGAAGAAATGTTTAGGGTTCCGTACCTCAAAAGGAAAAACGGAACCCTTATAGGATCACTTTGATGTCCGTCTGTCCGTCTGTGTGTATGTCAAGACTCTTTATTTCGGGAACGCGTAAAGAATACGAGTTGAAATTTTTGAAACTATATACGTAAACCTATGAACTCTTGCAGTTGTGTAAAAGAAAAGCTTCTCAGTCACCGTATAAAAAAGTTAGAGTCGTTTATGTCGTAAAAAACGCATATTTCAACGCTCCCGAAAATCAAAACCTACAGGGTACTTCCCGTCGACATAGAACTATGAAATTTGACGAAAAGCATTGTTTCAGAGTACACATATAGGAATAAATCTGAAAACTGTACATTTTTATTTAAATCACATAAAAATAGGGCCTCGAAATTCCTAAATATGGATTAAAAATTTAAAGTGAGTAAATCGTATCATGTAAGGTATCATATAAAATAACTTCATTAGCACATGCTAAAACAGGTTTTTAATTATTTTAACAATATGTTTGTACAGAACCCTCGATGTGCAAGCCTTACTCACACTTGTCCGGTTGTTTAAACTATATTTACATTATTTGATTCGATCCTTTGAATGTAGGTACTTTTGTGGTTTTTAAGTGTTGTACAAAAACGACTTATGTAGATATGGCGTCGGTTTGCACTGACGTGAGAAACACATGGACTTGACCTCGCTCTAATTATACCTACTCTACCTACTATGTGTTAGGGGTCATAGAATCAATAATATAGTACAACTATATGTCATGCAAATACATAAAAATATCATTTCTATGTCGTCTATTTAAAAAAAACTATTTACTAGATACGTAGAAAAATTAACAGTTAAAGTTTCAAAAAATTAATATAAAACTAATTTATACCATATCGATGGGTATACCTATATGTAAACAAATATTTTAACACAATACATATCAAAATATCTATCAACCAACGTTACCAACCCAATATTTATTCGGAAAATCGACACCTGTCTGTAAAAGTAATCTGGCAGAGCACTCATCCGAATTAAAAATATCACTGGCAATACTGAATGATAGACGTAAGTACTAGCCGCGACCCCAGACCCCCAATCCCCCTATATTGTAACCCCTATAGCAGCCAGACAAACGGAAATATGAAAATGAAACGTCGAAACGGAAAAACGCATCAAACACCCTCCCTCGATGGACGCTGGACAAAAAATGAACACAAACGGGCGCTTAATTCGCAAAAAGCCCGTTTGATGTCGCTAATTGACAATCAGTCGGGGATGCGTCTCATTGGTCCGCTTCCTCGTTCTATTTTTAAAAATTAAACACTAATAAATTGGCGGGTGGACATCTTTGACAATGTTAGGTGGGTAGGTATTTCAGCGCTGAAATTGTTATGGAAATGGACAGTTAGGTATTTTATGATGATATTTAACTTTTTAATTTTTGTTCTAATGGCTGGTTCAATGCACTTAGGTACATTTCAAACTTGATATAGAAGTTTTAAAATTTTCATATATTCTTTTAACCTTATTTAATTTATACTTAGCACTTCATCGCAAAACACAAAAGTTAAGTAAATTACGGATAATTATTTTTCGTATAAAATCGCAACACCGACTTCCATCGTGTACAAAATTCGAATAGTTTGCTCGAATCGATGTGACAGTCATGTACATTATTGTTGATTTATCAAAAGTGGCTCAGCTGATTTCAATAAAATTTAAATGGGACCAGCTCGGAAGTATACCTTTTTGAACTAAAAAAGATTTTTTAAATCGGTTCACAATTGACGAAAATATCGATGAACATACACAAAAATACATACAGACGAATATAATAGTAGGGCAGACGCCCCGGTTGTAGTCACTTTAAGAAATTTCAGTTTTCAAAAATTCGTCAAATATACAAAAAAATAGTGACATGGGATTTTAAAGATTTTTATGATAGAGTAAACATTAATGTATTAATTTTTACATGTACATACTACGAGAAAAAAATATCTTTTTTTCTACAAGTATTTTAATGAAAAGTGGGCAAAAACACCGGTTGTGGCCACGGCGTTGTGCCGGTTATGGTCACTTTACATTTTAAACAAATAAGTATAAAAATTTTGTAACTTAAAAGTTGTTGTCTCAAGTTTATCTGACAAATGGTTGTTGCAAGTATTTTGTTGCCAGTATTGTCGCGAATTTCTTTTGCCAAGATTTTTAGCGCCAATTTTTATTGCAAGAATAATAGAGTATGCACTTTTGCAAGATTTTGGCATAAGTTGTTACGGTAAGTGATGACTAAGGAAGAATTAATATTAGTTATAGAAATCTATACACATGCGGTGCTATAAATGTCACATGTCAAAAAGAGCCTGAAACGAAGATTTTTTCCGTATTTATTCAAAACAATTATCGTTTCTGTTTCTATTTACAAGGCTTAAAACATAAAAATGTCCACAACCGGTACGCTGGCCACAACCGGGGCGTCTGCCAATACCGCTTTGGAACGTAGTTCTTTTTTGAAAGTCTGTAAAAAGAGATAAAAATATCGCAAACGTAAAATCATAATATCCTGAAAAATACCTAATGAAGTAGAAATTTAACAAGTTACAAAATAAAAATACAATTTTAGTACGTAAACGCGCGTAACATCACAAACATTTTCCAAAAAGGATCGCTAAAGCGAAACTAAAATGGGAGCCAAAGAGTCACTCTCAATAAATGGAAAAAATGTAAATGTCAGATTAAAAAAAAAACTAGTCGGTGTTGAGCGGTGTCAGACCAATTAGTTAGTGAAAGAAATGCTAGAGGACGCGCGACGGACATGTGTGTTGACAGCTTTTGATTAAAAACTTTAAAAAGTAAAGTGATAAAACATGGCGGCGGCAGTACCCTGTGCGCGAATTAAGCTGGAAACATACTATCAGACGCGGCTTACGGACGCGACTGACAGCCGCGACTGATAGGTATCTAGATAATGAATGTACACTGAGCCGTGCACACTATCGGACATCAGTCCCAGACGTCACCTTGGGCTGACCTTGAGCGTTCGGACGTCCAAGAGTTATCGGGCGCGCCGGATGTTTTAAGACGTGCACACTGCTAAGTCGCGGCTGTCAGTCGCGTCCGTCAGCCGCGTCCGATAGTGAGTATCCGGCTTTACAGTTAATTTATCGAGACCTGCGCTTCCAAGTTTAAATGTTGCGTATGGAATTAGATTTTGTTTCAGCTTTTAATTAACAATTATTTTTCGCAAAATATGGTAAAACCGCCTTCCATCGTGTACAAAATTCGAATATTTCACTCGAATTGTTTACATTTTTGTTGATTTTTCAAAAACTGCTCAGCCGATTGCTGTGAAATTTAAATGGGACCACCTCGGAAGTGAAACCCTTTCGAACTAAAAAATAATTTTTCGATTCGGTTCACAACTAGCGAAATTCTCGATGAATATACAGACAGACGAACATAAACCCTCCTCCTTTTTGAAAAACTTGAAGTGATAAAATATGGCGTCAGCAGTAACCTGGAGAATTATCTACAGTTCATAATACTAAGAACTCAAAAGTCTTTTTAATAGTGATGTACCTACATCAAAATAATGTTTGCTAATTCGATATCGATTTTTAGTTTCATTTGTTGTATTTTCTGTTTTTTTTTTGTGATTCCACATCCAGAGTGTCTCGCAATATAGGTTTAAGTCTTTATATAGGTAGGTTATTTTCAAATTGGTATGGCTATCATCCTACTTTCTACTAATATTATAAACGTGAAAGTTTGTAAGGATGTATGTTTGTTACTCTTTCAAGCAAAAACTACTGAACGGATTGATATGAAACTTTGCAATAACATAATTTATATATCAGAATAACACATAGGCTATAAATTATAATAATATTGCGTAAATTTTCCGTAATATAAGTGTTTGGTAAGTAGGAAAAATTCTGCTAACTGCTATTCTAGCGTGCGCTTCAAGAAATGTCAAAAAAAGCAACTGTCGAATCAAAAAACCGTAAAATCATTTTTTTTTAATGTTGCACCTACTTTATTCAGGTTGGTAAGGTAAGGCTTCAGATTTGAAAAACGGAAAGTGTCATAGTCTACTTTTTATCCCGGATAAATAAAGGTTTCCCATGGAATAGCAAAAAAAACAAAATATCATGCGGACAAAGCCGCAGGTAAAAGCTAGTAGGTAAGGTATATTTCCAACAATAAATAAAGATATTTCGGCTGAGATGATGATGATGATCCTCACACTAATATACGAGTGTTACTCATGTAATGAAACATAAAAGCTATTTTCCAACAACTTACACTAAGATTTTCCAAACAACTGAAAAAACTGAACCGCGCTCCACGGTTTTTTCAGGCGAGCAATAAATAAATAGCTGTTTCATTTTACAATATTTTCATTTCTATTAAATGGATCATAAACCGCCGCCTACATTCGAGACACCAATAGACTTCCGGTCGAACTGAACTACATTTATACCTACATCACTCATACCATTGTTTTCCCAATGATAACGACCGAATAAAATTATTGGCTACATCATGCCTAAAACCGTCCACGGGGAAAGCGACTCTACATCAAAAACTTATAGGCGAAAATGGAACAGCAAGCTTTCACTAGGGCAGTACAAAATCGTGAAGTGGGGATAACAATTGTCTATTGTTACGGCTATCTCTTTTGCGCATCGGTGTTTCGGTAATAATAGAGTGAGATAGAGATGTATTGCTGGCGCGTTTTGGCACAATGATTAGTGGAAATGGGCACGCCTTTGTGGGATTTTCCGACGTTCCTTGGTTTATTGGTTTGTGTAATAAAGTTTAGTGCGCATGTGTTGCTTTGCGATGCTAAAGTTTTACTTCGGAAAATTGTTTTCTGAATAAGTATTCGTTTTATGGGAAACATATTATGAGCTACATATAGCTTTGTAATGGTAGGTATTTGTTAATTCTGTTATTGCGTTGTAAACTATGCGTAGATGTAAGATTTTATGTAGTTAGTATGTAGGTAATTAACTCTTCTATAGAAGCACACTTCTGATAGATAGATACCTACCTACTTAATAATGAATTAAGCCCAAGTATTCGCATCAACCGTTGTCAAGTATTTTTCTAAAAAAAGCTTAATCCACTAAGTTGTTCATAGCGTTCTTTGAATATCTCAATTTTTTTTACACAAACCTAGGCTCAATTTGCTAATCTATGTCCTTTACACGTTCTATTTTAGAATGGCATGTATTAATTTAGTATTAATGAATTAATTACGAATTAAAAAAAATAATGTATTCATTTAAACAAATTGCTCTTAACATTTTAGCACGTGCGCGTTATCGCCTATACTTAGGGCCTCGATTTATCGATATCGATAAAGTTTGCAAAATATTTATGGTTTTTAGTATTCATGTTTTCGAAAATTAAAAGATGCTCAATTAGCATATGCCCACTGTGGTAGATAGTGGTTTGCGGCTGTTTTTTTGCGATTTCATTATTAGCCCCATAGTAAAAGTTGTTAAACTAACAAGTGAAGTCGTCTAAAGTAACATCCCGTTCTTAAATCTCCGATAAAACCAGTTCAGAGCGGCTTGCATCCAACACAAATCCTGTAAGTAGCAGCATCCTGTGGCACAGCAGCAGGATTTCTTTATATATAATAAAAAAATATATTGACTCAATTTTCTATAAAAAATAGTTGTCTGTAAAATCGGTTTACGGACGATAAGTAAGTAAGTTCGTACAGGCCGGGTGGCTAGCCCTGGTTTCATAGTTTTTAAGCTGCCTGAAGGCCTCTGATAATTTGACGAATATAACGCTTAAGCCGATCGTGCTTCTCTATCGCTAATTCCGCGCTCTCTCTTGCACTCTCGACTCAGGCGGAACGTCACAACGAGTCCTGCTTTTTCGTGCTTGCAGCCATCGTTCATCGATTTATAAGTCGTTATCACGTCAATAATAAATAAAAAATGCAACGTCCTTCACGCACAAAAATATCAGAACGGTGCATTGAACAGCTTAAAATATATGAATAAATCATTATGAAGGTGGTTTCACCGAAATGTAACCTGTAAATTAGACCTGTAAGTAAATGGTACGGTAGTGACTAGTGATGTATGATGGAAACAAAATATCGATAAATAATATATCGATTACGACTGCACGCCAATCACGAGGTCGAACGTAGACTAATAGTGCTGTCAGTAAAGTAATCGATAAATCAGAAAGCCGATTGGCTCTGTGTCAAGCCTCTTCAACTTACGAAACAAACTAAACATATTTATCATTATTTTATGGTTTTCCTTATGTTTAATTAATGAGTTTGTGTATTACTTGGTAACGTTCATATTTACTCGTATAATTTTCATTTAAATTTACTTTTGATGTTAAACACGACAAAATGATTGAAAACGTTAGTAATGATTTTAAAACTGTACTAAGTAATAAATTATCTACTTAATTAAATTATTGTGTTATTAATTATTTCTTATTTATAATAAAATAACGTATGAGTCTCAAATGTCAGTTTTGAAAAAAAAAATAACAGTAATTAAAAATATTTATTTCAAAACTAGCTTTCTTCTTCTTCTTCTTAGTTTTGGCGTCGCATAATTGTGCATTTGCCAGTGTCAAGTAATACGTTTTAATAATTTTTGATAATATTTTATCAAAATAGTCACTGTCGTAGTCTCGTCATAGTCCAATAAAGTCGCGGTCAAGTTCAATCATAGTCTAAGTCATACCTCAGTAAAGCAGTTGAGACTTTACTAAAGGCGTCTATGGAGTTTTGGTAACAACACGGAACAACATGATACGTCACATTATATCACTTGCCTCCACTCATGCACGTAAATCAGCTCATAAACAACGAAATACCACCATTTTTCACTAATTAACACTGATAAAAACACAAGTTTAAGAAAATAATACAATGAGGCGACATGATTTTTCCGCGTTCCCGCCAAAACTCCAACCAGCTTTCTACAGGATTTTTTATTTTTTCCAACATAACTGACACTTTCACAACATTATGACAGTTTCCAATTTTCAAACTACATCCATGCAAAAAATCAAGTCGATCGCTCGCTCCGTTACCAATAAAGAAACTTTCAGATTTATAATAATAACGACGATATAAGCTACTCAGAAAAGTACATGGGTTCATTTGAAGTGAATCCAAATTCAAAAACATTCCATTAATATCTGCTGCAATTCCATCTAAATTAACATTCCAGAACGTTTCCTTTTGAGTCTGAGAATCTTTTGAAAATAGGTATTCTTAATTCTTAAGAGGTTCTTGGAGTTGAAGGGGATGGTCCATAATTAAATAGTGCACGCTTAGTTACAGGAAGAAGTCCCGAGAGAAAACTTCATTTTGTCGAGGGATTGCAGAAATATTCATAATGTTAATCGCCAAAATAAAGAACCATAAAGTAACACTTGTATTGTAAAACCTTTCTATCCTAAGATTGACTGGAAGCGATCTTGAGGGATGAATAAAACAAAATAAATAATAATTTATTGACACTAGTATTCCAAAAAACACTATTAAATTATAACTATGTTGAAAGTTACAAAATACTAGACGTAATTTTACAAAATCCAGAATCAAACAAAATTACATAATAAGATAATATTTATTTAGAATTTTATTTCAGACAAAGTCCATAAAACAGAATTCAATACTTACACTTAAATTAATCTCAAAATAATCAAACATAGTTAAAAGATCGGAAAATAATGGATAATATAAGAGTGCCAGTTGTTGCATCAGTTTTAAACATTGTTTAAATCCCCTTTTTTATCGATTTGGTGTAGAAAATAAATAATAGTTAAACACGTGCCATTTAAACGTAAAATAATTGTTATATAATCAGAAGAAAAATTCTGTGTGTTAAAATAAAATATACATTTACCTTTTTGCTAATTTGACACCAAATTGACTTTGAAATTGACCTTTGTTTTTATTGTCTCCACATAAAACAAAAACAGTCGCATCAGCATTGTTACCAAACATTTAAACATACTTTTAGTATGTTTAAATCATGTGAGGACATGTCAGGACATGTTTGAGGACACAGGAAATGTATAAGAAGAGAGACATTCAAAACACTGCTATTAAAAATGCCTTGATTTTCCCGTGAAAAGCTTCACGATTCACAAACAAGACGAAAACTTTACCCTTAATAAATCTTTTCATTCGTTTCCGAACAAAACTCGATTCAATGCAATGAAACTGAAATAAAGGTCCCCATGAGTCGGCAACGAACTCAACCTACCCAACCAAACTCAACCAAACCCAACTAACTCAACCTTTTGCCGCGAAATTCGTTTATCGATACAAAACAAGACTGCCCTATTCATTGAAAACTCGGCACAAGACCGAAGTCAGTTGTTAAAAGAAAACTATGATGTAATGTAATGCTTGCAACCGGTCTTATTGGAGATCCATAGGTGAGGTCCTATGTCTAGCAGTGGACGTCCCTTGGCTGATGGATGAATGAGTGATTGTTGAAAATTTCAAATGACCATTCGTTATTTGTACAAAAAATCGTTTGGTAGAAATATAGCCTTGTGTAAAAAATACCTAGTAAAATTTGCTACGTACTTCACTAAAGTAAAGGAATACTAATTTGCAATGGAATAAGTAAAGCTAAATATGGTTTGAGGAACTTTAATTTGAAGTCGATAACTAATTCACAATCAATATTAATTTTATTGGCAGTGCCTCTGAATTCAATTCACGGCAAATATTGAAAAGTAGGTAAACGATTTTACATTAAAATTAACATTCTTTAAAAATTCCAATATTATCCCTATTAACGATTAAATTTCTATGCCATCTTTGTTTGTAAGAATTTTTCGAATCAAAGGACTTACTTCAATTTATTACCTATCTATAACTACATTACCTTTTTGAACGGAATTGTATCTAGACGATGGAGATATTCTAGAACCTCATAGTAGGTACTTATCACAATGGCTTACTTGCATAATGGTATCAACTTTGAAGTCGCAAAAAAATCAACTGTTTCACACAAAGTTCATCGACTCTCGACAAAATTTTGAACAGCTGCAGGCCAATCGCGTTAATTTTAAACAACTGCATTCCATCTGTAATACAGTTAAAGTTCGGTTGCAATTGTAGTTAAGTTTCGATTCAGCTTCAAGGAATTAGGTATTGCGCTAAACATCATACACCAACCGTTCATTTGACACCGGTTACGTTCCTACTCTGATCGAGTTGCGTTTAAACTTTAGTCAAAATCATTAGTGGGATACAAAAATAGACAAAAAGTCGAAGTTCAGTTAAAGTTCAATTGTAGTTCAGTTGTAATTTTTAGTGCGATTGGCCTGCAGATATAGTTTTTGAGTTGGTCAAATAGTAAAAATTGTTCAAAATGATAAGTATACATATTAGAAGACGTGAAGTCCCTGTAATTTGTAGGGTATAGGCCGAATCAAACCTGGCGGTTGTGAAGTCTACAAATTGTACAAATTGTTATATATCTGGACTGAAACTCACTTAAAGAATGATTTATATTAGGACGGGGCGGGCGCGGGACGGGTCAGACAGGGGGACGCCCATACGACGCACGTTCAATACGTTTTTTGTGTAAAAGCCCGGACAGGCCCCGTCCGGGAGTCCGTACGGGCATCGTACGGGCCCGTCCGGCCCGACCCGCGCCAGCCCCGTCCTACCAAAAATCATCCCTAACACCTGCGGGAGATTGGGTTTCAGGCAGCTTGTAGTTAACTTCACAGAACTTCGAATTTTGATTCAGCAATAACAGTTTATATACGAAATACCAAGATTTCCCGATTCTAAATCCAACTTTTTCAACCGCCCTTTTGACTGTATGTAGAATCAACGCTAGAACTCGGTTCTTTGTCAGTGGCATTCAGGCGCGAGCACACAAATGCTTTTCTTGGGCGCTTTCACAGTTTTCTATGGAGGCAATAAGGTTCCCACGGACACAATGAGGGAAGGAGTGATGAAAAGTTGGGAATCTGGGCCGAGTTCCCGGGGCTTAGTGATGTGCGTTTATCGACATTTTGTAGAGGAAAACATCGTGACAGCTATGGAGATATGTGTCACGCTGTGTAAAATACTCGGCAATAGACACTAATTTCTTAAATAGGTAACTTTTGAGTGCTATAAATGAGTATATATAAGTATATCAATTTATATATATGTATATAAGCGTATCAATTTAAAATCAGTCAATCAGTGAACTTGCAATTACATTTAAAAATAAATGCGTTACAAATTTACTAAACATTATTTAATACACGCTCCATAAAAATAACGAGAGTAACGTACCTACCTATTTAGGTTACCAACTACAATTTCAATGAAAAGGTAGGTACACTATAAAATTTTCAAGCTTAAAAAACCTTTGAAGTTTTCAATTATTTACCATTTATTTCTAATCATTTTTATCGACTTTATCGAAATAGAACTAGAATCTAAAAAACACATTATTTTTTGAAAAAAAAAATACTTTATTCTAACTATCTGCCCGTTCTGGCTTTTCCTGGTTACCGATGAGTTATAGCTGTAAACATTCCAGAAGAAATGTTCTAAGCGATAGTGAAAACCGCTATCAGTTGTCTAATTTGGAAGATTTACCTAAGCGATACGCTTAAATTTTCCAAACAAACAAAACAAACATTTTACAAACAAATACACAAAAATAGCGGTTTTGCTTTACAGTGATAGTTTTCATCGACTCATAATGAAATGGAACAAGAAGCTACGTATCGATACAATTTTCCTTTTAACCCCATCTCTACTCTTAGTTATTCTCGTCACTTTCCAATTATTTTTGCGGGCTTTCTTGACTAGGTACTGTACAGAACAGTCCCATTCAACCCCGAACAAAACGCCCGCTGGGTTTTAAGGAATTACCCGTTTTGTTCGCGTCCAAATGAGAGTACCGCTTAGTTTTTCCTTCTCCGACCAACTTGCGGTTAATTTATTTAATAAGTTGTTTCTGAATAGAACCTCCGCAGACCGAGCTGGGATGAATCAGACTTTTCTTTCTTCAAAAAAACGCATTCTTTTTTTGAAAAGGAAACAGTGGCGGTTATTTTTTTAATTCTTTTGTGACAGTGGCTTGTTTTCTTTTTATGAAAAGGCTTGCTAATGAAATCTTCATTGAATAAGATTTCTGTTATAAAAAACGAGGTTTTATGGTGTTTGTGTTGACTGTTGGGCTAACGAGTTTTATCTACATTTTATTCGACCAATTCGTCAATGTCTCGGCGTCTTTTGAACGAACTTTCTACGTAAGAATGAAAATCATTCAGCACTCAGAAGCACGCTTTCTCAATCGTACAATTTTAAAAATGGAACGCAATTGTGTGTTTAAAAGTGAACAAACATTTGAAAACGAATTGATTTATTTGAAATTCGAAAACGATATTCATCAAAGGAAACGAACGTGATCTTTAACAAAGTGTGGGGATAAGCGTTCATTTTTCGTAAACGTACTTCTGGCGGCAAGATGTCAAACAACTATTATTTCTTTTTTTGTTTCTTAATTTATTGTTAGAGTCAGTATGCTGAGTGTGAGTTTTGTCGTAAACATGACGCGCTCTTCGCCGAGCGCGTAAGCATGTAATTTGTATGAACTTGCAGTGTTTCAAAAACGCGCCGCTAGTGGCGCTGTACATTTCTTTATACAAATTACATGCTTACGCGCTCGCCGAAGAGCGCGTCATGTTTACGACAAAACTCACACTCAGCATACAGGTCAGACTAAGATGCGGCTCGACATTGTTACAAGAGATAAAGAGAAATAAATTTTTATTTCCTAAATTATTGTTAGAGTCAGTATGCTGAGTGTAAGTTTTGTCGTAAACATGACGTGCTCTTCGGCGAGCGCGTAAGCATGCAATTTGTATGAACTTGCAGTGTTTCAAAAACGCGCCGCTAGTGGCGCTGTACATTTCTTCATACAAATTACATGCTTAAGCGCTCGCCGAAGAGCGCGTCATGTTTACGACAAAACTCACCCTCAGCATACAGGTCAGACTAAGATGCGGCTCGACATTGTTACAAGAGATAAAGAGAAATAAAGAAAATCTAAATAACTGATGAGCATGTAAGAAATTTGAAAATGAAAATAACTGATGAGCATGTAAGTTGTATCAAACAAATATTATTACAAATAAATAATCTACAAACCACGCAAGATCCACACATCAAAACTCTTTAAAATACGGTCCACGTGCAACCTTGATATTTTAACAAAATATACAAATAACCCACATAAATACAATTTTACAAAAGAAACGGATATCTCAATCAGATGCACTCGTAATTTTCACGACACAACAATAACGTTCAGAAATTGCCGATTCTTGGCTAAGTTTCTGAATATTAAAAGGTTTTTTTCTCCAATAAAAACAGTAAATAAGTTAGCAGCTCGATCAATTGTTCTATTTTTTTAGAGAATAAATATGTCACAATGGAACGACCACAAAAGAAAATGTGTGTAAGAGTATGTGGTCTAAGATATGAGTAACAAGCGATTTATTTCTGTAGGTACATAGAGTTACGATTGTTTACAATACAATACAAAAACACTTTATTGACACACAAGTAGTAAAAAAAATAACAGAAAAAGAAATAACGACAGAAGAATGGTACAAAAGGCGGTCTTATCGCTAAAAGCGATTTCTTCCAGACAACCTCTACTGTGTGGAAACATGTTGTTTATCTCTAAAGTACTGATTTGTATAAATTTTAACTAGAAATATGTATATTATTATTATACCTACGTAGTTTACATTTTATTTATCATGACTAGTTAAAGTCCAAGTTATTGTCGCGTAATACAATAAAATAATGTTTAAGAGCAGATTTTTTTTAAAATAATAACTGTACAAAATATCGATAATTAAGTAGAGATGAAAGAGTATAGTATTAGTCCAATTACTTAATTGAATAAAAAATAATAGGTATTAATGTTATTGCAAACGAAATATCATCCTTACTAACATTATAAAACTGAAAGTGTGTTTATTGGTTCGTCTGTTACTCTATCATGTCAAGCAGCGAAAGAACAACATAATTTATAGACTTGATTTTTAGGATGTATTTAGTTCAAAGGTCTGTTAGTGTCATAGGCTACTTTTATTCCGGAGAAATAAAAGGTACGAGATAGCACAAAAATCAAAATATCACGCCTTGCCAAGCCACGGGCAAAAGTTAGTGCGTTTCTAAAAGTCATCATTTAACATTTCAAAAATTGAGCTCTTGATTGAATTTCGCACAGTGACATCATCATCGTTATCAGCCGAAGGACAAGCTGGACATAGGCCTCCCCAGAGTATGATATAGTCATACGATTTTTCGCTTATGACTTGCGACCGCAATTTGTCCATCGACAGACGCTAGACGATAGACATTTTCACAATGACCGCATAGTCGATTTATGTAATAGTCGTCTGGGCCTATACTGGTCGTTATATCAAACGTCATTTTGTTGAAACCGTTGTAGGTATTTAGTTTATAACCACAGTTTCTATCTGTAGCAGAGTGACCATTTTGTACACGCCGAATCAATCTTCTTGGCGGCTGTGACATTAGCTACAAGCTGCGAATAACCCAATCATCGGTGAGCTTCAGTCAGTTATGTCCGCACTTTGTAGATAACATTTTTTAACACATTCGACCTAATCTTGAATTTGGCATCTGGGCCGGAATCCCAGAGATATGCAGGTTCAAATCCTGCGAACTTGCGCTATGGTAGGCTTTCGCGCTATGGTAGGGATTCGGCCATACGTCATGCAGGCCCATGTTTAAGGAATTAGGAATTCTGACGTTGGCAAGTATGTACATTTTTGAAATTGCAGTATTTGTCCGAAATCATCCCAAGTACTTTAAAACAGCCAATGACAAATACCCAAGAAAGGTAAAATATGGGAAAAGGTTAATTTTTGAACATCGGCCTAGATTGAGGTTATTTCAAAAAAACTGTTATGCCATGTGTGTCACCGTATATAACCATTTACCTGTATCATTGAAAGAACTCCCTTAATTATGGAATGTTTCGCCGTAAACTTAAGACATGGCTAATAGAAAAATGTTACTATAGCCTAAACGAATTTTTAATTATGCGTAAACGATAACATTATAACGATAATATTAATTTGTTTGATTTCAACATGTTTATTATTTAATTTGACTTATTATTTTTATTTTATTTCATTTTGTTAATTATTTAATTTGACCGTACTTTGACATGATTTGTAATTAATTTTAGGAATAATCTGTTGTAACTTTATTATTTACTTAAGTGCGTTTTTCCACATGCTAGTAAATGGCAAATAGAAGGAACGAATTGATCTGAAACACCATTTATATGTACTCTATTTTAGTGGAATAAATATTTCATTTCATTTTGCGAACGCGTCAATTTTTGAAATGTTTATCACAAAAAGAAAGTTTCTAATCTTAAATTTATTTAAAAAAATATTTTAAGACACTAGCTCATAAAGTGGCTCTAATTTCACCGCGATTAGGGACATAATGACACCGGTACCTAATCAAACTGTGACTTTTTCATTGCTATTATTCACGAGTGAGTAATAGAGTTTTTATTTTATTGATTGAGTTGCTTTGTTCTTAAAAAAAAGTTTCAATACAAAAAAGATCGTGTTTAATAGTAGGTACAAATAAATTATTGTGCCTATCGCTTGCTCATTTAATGCAACTTCGTATTTAAATAGATAATTTCAACCTGTACGTGTTTAATAAATAAAAATTTCACTGAAATATAACTTTTGTTTTCTCTGTAATCAATAAAAAAACTTGAAAGTCCCCATTTGGTGCATGGCTAAAACGCTATCCGCGAAAAGTCATAAAAAGAAACCTCATTATTTTAGTCTATAGCCGATGGCCATTGCGCGCGCATAGGAAAACTGATAAATTTTTCCCGCCATTTCGAAACATTTTTCACTACTCGAATTCACGTTGAACATTTTTTTTAGTTTTATATTATTTACAAGTGTGTTGAAAAACGTCGTATGCTACACGTGTGTATTGATGATTACCGTCCTCGGCTCTCTTAAGTCCCTCGCCTATGGCTCGGGTCTCAATGGCGTCTCAGCGGTAATCACCAACATTACACACTTGTACCATAATGTACCAACCTGCACTTGGCCAGCGTGGTGGATATGGCCCAATCACCCTTAGTGGGTAGGCCTCCGTCCTGCAGTGGACTATTAAAAAGGCTGGTACAGTACCATAATGCACTATTAAAAACGGCTGGAACAACCCAAAGTTCAGCAATTTAGATAAATCAGTACTTTCGTCTTAATTAATCTACGTTGGCGTCATTTACGTACAATAACAACTATCATATTCTGCAGTAGGTAAAGCAAAACATTGTATAACTTGAGTATAATTTGTCCAATTTTCAAATGCATGATATTATTTTTCCAAACACTTCCCTTCAGTAAAATTCAACTCACAAAAATATCTCCAAAATATCATAATTTCCCGTTGCCTTAACTTGCGCAACGATGTTAAACATTGTACCTAATAATTTGAGTATAATTTGTCCAATTTTCGAATGCATGATATTATTTTTCCAAACACTTCCCTTCAGTAAAATTCAACTCACAAAAATATCTTTGAAATATCAGAATTTACCGTCGCCTTAACTTGCGCAACGATAATAAGACATTTGTCTGTCATCGGAGCGTTTATTTCATCCAAAACTTCACAGCGGAATAGAAGTTAATTCGGCCTTTTCGACAGATTTACCGCCCCGCCTCTATTGTGTTTGTGACTTTATTATTTCATCTTCTCCTTTGTTTATCAGTTTTATTATCTCAACTTTCCTTTTTTCTCTATCACCGATGAAAGAAAAACGCACGCGAAAGTTTCAAAAGAAAACGCTGCACAGAAATATTTTCGACGCAATATTTCTTGCGGGCGTAATTTATGACTTTATTGAGAACGGCAACAATTTAAATTGCTGAATAATAAAATTTATTATAAAATAAATTGCTTTGAATTTATAGACCGAGCTGTCGGCTAATTATATATTTTTTTTTTTCAATAAAAAAAGTCTATAAATTTTTGTGATTTAAACTAAAACATCGACTGCACCAATAAATATAGATAAATAGATTACTCGATAATATTAAACTATAAAATATACATAATATAGTAATATAAGCAAATTACAAATACCTACATAATTTTATATTTATAACAATAAGTAGAGACAAGGGATCGTTCGCAAAATTGTTTATTTTTGTCTAGGAATATCGGTATAGATAAATAGATAAACTCTTTATTGCACACCAAGAAATAAACAAAAACTAGAAACAAAGATAGCCGTGGCAGTCTAGTGGTAGTGACACGCGCCTTACAATCGTGAGATCATAGGTTCAAATCCCGGTCCCGTACCAATGAGTTCTTCGGAATTTTAACACCATTGTATTTTCGGTGACGGAAAACATCGTTAGGCAACCTGCATATGTCCAGAGAAAAAAAAATCAATGGCGTATGTGAATCCACCAACCCGCACTGGGCCAGCGTGGTGGATATAGTTCAATCACCCTTATTTGTAGCCTACGTCCTGCAGTCGACTATTAAAAGGCTGATACAGTACACAAAAACAGTGTAACAATGGGCGGCCTTATCGCTGATAGCAATCTCTGCCAGGCAACCTTAGGATGGAAAGGACAAAAACCGTAGGTATACATATATAATTGAACGGGATGCGCATTAATTAAATATAATTAAATTATACATCATAAACATACCTACATAATAATAAAATAACTATTAAAATTTAGCGCTCGTAGTTTGACTAGGTGTTTGTCAGCGATCACCAAAATTTAGCAACGTTCCGCGCGGTCAGTATTTGGATGGGTGACCGCGGGTGGTATTTTCCATCTGAGCGCTACCGTGGCACGGATGACACGTTAAATTGTAGGTCCCGGTTATTTTAACCGTTTAGCCATGGAAGAGGCCTTTAGGCGGCCTAAAAACTCTGACACCCGGCCTATACGAACCTACTTATTTAATGAAATGATTTTTTATCGTGCTTCACACACTAGGTGTATAGAAACTTTCTTTATGTGATAAACATTTCAAAAATTGACGCGTTCGCAGGATTTGAACCTGCATCTCTCTGGGATTCCGGCCCAGATGCTTTGTCCAACTAAGCTAAAACGCTATGTGCGAAGGCGCTGAATTAGTGAAAGTGTTTATCATTTTTATCAACTACTACATTGTTGGAAGCGCCATCTGTGAGAACTGCTTAAATCAGTCAGTCACTTAATGTGAAATTATTAGAACTTCTTAGCATTCACGAGAAATGGCGCATTGCTTAATCAATGAAAATCTTAAATCTTTTCAAATAAGTATGTGCCAAAACCAATTATTACGCAGTGACGAAATGAATTGACTACTTTATAACATTCACTATTTCTTACATTGTAAAATATCTAAAAGTACCATTTAGATGAACAAACAGAAGTGAAGATTAAAGTAAAGCGTACGGTTACCTACTTGAGTTACTGTTATCTTATAGTGAACTCCGAGCGGTTTCCATTTTCTTATACAAACGTTATTATTGGCCGGGGCAGTAATGGCTGTTTCTCTTTGATTACACTCGGAATAGATTTTTTCTCAAATAACCTTTATATAAAATCGGCCTTTTGAAAGAAAAGGAAATTAGGAGATTGGTTCTTAAATTGACTTTTTTGAATTTTTGGTTCTTTATACGAATTCGGGAGATGTGATTCTGTGGAATTACTTCTAGAATTTAATTTAAGTAGTTATTTGCAATATTTCACCCGCGACAAAATGTATGGAACAGCTGTTTTTTTACGAAAGTCGTAGAACAAAAGTTGTTAGTTTTGATGTATAGAGTAAGCCCCTAGAAGGATGCTAATTGATTAGAAATAACCCGGTATTGTATGGCAAGAGTCAATACGAGTATTTTGCGCAATAGAGAAAGATTCCCCAGCGGCTTTAAATCTATCTGTAGGTTAGTTTCCATCGTACGGAATTCGTCGTATTTATTAGCACCAACCTCTCGCACTGTACCCATCAATCTTACACACGTGACACCCATTCCTCACGTTCCAGTATTTTAATAACTACTGTGCAAAACGTCAAATTGTCAGTCGCGTCCGAAAATTTAAATATCCTGTCATTTTCGTTTTATGACAGCATAGATCAAAGCTCAAATATTGTTGTTATAGTTATTGTCACATAACATCGCCCACTGTGTTTTGGAATATATGTTTCACTAATGAAATCGTAGAAAGGGTTTTGTAGTGTTTAATGACTGGTGTTTGATAGTAAAAATGATCAAACAAAACATACTTGATAATTTTTACAAAGATTCTTTTTTTAACTATCACAGAGAGTAATAAAATATTTTCATTGTGGAAATATTATTGCGGTGCATGATATTTTAAATGGGGAACGGGTGAACGATATTTTTCTATGGAACACCCAATTTTTGAGTTTTGACAAAAGTTGCAGAACAAAAGTTATTAGTTTTGATGTACAAATTAGCCCCTAAAAGGATGCTAATTGATTGAAATAACCCTGTATTGTTTGATTGGCTCAAAAGCTTGTTTTAGGATGATACCCTGTATGATGAGGTAGCTACAATATACCTACGGTTGTGGTCGTCGTTTTAGCCGTAAGACGTCCACTGCTCGACATAGGGTTCCCTTATAGGTCTCTAGTAAGACCACTTAAAAGTGACTTGCATCCAGCTTGATCCTGCGGTCTTGATGCGGTCATCTGTCTACCTTGTCGGTAGACGTCCTACGCTGCGCTTGCCAGCACCTACGAGGCCAACATTATTTTATCAACAACACTTTGTTAACATTAGATATAGATACATCATACTTCCTACTAATATTATAAACGCGATAGTTTTTGAGGATGGATGGATGGATGGATGTATGGATGTTTGTTACTCTTTCACGCAAAAACTACTGAACGGATCGAGATGAAACTTTGCAATAATATAGCTTATATATCAGAATAACACATAGGCTATAGATTATTATGATATATTGCGTATGCGGGCGAAGCCGCGGGTAAAAACTAGTCCTACTAATATTATAAACGCGAAAGTTTGTGAGGATGGATGGATGGATGTATGGATGGATGGATGGATGGATGGATGGATGGATGGATGGATGGATGGATTTGTTACTCTTTCACGCAAAAACTACTGAACGGATTGAGATGAAACTTTGCAATAATATAGCTTATATATCAGAATAACACATAGGCTATAAATTATTATGATATATTGCGTATGCGGGCGAAGCCGCGGGTAAAAACTAGTGTATTATAAAGATTTAAACATAAGTACATTTGTTCACTCTTTTAAATGAAAATTCTCATTAACGAATAAAAGGATTCGGTTGATAAAGCTTCGTTATAAAAATTGACACTGTTATTTTGATAAACAATAAGTTTTTTTTTTTTTTAATTAGTTTTAATCATCAATCTCTATCAAAAGAAGATTTTTAAAGATTGCAATATTTCTTAGGATAAAAACTTGTTTTATTATGTAGATTTAAATAATAGGAAGTAAAATGATTAAAAATAATAGGGTAAAACTATACAATACGCCCCAGCAAGCAGACAAGACGCCCCACCGCTCTCACACTCGCACAGATGGAGATAGACGACACGAAAAGGCACACATGCATGGCCGCCAGTACTTTTTCAACTTTTCTGACGCGAGCACGTGATTTTTGCATTTATTTTTGAAATAGTGATAAAATATGTAAATTAAACCTTGAACCATATTGTGGTGCGTACCATACAAATTTTCCAATCTTACGTGCTGCTTTTATTTTCAAAATTACAATGAAAAATACGAAATCATTGATAAATAACCTACAATTTGGCGTGTTATTCACAATTATTAACGTTTGATGGCACCGGCTTTAGAGCTGGGGCATTTTGTAATTAGATATTTGCAAGATGCCCCAGTTATCAAGGGGTAATACGCCTCAATTTTAGTCTCTAAAAATAGTACGTATTTCTTACTTTTTCCTGATAAACAAATCGTGGGAGCTATCAGACTCATAGCATATGAACATAATAGGAACTCCCATTTTGTCAGACCTTTGCACACGTTAAAAACAATTTATAGCATCATCATGTGATTGCTATTGTGATGTCATTGATAGATATTTTAGAAAAATCATCAGAACAGCTATAGGCTCTTCCAGCACCGCTATCACAAGCAACACCTCAAAAAATATGCGCATTCTAAGACCCTTGAACAGACACCATCAAAAGTTTTGGCCAAAATCCATCCTGTGTCAAAACACAGGATGGATTTTGGCCAAAACTTTGACAAACTACCCGCAATTAATTTAAAGAAAAAACTAAGTGTGGTGATTCTGACATCCCCAGAATATATTAACAAAACGAAAGCTAATAAAAAAAAAGAAAAAGTTTTAAAAGACATGAAAAGTAAAAAGCCAGCAAATTAAAGAACTAAACAACGAAGACCTACAATTTTATACCTATATTTATCATCGGATAGATTGTTCTTTACTACTGTAAAGAAGAAATGAAGCAATAAAGTTCTGATGAAAAGATAACAGCAGAGGACAAAGAGAATAGATGTGTAGAAAGCATGGAAAAATATTTTAATCAAGAGAAGATAAAGTGCTCTTCGTGCTCTCTTTGGCGGCATGATTTCTGTAGAATGTAAAAAACCGCTATGTAATAGCTGTTTATTCATGGAAAATAGGCAAGTAGAGAAAAAAACTAGAAAGAAGAAATAGAGTTGAATTATAATAAGATAAGTGAAAAATGTGTGATTTGAAAGTTGATCTCTATTAAACTAACTTCTGAAATATTAATCATCATATAATTATAAGAGATTAATAATAAATAATAAAGTAGATATTTAGCTAAACTATAATATAAAAACATATAAAAAACGCTTAAACATTAAAATATTCATGATTTGTTTGTTTTTTTACACTGGGGCATTTTGTAATACAAGTAAGGCATCTTGTCAAGCAATGTCAATACAAAACGCCCCACTTAAGGTTTTTAAAATACCATTATAGTATTTAAATGATCGTTTAAAAACGCCAAATAATTATGTCAAACCATTCATAAATTATTGCTTTTTAATTTAACGCCACAAAATTTAGCAAATGCTTTATTAATAAGGTTTTATCGATGTTTAAAAAAAAGTGGGGCGTATTGTATAGTTTCACCCTAGGAAGTAAAATGAAACTGTTAACACGAAATTCAGATATTATTAAAGCGTGTGAAAGATTGATGGACACGGTGTGAGAGGTTACTATGCTAATAAATACGACATATTCCGTACAACGCCAGATTTAAGGCCGAATGGTGATACGGTTGTAATTTGACGTTGATAGTAATGACGCTTGGAGAATCCGAGATTTGTCTTTATTTCTCTCACAGAGCTATTACAACTAGAGAGATAGCACTATTGTCGCTTGAAGCAATTCTCAACCACAAAAATGTTTGAAAATTCTTGCTCAGCGCTGTCAAAACTGTCAAATATGTAATGGAATTTGACACAACTGCGAGATAAACATTGCAACTAGCTACTGAATCGAGATATTTTTAAATCTCTTTCTAACTCATGCCATATTAAATCATTGCATCTCTTTCTTTCTTTTATCGATCGACCACATTATCTCTCTGGTATCTCTGTGTTTAAGGCCGAATGGTGATACGGTTGTAATTTTGACGTTGACAGTAATGACGCTTGGAGAATCCGAGATTTGTCTTTATTTCTGTGGTGAACAAATTCTTTTATTGAGTTTATACAGAGTGTTACCTGCGGCTGATAATGATGATGATACAGGGTGTTATTTAATCGGTGTTTTTTTTTCTGAGTACTATAAGCTGACTGAGCTTTAGTAAGTACTCAGCAAAAATCCTAACATAAATATAAGCAGTACATATTTGAAACATCATTCCACTAGATTTTCGGTGAAGAAAAACATCGTGAGGCAACCTGCACAAATACGTAGAAAAAAATCCATGGCGTACATATGTAAATTTACTTACCCGCATTAAGCCCGCGTGGCTGGGCCAATCACTCTTCATGAGTAGACCTATGTTCAGCAGCGGACAATTAAAAAGTATAGATTTGAAACAGCTACAACCTTTTCAGATTGTTATCGTTTCCAAGGAATTCTTATTTAAAATTTCATAAAATACCTATGCCTCACAAATAAAGCTGAAAACATACTATCAGACGCGGCTGACGGACGCGACTGAAAGCCGCGACTGATAGGTATCTAGATAATGAATGTCCAGCGGACGTCACCTTGAGCGTTCGGACGTCCGAGAGAGATCTGGCACGCCGGATGTTTTAAGACTGTGCACACTGCTAAGTCGCGACCGTCAGTCGCGTCCGTCAGCCGCGTCCGATAGTATGTTTCCAGCTTTAGCCATGATAATAATTTTAAGTAAACATAATTTAAGAAAAATATTGTCCAACAATGAAACAATCGATTGACACCAGATAGAGGTCAATAATCTATCCCGGCACATAGAGCCTGTGTGCCGGGTTAGACTAGTTAGTTTAAATTGTAATCCATTAAAATGTAAACTTTGCCTCTACGGAAAGCTTGGAAAATCCTTTTTGAACATACATACACAAATTTTGTAAAACACTATCGTGACTCACATACCAAAAAAATACTAAAACAAATGACTCACCTATGTACGTGACAAAGATTATAAAAATGTTGAAATGTAACAATCGATTGACACCGGGCTGGGGTCAGTAGTCTAATGCACAGCACACAGAGCCTGTGAACGGGATTACAATGTAAACTGGCGAGTGCGAGGTGCTTCTTTGATCTCACCGGTGCGTAGGGCTGCTACTTTGAGACATTTGTGTTAAGAGCGTATCGTGCGTAGACGCGCTCCGCGAACTAAGTGAGATAACTAGGGGACGAGAGGAGCGCGTAGCGTATGGTAAAATTAACATTAAAAATTCTTATAAAATTATCAAGTCAACTTTTTAATTGTTTCATGTGAAGATGTTGTCAATACTTTAGCTACTACTTAATACATTAAACATAATTTAACAAATACTACTTATGTCAAAAATAAGATCGTCGTTCAAAACCGGGGTGACATTAGATTTTTTCCGATCGACGTAAGTTATTCCTTGTACGTATCAGATATGGTTTGCCAATAGAAGATATGCTTCAGAATAAAATTAATTCACTGAAAAAATATTGTTTTGGTACTAAAATCTTGGTTCTGTTTAGACATTTTATACACGAACGCTCCTTAATTGTATTTTAGCTATTCTGAAGGCAGAAATAAATTGCTTATGTAAAATAATATATTTTACGTCAAACTAAAAGAAAATTCATTTGGTATTTCAGTTGAAACATTCACAGAAATAAATTATGTTGTTTTGTTTTACGTCATTCTTTTTTGTGTGTGTTGTGACGTGAGTGAAACCATCGGGATCCAGACAAGCACTGATTTATTTTTAAGCAACTTACACTAAGTAGGTATACAAATATATTTATTCTACCCTACACTATATTACTACATCTTCCCCCAAATAATTATGTTTAATAAAACCTTTATCCCCTTTATTAAAATAACATAAACACTAACTAATAGTTTATAAATTTGAACATAACTAAGCAGATTATGACGTTAAGTGAATACTAAAAGAACAAAATTTAGTACCTAATATTATTATAATATCCCTCTTTTCAAAATTAACAGCTTATGGACTTACTCTTATAACTCGTATGACTATTATGTATCGATTTTGTTTTACATGTATAGAGTTTCAGCTAAATTATACTTCTATTAATAAGTAGGTACCTAATTAATTGCATTATCAGATAAGAAATACAGTGACAGTAAATTGTGTTCTACAAATGACAAACTAGGTAGTTATTGAAACATTTTACATAGGTAGTTTTCTTATTTAGAAGAAAAATATGTTAGGAAAGTTGTAATGGTAACATGAATCTGTAGTATCTTAAAATAAATTACTAGTTAATATGAAAGTTCCTCGTGTAGGTATCTACAAATCTGAATGTAATTTTTTTATTCAGCATTTTTTTACGCGTTATCTCAGCCGCCGGTCTGTGCGATCGTTTGGAATCCAGACAAGCACTGATTTATTTTTAAGCAACTTACACTAAGTAGGTATACAAATATATTTATTCTACCCTACACTATATTACTACAGTGTGTATTTTAAATTTTAAATTGAGTCTTAAGCATTTAAGTTTTGAGACTCTTTGCTCTTCTGGTTAAAGGTTCTTTACTAATGATTCCATAAAATGTAATATCTGTTGGTAAATTATTGTAAATCTGAAATCAAAATGGATTTTAATGACGTAAATATAATTTTATTTGTTGTTTTCAATTGTACTACAATTATTTGTATATTTTTTAAAACAAAAATATCCATGGCTCTCTGTCTACTATTTTTTTTTGTTCGCTTTAATCAAAAGTACCAATAGGCAATTAATAATTATTTTTCCCAAAAATGGCATGACCGACTTCAACCGTCCAACAACAACCTACAGAATACGCAAATATTTCGCACGGATCGATGTAGCATTTTTCATATTATTGTTGATTTATCAAAAATGGCTCAGTCGATTTTGCTATGTAAAAAGTTATGCGTTTTTTGAATGTCAAATTGAGTATCAATAGTGATCAGCACTTAAAAATGAATAATTAGTCAAGTTTATGTCAAGTGCAATGGCAGCGACAGCCCTGTCCACCACAGAGCAACGCATAGATCAGAGTTTACGTTGGCATCATTCAAAATGTATGAAGTTGCTATTTACGTTTGACCAGAGCACTCATTACGGATTGTTATTGGAATAATAAAGAGAGAGGGATACTCGCATCCGTCTAGCTGTGAGATCGTAACGTGCTTCCACGTATTACTCTATCTATTGCGAAATGCAATCGCTTTATTCTCTCATACGGGATTCCGCGAACTGACACTTCTGTTGTTGTTTATAATCTATGTTTATTTGAACTACTTTTATGGTTGATACACTGTTTGAAATTGAAAAGTGTTTTTTTCTAAATCTCATTTACGATGATTTTTATTTGTCTCTAGCCGAAGTTTATTTAGTTATTCGACTAAATATAACTTTATAACACAATATTTTATTTTAATTAATTGACAATTTTAACAGTCGTTACCATCGGACGTGTGTCGAGGTAATTTATTGTTGCTTTTATTGTGGCGTAATGTTCGGTTGGCATACCTCAGAGGTTTAAATAAAAATCCTTTATAACTCACAAAAATAAGTAATAAAATTTTATTGTTAGGCTCGCAAACATAGATAGGCATGTCACTTAAATAGGTGCGCACACAAATCTGTTCACAGGGTGTCCTATAAACTCTGTGTCATCGCCATTTTATTTGTCAGCAGATGTACACGCGATAAAGTGTGGAAATGGAGCGAAGGGCGACCGTTAAAATGTCTTCAGGTGTCCACAGTGAATTATCGACATTAATCACGTTCGGTATTGAAAAGAGTAAATTACGAAAATTTATTTATTTTCCTCTAAACTCAACTGCGATTAATCTCCCTGACTCACGAAATAGTTGCATAAATTCTATTCTATTTAAATTCTTAAATAAATATTGAGCGTCGTGATTTTCTAAATGATGACATCATTAAAAGCGGGATTTTTTATATGAAATAATTACTTTAACTAGAGAAGCCTTTATGAAAGCGTCGTGCGTTAAAACTTACGTTTTGCTGAGAAGTCGCAAAGGCCGGTGCGAGGACAAAGTGCCTTAAATTTTTTAATTGCAAACCGCCTTATGATTATTATTCGGCTTTGTGCATTCACAAGGCTACATGTGAGCTTTTACGGAGTAATGTGCGGGGCTTTAGGTGAGGTCCACGATTTGAGAGATAGAGGTTTATTTTTAATTTACAGTAGCATATTATAATTAAAATACGCCCTATTTGATTAGATAATCGTTTATATTTTGTAGAGAGTTACTTAAAATAATTAAATATTTTTTTGTAGTACCTACGATTTTCATGGCATTCTTAACATAATTCTGCGTATACAATCTTAGTCAAAACACACACTGTAAGTCTGTTATTTTTCAAGAATCAAGATTTCACCAGTAAGCATTTATTAAAAGAAGTTGGTGAATACAATTTCTAGCTTAGGTAGCTTTAATCCACTAACCTGTACTGGGCCAGCGTGGTGGATATATCTCAACCACCTTTCGTGGGTAGGCCTACGTCCTGCAGTAGACTATTAAAAAGGCTGATACAGTTCAGTACCGTACTAATAATAAGTGTAATAGGTAAATATAAATTAATTACGTAACCAAAAATAGTAATTATTATATTAATACAGTCGTAACGTAACTGACGGCATCAAGCAGCGTCTATCAGCCATAGTACAGTCTCGCATACTCGCTTACTTCGGACACATCTCAAGGCGAGGTAGTCAGTCTTTGGAGCGTCTTGTCGTCCAGGGAAAAGTTGAGGGCACAAGACCACGCGGAAGGTCGCCCATGAGATGGACCGATCAGATCAAGTCTGCTGTGGGCGGGCCCGCGCATGAGTGTACCCGATTGACGTCCCATAGAGAGAGATGGCGAGACATCGTGAGGCGCATTCCATCTGCCCCTACAAATAGTAATACTACTTGATGACCACGACCGCTCTGTCAAGAGCGCAACGACCAAGAAGAAGAACGTAACTGAAAATTGCATACCTATTAACTTCGAAAATCGAAAATGAATTCATATAAGCTATAATTTTTTTGACCGACGAACCACCGGAGGAGGTGTACAATTCGACACGTATAAGATATATATATATATATTTTTCGCATAACTTTTTTCGTAGTAGTCCGATTTCAATAACTCTTTTTTTATTTTAAAGAGTATACTTCGAAATTCGTCCCATTTAAATTATATCAAAATCGGCTGAGCCATTTTTGATAAATCAAAAATAATATGAAAAATGCTACATCGATCCGTGCGAAATATTCACGAATTCTGTACACGGGTGAAGTCGGTCATGCTAATTTTTGAAAAAAATAATCTTTTTTTATTAGATGCTAGAAATAAATTCGCTCTCGCCTTTGATCTCGCTGCTCGTTTTTCACTTGCACCATAGAGTTAGAATTTAATAGAGCCGCCTCTTTATAAACACCCTGTATGGACCACAGACCTAACAAGTCTCTTTTGAGCTTGTACAATATTATGAATATTACTCATTAGTGGGCGTTTAAAATAAAACCAGATTTTTGTTGAGAGTATGTAGAATTATAATTACTGGGGCTAACAAAAGAATAGCTATTAAATTAGGGATGTAGCGCTCATAATAATATTATCGTGTAACTAGGTGTATCTTAGCGATCACCAAAATTAAGCAACGTTCAGCACGGTCAGTCTTGTCAGGTGACCGCGGCGTTTGGAACTGAGCGCTGCCGTGGCTTAGATGACACCTCAAATTGTAGCTCCCGGATTAGCCATGTGAAAGGCCTTTAGAAGGCTTAAAAACTCTGACAGGACTTTCAGGACTAGCTAGCTGCCCTATACGAACTTACTTGCTTTATGGGTGTAAGTATATAAAATTAAACCATAAGAGTACCTGTATCTATCTACTATTTGTGTAAACAGGGTTATCGAGAACTCGTGTACTAAGCCAAAAAGGGGTGATTAAGACATATTAATGAACAATTTTTTAAATTTTTTATTTTTTTTGTATTTGTATTTAGGTATTTTAAACTTATTGAAAAATACCATCTAAAATACCTACTGTTATTTATGACTAATATTTCATATAATTACCTACGGTACTCGTATGAGACGATTAGCAATGGACTTTTCATCACATCTATTCGAAAAGGACTACTTGGTTTGCCTTTAAGTGCGCCCAAAGATGGTGTTTTCTATAAGGAACTTTATAAATGCGTCGGAAATATCTTTGCCGCGCACTTTTGTAAATTTTGAACAAATAAGTGCGCTGGAATTATCTTTGCCGCGCACTTTTTGAATTTTGAAGTATTTGGAATGTTAGTGTTCAGCGCCAAAAAAATGAATGAAAAGAATGTAAATATATGTCTTCATTTGTTTAATTATTAGATACCATTTAATTTCAATTTTGTTGTTACTCTACGTTTTATTAAATAATTATTACAATAAAATATGAGGCGCCTTTTATTTTTTCATAGAGGTGATGAAAAGTAGAGTGTACCACTCGGGCGCAAAAAAATATTTTTGGCTCGGGCGACGTACTTTGAATCCCTCGCTACGTTCAGGATTCTACTCTAGAATCCCTCACTTCACTCTGGATTCAAAAAGCGCCCTCGCCGTAAAAATATTATTTGGCTCCCATATGATAAAATCTACCTACTATTATTTGGCTCCCATATGATAAAATCTACCTACTATTTTTTGTCGGTATTTTTAAAATCTCAAGTTTCCTTCATTTGTTTCAGGTATGCTTCAAAAATATTCAATTTAAATCTGCATGGGACAGGGTAAGTTGTTTACGCGGTTAATAATATCTATACGACATAAACTTATTATATTGTATTATGATTAAATTATAATTAATTATGTAAATAGGTACTAATTTTCCTATACCTTGTTAAAAAAAGCTTGATACACGTGACATACGCGTAATGACTTACGCACATATCAAGTATTATAATTTTTACTGTCAAAATGTTTGGTACACAATATTGTACCTACTTAATAGTGAAGATTCACGAGCAAGGATGGTAATGTGTTTTAAAACCACATACGATAATTAATCGATATTAATAATCGAAGTGATTTTAATGGTCAACTAAATGGTTAGGTATATAAGCTATAAAAGCAATATTTGGAGGCGTATTGCCCTCGCATTCACTTCGCCATCTTGCAATGTGACCAGAATCAGTATTTTAATACTCTTTCAGTATATTAAATTTTTTAAAAAGCTTGAGGACCGTTATATTTGGTTCAACAATATAGTCTGATCAAGTTTTTTTTAATTAATCTAGAAGTTTGTTCGAGCAAGTCTGAATCTAAATACGAAGACTTGGGTTGTACATCACTTGACTAAATAAATTCAGTTGCATCACATATTCCTCTCGTTTTATTTAGTATTATAACAGCCAGTAATTAAACAAATTATTATTTTAAAACAGTCATAATAATATATTAATATCGAAATTTAGAATGTAACTAGAGCATTTGATGATCGATTTTATTTCAATATCATCGTTCGAAAATCGATTTTTTCATAACTATCCCAACCCTAGAGATGTCACTCTTATATGTCAATGTTAATGTCTCCCGTATCAAGCTATTTTTAACAAGGTATAATAGAAGCGATTGCATCCGTCATTATCGTACTTCAACGTTAAAATACTTTTGAAACTAACCACAGAAGTTATCTCACACTAAAAATTCTATTACTTCTTTCTAATCTTTTCTCCACCTCAAAAATAAATTCCCAACAACAAACACCGAAACCCAATAAGTATTACCAGTAATCGATTTTATAATTCCCCTATAACCGACAGTCAAATCATTTAAACGTTCCTAAACGACCAAAACGACTATGAAACGGCCACTTTTTAATACAATCGACGTTTAACAAGGCACATAATTTTCACGGCTTTAGTTTCAACAAACATTATCATATTCATTTCGTATGCTTACCTTCCGAAAACGGTTATTTATTTCGCTATAAACGCGGATACTAGCGTGACAGAACCGACGTACCAGATTGGATTCCGATAATCACGTTAATAACTTAAACAAATTTGAACTTTAACTAAACACTATAGAGCTTAAAGTCTTTTGTGTCACCAGTGAAGTGGTTAATAAAATATTCAAATAAAAATATAAATAATGGTTATGGGCAGTTCACACCATAGTTGTGGCGAGTCCCACGCTTGACTGACGGAGTTCTCAGCCCACTTGATACGATGCCTCAGTTGTTTTAACTGAAACATGTGATTAGATAGTAGATACTAATCGGGGGTCGTGAAGCTCGACTTTTGTGTACTTTTCAATAAAATATCCAGTCCAATGTACAACGCGGTCACATTAACTAGACGCTTGACCATGTGACGTTATTTTGGCGCTCAAGTACGGTGTGCAAAAAAAAACGGCCAAGTGCGAGTCGGACGAAATGTGCACGAAAGGTTCCGAACCATCATCTATAAAAGATAAGTTTCTACCTGTATATTAAGAAAAAGTAAAAAAATGCTAAAAAATTAATGCGATGCGTCGAGTTAATGTGATCGCATTATAGTCGTTATTTCAGCCATAGGGCCCATAGGTCATCCACTGCTGGACAAAGGCTTCCACCATATATCTCCAATAAGATCGGTTGAATGCGGCCTGCATCCAGGGCGATCATGCGGTCTTGATGAGGTCATCCATCCATCTTGGGGGTGGACGTTCTACGCTACGCTTGAGTTACGTGGTCTCTACTCGAGGACTATTTATTAACCAATCTAGTATTCATTCAAAAATGTAGATTTATTTACGTCACTTTCGTTACATAAATATTGTTTTTTTTTTCAAGTTTTACACATTTTTATGCTCTATAAGTCTATAAAATAAATTTTACCAATAAATAATACGTAATATGAAAAAAAACGATAATTTGTTAAAAATTACAAAAAATATAAGCTTATCCCCAATCAAAGAATGACCTGTACCTGTACTAGCCTTTTTAATAGTCCACTGCAGGACGTAGGCCTACCCACAAAGGGTGATGGGGCCATATCCACCACGCTGGCCCAGTGCGGGTTGGTGGATTCACATATGCCATCGAATTTCTTCTACGGACGTATGCAGGTTGCCTTACGATGTTTTCCTTCACCGAAAAGCCAATGATGTGAAATTCCGTACATAAGTTCCAAAGAAACTTATTGGTACGGGATCGGGATTTGAACCCACGACCTCACGATTGCAGGTCGGGTGTTACTACCACTAGACCACCACGACTTCCTGTATCTATTTAATTAAAAAACTGTAATTTTACAACTGTAGAGTCTATATACCTAAAACTTTCGCTCATTTTTAATTTAACAACTATCAACTAACTAAATGTCACAAATTACTCAGAGTATAAAATAGTCATCAATGCAGTAAAACCAACCAGGAATTACAATGAAAACAGTAAACAAACTTGTTAAGACCACTTTACATAATCCTATACTGAATGCGAGCTTACATAAGCATTCAAAGGCTGTCTTTTCATATGTCCGTCTGTCTGTCACACAATAGAGATGACAAAACAAGCCATATTTTCCCATATGGGCGCACAATACATCTTTGTCCAGTGTACGCTTGGCTTTACAATATGGCGGACCTGTAAGAATTGTTTTTCTATGTATAGAGCAGACTTGATTCAGATAAATGTAAGGTAATTTCATAAAACATGGCTAATGGCTATTTTCAAGAAAACACATGAATTATGCTACTATTGAATTAACTGCTTAGGAAAAGGAGGGTTAGTTACCTTGGGTGGGTATGGACCTACCGTTTAGAATAATCCTTAATTTTTTGTACCGATTATATCAGTATAAAATTATTTTTATTTAATTTTCCTGAAAAGGTGACTGGTATTTTAAAAAAATACCAAAAATATGTCTCTCACATTATTTAATATTTAACTTTTCGAAAAAAGAATAATAATAATAAATAAATATTTAGGGACATCTTACACTCGGCCTCTGACCCTAAACTAAACTGCCAGAGACTAATATACTACATATACATATTTTTAAACACATCTTAATATATATAAATCTCGTGTCACAATGTTTGTCCTCAATGGACTCCTAAACCACTTAACCGATTATAATAAAATTCGCACACCATGTGCAGTTCGATCCAACTTGAGAGATAGAATAGTTTAAATCTCAAATTATAGTCGCAATTTTAATTTATTTAGCCACAGCAACGCGTGGCCGGGTCAGCTAGTACTTATATAGATAGTAACTAAATAACACCGAGACACAGAGCAAACACCTATGTTCATCACATAAATACTTGCCCTGGGTGGGATCGAACTCACGCCTCTTTGACTCAGAAGTTAGGGTCACTTACCACTGAGCCACCGAGGCAGTCAATACTTTATGACTACATAAAAGTTTGTAAATCGTTTAACTATTGTACAACAAACAAATATTTATAAGGAGCCAGTTAATAATTGAAATATTAATTAAATTACATCCAACTTAAAGCTTTGATGTACCGAGTTAAACTTTGCAATCAAAACCGTTACATTAATAGCTATAAAATCAACGATTAAAAACAGGATATTTGGTCTAATTAATTTAGCATAAAAATGCAATTTATAACGCGACTGTTGCAAATATCTCCAACAATACGAATAACCTTGCGAAATAACTTGTTTTATGCAACGGGGTTAATGTATTCATAATGTAAAATAAAAAAAAAAAATTTTACAAGCGTGTGAATTCCGCGAATTCTCGCAAAGCGCTTCACTTGTTCTCTTTTTAAAATGCGTTTCATGGTTCCGCCAACGCCAACCACGACAATGCGCTTCAACGGTCGACAAAAGAATGAACGAGCGGGGCATAGACAACGAGGTTTTGTCTCAAACCATAGACAAAAGCTCTTTCATCGGAACAATACGGTCTTCGCCTCATTTATCATACAGCCAGGAGAGGCAGGTTACTCTCATTCAATAATTACAATGTACCATCCTACCTTTGTAATTGTAAGTTCGCATTGTGTGAATTAATTACACAACTACTTATTATAACTCAAGCTTTTGTAATCCAAGATGGCTATAAAGTATCTCCGATTCAGCTTTTAGCCTTATCTGTGGACATAAATCCAGTTGCCATTTGAGAAAAAGAAACATTAATTATGAGGTGTATCAAGTTACATGAGTAGACAAAGAGAGATCTGGGGTAATTAGTAGCCCTGATGACGACTCCATGATAATGATAACGAATCGTAAATTAAAAAATGGAATGTCTTGATATTTTTGGATGAAACAATGGCGGCCAGTCTATAAAAACTTTTACGGTGAAGTCCGTCAAAGATGGTAGAGGCCAGAGAAAATTGGTCATTGACAGCAATATCTTAGTCTACATTACGAGTGTTTAGTCAAGTGACATTAGTGAGATAGTTTCTTTTTTTCCGAGAATCTGGTTACACGAAGGCGGGAATGAACTCGATATTGTTTTTTTAATTGTTAATTAGACATTACGCCACCTCCCCATTAAAATAAAATGCGTTTTATTATTACACCTTGTTCTCGGAGTTGGGGGAATGTTGTGGTATTTTTTCCTTAATGGTAGCATTAATTCTATTTGTTTAGTGCAATTAAAAATGCTGCTGGGTTTGTCGGAACGTTTTATAGTTAATATGAAGCGGCATTATTAGATATAATTTTTAATGCGATGATTCTTATTTTTATAGTACTGCTACCAGTAGCGCCTCTTAAAAACTGGCACTGGCTATACTAGTACTAGTTATATGTTTCTAATGCTGTCATCACCGATCAAAGAAAGAAGGTTGTCACATTCCGAACAAACTCCAAACAAGAGTTGTTCCAATTTCAAAATTGTTTTTCGAAAAAAGAATATTCGAAAACGACGCGGCAAGTCGGCAACCGCCGTCGCAAAGGCAAAGCGCCTAGTTGCAGCCAGTCGGAAGCTTTCAGCGCTTGAAGCGCTGTATTGCCGTTGTTCCGAGTGCCACTCGCGCGCTAATTGTTTGCGGAAAGGGTTCCTGAAGTATTGTTTTGTGAGTTTTTATGGTTAGCAAAAATATTTAAAAATGCAAAATTGGATCCGAAATGACCCGTTGAATTAGCAAAGCTAATCTAGATTAGCAAAGCTAATCTAGATTATAGATTAGCAAAGCTAATCTAGATTAGCAAATTGAAATGACAGTGGGTAGAGAGGGCTGTTGATAGATGGGATCGAAAAGCTCCCGAGTAGAGACCACGTACTGGCACTCACTAAGTCCGTGAGATAGCGCTGGATCGCTTTATAATTGTACCCATACTTAGCTACGTCTGATAGGTACGAGCATGGGCTTAGCCAGCCATGGGCTCAGGGTGGGGCAGCAGTCTAAAATAATATGTTACTAACAAACTATACCCGCGGTCTTATCCGGGTTATTTCTTTCTTATAATCAAGTAGTAGTATTTAATTAGTTGACGGAAATTTCCCTATGTTTAATGATAATTTGAAAGATGCATAAAAATCGCCTCACACCTAATATGCGCAAGCGTAGTTAGCGCGAAATTTATTAGATTTTCAATAATTTTAAAACAGATATGAGCAAAACAGCTAACCGATACTTCACCAATTTTCGGTATTTTTACCAACTTTAACATTGATATTTACGAGTAGAGCACTGTGCTGCCTAAAGTCCTAAAAGGATGCTAATTGATTAGAAATAACCCTGTATAAAATCATTCGCGAATATACAGACTGCGAAAATTTGTAAGATCGTACAATAATTGCTGCAATAATTTAAAGGCTTTTTCAGTAACTTCAAAAAAGATATGGGGAAAAAAGAGCTCACTGCTGTTATTGTGCGCGAGCGCAGCGAACGCGAACTTTTCAAGTAGAGTAGGAAATGCTAATTATCGCGCTTACTATTTTGCTTACCATTGTCTGACCAAAGAACAATATATTACCAATATAGTTACTTAGTCAAGTAGTAAACAAAAATGTAGTAAAATTATTGAAGACCCCCTTTGCCTCTTGAGCAGTACAGCAGTGAATTCGAATTTTTTTCGATGCTTAGTCAGTGAAAGTTAGATTTCAAAGTGACATCAGTTTATTAGAATAGAATATTTAAACAGCGCGAGCGAAACGAGCGCAAAAAAACCCGTTCATCTTTCAACTAAGAGTCAATTTTAAGTGAAGATAAAAAAGAGACCTGAAAGATCGACATGGGCCCAGGGACCCAGAATGGGGCAAGCGCCCCACCGTGGCTACGCCCATGGGTGCGAGTAATAATGCAAAACTTATGACATTTTGGAAGAAAGGAAAATGGATAAGTTTCAGTTGAGATTCATCTTATGTATATTAGTAAAATAATGAAGTCGCTGTTAAGGTGTCTCCTCGAACATTTAGGGCTATGTCCTATGAACATAATATGAAAACAAAATAAAAACAACAAACGACCTATGTACAGGATTAAGTGAAAAATGGTGCACCGTGTCGTAGAACATTTTCAAGTTCAGAACCCTTTTTTTTCGAATGCTCTACACAACCACTTGCGCATTTCGCAGCGGCAATTTTTCTCTAATTAAAATTATTCCGATTGTCGTGCTCACGGGAGCCGCGTTCGTTTGTTGTGGCCCGTGACGCGTGCCCTGAGAGACCACTCGTGCCTTTTAGTGCCCGTGTTTACCCCTCGCGTTCGAACTTTGAATTGTTGTTCCAAGTTTGAAAGTCAGCTTTTTATTTTTTCTGGCAAGGGTTAGTTTTTGATGGCGCTTTTTATTTTTGTAGAGAGAACTGAGAATTTTGTCATTTGCATTTATGCTTCGTATCATTATAATTTCAGCCCTAGAAAGTCCATTGCTAAACATATCTATGCCTATCTTAGAGATTTTTAAAAGAACTGGTCTTAAGTGGCCTACGTTCAGCGCGATCTTGCGGTATTAATCAGGTGATCATCTGGCCACCGTCTGAGTGGACGTCCTACGCTGCGCTTACTGGTACGTGCTTTCCATTTTAGACCTATGCGACTCTTTTGCTGTCAGTCCTGCGTAATCACACACATAATACACATTTATTACAACAAAATTGACAATTTTTATGTAAATATTTTAATCCTGCTTACTTAAAAAATGGTAATTTATGAGCCAATATCTTCATTAGATTATTATTTTTCTCATGACTTTAATGTTTCCGAAAGCTCTGCTATTCAGTACGACACCAACATGACTGTCTGATCCCGCCGCGATACGTCCGTCATCCCAAAGAAAATTCCATAAACAAAAAATCGCTTTTGCCGCTTATCTCAAACTTCGAACACATTAGCTGGCGGGAAAAATTCACGCATATTGTGCGTGCGATAGGCGACGAAAAAAAAAACAAGATAACCATAGACAAATCGTGTAGCGATGACGTTGCTTTTCTACTAATGACGCAAAAATCTGGCACGGTGTTGCCAACTTATCTGTAAAGCATAGCGAGGGCGTTGCCATCGATTTTTCTACACGCAATCTACACAGAAATTCAGTTCATTCACTTTGTGGTTAAATTTGTAGGTATCTCCTGTGACGATGACAAAAAGGAAAAAATTAGGAGGGTGCGTTTGTGGCCAATCGTGTGGTTACAGCATAGCCAAACTATTTTCAAACTCAAAACGTGAGCCACTGTCGCATTTCCTGGTCGAAGTCGTGAAAAAGCTTAGTTTAGTTTTTAGTTTCGTTGTTTTGTCGTCTATGCTTTCAAAATTATTCGGTGCCTCGTTTTGTTTGATTTTTCTCACGTTGGGGGCCTTTGATAGTGGTTTAATTGGGATTGATGATTGTTTGCTGCGATTTCGAGTTGTTTTCGATCGGTGGTTGAATGAGAATCTTGTTAGGGAGTAGGTACTCGGGCACGTGCTATTGTATCATGGGCTTTTTGTTTTTCTATGACGCTGTTTGAGTAGTAGGTACATACTTGATTCTATTGTAGTCTTGAAAAGAGAGAGGTAACTATTTAAAACTGAAATCATTTTACAGACGGCTGTTTTGTAGGGTAACATTGTACTGAACATTTCAACCGACTTTCACAACCTAAAATTGTGGAAAAGAAAATAGCAACCTGATATGAATGTTTACTGAGTCTGGACACAATGGATGGGACAGCTGTTTACTTCTTGTGATTGGGGTAAAAGTATATACAGGGATATTTCTAATCAATTAGCATCCTATGAGGGGCTTATTCTGTACATTAAAACTAACAACTGTTGTTCTGCTACTTGTGTCAAAACTAAAAAAAAACTAGCTGTTCCATTCATACAGTAAAATATTAACATATGGAACACCATATTTTTTTTAGTTTTGACAAAAGTCGCAGAACAAAAGTTTTTAGTTTGGATGTACAGAAGCCCCTAAAAGGATGCTAATTGATTAGAAATAAGCCTGATATAGAAAAAAAATTATAGTAATAAGTAAGTACCTATTTTATACGTTTGTCTATAGGTATCAAACAATACCCTGTATAAGAATTTCCAGACTAACACAAAATATAAAAAATCATAACCTTTCTTGTATAACATGATAGCATCGACATGATTTTCATTTTATTTTGCGTAGGTACTTTACTGAAATAGTATCCTACTCGTCTTTCACATTAAATATTATTTTCGCTTTTATTTATCAACTATCACAATTACAATAGCGTTAAAATATAAAACAAAAGTACCCCAATAAAGGTGCTATCACACTGCACAATCAGACAAAATCCGTAACAACAACCGAAAAACATAAGCTGCTCAGCGACTAATCCGACCACACAATCAAAACTACCCTCTTTATCACACTGCAATCATTTCCATTCACCATCTCGCTCTAAGACAAGACTTTGTTTATTACGGGGGTTAAAATCGTAGGCATCATCAACCGTATTAGACGATCCCATTAAATAGGCACCCCCAACCCCTAAATAGGGGCAAAAGCTAACAGAAGGAGCTCCTTTGTTTATAGAGATAAAATCTCTTTGACAATTTTGTGCTTATTCAAATACGCTGTCCCTTGATACATAATGGCTTAATATTTTGGCGTAATGAGTAGGAGACAGAGATACTGTTTTTTAACCGACGATACGGAGGAGGTACTCAATTCGACGCGTATATTTTTTTCATGTAACGCAAAACTTTTTTAATAGTGGTCCGATTTCAATGAATCTTTTTTTATTGAAATGACTATACTTCGAAATCGGTCCAATTTAAATTTTATCGAAATCGGCTAAGCCATTTTTGATAAATCAACAATAATGTGAAAAATTCTAGATCCGTTCGAAATATTCGCGAATTCTGTAAACGGTTGAAGTCGGTCATGCTATTTTTTGCAAAAATTATTTATGATAGCTGAATTTGAAATACGCTGGGTCCGTGAGTTTTTTCCAGAATCTGAATTCTCTAGGTACTTACAAAAAAATAAACCAATAAAACAATTATTGCATACGAGAATTGTTCCTTTAAACTTTTAAACTTTTTTTAGACTTAAAAGTTAGTCATAAACCTTTATGGCTACCTAACCACGATGAAGTTCATACAGATAGAAGTTAAATAGAAATAGGTTATGAAAAAATTAAATAAGACGAAGCAACACATTTTCCTGTATTCCCTATTTTTTGTAACATTCACATGGCAAAATACGATTATTTCTCATCCCTCTCGCAGACACAAAACAAATGCTGAATAATCATTCCCAATGCAAACACAATCTCCCGTTCCGAGACACGAAAAACGCCGACAAACGTCGAAAATTAACAAAACAGATTACATTTGAGAGTTTCAAAGGGAACACAAACAACAGAAGCTCAATTTTGGAAACGTCAAAAATGCCTTTTATATTCGTATCCCGTTCGCACCCACATAGGTTTCCAATTCTCGCTCCTGTTTCTACTCGGTCTCGTGACAATTTTCAATTTTGGAAACGTTAGAAAATGACTTTTATATTCGTATCCCGTTCGCACCCACATATTTTTACATTATACACATTTTATTTGCAATAGGTACTCGCTTTTGCTCTGACATGGTCACGTGACCATTTACGCATACGTCTTAGCTATCGGTTCAAAAATAGAGCCTCAGATTATTTGATAGAATGTATGTATGTGTTATCTACTGTAACCATGGAATTGTTAATTATGTAATAACTGGAGTTTTAAATTTAGCACTTTTTAAACTTCAGAAAGATAGAACCGTTATCCAATCTGTATCTTTCTTATATTTGTTCATTGGATTCCGTCTGTGTCGCAAAAAAACCTTTTTTGGCGTTTTTGACTTCTGACCATCAGGCGTAGGCCACTTTATTTAATATAAAAATAAGAGTAAGACAAAATGAAATTAATTTAGGAGCAGGTTAATTCAAATATATTGAAATAGTTATTTTGGCTGATTATGGCACTTAATTATGCTATTCTTATTATATTTTTTCAATTGAAGTTATTGATTATATTTTATATACTGGATGCAAGCTGCTTCTATCGAATTTTGCTGAAAATTCATAAGATAGGTTTATAATTATACCCAGTTGATATACGTCTATGACTACGATGATGATATAATTTTCCACTATAATGTCGATCCATGTTCATAGTACATAATATATAATCGTGACTGTAACCCAGAATGTACAGATTAAACGCTAATTAGTAGGAGCAGAGTTGTTTGTCGTGGATTCTTTCAATTTTCGTAGCCACGAGACTGGAAAATGTACTTTATAAAACACCTTTGATTTGGCGCGAAAGCAATGTCACACATAATAAAGAGTGCGTAGTTTATTTTTTGGCGGTAGACATGCTTAGCTTTGGTTTAAGAGCTTTTTACATGATTTAAAGTACCTATGTAGTCCGAAATGTAATGAAAAACAAACAATTATCTTACAATATCTACATGGATTATAAAATTGATTAATGACAACAATATTGTAAACAATGTTGTGGTCAAAGATGAAGCACGCTAATTTAGAAGATGTCTATTTACCTTACTATGAATACCTTCAGTTATTATCTATTATGGGTTGAAAAATAAGTGGCTTGCATCCAGAACATAAAGAGAAATAAAAATGACAAAGTAAAAATAACTTAGGACCAAATCTGCAAAGAAGAAAATATCTAGTACCTACATATTCGGTTTGACTTTGCTATAAATCCAAACTTCAAACGTCTTTGACTTCCAGCCGATTATAAAGTGTTAATAAAGTCGTAACTTTGTTCACCGCCCCTTCACTCTTTACATGGATGAAAGAGACGGTAAACGAATAGAACACTGAAGACTAAGTTAAATAAGCACCAAGCAAAGCAAACAGACAATCAGTTACAATTTTAAAGATGGAATTCGAAGTCAAGATGGCGGAGGGAGGGTAATTTGACAAACGCTTTGAAACGACTTCGAATTTCGAATTCACGTTTGAATTCAGAATGTTAATCTTTTGAAGAATTGCCGTTGATTTAGGTAATTTGTACGGCGCTTTTGTAGGTCTAACGAAATTATTTTCTGTAGGTAACTGGTAACTTTGGAGTATTGTATCTACTCATACTGTGTGTACCTACAATCTACAAATATCTAGAGTGTACAGTTCGTAAATAAATTCAGTAGTAGTTTTGTTATATTTAAACATCATCACAGTGCGCCGCCGGTTCAAATCCTGACACAGAACCTTTACCGTCGTTGAAGAAAACCATAGAATTTTTTTTTATAAAATATGGTAGAGCTTTGTTTTTATACTTTTTGCGATTTGAACACATTATTCTTATATACAGGGTTATTCGTAATAAATAAGCATCCTTTTAGGGGCTTATTCTGTACATCAAAACTAACAACTATTTTCTGCTACTTTTCTCTAAACTCAAAAAAATCAGCTGTTCCATACATTTTGTCGAGGGTGAACGATATTTTTCTATGGATCAATAAATTATTTTTTGTGGTTTGACAAAAGTCGCAGAACAAAAGTTGTTAGTTTGATGTACAGAATAAGCCCCTAAAAGTATGCTAATTGATTAGAAATAACCCTGTATATAGGTAGAGATTAATCGCTAGTAGGTATTAAGAATAATGGTAGAGTGTATTATTGTTTTTAGTCGCACAATCATTTAAATAACATGAGGTACATTGAGTGAAGGGGGCGCTACTAATTTATTTTATTTTATTTATTTATTATTTACAGTAAAATATATAGCTTTACAGATTAAACAAAATTAAGTATAAAATAAGTTTATAAGTATATCAATGCATCTGTTTGGTGCCCAACGTGGTACAAAAGCTAGTTTGTATCTAGCTAGTTTGCCCTGATATTCGTTTTTAAGCCGCCTGAAGACCTCTGATATGGCTAGACAGTTAAATCAACCGGGACCCACAATTTAACGTGCTACCCGAGCCATCGCAGCGCTCAATTGTAAATGCTACCCGCGGTCACCCATCCGAAAGCTGACCGTGCCGAATGTTGCATGACTTTAGTGAACGCTAAGAAACCTAGGCTAATTACACTATGAGCGCTGTATGTGCTACTTACTCATGGTTACGAAACCATAAAACTAAATGCTTTGGTCGCTCTAAAAGTTATAATCATGATTTAATGAGTACAATGAGTCTCAGAATATTATCCATCGTCTAACTGGAGATACCTCATAAATATTGGAAATATGAAGTAAATAATTTTTCTTAAGTATAGATAGCCAACTTCTTCCCATTATTCTATATAAAGGAATCTTTCATCAGCCAACCAACAAATAAATCCGATAAGTCAATCGACACCTCGAACGCACGTGGCACTATTTACAAAGATATTAACCTTTTCCCATCAACAATGCTCAAGAAAACCAAATATTTATAAAACCGAGAAATGCCGAAAAGTATCAAGAATAGAAACAGTTACAATTAGAATAAACAATACGATTACAATATATGTATAGAGTGGCTCGCCCCGCACACTTAATAAAATAACAAACATCGGGACCTGTTCAGTGTTAAGTCTGTTCTGTAAATACTTTTTCGATCTCAAACAGTGGGCTTTGTCTATTCAACATTCTGATAGACGATAAAACACAATGATCTATCTGTGAATGATTCTCCGAGGATCTGGTGTGAATCATTCGATTAGTGTATCATCGATTCTAATGCGAGATTTAGAATCGAGTTGGTTCAGATCAGAAAAATCTCATTGATGTGTGTGAGTCAGTTTTTAAGAGCTATTGAGGAAATCAAGTTGAATATGAAAAGCGTTTTGAAAATTATAAATAAAATAAATTGCGTCGTAGTTTTTTTTTCAGTTTACTCGATAAAGACAAACAAAAATCGTCTGTACGTTTCGATTTAGAGTCGAATAACAATGGCTACTGTGGCAGAAGCAGTTCCTTAATTGTACCCATAGTTTGACTAAATAATTTTGATGTTGCGTCTATGATTTGTTTCTTCATTCTGTTATTTGTAGTTTTAGCCTAGATTCAGCCTCTTCTTTTTAGCTGACTGCCAAGGGGTATTGTTTTTCGGCCATATCTTGTATATTTATTTGTAAATTTCTTTATTCCCATGTACTCATCTTTCAAAAGGCTGGATGGATATCAACAATCAAGGTATCGTTAGATTTGACTTAAAAACCAGTCTCTTTGAATAGGTATTTAAAGACAAATAACAAAAAGGCAGGTTTTTGGGTGCCAAATTATAAGTAGGTAGTTCAAAATTTTTTTAACCAAACCTATGGAGAAGGATATTAAATTAAAGGGAGATAACAAAAATATTTACAACCTTATGATTATTTTTTTTGCATTGCTTGTCAAATTTATTTGTTGGCGTTTTACTTGTTACTAATTATCATTATTGTTAATATCAATGGATAAAATGTAATAAGAAAAATCATTTAATCTTTCATTAAGTATCAGCGATTAATAACAAAACCATTAAAGCTTTTAAAGACATCTCAATTTTTATCTTCCATAAAATACTTATGTTCTTGTATTTGATTCTTTTTTAACACTAAAAAAATAATATGCTGCTTTCCGCGCGCAATAAACGCCAACAATCTTAATTTGAATCTCAATAAAAGTTATTTGTCCGCCATTTTTAAAATGTCTCAAAATGGCTGGTGTCGTTGCGGAGTCGTCCCCTTTCTTCCGTCAAAGATTATAATAACATCTCGGCGTTCTTTATACTTGAAGAACTCTTTTAAAAAGTAAGTTTATTACTAGTCAGATCAGGAATTTCAATACCGCATCCTGCGCGCAGTCTTTGATGTAACGCTACCGGTGTTAACAGCTCTATCGTTATATTTTTAAAGTCGAATTTAGAGTAAGTTTTTGATACTTAAGTCGTTTTTCTGCTAGATGCGTATCTGATTTGCATTAAGTGTAAATTGTGATATTTGAATTGGAGGCGAAATATGATAATGATGAAAATACATAATACTAAAATGTGTTTTGGGAAATATTTTTATTATTTCAAACTTTTAGAGAAAAGTTGTAGTAACTCAAAACACAGATTTATTGATAACCAAGAGAATGTTTTGTTGTATTTTTTTTTAATATTTTCAGATAAGAAACATTAGAAGTAGTTTCGCCGTACCGTTCTTTTATGTCTGTTTGTCTACGACTTAGCTCTTACATCGGCAAGACAGACGTACACTGATAAAGTGGACATCCTGCTTAAGACAGCTGAAAAGCGTTAGATACAAGCCACTTCCAGCTGATTTCAATAAAATTCTACACATAAGGGAGGCCTATGTCCAACCGTAGAAATGATAAATAATTAACCAAACTAAAACTCAAACTTAAATCATTTATTACAACATGTGAAATTACATGCGGTTCTTAGTTAACATGTTTTGTATAGTGATACATATGACCTTATAAGGGTATGGCAATTTTATTATTTGTATTAGAACGATTTATTATTATGTTTTCTAGATTATCATGAAAACATTTTTCTAATTTGTATTAGCATTTCGATAAAGGATAATTTTGGATTTTTTGGATAGTTATATGAAACAGTTTTCTCTTTTGATATCTTTTAAATTATTTAGCAAATTATTGAATATTTTTTATTTTTATAGCCATACAATTTGGGCTAGAACTATGCATTGCTAAGTTAGACTTTGGTTCCACGAGCTTATGCTCTATATTGCGATCTAATTTTGTGCGTTTTATCAGACGCTCTGTAGTCATAGTCATAATAGTCAGTCAGTTGACAAATTTGCAATTTCAAATATATAAATAGGTAACAGGGACATAATTTCAAGTTTTATACAGTATTTTTTTATTTGGTGTGGTAATGTCGGGATTTTTCTATTTTAATTATCGAGTATCATCATCAGGAGGTATTATGAATTGACTGGCTACAATAAACTGGCTAAAAGCACAATCTGGCAATCCTAACAAAACCCATTCATTGGGCTATCGGGATATTGGTAGTGTACCTATATGGAGGCAACATTTGGATACAAAAGGCATTGAACTTCAGTGAACTGAACATGGCGTCGGTGATTGTCATTCAGGGGTTAAACCATGAATAGGTATTGAATGATCACTTACCTAATTTAATATGGTTGGAAAATATGTTTTCATGTGTCTGATTTTATCTGAATTGCGGTCTTGTGTTAAAATATAACATAACGGATTAACTAATTCGGAAACTAAATGCAACGCTAAAATGTTGTTATTTGTTATTTGACAAAAATGAAATAATACATTGATAATTGATTTTTAGGGTTCCGTACCCAAAGGGTAAAAACAGGACCCTATTACTAAGACTCCGTTGTCTATCTATCCGTCAGTCACCAGGCTGTATCTCATAAACTGCGATAGCTAGGCACCTACAATTTTCACAGATGATGCATTTCTGTTGCCGATATAACATATACTAAAAACAAAATAAAAATTTAAGGGGGCTATACCCCATACTACAAACGTGATTTTTTTTCGGTTTTTAGTCGATATTAATAACGGCAACAGGGAGACGCTTGAAATGAGGCTTAAGGGGCTCTAGTACGATACGGAACCCTTCGTGCCCGAGTCCAACTCGCACTTGGCCGATTTTTATTGTTTTAGGCTTCACAGACAGACAAAACTCTTTATTTACAACCACAATAAGAAAAAATAAACACTATTTACACATATACGACAAAAATCTATATTAATAATTTCGTCAAGGGGTACGGTAGACTCGATTGAAACTTTATCTGAATGATAAAACATAAAAAAATAATGATTTCGAGTCGACAACATATATCCGGAAAATTCGGATTATCGAGTATTTTAATAAATTATAACGGTGCTGACAAACAAAAACACGGTGTCCATATTGACACCGGATGACGGATGACATAAATTGAGAAGTGTTGCCAACACCACAAATAAAGAATCTGCTAAAATGGTGTTAAAATTGTGACAAAATAATGCTATATAAACATGCTAAAAATTGTGATAACATTTTTCAATATGAAATGAAACGTAACATAATTATAAAATTATTATTAATTAAAAAATATCTGTCTTAATCGACTATGACCTATTATTATATTATCAAATAAAATGTAAGTATCTTGGTCTTGGATCTTGCCTACAGAGCGTAGTGCGTTCTCTGGAACTGCGTAAGACTAGCAGCATTTCCTTGCCCTTTTTAAGTCGAATCTTATAAGTATAAAATAGCATTTAAAGTTTTTACCGACAAACAATTGCGTAGCATAATTTTGAATACTGAATGTATTAAAACTAAAAGAAACCCGTTCAATTTCGTCATTTGAAAGTGGTAGCGTTAAAAACGATATTGCTGACAAATCTGCAATTCTGCATGTAATTTTAATGGTAAAAAACTTATTGTACAATTATTTTACATGCTAAAAATATGACGTATGCTAAATTGCAAATAAATATGCTAAACAAGATGAAAATATGCTAAATTTAGCATAAAAATGCTAAATTGGCATCACTGATCTTGAGCAGTAAGTTTTTTATGTTTTGGCGTCGCATTTTGGTACATTTGCCAGTGTTAAGTATTAAGTTTTAATAATTTTTGATAATATTGTATCAAAATAGTCACTGTCGTAGTCACGTTAAGGTCCAACCTTTGGTTAGTACCACAGATATCTAATATACCTACTTAATGTTTTCAATGATCCGAAACATAAAATAGGACAGGAGTGTAGGCTATTAATTTTGTGTATGTAGTAATCAGACTCCACTGGAGAAGCAAAGGATACAGGCTACATAAAGTACATCATAATATATCACCAACCGGCCTTTTTGGAAATCTATGAGCCTTATGTCCAGCTGTGGACGTCCTACGGCTGATAGATAGATAGATAATCATAGAAAATATAATACTTGCCATACCTAATCTTTAAAGTTGACGTTGCCTTTCTTTTCGTTTTATCAGAATGTATAGATACATTTTCAGTACTTATTCATTTAGTTTTGAGCAATTACTTTGGGATATTGTTTACACCCATCATTCCGAAATTACCTACCTATTTTTTAATATATGTCTTTCATAATTGTTTTGCTTGACCTTTATCATTTTGTTATCAGCCTTTCGCTCAGAGCAAAGCGATCCTTCCTTCACCTATGCTCCTTGCATTTGGTAATCATTGTCATGATTGTAAATAATTGATGCAGCGAAAAGCTCTTCGTAAAGATGGTGATCAAGTAAAATTATGATGAGTGTGTCTGTATTATAAGTCATATTTCACCCGAGCGAAGCCGGGTTGTCATCTAGTATGATTATAAAGTGGCGGCCTTATCACCCATAGCGATTTCTTCCAGGCAACCTTGCACGAATATGAACCGACAAGAACAATAAATAGTGGCCTTAAATAGATATTAATAAAAAAACACCTATAAATAATAAACTAAATATACTTATTCAATCTAAGTTTTAAATATACATACATACGATATAATATATAAATATAATTATACATATACTTACATATATACATACCTACATACGTTATAAAATAGTAGCAAAAGGAACAAGTAGCATTATGATTTCAGATAGTGAGCTTTCACAAGTTGTTTGAAAACGTTCAATGAAGGTGAACGCTTAATTTCTAAAGGTAAGTCATTCCAAAGTCTGACTGCCTCCACAGAGAAAGAAGAATCGTAGAAAGATGTTTTGTGACGAGGGAAACTAAGAGTGAGATTATCTGAAGATTTTAGGTAACGGCTCAATAGAGCTGTGTAACGAAATTGTCACAAAAATAATGGCAATTGTTTATATCCTTGAGCATTGTTTATAATTTTATTGAAAAGTTATTTCTTTGTATTTCAACTAAAACATAAATAAAAACGTAGACAAATCAAAATGAAAAAATACGGTTAAACAAAATGTAGGTAAATTTCTCCATTTCCCACTCACTTCATTATTTCCGTTCAGTAGCATCTAATTAATCATCTTCATAATAGACCTTCCGTTCCTAAAACCATAAAAACTTCTTAAATATAAAATATCAAAGACAAATAACGTCATTATCTCGAAACAGACATCAAAGAAACGTCGATACCGAATACAGGCTATCTCCTTTATAATTCATAATGGGTCTACAGAAAAAAGAAAAAAAAAAAACAAATTAATTTTCCCGATCCCGATCTCCTTTTGTAACATCGAATCTCTTTGATAGCTTTCTCTGAGATCGTTCGTGCACGAGGCGTTGGAAATCGGCATCATGGTAAGCGTTGTGGCGGCTCTGCGCAAAATGTTGAGGTTTGGTGCACTTTTACAGTATTTTTTGTGTAATTTCATATATTCTCCTATGATTCTTGTTCCCACACAAAATAAGGCGTGGTTGCGAGTTTGAAACATGAAAAAGTGACTGAAAGAAAAACAAATCCTCATTTACCGTATATAGTACATTGTTCACCGGGAGGAGAAAGTGGCCGATTACCGTCGAGGGTGTCGTTTGAAGCCCGAGCTGTAGGCGAGGGCTTTAAAACACCCGAGATCGGGAATCGCACTTTCTCTCGAGTGATACATAGTGCTTTATACTACACCTTTATACTACACTCATCATCACTATCACTACTTATCATTTTGATAGTTTTATTTTACTTTTCTATGAAAACTGAATCCTCAAACAACACACGAATTGAAAATGACGCCAATGGCGTCTGCAATTTTCACATGTTCTTTTTTCAAATTGTTTGACACCATCCAACACACAGCTAGTGGCCAGTGTCATTTTGCGAACTTGGAGATAAAAACTCACTGTAAAAACTTTATGGCTTTTGATATTTAGGTTACCAGCGCATAGTCTTACCCAAAATTAAAAAAGAAAAACCACGTAAGAAATGGATTTTCATACACTTTTCTCTCCCGCTCAGATGCGTTTTCTTGCCGCATATTTGTTCGATATGCAATGACGTACTTTCTACCGTAAATTTGATAAAGTATCAAGGTACTTTCCGAGCAGGTGTAGTATAAAAATAATTTAAACGTTACTTATCCATTACGTTAGCGCTCATAGCGTAGTTTAACTATGTATTTCTTAGCGATTACCGAAGTTAAGCATTTTCATTGTTCAGTCGGATGGGTGACCACGGGTGGCATTTACAACTGAGCGGTTCTATGGCTTGAATAACACATTAAATTGCGGTTGTTTACTGTTTAGCCTTGGCTAACGTCACATAGGCGGTGCTAAATGACTAAAATGAAGTCAAAAAACGATTGCTATTACGATTGATATTGCTTAGGCGGTCGGGGGGCTGTACGCGGCTTTATACATTGCTCGCTTTGTACACGAACGGCCTTACAATAATTTTATGCAAGTGGTCAGCGAATACTAAAAAGGATCCCCTTTTAATCTTTAAATTATTTCCCTAAACTCTTGAATGGAGATTTTCTTTGGAAGGTTTTTAAATACAAATTAATGGGAACGATAGAGCCCTATTATGTGCTTAAGTAGATTGATTTCTGCACAAACGGACTTATTTGAATATTGATAAAAGGAATCATACAAGTGCTTTTCAATTAATGAGGAGTCTGTCAGAGATAATGTGAAAAATATTTAAGAATTGTGTAAAATGACGCAGTTGATTTGTTTTGTCTCATTTTATCATCTGTGTTTTTGGTCTATAAGAACTTGTAGTATTTTTTAAATATCATTAAAATCAACATGGAACAAAAGTTGTTAGTTTGATGTACAGAATAAGCCCCTAGAAGTATACTAATTGATTAGAAATAACCCTGTATAATCCAATAGGGTGCAAATTTAAATAACTGTGCTATACTTTCCAGCGCAGGTTCAAAGGACCATGCCAACCACATGAAATTATCATTCTCCGCAACTTTATTTAAAAGTTTCTAAAGAATACTTTTCTTTGCATTCACACCAAACAACTCTCAGTTTAGAGTCTTTATTTACCGCAGTACATCTGTTTCAATTGTATTTTTAAAAATTTGGCACATGCTAAAACAGGTTATTAATTATTTTAACAATGTGTAATTTTCGATGTACTTATGACGAGAAAAGAGAAAAAAAACTTTTTTGTCGATGGTTCTATATAGAGATTTTAACAACTTACTTCCCAATTTAGTGAATTTTTCTGGATTTTTACGGAACCCTCGGTGTGCGAGGCTGACTCGCACTTGTCCTGTTCTTTATATACTACGGGACTAATTGCGCACTGAAAATGATATGCCCTAAAAGCATCCTCATCCTGTAGTAAATAAAAATAAAGCATTTGCTATCAGCTATCAGCGAGGGCATTCCTTTCAAGAAGTTACGGCCATCCGTTCTATCAATTATTTGGCCTGCCCATTGCTATTTCAACTTGCTATTCTATTGGGCTGTCAGTAATTTAGTTCGTCTTTGGGTCTCTTTATTTGGGATACGATCTCCCTGAGAGTCTCCTAATAGATCCTTCTCTATAGACCGTGCTGTAGTACCAAAATTCTACGCAACTACGAGGAAAAAGCTCTCAATGTAGAGTCTTTATTTACCACAGTGCATCTGCTTTAATTCTGTTCATGGGAACTATTTTTACCCGCTGTTATTCAGGAGTGAAGAGAAATGCTTCGATTGGCTATCAGCGAGTCCATTCCATGTCCATTACATTGTTTTAGGATTGTTTAAACAACTGTTTAGGCTAGGAGCTAACACCTATAATTCGAAAGGTACGTTCATAATTTCAGTCCTACGACTGAAAGTAGATACCGGTTTTTCAAGCCTGCCTTGTGAGTGGACACCCTTACACAATTATAGGTATAAATTGAAGCTCGCAGTCACTCTCTAGTACCTAAGAATAATGTATGCAAAACGCGAATGTTTAAAAATAGCATCGTTACATTTATTACATTCCTAGTTGGAGCGGCAAACGTTGTTTTGTCATAATTATACCTAAATAAAAAAATAACTAAAGATTTTGTCATCTAGGGCAAAGAAGATATAATAATACTACGTATAGAACGATCACCTGTTTGAGTCTTCCTCACTTCCACCCCGCGTTTCAAGGACCGATCGAATACTCTGCGCGCGGGCTGCACTGGCCGGTAGATTTTGTAATAAAAAATACCTAGACTATGACAATAGGGAAGAATTGTGCTGAGTATGGTTGAATATCAATAATACGTAAAAAAATAATTGTTTATCTAACGATAAAGTAAAAGTAACTTATTTTACATTGTTTGGTAACTTTCTCTTCATATTTTCGGTTACTTATTGCTAAAATGCTTCCAAATTAAGTAATTGATATACTTTTATAAGCACTAGATTTATATTCATTTTTGCAAAATTTAAATACGCAACTGTCTCATTCACGCGGCATGTCGTCACGTCGTGGTGATCGCTGACAGCCATAGACGTTCCGCACACAAATGCACGTGTAGCGTTCGTGCGTATGTGTGTTGTCTGTGAGTAAGTACTGTGTAGTGTGCGTAAGACAGCAGATTTTGTACGAAAAATCGCGGAGTGTCCGGGCTGTGATCTAGGGGTATAAAAGATAGCCTAGACCCTAACACATTCTCAGATCTATCTAATATATATAAAAACATTCATATAAGTCAGTCTAACTGTTCCGGAGAAGTTCGACAACAAACAATGTGACACAGGTTTTATATTTTAGAATTGGTCAGCAATAATTAAGAAAAAATAAGTATTAAAGTAAAGGCCACTGACTCCTGGCCTATAAGGCGTGACGCACACTCAGTCGCTCGCAGACGGACGGCTGCCAATCACTCGGGATTTGACTAATCATTGTTTTTAGGTCTCTCGAGCTGCAAATTCAGTGCGCAACATTAAAATCGTTTTATAAAGTGTGTCTGTGTTAAAAGAAGCGTGAGTGTGCGGTTTTATGTAGCTTATTATGTAAGATGACGGTTTGATTGATGCTACATATATTTTACTTTAAGTACTTAGTTTCATATTAACATGTTACAGTACCTTTGAATCGGTCACAAATGTAAGCAAAGATTATCATCATCATCCACAGCCTTCTTTATCCCACTGCTGGATATAGGCCTCTCTCTTACTGTGCCATCTACCTCGGTCCTGTGCCAATCAGGTCCAGGTTCGACACGCGATTTCAACTATATCGTGTCGCCATCTTGCAGCCGGACGATTCATTCTCCGCTTACCTTGCCTCGACCACCATTCTATAGCAGCCTTACTCCACCTGTCGTCACTTCACCTCGCTATGTGTCCTGCCCAACTCCACTTCAGTTTAGTAAATTTCAGTAACCAAAGATATTGTCGCATTTTTCTTTAATCTACTTTGCGTACCATAAATTACCGTGCTCTACGGCTTTTGGAGTAGCGGTCTACGGCCGCAACAACCAAAACCGTAGCAAAATCTACGGTTTTTGTAGGTACATTTGCTACGGTCTTAGGTGTCCAAGTTGTACGGAATTCGATCCAGTCGTGAATACTCTACTACTCTCGAGAGCTCGACATGGCAAGCAGCACTGTTATCACGGCCGACTGTAATTAGCAGTGTTGCTATAATTAAGGGAAAAGTCGTTTTTAAGGATAGATACGAACATCTTAAACACGACTTTATATCGAAGGTACCTCAAAATTTTAATTGACAACACTGGTGCAAAAAACAAATTTTAACGGCATTTAGAAAAAGTCTTAAAACATAATACTTTTCCTCTGTTTGAACTATCTTGTGCTTAGCAACAAAAAAAAGTCAGTTATGTAGGTAGCTAGGTAGTAATCTAACAACAAAAAATATTCTCTCGCAAATAGTTCAGTGTCCAGATTAAATCAATTTCACATCAAAGTTGCCGACCCCAAATATTCTTGTCAACGATGTAATAACTGAAAAAACTCATTTGAAATTCTTTGAAATGTTTATTATTTTTGCCGTGAGCCATGAAACAAGAGTTGTAATTATTATGATTAATTACTAAGATGAAAAGTGGGCATTACGTAAGATAAGACGTGAGATTTTGTTTAGTATTTCTTGGTATTCATAATTAAAGTGGGACATTGTTATTTTAATGTCCGACAAGAAGTTGGGATAGGCTTTTAAAATTGTACGCGTCAATTCTGATGAACAGTTCTCTAAACTACGAGTAAGTTTGTAAAATAAATTAAGGCTAAAAAGTAAGCATATTTGAAAGGACTAACCTTTTAATGGCGGGCTACAAATTTGTGCTTCAATAACTATGTTTACATTTTCTGCAGTAGACAAGTAGATATATGTATAGGTACATATAAAATACGACTCTAAAAATGACTTCGTCTATTTCAGTACCTTTATTAACATTGAAAATGATTTGTATCACTAGGTGTATAGAAACTTTCTTTTTTATGATAAACATTACAAAAATTGACGCGTTCGCAGGATTTGAACTTGCATCCTTCTGGGATTCCGGCCCAGATGCTTTGTCCAAATTAAGCTAGAAACGCTTGTGTGCGAAGACGTCGAATTAGATAATGTCTATCATGTTTACCAACTAAGTAGTTACTACGTTGTTGGAAGCGCCATCTGTGAGAACTGCTTTAAACCAGTCAGTCACTTAATGTGAAATTATTAGAACTTCTTACCATAAACAAGAAATGGCGCATTGCTTAATCAATGAAAGTGATTCAGAACTTAATCATCAACTTAACATGCAGGTTCAAATCCTGCGAACGCGTCAATTTTTGTAATGTTTATTAACATTAACTACTTATTACATAATAAGTATAGCCGAATTGAATTGAATCTTTTTTTTTTTATTTCGAATAGGTTCGCGTTTGACTACACACTGCCTGATGTTCAGCAGATGCGCGGTCTAGGGTGTAGCACGCTTACCTAGAAGATACTTATTTACTCGGGATTTGAAGACACTCACGTTGTACTTTAACGGGAAGACAGACCCAGGCAAAGCGTTCCACATTCCGGCTGTTCGTATGAGGAATGAGGATTCGAAACGCTTGGTTCTATCGCGCGGAATCTGGGTGCAAAACCGCGTACAACCTATTAGAAGTCTATTGAATATAGGTATACTAAATCCCCTCATCATGAACATTGTGTGGCTGATATGATGATGGTTGTGATGATTTACAATAACAATTGTCATAGTCCACTTCGGTGCTGGGCGAATGAGCAGTTGATTTCACAATTCAAATATTTCCGAGAAAACTCCATACTTACATCATTGATGCGTTTTGCTGCTAAAAGATAACACTCAAGAAATAATAATCGCCGCTGAGATTCCAACAATTTGGGAACCACAAAGGCATGGACGTCTTGAGAGCGCTCGGCTGCATCCTCGTTACTGCAGGCTTGTTACCCCGCCCTTTGCTCGGATAAGGCCCAGACTTCAGCGATGCGGAGATGTGCGGAGCTGGGCATAGTTGTAGATCATAATATATAGGTACATATACCGTCGTAAAAATTACATATTTTCCTAACTGAAAATGAAACAGCCATGAGCGGAACGGAGCTGTGTTTTGTTTATTTATAACTTCACTTGCCCGTTTTTTGGGTCAAATCTAGTAATTGAAATTTGAGCACCTTTCCACAATTTTTTGTATTCAGTGTTGACGTAAATACAAGATGGCCACCGCCAGACCGCCACTACATGGCGGATTATATTTTTTACACAATCTCCTCAATGTGAGTATCAATGAAAGGGCTTTTCATGTAGAACACAGTTTTTAATAACAAAATAGAAAACTAAAAACACAAAAATAATATTGGTAAAATCTATTTAAATAAAACGGTTTTATGTATAAAAAAGCTTCGAGCAAATATCTTCGAAAACTAAAAGCTGTAAAATAATAACTCAAAAAAAAAATGTAGGGCGCAACGTATATTATGAAATCTTTCAGGCGAAGGCCCCACGATTTTATTTTTGAGTTATTATTTTATAGCTTTTTAGTACATATATAAAATACCTATGGAGTTTCTACAATGAGCCGGAAAATTGTAAAACTGAATAAAGCATTGTAGTGTGTTGTAATACAATGCTCTATTCAGCTCTACTATTTTCCGGTTTGCTCTTCTTTAGTCACGTCTGGGCTTTAAACGGACTCCCCACGATCTAAACTATAACCCGGTTAACTTGAAATTAACAGATGGTCGAAATGATTTCCTTTTTCCAGGTGTAAAAATTATTTAATCGTTTAAAATTTTGAACTGGTATCTTCTACGAATACAATTTTCTTAGTATTTGAGTCTCTTTGAAACTCAACTTTGTGGTTGAGTCCATAAAATAAGATCGAGACATTTCTAAGTATACCGATCTGGAAACCTTACAAACGCAAGCGAGACAAGTTTAAAGACTTATGATCCAACGTCCTCAATTTTGAATTAAGTAGCTATCACATAGAAAGCAATTGGATCATCCACAGACCCTTGAAGGTCTAAAGATAATCCAAGTGCTCAAGCCCACTGCCAGTTGGCAGCGTGCCCAGCATGCTGGCAGCATTGCCACGCTGAATGGTAATGCTTATACGTTGAGCCAAATAAACACCAGCATTTTTCATTTTTTTTTCTATGTAGTAGTAGTGTAGTATAAAAAAAAATTAATACGAATAAAAAAAAAAAAAAAATTGTAGCTATCTATGTATAAGCTTTACAGTTAACACTGGATACAGCACCTAACGTAGAATTCGGATAAGCAAGTTGCTTTTGCTTATTACACCCATCCGGATGGTTAACCTGAGTCCGCTCGAGTCCAATTACACCCGGTTCAAACCGCTTGGAACCGGTTGCAACTTAATATTTCCCCTAGAATCTTCGAGAAATTTGTAGATTAAAATGTCTTAGAGTTAATTATTTTATGATTTAAAAAACTATATATTATCTAGTGTCTGAAATCTTTCAAAAAAACAGCAGATTTTCCTACACTGTGTACGAAAAAATATATTATCTAGTGTCTGAAATCTTTCAAAAAAACAGCCGATTTTCCTACACTGTGTACGAAAAATTCTTATGCGTTTTTGATTAATTTTATTTGTTACAGCAATATTAGGATCTCGGCTCTATCAATTTGATAAAATGTGGTATTTTCTTAAATAATATCTATAGTAAGTTTTTCTGTAGGTATACTTAGGTGGTATTTTTGAGTAAACGAGGATATCATTTTTTATTTAATTTTACTAGTCTAGCCTTCCCTAGTCGTCATTTAAATCTGCAACTTATTTCGCTTGCAGTGGAGTAAAATCCGAGCAGAATCCGGATAAGCAAGTTGCTTTTGCTTGTTACACCCATCCGGATGGTTAGCCCGAGTCCGCTCGAGTCCAATTACACCCGGTTCAAACCGCTCGGAACCGGTTGCAACTTTTAATTTTTTGAATCCTTGAGCAAATTCTAGACAGTACTCAAAGATGTCTACGCTTAAGCGAAAAATGAAGTTTATCAGAATTTTATTTATGTTCAATCCTATTTCTAAGTTTCCATCTCAATTCTACTTCATAATCTTTATGTTTTTCAGTCTACATTAACTACTTCGTTACAAATATTGTAAATTTTGAAGTATGTTTGTATGTTGGTTAGTTAGTTACTCTTTCGCGCAGCAACGGAGAGACGGATTAGACAGTTGCACGATAAGAGGTATTTTAACCTCTTATAATATACTCGTATTCGTGTCATAGGCTACTTTTTAACTCGGGAAAAAAAGGGTGAAGTCACCCGCGGTTCCAAACTTACAGTTCCATACTTACAGTATCTCGTACGTATTTTGTCGTTTGACTACTTAAGTACTTAGTATTAAAATAGTATATCTGTATATTCCATTGGCTTATAAACATGGTGAGATGAATATATCTGTTATTAATGTTAACGCCCTGAAGATATGTAAGTACAAGAAAATAAATATTCCACACACATATATCACAGTCACTTTTCACCTAAAACCTATCATTAAGCTCTTTATTAAATCCAGCGACAACCATTTCGATTTCTAACTTAAGAACCTAATCTTTCAACGTTAAAGAAACGCTATTTTCTATTTTTACCGCACTATTTCCCCGGAGATTAAGGCGGCCTTCCATTAGCCACAAAAGGACAGGTGTTGAGTGTGCGGTAAGCTTTATTAATCTTTTCTTTTTCACTGAGGTTTCGCACTTTTGTGGAATCACTATTGACGGACAAAGCTCTTATGTATTAATTTTTGATGCGAGTGTGGGGTGACGCTTAGTTTCTAAGGTTGTGAATGCGTCTTCAAAAGATTATTTCCGAAGGTTTGAGTTGGTAGAAGAAAATGATTTGACACTTGATTATATAAATCGTTTATACAAATTTATACGCCGTGGTGGTCTAGTGGTAGTAACACCCGACCTGCAATCGTGAGGTCGTGGGTTCGAATCACGATCCCGTACCAATGAGTTTCTTTGGAACTTAGGTACGGAATTTCACTTCATTGGCTTTTCGGTGAAGGAAAACATCGTAAGGCAACCTGCATACGCCCGTAGAAGAAATTCGATGGCGTATGTGAATCCACCAACCCGCACTGGTCCAGCGTGGTGGATATGGCCCAATCACCCTTCGTCTAGGGTAGGCATACGTCCTGCAGTGGACTATTAAAAAGGCTGGTACAGTACATACAAATTTTGCTAATTTGCTATGAGTAGGAACATCTTTTTATAAAAAAGAATTGATTTTACTTTGAATTTCTATTATAATTGGTGTTGTTCTTCAAACTTCACAAACTTTCAGATTCAGAGGACTATATACCAATTCGTCTTTATGAACAACTTTTACAATGGGACCATCCCCGAAATCACGAATTAAAATTCAGTTTAGGCCTTAGAATATAAATGTCCGCGTCTAAAAAAAAGCCCGGTATTTTTCCGAGACAGAATCCATGATGTTAAACCATACTAGCGTTATAACAATATTTAGAAGCCGTGGTGGTCTAGTGGTTATTACCACCATACCACCACTCGCTTTACAATCGTGAGATCGTGGGTTCAAATCCCGGTCCCGTACCAATTTATTTCATGGAATTTATGTACGGAATTTCACAGCACTAGCTTTTCGGTGAAGAAAACATTGTGAGGCAACCTGCATGCGTCTGTAGAAGAAATTCGATGGTGTATGTGAATCCACCAACCCGCATTGGGCCAGCGTGATGGATATAGTCCAATCACTCTTCGTGAGTAGGCCTACGTCCTACAGTCGATTATTATAAAGGCTGGTACAGTACAGTACCAATAAATAATTGGTATCTTTAAGTACCTATCCACCCATAAAATGTTAATTTAAAAAATATACCATATTTTTCAAAGATTATATTTTTGAAAATATATGACCTATATTAGTCATTTTTATTTAATTTTCGATTATAATACGTGTATATTAATTTTAATATTATATAAACAAAAATTGATTGATATTACTTGCCGTGCTTACAAGCCGTGGTGGTCTTAGTGTAATGACACCCGCCTTACAATCGTGAAGTCGTGGGTTCAAATCCCGGTCCCGTACCAATGAATTCTGTGGAATTTATGTACGGAATTTCACACCACGGGCTTTTCGGTGAAGGAAAACATCGTGAGGCAACCTGCATGCGTCCGTAGAAGAAATTCGATGGCGTATGTGAATCCACCAACCCGCACTGGGCCAGCGTTGTGGATATGGCCCAATCACCCATCGTGGGTAGGCCTATGACAGTACAGTATAAACAAAAAAAAAACTCATTCACTTTATAAATTATAACTTAAAAACTTAATCTTACCTCCATAGTTAGGTAACTAAGAAGAGAGCATAAAACTCACGAAACATAAGAAATAAAAAGAACGTAAATATAATTATCTGGAATAAGCCTCGTATTCATTAAGCCCCGCTACTTGTTCTGAAATCGCTGTAAATATAGAAATGAATGCAAGCCGGAATAATGACGCCACTTCACAGACTCTATCGCCTACAAAAGGTCATCTTGGGAAACTGTAAGGTTGGTGTGGATACGACATTACATGGTTCACGGTTTATTGATAAAAACTACTTATACTTAATATTTTTACTACTTTTATTGCAGAAATAAATAAAAATAAAAATTAAATAATTTAATGTACCTAAATTAAATAATCTATATTTTTTATATAAAAATAAAGTACTTTTGCACATAGATTTTGAATCAAAATGCTTCTTCTATATTATTCTTAAAACATCTTAAAAACACTTATAAGAAGCTTAGAGTACCCAAAACGTTGCGTTTTAGCACTTCGGAGATAATAAAAAGCATCTATAGCACAATATGTACGTTGTACGTAGAGATCAATTGATAACAGGCGTATAAAGTGGATTCATAAGGTTTTTGGCTACATTTGCTTTACAAACTATAGAAATTAAAGCTAAATGAAAAGTATTATTCAGTGCAGTTAAATTGCATGTTTTAAGTAATACTTGCTTTATTTCGTTATGCTTTAAGATACTTTGAATAAAATACAGAACGGATCAAACTATGCTGAACTATTTAGGTATCCTACTTTGTACCTATATAAAAAAATATTCTTAATTTATTTAATAAAAGAAAACGGCAACGTTTGATGTTCTCATATTCATTCAAAAGACCAAGCTCAAAAAACCTAACACAACACAACCGTTTCCCACTCAGCAACATAAAGCAAAAAGCAATAAAAATCGCCCATCAAAGGAATATCCACAATATTCCCGCGCTATTATTTCCACAGAGTAACGGAAAACAAAAATAAACATGAAGTAGGCAGGAATAAAAGAAAAGCTGAAGTGGGACGAGCAGCGGGGAGGCAAGAGGCATAAGACAAGAGGGGGTAGCAAAAGGGGGGAGGACTTTTAAGAGCCCGCTTCCATGATACGCTGTCCCTTTCACGACTTTCGCGTATTTGGAAATTAAAAATCGTTAGGTGGCAATTTAGAAGCGATAACCTGTCTCATTGATGCATCTTTTTTAAATTTAGATTTTTTTAAATAGATCTATCTAGAAAAATTAGAAATAATTGAGTTGAAGCGTCTCAATTTGGTGAAATGTAATACCTAATTATAATCGCAGTGATTTTCTTATACATTTTTTAAATATATTTGTTTTGAGGGCAAATTACATTTTACCATTTTTTTTAATTCATTTTGCTCTTCGTTTGGCCACAAAAAATATATCTGTATATTTCAGATAGGCCAAATCTATCTGAAATATACTTTACTTTTTTTATTAATTACATTAATATTAATTCTTTTAAAATTTACCATAAGTATTTACAATTATTTTTTCTATAATTGTATGACTATTTTCTTTGCATCTTACTTAGCAATAAAATTATTTTATCTTCTGCATTTTTTGACTGTGCGACTGAGATAGCTAATACATGGCATCCCCTTAAGGGTCCAACTTTAGGGGTTCGGGTGGTTACCCTGTTTCGGTCCCTGGCGGCCGTCGGCCGGTCTCAGGTTGGGACCTCTTTTGTCTAAGTTCGTTTTATTTTCCGCTCCCATACACTACGGCCGGTTATTTTTCGGGTTCAACATTTTGGTGTTTGTTTTTATTTGGGGGCGGACGCATCTTTAATTCGGTTATGTCGGGTTTTGGAGCTTTGCGCGCCGTTTTTGGGACATTTATGCTTTGTGGATAGATATTGAATGTTAGATATGCGAAAAGCTATCCTTAAATAGTAATGTTATAATTCCGAAAGTTGGTTTGTGAGTTTTTTTACTCTTTTACTCAGCAACGGCACCACGGATCGACTTGATCTTTTGTGAAAATAAAGGTTGAAAAATTTCATAGGGTACTTTTTATCCCGGAAAAATTTAAAGTACGAGCTGGTTTTCTATAAGTCTTAGTCAGCAATTGTTTTATCTTCAAACATGTACTTTTGTGCGACTGAAATAACTGAGCATTTCCTCTTAAGGGGCCTTTCTTCAGGAGTTCAGGTGGCTTACCCTATTTTGGTCCCTTGCGGGCCGTCGTCGGCCGGTCTCAGGTTGGGACCTCTTTTGTCTAAGTTCGTTTTATTTTCCGCTCCCATACACTACGGCCGGTTATTTTTCGAGTTCAACATTTAGTGTTTGTTTTTATTTGGGGCGGACGCATCTTTAATTCGGTCATGTCGGAGTTCGGAGCTTTGCACGCTGTTTTTGGACCATTTACGATTTGTGGATGTGTATTGAATGTTAGGTATGTGACTAACTTTGATATAATAAAGCTCAAACTTCACCAAAGTACCTAAAGTCTAGATTGGTAGAATTTGACAGAACGTTATAGTACGTAAGCCCTTTGCAGAAATGTTATATTTACTGAGGAAATAACCAACACAGCTCTGTTCTGTTCGCGAGTGTGTTTTGTATCTCGCTAAGCGAATATGGTATTTTTTTCGTGGACTCACGCATTGCGTCACTCTGCTCAGTTCAGCCCAGCTCCGCTGCTCCGCCTTGATAGAATTTTCCACTTTAGTAGAGAGTTTCATCAAATCACTGGACAAATGTCATATTTGCTTACAGAGAAACAAAATATTGCCATAGTAGAACAGGGTTGTGTTTTGTTCTTTGCTATATACTAATAGAAGCATTTCTGCAAAAGCATATCGTACTAATATTATAAATGCGAAATTTTGTGAGGATGGATGGATGGATGGATGGATGGATGTTTGTTACTCTTTCACGTAAAAACTACTGAACGGATTGAGATGAAACTTTGCAATAATATAGCTTATACATTTGAATAACACATAGGCTATAAATTATAATGATATTGCGTCAAAAAATATCACGCGGGCGAAGCCGCGGGTAAAAACTAGTATTACAATAAACTTAGCAGTTTTACATTACAACTGGATTAAAAACTGAAAACTATAAAGCAATCAAGATATTTTAATAGAATATTTATATATTTAATCAGCCAATAAAAAACAGACAAAGGAAAAAACAACGCTATCATCAATATCAAAGAAAACATAACTCCACAACCTTGTTATGAAAATATAAAATAATGCCACCTCCTGAATCAAACGAAGGCGGCCGCTCCAAAGCGGATGTCTAAAAACTGCTTTTGTTATTAGTTTCATTATAATAAAAAGTAGTTAAAAAAGCTGCCGCCCTTCAGATGTGGCGGTAAAAGCTTAATTTCATGATTTACTGCCAGATCTATTCAAGATGGAGAGGTTTAGACTTTCCTCCATTGCTTTTGATAAATAAACTAATTTTAGATTATAATGGGGCAGGTGAGAATTTAGTTACATAATTAGAATAACGAGTTTGAGTTCAACTGTCTGTAATTCAGCTGAGATTGTCTTTAAGGAAAATATATGTTAGAATTTAATTGGTAATTGGTAGAGTTGGTTACCTACTAGATTTTTTAGCCAAGACTCCAATTATAAAAAAAGTCTCCCAGATGTTGAATTTCAGATTTTTAATATTAAGCATATCCAATATCAATAGCGGCGTGCACAGTACAGTACCTAATTATATTCTATGAATAACATTTAATGCCAACATCCAACTCAATACTTACGGTCTTTTTCATGCAAAACAATGATCCTTTCAATACGCAACAAAACCGCATACATCAAATGAAAATGCATTCGCAAAACGCATTATCAGCATTAGATACGATCAGCGGATCAAAATCTACAACTCATGGCAGGTTACAATGCAACTTGCTCACTTACGGTTATTCGCGCGCGGTTGAACGCGGTCTTTCCCGAAGGATTCTGTCCTTTGAAACCAGATGCAGATGTGTTTATTTAATACGATGTGGTTAAGAATATTACTCAGTACATAAAACAATGTTTTTTTTTGTTACTTCACTGATCTAGGGTCGCATTCAGGTCGGTTTTCCGTAAATTGTTATATCTTATGAGCTATCTATATATTCTATCCAAGTAGGTATCTATGACTAGCAAGTAAGTATTTAGTGCATCCAAGAGTTTTTAAATATCCTACTAATATTATAAACGCGAAAGTTTGTGAGGATGGATGTATGGATGTTTGTTACTCTTTCACGCAAAAACTACTGAACGGATTGAGATGAAACTTTGCAATAATATAGCTTATATATCAGAATAACACATAGGCTATAAATTATAATGATATTGAGTCAAAAATCAAAATATCATGCAGGCGAAGCCGCGGGTAAAAACTAGTCTAAAATAAATATCTTGTTTGAGCAAATCATGTATTAGGTATGTATTATATGTAGGTATTGGCAATGTACCTAAATTATCATAGTTATAAAATATGTGGCTATTGAATAGGTACCTAGCTCAAAATTACGATAGATTGCATATACAAGTATGTATTCTATAGTTCAGAAATTGCAAGTCATTCCATTAATTTATTACTTAGAATAAATCTGAGCTTTTTGTCATTTTTTGTAGCATTCGTAGCAACAAGAACGCGCGAAAGAACGAAAGCGTATAGCAAGTTGAAAAGTACACAATAAAATGCGCTCAGCAAGGAGCCCCGTGGGGAAAGCCGCGTGTTAGTGTTGTGTGCATCAGATGAAAGACTCGGACACTTTAATTGGCGGTTGTCATAATGTTTGATCTGGTTGGGTGAACATTTTCTACATTCAAATAAAATTTAGTTTTTTTTTTTCGTTTAATTGCCGCCGTTTGTACGTCCACAAATGCGAATATGGGCACGTTCGTGTTCTCAATTCGCGCGTTTAAGAAGTTCCTAAAAGAAAATGTTACAATATTGTTAGTAATAAACCACTACACAGACACCACGGCTACCAGTTGTGGTCCATGGCTCAGTAGTCTGAGCCATGGACCGCAACTGGTAGCCGTGGTGTACTAGAGGTATTGACACTCGCCTTGCAATCGTGAGGTCGTGGGTTCAAATCCTGGCCCCGTACCAATGATTTCTTTGGAATTTATAAACGGAATTTAACACCACTGGCTTTTCGGTGAAGGAAAACATCGTGAGGCAACCTGCAGAAATTCGATGGCGTAATGTGAATCCACCAACCCGCACTGGGCCCGCGTGGTGGATATGGCCCAATCACCCCTTCGTGGGTAGGCCTACGTCCTGCAGTGGACTATTAAAAAGGGCTGGTACAGTATAATATAGAGCCATAGATGTAATAAAGTAAGTTCGTAAAGGCTGGGTAACTAGCCCTGCCTCCCCAACCGCCTAAAGCAATAGCAATCGTTTATGACTTCATTTTAGTCATTTGGCACCGCCTATGTGACGTTAGCCATCAAAGTTGTTCATTCAACGATTGCTTTCGCAATCCGCGCAAAGCAATTGATGGCTAACGTCACATAGGCGGTGCCAAATAACTAAAATGAAGTCTTAAACGATTGCTATTACGTTTGCTATTGCTTAAGTGGTAGAGGGGCTGGTGTTAGATGGATGTAATATAATAAATAGACTGCATTTTTTTCCTCACAGATTACAGTTTTAATTTTTGACACGTTTTGCTCTTCTTGGTATGTTTTTTTCAATTGGTCACACCACTAATCACAGAAGCCGATAGGTATATTTTTTCCACATAAGAAAAATAATAGTCGGAAGTATTTGTTAAAGCTGCCTGGAGTAAGGCCTCCTCAAAAAAAATTATGATTATAATTATTGTAGGTCTCGATTGTTTTTTAACCGTTTAGTCAAGTCAGAGGCCTTAGGCGGCTTAAAATCTCTGACTTCCTATATCAGAAACCTATCATGAAAATCATAACAGAGTAACCCTTTTGCCGATGATGTTACTGATTTGAAACAACAAAGAGCTAGGTTACGGCCTAATCAGCCGGCCGATCTGAAGCCAGTCATGATTGCAACTCGGGAATAATTAATCTGCAACGTTATTGTACAATCTGTTTTAGGTATTAAAATGCATTTAGACAGGGAAAGTGTGGAGCTGCTTTATAATTTATCAATCTTTTTCAGCTAATATATTTCTGGCTTAAAGGCAATAAGCGTATTTTAAAGAGTAATTGTTAAATATTTATTAATTATTTAGTTGATTTATATTTATGTGAATTATAAAATAAGCATTGGCGTGTATAGGCACTTTTTGCGAGCTGATTTTATCGGACAATTGTCCGATAAAATCAGCTGATTTTATCGGACAATTGTCCGATAAAATCAGCTCGCAAAAAAAGAAAAACTTAAGCTGATTTTATAAAACTTAAGTTGTCAATTGTGTTAAGTTTTTCTTTTTTGAAAATAGTAAAGCCAATAATTTAATAAAGTTTACTAATTCAAAACTGCCATTGCGAGCACCTACCGAGTATCTTCCATATATTACGGCTTTTGATAAGAAACACGAATTTTATGTTTTTCCAGTGTTGGTATTTAAATAAGGTAGTATCTAACAAAGCATTTATTTATGTAACTTCAACAAAGGTTAAATTTATAACACAGCCTAGCTAATTATGCATCAAACAAATAAAGTAAAATGTATACCATAAACGCGTCCATAGCTTTTATATTCCGCACAGTGCATTCATTTTGATATGTCATCGCTTGCACGGACCCCTTTGAGACATCCCTCTGCGACGCCCTTGTTCGACCCCATTTTATATTGCATTATCTTTCAACAGATAAATGTATGGTGTTTTGTCTGTCATACAGGTACCAAATTACTCTTACCTAGGTCTCAAATCGATGTAACAAGGAACAACTAGCCTTTAACATGATCCCATTGGACTAACTCAAAGAACAAACTGATTTTGTTTTATCGGAATTCACGGAAATGTATTTATTTTTAAGCCGGTTTGTTTCCAGAATGGTTTTCCAACTAGTGCTAAAATAAAACTAATAATTTTGTACGTTTGCTGCAAAAAATAATAATTTAAAAGCATTGTTTTGCCTGTCATTATCAGATCCATACTTCATTAAAAAGCAAAAAAGCATCTGCCTGTTAAACCTTAAAACACTAATGTCGGTTCTTTATCGTTAAGTGCTAACGACATCTGATTCTTTTTAGCAGACCCATTATCGTTTATTAGATTAGATTGTATCTCTTCTGATGGTGTACAATTTTTATTGTATTAATCTCCTTTAAAACTTTCATATGTAAGCATCAGGCTGGCATATTCGGTACACTTGTCAACGTTGGTGGCATTATGCTATTAGATAATCAGTACGATAACAGATTTTGTAGGTGACCAGATTTAGAGGATATAGAGTGAAGAGAATTAGGCTCTTGGGTGTTCTTTTTAATTAATAAGTAAATAAACTAAAACTTTTCAAATGAGATGAGTAATGCACGTCATTATTTATCTTCAGATCTTGCGTTAACACACATTTTTGCATGAAAAGTGTATCATCTATCTCAAAAACCAGTCCCTGATCGAGACCATGACTAGACCAGAATAATTCGTCTAGAAGCGAAAACGCGTCAGTGACAGTAAATATTATGATTTCACCCCAGATCTTGCATCTCTTACGTCAATGTGACGTCTGTTTCATTACACATCTCCATTCTATCTAATCTCTTTATCGATCTTAAGGTTTCCACCAGAAGAATCAAAATCCTTCATTCTGTCCCGAAAAAAACTTTGCACTATTTTGACTTCGGCGCCAGCTTTATAAATTACATCGTGGTATGTCCGGTGGACATCTCTGATCTCTTTGTCCAGATTAACTTCTTTAATGATATTGATACATGTTGTCACATAATCTGTTAGATCATTTCAATCATCAGGTATTTGTTTCACGTCATCATCCACAATAGCTCCGTGTGTTTCATTTATTCTCGGAACATATTAATCTGCGGAGCAAAAGATTTGTGTTAGATTAGTACTCGGTGTGTTTAAATCTGTATCCACAAAATTATTAATAGAAAGTGCTATTTTTGCAACGGCCAAGGACGAGTCACAGATGGTGTGTGCGTTGCTCCTATATAATATTATTCGGCCTTTATTACGGACGAATACATCTGGAGCCAAATCACGCCCAACTGTTTAAATTGGCACAGCTACCATTGTCTCAATCACCGTAATGATGCCGTTTCATCTTCCTTGTACGTCTTCATCAGAACCTTGATATTTACAACAACATGGCTCACCTGCGTTACCTGAACAATAAATTGTTCCATCACACCTGGTACCTTCTATCAAAAATCACACTTTTATATCATCTTTAACATTAATAACCCTATCAAAATGCGGTCGAAATACCAAAACGACGGTCCGCTGTAAAATATAAGCGCCAATTGCTAGGACATCTCCGCAAAGCTATTAAATAAAAGTCTTTTTACATTAGATAAATCGCGCACGATATTCGGGAGCATCTGTCCCTTGCCGATTACGCCCATACATTATGCTCAGTTTGTTGTTTTTAATAAAAAGTTTAATCCGTTCGGTTATGACGGCAATTTGTCAGGCCGATGGAAAAACTTGGTCGATTACCGGTCGGGACGTATCGGCAAAGGGACCTATTGCCGCCGTTTGCGTTTGCGGCTTTTTTACGCTCGATTATGTCACGTTTATTTATGCGTTCGCTTTTTTCTTCCATTAGCGCTTTTCCTTTTTTATCGGAGGCAGTGATTCACTTAAATGTATCGTTGCTGTCGGGCTTGTGTGGCAAACTTTTTAAGACCGCGATTTCAATTTCGTGCCCGGATATTGTCATCAACGAGTTGTTTTCATTTCGTCACCTTATAACGTCTTACTCTGTACGCCCATTAACAATTCAATGCGGTCTTAATGAAGAGCCGATAAAATGTATATTGTGTTATTCGTCACGAAACCCTAGCAATTAATTTTGGTCCTTTTTTCTGTATTTGCTTTATGGTCGTGGAGATTTACTGACCGTCGTGCCGGTTGATTTGTGCACACATTTAAATGTATTCTTTGTCGTAGATGGTACTTAAGTGTGCAATATATTGGGAGGAACAAATTTTGCGTCGAGTGAGTCCTCATTAAGAGTGCCAAAGTTTCAACAGCTTAAGAACTGGTTTATTATTGGAGCGGGTTTTGGAGGAAACGAATATTTTAAACTCATTCTTTTAACTTTTTTGAGTATTTTGTTTGAAGTTTTTTTTTGTGATTACAATATGAGTTGCGATAATTGCATCAGTTTTCAGCTTTAGATGTGCATCATTAATGCATTTAGATTATAAGTGCTCTTAAATTCATAACCATTAAATAAATTATTGACTAGGGTAGTTTCTGTATCTAAAAAGATAAATATTTTTTAATTAATCAAAAAACTAAGCTTACTTCAATTAGGTACATTACGTAAATATTGTTCATCTTCAAAACGTCACATTTATATCCCTTTTTCTTGTTTCAGAGTATAGGCAACGTGCAAGCAGAGTTAGAACTTCAAAGACTGCAACAAGAACAACTGAGACGGCAAGAGCTGGTGCGACGAGGACAGCATGGCTTGTATCCCGGGCCTCCTCTGGCGCTGCTACCGCTGTTAGAGCAGATGAGACCTCAGCCCCAAGCCCCTCCCAATGTAAGTAGCAGCTTTAAAGATCCTGTTCCCCTAGTAGGTTATTTTCGACGGGGCGAACAAAATGAACGAAGCGTCTTAGTTTTGACTAAACCACCATTTTTCATTTGTCTGGATGTTGATTCTCCTCTACTGATCACATTTTCCAGCGAATCTAAATTAAACTTGTTTTTTTTTTGTCGTCGGTGATTTTTGATTGGGGGAGGAGTGTATCCCTCAAAACGGGTGGAATTTTGCTTTAGCGCTTTTCTATCAACCGATTTTGATAATCTTTGGCAACATCGTATAATATCTAAATACTTACAAGATTAGCGACTATGAACATAATCGGTCAAGAGCAAGTTAAAATATAGGCTTATGAAGATTCACTTAAACAGTTGCGAGGTCAAAAAACACACATTAATTGCTCAGTAGAACTGTACTAGGTACTCTATATGTATTATAATGGCCTCAGGGCAAACAAAAAAATCAAGAGAAAACGTCGTTGAACAGTCAAGTGAGGCCGGTTTTTAGGGTTCCGTACCTCAAACGGAAAAAACGCAACCCTTATAGGACAACAAAGTGATCCTCTCTGTCTGTCCGTCTGTGTGTATGTCAAGACTCGTTATCTCGGGAACGCGTAAAGATATCGAGTTCAAATTTAAACTGTATACGTATATTTATGGTCTCTTGCAACTAACTCTAACTGAGAAGTGAGAAGTAACACAACTGTTAAATAAAAACTTCTCAGTTATCGTTTAAAAAAGTTAGAGCCATTTATGTCGTAAAATACCGCATATTTTGACACTCATAAAAATCAAAACCTACAAGGTACTTCCCGTTGACATAGAACCATGAAATTTGGCGAGAAGCATTGTCTTAAAGTAGGTACACATACCTATAGGAATTAATCTAAAAATTGTACATTTTTATTTAAATCACAAAAAATAGGGCCTCAACATTCACAAAATACGGGTTCAAAATTCAAAGTGAGTAAATCGTATCATGTAAGGTATAGAACTTCAGTAGCACACGCTAAAACAGGTTTTTAATAATTGTTTTAACAATGTGTAATTTTCGAAGTATGCCGAAAAAAGTGAAAAAAAAACTTTTTTCTCGATGGTTATAGTATAGAGATTTTAACAACTTACTTCCCAATTTTGTGAAATTTTCTGGATTTGAACGGAAACCTCGGTGTGCGAGCCTGGCACGCACTTGTCTGGTTTTTTTATACATGTGTGAGTGCGTCGGTGTTCCGCCGCCATAGTTTGATTGAAAAGTAGTAGAAGGCGTAGTTTCGTTGTACGTGAATGTGTGTGTAATTGTCTGTACACGGCGAGGCGTAGTTTTGGTTGGCTTCACTTGTTTGTTTACAACATTCTCTCTTGATTTTTTTATTTGCTCTATCTAAGTATAATGGCCTAGTAAATTAGTCCTTTAGAAAAGTTCAAAGAGTGATGGACAATTTTTTCCGGAAAAGTAAAAGGTTTTTATGGAATGTCACAAAACCAAAGTAGTATCACAAGAGCGAAGCCGTCATCAATAGTTTTAAGCTAGTAATAAATAAAAGCACAGCAGCTATTATGAAATAAGCATTTCTAGTAAAAACAAATCAAAATACGAGTAAAATTGATGTCTTTATGGACGTCCGGACGTTCTAATCACAGCATAATCTATGTATTATTCCAATGTTTGCGCAATCGATCCAATAATACTCGTATTAATTTTAATTCAGATCATGTTAAATGTGGAAACCAAGTTCTGTCTGTTCATTTACCTATGATTTGGTATTTGGGTAGATATACAAGGTTATTTGCTTACCCTGTACTAAACCAAAAAGGGGTGATTAGGATCATCATTATGAACAGTTTTTACTATGGGGCCAACTCAAGATTCGAGAAAAAAAGATCAGCTGTTTCATACATTTCGTCGCTTCCGAGTTACAATTTTGTATGGAACAGATGAAATTTTTTCTTGAATTTTTTAGTTGATCTCATAGTAAGTAAAAGTTGTTCATAATGATGGTCCTAATAACCCCTTTTCCGCTTAGTCCAGGGTAAGCAGATAACCCTGTATGTTATTTATGGAGTTAGGAGCTTTAGGGGAACTAGGTGCTTAATATTTTGATATATTTTTTAAGCGATGTTGTAGCCGAGGATGGTGTAACTTGGTTGGGGCACTACATTGTAATGGTACATTCTTTAATGTTAATAAATATATTTTGAATTTTTTGATTTTGATTTTGAATGTAGACCTGAAGGATAGTCATTTATTCAATTAAATATTATATAGTGTACACAGCAGTGGGCAAGGGCACATCACATAGTTTGTAGATTGTAGAATGGTTGGCGGATGGGATCAATTGTTTGACAAAAATTGACAAATTGATTTAGAATGTAGGCCTGAAAGATAGTCATTTATTCAATTAAATATTATATTGTGTACACAGCAGTGGCCAAGGGCACATCACATAGTTTGTAGATTGTAGAATGGTTGGCTGATGGGATCAAAAAGTTTTAGAGTGGAGACCATGTAGGTACTGGCAAGCGCCGAAAAGGTGGCCCGACGATCTAATCGTGAATTCAACACTCTGGATACAAACCGCATTGATCTTATTTTAAATTAATAAGGAAAGTTTTGCTGATAGATATAAACACTAACTGAAATTTGCATGGAATCTTATTCTTACTAAAAGTGATTCCAATTTTGATGCTCTACTTAAAATGGTAATTATCGTTAAAACGATCGTGAACTTCGTCGATAGATTTCGTGTTCGTCCTCGCATTAAAGTCGCAGGCAGTAACTAGTATTCAACATAAACATTGACCAATATCCTGTCCGATGCCATAATTGACATTGTGTTTATGTCGGTGTACGGACGCGTGGCGCAATACGTTGACTATAAAATTGGCCTTTGATTTAGAATTGCGTGTTTAGTGAACTTGGGAGCTTGGAATCGTTGCTGCGAATCTGAATGACTTGCCCTGGAGAATCCACCTTTGAAGTATTTAGACGCATGTCGTAACTGTCTGGTTCGGATAATTGAGAGACTATCCTGATGTTCAAATGACTATACTATCAAGATTATGTAAACAGGTACCAGGCAATAAGCATGGATACAAGTGCAATGGGCACTTAATTACTTGGCTACTATTTTCTTTAATATTTCTTTTAAGTCAGACAAAGTCACTCAGAAAATTAGTTTTTCTAGGTTTATTTTTAGTTTTGCGCTGGATCATTGAATTTGTTCAAGTTAATTAGTTTACAATTTACCTAATTCTTATGGTACCGTGACGATTGCATCCTGAAAATTCTCAAAATATTTTGCCATACATATGGATCGGACGAGCGTAAACAGAGTTACTAAATTAAATGATTGAAATTAACATTGAAATCTAATATTTAATCACCGTTGTTATCTCGAGTGATCTTGTAAATTCTCATCTTGAAAGTTTATTTATTGTCCCGGACCACCTAAAACGAAAGTTGTCATAATCACTCAAAATGTTGCGTAAAATATAATAAGTGATAATTTATACGCTCATCATTCGTCACCCAGATATTTTCCAAAGATTTCATTTGATGTTCTCGCTTGAAATTAATTGATGCAATTTCCTTTAGTTTTCGAAGAAGCTTTTTTATGCCGCGATTGTGAATAGTTTCGGTGTTTCTAAGGAATTTTAATTAGGACCATTGTGGTTTTGTAACTTGTCGAAATATACGAGATAACAATTAGGAGCTTTGAGATATAGCAGTTAATGAAACTATTTTATTTATAGCACTTCCCACACTAAGATTAATCAAAGTTCTTACCACGGTACAAAATTAAAAAAATCTTTGTAGGAACCTGCATAACCGATACATTCTTACTCAAGTTTTGGTCCCGATTATGCTCTACCACTTAAGCTAGGCCATATACCTACACTGATGATCACGTCAAATTAGTTAAAGTGATAGATAAATAACATTACATATAAGTTTATTCTATATCATACATACTCGTACATACCAAATTTAAAAATAAAAACTACAAACTGAAACGTAAATAGGCGGCCTTATTACTGAAACCACTTTCTTTCTCAGTGGTTTTCTTGTTATGTTACTTTTTCCAGGCAACTGGTGCAAGTGCTTTTAATAGTATTCCTAATATAACTACGGCTACGCTACGTTTGATATTTTTTTATCAGGCCTCGCCTTTACCGTACCGTACAGGCCGTGCCATTATTAGCTACAACTACCTGTTCTATGTTCATAGGTGGTCCCAAACGCGCAATGGCCGGCGACAGCACAGCTAGCACAGCTGACCGCGCGGTCACCGCCGCCTCCCGACCCCGACGCACCACTGAACCTCAGCAAACAACGCTCGCCGTCGCCAGCGCCCTCGATGATGCTGCCCCGATTCGTGCCCTACCCACCGATGGAAGACTCGCAGTACATGCAAAAGGAAGAGGATTACAACACTGCCTGTAACAGTAAGTTTTCTCTAATCTTTATTCTAAACAACGCTCGACGTCTCCAGCGCCCTCGATGATGCTGTCCTGATTTGTGCCCTACTCACCGATGGAAAACTTTCACTATATGCAGAAGGAAGAGGATTACAACACTGCTTGTATCAGTAAGTTTGCGCTAATCTCTCTTCCAAACAACGCTCACTGTCTCCAGAGCCCTCGATGATGCTGCCCCGATTCGTGCCCTACCCACCCATAGAAGACTCGCAGTATATGCAGAAGGAAGAGGATCACAACACTGCTTGTAACAGTAAGTTTGCTCTAATTTCTTACGATCTCTCTTGCAAACAACGCTTCCCGTTGCCAGCGCCCTCGATGATGCTGCCCCGATTCGTGTCTTACCCACCGATGGAAGACTCGCAGTAGGTACATGCAGAAGGAAGAGGATCACAACACTGCTTGTAACTGTAAGTTTGCTCTAATCTCTCTCTCATCCTCTCTTACAAACAACGCTCGTTGTCGCCAGCGCCCTTGATGATGCTGCCGCGATTATTGCCCTACCTACCGATGGAAGACTCACAGTACATGCAAAAGGAAGAAGATTAAAACACTGCTTGTAACAATAAATCTTATTCTCTTATCATGACCAACAGGGGCTCTATTTATGAACCGATAGCCCTTTAGGCCATAGTGTAATGTGTGTAAGTGTTTCTTAGAGATCCCCGAAGTTAAGCAACGTTTAGCACGGTTAGTCTTCGGATGGGTGACCGCGAATGGCACAACAACTGAACGCTACCAGAGCTTGGATGAGACGTTAAATTTTGGGTCCCGGTTGTTTTACGACAGGCCGTGTAGCGGTCAATTTCGATTAAATTTGGTCTTTGGACTTAATCATTTTGATAGTGTTTTAGCAGTGATATGAAATATAAAGTCTAGAAATAACAAAAATCATAGTTGGTAGCTTGGACCAGCTGATCTCGAAAATTAATCAATATCAACGTGTGTAGACCCATTTATTGCAAAATTTACCTAATCACTATGCAGATTAGGTATGTAGTGCTCAGTCGGTCACATTGTATAAAAGACTAAATTAAACTTACTTAATTGCATAGAGTGGGTAGAGAAGAGACTATTTCCATCGTATTGCGTCTACTGTCACATATTATGCAAAAATCTGAACAATCCGGAACAATCAATGTGTTCAAAAACTCAAAAAGCTCTCAGCACCGTGAATCACATAATATGATGACGTCTGAAACGCGTCAAACGCACGTAAGAGCATCCAAAAATACCTATTAGTACGGCTGTCTAATCAGATCATTTATTAGTTAAACACGATGTTAGAGTGGTTGTCATTGACGGTAGGACGACATAAAATTGGAATAGAAAAGAAAAGAGGGGCAAATCCATGGAAATATGTACATTATACTAACTTTACCTACGAGCTAGTATGGACAACTTGAACTCTTTATGAGTACACATTTTGGACATGTTGGTAAAGTTGTGGTCGAAAATAAAATACATAAAGGACATGTCCACAAAATGTATGGAGGCTGGTATAATAATAATCAAAAATTCTAACCACAACACTCGTTATATTTCGAGAAAGTTCATATTTTTCTGAGTCTTTTACATCAGTTAAAACCAAAAAAGGGCCCTCCGTTTTTTTTTTAATTAATTTTGAATCTATTAGGATAAATAAATAAATTTGGCTGAATAGGTAGTTTATCTCTAGCAACACTGATTAAGTAACCTCCAAATTGTTGAATATAAGCATTTTTTCCAATTAGACACAGTTTTTAAGTGTGCATTTGTCACATTGTACCTACTAACTGGTCACACTGGTCGGTTATAATTTTAATTTTAGCAAATTAAGAGATGAATGTGGAAGAATCAGCTACGAATGCAAGTAAAATAACGATAGAGCACTTTATTATTGCTAAACTAGAAAAAATACATAGCTGTATTATTGTTTTTCATACAATTTATGTGAAAACACATTTAAAAAAATGGAGGGATAAAAATATCTAAATTAAATATTTTTGAGAAGCCCATAAATCAAGCTTTCAAATTATGTATATATCATCTTGGTTCAATTTTTCTCTGAAAAATATACCACTTGTGGATATCACCTTTAGTAGATATCTACCTATTCACTCTGACTTTTAAAATTGTTAGGTTTTATCTTTTAGGAAACAGGATATAGCTGACAGTTCGTTCTATGCCCTGACCGTACAAATCTTCTTTTAGATTTTATTTTATTGCAATAAATATATATTCAATTGTAATAAAAAAAATGTTATGTTGTATTAATGAACCGTTACGACTCTTATTTATGCAGGGAAACAGCAACTGTCTATTTCTCACATAATATAAATAATTATTATCATAATTAACAATCATAATCTTGCTATTTCAAAAAACAGTCATAAAGTTTGTGCCAAAGATTTATGTTGTCGATAAAACCGAATATAAAATGCAATATCATTAAGCAAACTATTTATTGTTATTTATAGTCATTAGTGTGCGACTATTATAAATGTGAAGAAAACTATTTCGTGGTTCTTGATACAGTTTTATAGATATATCTGAAAAATAAATAATTATATCTATAACTGTTTAATCATCAAAAGATGAAGGTTAAATTGGATGACATAGAGAAGAGATTTTCCTGGAATAGCGTCTAAAAAGACAAACTTATTCCACAAAAAAAATCATGGACCATATTGCTCGCACTATCAAATAGTTTCCAGATCTCGTGTAGAGCCAAGCTTCTAACTCTACCCGCCTTAAACTAAAACTATTAAGATAGAAGCTTCGAGCAAATATGTACAGAGCCGCACTCCTTAAGTGAAAGTAGTAAAAAAATGTCCGAGCGCCGTCATTGATTAAGATATTTACACATATATTAAATAATCTTTAATGACCCGTTTTCTTGAATCTCGACGATAAATCACCTAATTAGTGCTTGTAAACGAGCACTTTGGCATCCCGTGGCGTTGTAGTCGGCTTACAATCTTCTTACTAACTAACTAACTAAAAAGTCTGCCCACTACGTAGCTTGGGCAGGGTTTTGGCTCGGACACTTTTTTTGCACGATTGTGACTCTATGTATTTTTGCTCGAAGGATAGAAGCCCTAATATCACAAACTCAACACTTTAGACAAAATAGTTATGCGGCTCAGCTGTTTCGTTACTACACGAACTATTGTGTATAACACGTAGGCAAACCCTAGAAACTTCATTGCCCAAGCCAGAAACTTAAAAAAAACTGGGGAAAAATTGCTCAAATAAAGAAAATATCTAGAAATATCCTATTCGTATAGGTGTATTTTATAATAGAATTCCAGACCGAACTTAGTATCTTGCAAAGCGGATGTGTTAATAGATTCACTAAAATTAATTCTCAATCTTACTTCACATAACAGAATAATCTAAATCTAAAGATCTGTACTAAAACCGCTTTTCCTGTAAATAAATGTTGCCATCAAATGTTACTGTCGAGAAATGCATCGCGTCACTAACATTTTGCGATTCGCAATAGTAGCAAAATTGCGAGATATTAATTACTTAATACCTATCTCTGTCTACCCTAGTGTTTGATATTTTGGTAAACTACGTTTTATCCTGTAAGCACTAAGCATTATACCACTACTTTTAGTACTTTTTGATTTTTCAGGAATCCACAAAACACATCTAATTTTTTTTGGAAAAAAAGAACCATTCCTTTCTCACTAACTTGATTGTTTCTAAAAATCTTTGTGGTCATACCTGCGGAAGTGCGGATGAGATATGTTTTTGTAATTTTTTTTATATTTTATGTGTCACATTTTTTATTATGGTCAGGTAGTATAGGTCTAGCAACAAGCGAATTGGGCCTTAGCAAATACTGACAAGAAAACGGTCTAGCGGAGTTTGGAGCCTGCTGTTACTCCAAGTAGTCTTATTATACCTAGTTAATTTAACGACAGTTGTGTTTCGTAGGCAAATACTATTATACTTTATTTCTTTATACTCGATAGCCTATCGCTATACCTGACAAAGGACACATCACAGGCCTAGAACAATGTACAAATTGCAGTCTCATCACATAACTTCAATTATAATAACGTTGATACAAAGTAACATCTATTTGCAAATAAAACATCGCGAGAAGCCAAGATTTACGCAATTGCCACCGCGCTAAATTGTCATACGTAGTTGCGTTTTGCTAACAGGAAATATTAATTATCCGATGTTGATAATAATCATTGCGAAGCTCTCTAAATCTAACTGCGAGGTTTTATGGGACGGCTGAAGAGGTTTGCAAACCACTAAAGACAAAATAAATTACTTTGTGTACATACCTACAGGTTTCATACACTAGCAGGGGCTCTATTTTTGCACCGATGATAGCCCGCTAGAACATATACCTAGATTATAGGCGTCTCAAGCATAGGCATAGATTGAGGGCGCGGGTGGGTGGTGCCTACCCTAGAAACTTTTCTGCCCACCCACGAAAACTTGAAAGCCCAGCAAATATAATGCATTAAGCATTATATATTGCTGGGGTGGGTAAATATACACAACTGCCACTCCTAGAGAAAATTTTTTAATCAATCAAAAAGTTTTTATTGACATAAAAGAAAGGTCATCATCACTCAATCAGTATATGAAGCCTGTTTCCCGAACTAGCCAGTAGCTTTGCTACGGGGACCAGCTACATCAATGGTTACGAGACCGAGTAGGTAAGTTATAGCAGGAGCTAGCGTTAAAAATATATTTTAGTGTGGGATTTTTCTAATATTTCAAAAATTCAGCTGAAAACGAGCTCGTAAAATACACACTATTTAAATTATTTTAAATTGAAATCTATATAATTATTATACTTTAATTAACATAATGTCAAATTTCATGAAATTTTAATGTCAATGTACAAGTTATAAGGCTTTGTAATATTAGGACAGACAGACGACAAAGTTGTATTGGTTCCTCATTTTACTACGGAACCCTAGAAATCAACGGTTCCATACACGCAATTGCCTTTCAAAACTATCTACTATATTTATCAGCAGACATTGACAGGTATTTGGGTTTTAAGTACTTTCCGAATAAGTAAAAAACCATTATAACTCATAAGATTTGAATATGGTACGCTGAGCGACGCTTTACTATGTAAAGATCTTCTCATTCAATTACAAAAAATCTAAATAAATTAATCTCCATCCATACTGCTACAAAATACTATCAGTCTATTTCCACTCCCATTCATACGGCCTAATAGCCAAGCCAAGCATTTCCCTGGTCTAGATTTACGCAAAGCTCACAGATCGCACCTGTCATTTTACTTGGCGATGGCCGACAGCGGAAGCGTGCGTCGCGAACGCCATCTATTTTGCATTGCGGTTCTCTTGTTTTAGAGGAAAAGGGGGGTTTCTTGGTTTGGGAGCGCGCCAACTATTTAGGTTTTGTTTGAGTGTGAAATGCCGATTTGTGATCTAATTGGGAAGCGGTGGATTCTATGATGCTTATTAGTTTAATACTTACCTACTTGAAGTAGGTAATTTTATGATACAATCTTTGAACTCAACTTTAGATGTAGACTACCCCCAATGGAGAAAATCTCTAGTGATAACAGCAGCTGCATAATAGATCAAAATTTCGAATCGCAAATTTCTTAATGGTACTGAATGGAATGCAAAAATACATGATCAATACAGAATCGATGCAACATAAAGTAGGATAGAGAAAAGGAGAATAGGATGTGTCGAAACTGACGACCCCACTTTATTATGTAATGAGATAAGGGAAGGCGAGCAGAATAATGCACACACAGCCAATATTAAAGCCATTTTAAGTACAAAGTATTTTAAACAAGAGTCTCGTTAACCGAAATCTATTTTCACTCACAAATATCAAGTCCTATAAACCCAACACTTCATGCTTTCGCTTCCAACAATATCCAGCTAAACTCTCAGAAATCTCGAATCGTAGGATGTTATAAATTATCAACCAGCGTGTCAAATTAATTCGAGAAATACATATAAATACCAGTTTCTAGCGCGGCTTATTAATTGTGCGGACACTTGTCCTGAGATCCGTCAGTGAAATGCTAAGTGTTAGGTTTAAATCTGACCCACATATTTGCGATAGATGTTGCGTTATATTTGTGAAGTACAGCTTTCTGTGAGAAATTAATTCTGGACATTTGAGTTTCTTATTAGCACATTTATCTGATATTTTGATAGGTTATGGCACGCAAGTAGATTCATGAAATGCTTATCTCGCTACGTGTGTACCTACCTAAAAAATTTTATCTTCGGTGTCCGAAAAAGTTTAAAGGTTTTTGTGAAACTAAACTTTACCTATGCATTTACTCTGCTCCAAAAAAGTTCTAAAGAAATCTGTATTCAAACACGATTTTTTTTTATTTCAGGCAAATATAATTGGTCTGACTGAACATTATTGAAATACTATAATGTACCTATATATATATATATATATGTATGTAATACAATAGTCAAAATAAAATTATACAATTGCATGTACATTATTTCTATAGATACTTATTTCTATAGATACCTAAGAAAATACTATTCTTATTTTTCAACTCCAAAATGACTTTGAACCGCACCTAAGCTATTATTATCACATTCATTTGTTTTTCTGACAGCCAGTTTTCCTTTATTTTAGGCAAGTTTAAGATTATAATAAAGATTTGCGACCACAGAGCATGCGACACTCAATAGGAATGTCGCTTAAGTTACACAACCTGCACGGTAGCTACTACACAATCATGATAATATCTACTTTCTCTCCAAAACTTAAGGAAAACTTTGTCATTTCCAGCGTCATCGTGGGCTCAGTCACCTCCTGAGGAGTCAGAGAAGGCCAAGCTAGTCCGCCAGCCGAAACGAGACGAAGCAGGGAAGCCTCACATCAAGCGGCCAATGAACGCTTTCATGGTGTGGGCCAAGGACGAGCGCAGGAAGATTCTCAAAGCCTGCCCAGACATGCACAACTCGAATATCTCGAAGATACTCGGAGCCAGGTGGAAGGCGATGTCTAATGGGGAGAAGCAGCCCTATTATGAGGAGCAGTCAAGGCTTTCGAAGCTTCATATGGAGAAGCATCCGGATTACAGGTACGATTTGTAAAAAAGCTTATCGCTTTTTTTTTGCGAACATGATTTTGATCCTCTGCGGGATCGAATCAGAAATGAGGAGATCCGCAGACGAACCAAAGTTACCGACATAGCCCAGCGGATTAGCAAATTAAAGTGGCAATGGGCAGGGCACATTGTTCAAAGAACGGATGGCCAATGGGGCCGGAAAGTTCTCGAATGGAGACTACGGACCAGCAAGGGCAGCGTAGGACGTCCACTGACTAGGTAAACTGACGATATAATAAAAATCGCAGGAACGCGCTGGATGCAGGCCGCATCCAACCGGCCTTATTGGAAATCTATGGGGGAGGCCTATGTCCAGCAGTGGACGTCCTACGGCTGATAGATAGATAGATTTTGATCAAGAGATCATGCGAGGTGCATATTAAAAAAAGGGATACAATATTTCTGAACGAGAGCGGTCATCGTTTCAAAACATATAATTATTGCATGACGAAGTTACTATAGTAAAGTTCATCTTGTCGTAATTCTATTTTCATTCATGAATTGAACTGCACAACCAACTTACTGCAAGAATTTGGATTTTCAGCTCAATTTTGTCTATTCTATTCCAGATACCGACCCAGACCGAAACGTACCTGCATAGTCGATGGCAAGAAGATGAGAATATCCGAATATAAGAACCTGATGCGCTCGCGGCGTCAGGAAATGCGGCAGCTGTGGTGCCGCGACGGAGGCAGCGAGCTGGGTTTCCTTCCGGGGCTCTCTTCCCCCGGACCTAGCAATTCATCTCCCCCTCCAAACGGAGGAGGGTACCCCCAAATGGGAGCGTTTTCTCCTCCACTATCCCCCCGAGAGGACGATTGAAATACGGCGCGCGGCTGGCCATACCCGCACGCCGCGCAATTGTCCCTACCAAACGCGCATCACCATTGGTAGGTTCCTGACTCCTAGAGTCAGGGCCCTGTGCTTAGTCGATAGTGTGGAGTTATTGCGGAAGATATAAACTTTTTACAAAGGCTAAACAACCAAACGATAACTGAACAGACTAAGAGTGTTCATAAAATGAATCGCACATCAATAAATGACACCTATTTGTATCATAGCAGCTTGACTTAAGAATCTTCAAGTTATCTTTAAGTATTGGCATTGGCTTTTAGTATACAAAGATTTTGAAGATCGCTACCAAAAATCGCTGCCAGATTGAAAATATCAAGCTCGTCTAACAGATACTGAATAAGAAATGTTGAACGATATAAATAAATCAACTTATATGCTTGATTACAGAAATCTTTATCAGTATGAATCTGAGAAAAATCAGTCTCAACAAAAATGCTACGAATCTTGCCATTTGTGGCAGATTCCTTGGCAACTTGACAAATCTCATGTCACTTTTAGATGGGCAATATGGTTTAACGGAAACCGCCATCTTTCACCATAAATTATGACGATAAAATACCGGACTTTCACAGTGAGGTGTCACGACAAAAACTCGTCAAAGAAATATTGACTTTGTAAATATTTGTTGTTGTAAAATTAGTCAACTCGATTTATCTGCGACCGATTGTGTGCATGCAATTAGAATCCCTTATTTATAAGTTATAGGAAATTAATTGAGGTAATCTCATTGGAGTTTATTAGGGGTCGTCCATGAATCACGTGACGTGTTAGGAGCTTTTCAATAACGGTCATGCGTCGCTTTGGATTAGACTTCGGCGCTTTCAAAACGCGAACTAAAAATAAATCACGCCCTTTGCAACATATTGTGACTTTTTCGAGATATCGCCCCCAATTTTCGGCGTTACGTAATTAATGGACGACCCCCAACGTTACGTGTGTATGCCAGTGTTTCGTATTGGATCTCTATCGTTTTAATGACCTAACTTATGAGATTATTCCATTAGCGGATTAAGGTTATCGTGGCGGCCACATTTTTGCTTATTTTTTTGTGAATACTAACAATACTCAGTTCTGAATGTAGAGCCGGTTTCAAAAGAATTTATTCGGGTAAAAAGTCAATTTCTTATTAAGTAATTAGTTTTAGAATATGCGGCGACGAATAGGTATAGACGATAGACAGACACAATCTGGGATATCGTTGTAATTCTATCATTAGGTATAAACAACAATAGATGCCTATCCTTCAAAAGTGAAAAAAAAAAACAACTTTTCCAAAGGAAAAATTTAACTATTGCCATGAAACAGTTAGTAAAATCGATTTCAGGGTTGAAGCTATCCATAATAAAAGCTATAACGATGAGTATCTACAATAGGCCCGAATAAAGAGGCGCCATCGTAAATTTAACAGCAAGGGGAAAAGCGTTCTCTCTATCGAATGCCTAAAGTGAAAAAGAAACAGAACTATGCTATTTAGCTATTATAATTACGATGGCGCCTCTGTAATCGGACCTAATGATTACTTATAATATGACCGAAGAAATACATTGCTTATGGGTAGGTCCAGACTTGAAAGTAGTTTTACTTCAATAGACTCTTTTCTTTAGTCTTAATGGTTTTTGCAAACCACGAATGCACCGTGGCCTTTAAATGTAATACCTATTCGTGTATAATTGTATATGCACATTGCGTTAGTAGATATACCTATGTGCCTAGAGGAGCGATCAGTCATCAGTCATGTGTACACACCTAAACATATGGCTTAAAAAACTTGTAGAGGCAGCGAGCATTCGTGATTTTCCCCAAATATACAGGGTTATTTCTAATCAATTAGCATCCTTTTAGGGGCTTATTCTGTACATCAAAACTAACAACTTTTATTCTGCGACTTTTCCACACATTTTGTCGAGGGTGAACGATATTTTTCTATGGAACAACAACTTTTTTTTGAGAATTAGTAAAAGTCGTAGAACCAAAGTTGTTAGTTCTGATGTACAGAATAAGCCCTGAAAGGATGATAATTGATTACAGATAACCCTGTATATACAAGCCGTAACTATATCCTATTTCATGAAGTCAAGGCAGAGCCTTTCATTTTTTAATTTATTGTCTAAAATTAGTGTAATTATCTAATTTGTACAACATATTCAGAGAGGTAACGCGGCGAGCTTGATGGGCACGTTTGGGAGAGGGGCCGCACTCGAAGGACTGTAGGTCCTGACTGTTGTCACTTCTTCATAAATATTAGGTAACTGTTATTTGCATTTCCCAATAGTTTTGTGACGCCATGTACATACCTACCTAATTATACACCATACGATTAGACAATTAGACAAAAATGTACATAAATACCTAGATGATTAAAAAAAGATGTCGTAATAGAGCTGGGTAATTTTCTCTGTAAATACCTTATTCCTTTTGTAGATAGAATTCATTTTCGTTTGGCTAATTTTAATATCGATAGTTTCGTTTAGTATTAATCGTTTTAGAGTCGGGGTATAACGTAGACTTTTCTGTGGCCATGTATATTATCTCAAATAGTTTATTTTAGCAATATAAGCAAACGAAATGTATCAAACCAAAAATTTGAAGCGAAATGCTTGAAAATTGTAGTGTTTTGAACACAAGCTGTTTTGGTGGGTACCTTGAATTTCTACGCGTTGTCTACACGTTTGCTACTGGTTTTCGATTCAAGTTTTGATCTCATCTAAGCCAATTTGTAATCGTCATCTCCGAAATTCAGTGCCATTTCTTCATCATCATGTCACCCATCTTACGGTTTCCATTGTAAGACATAGGCTGCCTCAGTTGATTTCCAATGAAACCAGTTAGAACCGTCACCCTAGCTCAGCGAGTTAATAAATTGACCAACCAATGAAATTGGTTAAAAACGGCTTGAATCTATTTAGCCCAGTGAATAAATTAGTTCATATGGCAGTGGGCTGGATGTTTAGCACGCAGAACTATTAGCCGATGGGGCATTAAAGGGATAGTGTGCCGGCAAGTGCAGTTTAGGATATACATCAGCAAGATGAATATACCTATAGTCCCTTCCATAACCGCTGACATTGGACCAGTTGAAAATCTATTGAAAAATTTGGCACAAGTCGTATAAATAATACATAATTATTTAGCGCACATTTATTATCTTTTAAAAACTACCAGAATATAGTAATATTTTTGAAGCAAACCTATTTGGTAATTATATTCGTCAAAGGTCGTCGCAACTCTAGTTTGCAGCGGTTATGGAACAGACTATACAATTTAATTTCGAGAAAAACCGTTGAGCTACCATTTTGAGAAAGAATAAAAGTCACATAGAAACAAAACTTTGTTTACACGTGCAACTCGAATCGAAAACCCGTTTCAAATTTGTCTCAAACGAGTAGGACGTTAAGGCAAAGTCGAACGGTAATTTATGAATACTCATAGACTTAGTGGGATACATAAATAGTAGATACCTACTCATACATATAACTACTTAGTAATAATAATAAACTATTATAATAATTAAAATAGCACAAAATCATGATATCAAAACGTTAAAATTGTAGATGTACCTAATACATATAATTCGTAGAAATTTTGAAAATATTAGACGAAATAATATTAGTTGTACACAATCTACACCCTGTGAACGAAAAAAAAAATCAGTGATAGTCGATTGAATTGTCAATTTAAATGTACATATTTCCACCGACATTTTTATAAATGTATCTACTTAACACTAAATAATAATTATTATCTTACTTACACACCTTTTTGTAAAACAAGATAGAGCTAAAATAATTATAAAAAAATATGACGAAATTTACGAGTATATCAGTTGAAAAAACGTTGTAATATTTGAAATGTTACTTGCATGCAAGAACATGCCAATGTAGGAACCTCTGTACGAAATTTAATAGTACATTATGATATAAGTGCGGTAAGTTGAAAATTACAGCCGAGGCGATATTGCTAGCCCGAGCAGTAGGCGAGGGCTATAAGAAAGCAGAGGCTGTAATTTTCAAAGCGCACGTATGTCATACGCCGTTTTATAACATATTTGCGAGGAAATTAATAAAACTCTGACTTTCTTAAACGAATAAATATTTAATTACTTGTTAAAGCAGTTATAGAAATTTGAACAATTTTTAAAAGTCATTGTTACGTTGCCAGAATATTGACCACTATTCTGACATAAAAACTCTTTGCTTCAGATTTTAAAAAGTATCGTTCATTTTTAGACGGAGCATCTTAAAAAACCGTGCATGTTACTTTATTAAAAAAAAACTCGTTCATTTTACATTACAATAACGCACAAGTGCGTAATGAATTACATTACGATATTGAAATTGGTGTAATTACAGCCACTTTACGAGCAAATATGTTATAAAAAATATTGCGTTAGCTTACTTTATCTTGCCCGGGTGTATTTTTTCCTAAATCTAATAATGTTTTTAAATAATGTTTGTATTTAGATTTTGTGCAAAAAGTGAAGCGTCATAGGTGAAGGTCGCCCGTGTCATTTTACTAATTTTTTTACGTTGACAATACGGCTCTGTCATGGCTAGTGCAACGTTCGTACATTTCGTTAAATTGCAGGTCCCGCCCCCCGACCGCCTAAGCAATAGCAATCGTTTATGACTTCATTTTAGTCATTTGGCTCCGCCTATGTGACGTTAGCCATCAAAGTTGTTCATTCAACGATTGCTTTCGCAATCCGCGCAAGGCAATTGATGGCTAACGTCACATAGGCGGTGCCAAATGACTAAAATGAAGTCATAAACGATTGCTATTACGATTCCTATTGCTTAGGCGTTCGGGGGGCCGCCGGTTGTTTTAACCGTTTAGCCATGTAAGAGGCCTTCAGACAGCCTAAAAATTCTGACACCAGGGCTACCCGACCTATAGGTACGAACTTAGTTTATTGCTAGTACAACTAAGAATTCGATACTTGGTTCACACCAATTCGGTTTTCATCATCAGTACCCACTCGCGTCTGCCAAGTAGGTATAGTCGGTACGGGTCCAGACTCGTGGTTACACCGCTTTGTTACACCAGTGTGACTACGAGGAAACTACCTTGGCTGCTCATTAAAATCGTATTGTTAGTTCCACCGTAACGCCGCGACGGTTCTTTTTTAGCACATACTCTACAATATAAAATTTATACTCAAATGCATAATTGCATTCAAGAATACTTCAAATATAATTTGCACATCAGTTCTGCTCTGTATTGCAAATCATTTAAATCATTAAAGTTCGATTACCTATCTACTACTCAACTCGATTTTGTATAATTTCACTTGACTTGAATTTCACATGTTATAAACAATACTTTTGTGGGCAAAAACTTTTCTAGGTTGAACAAATATCTTTATAGGGCGTGCTTTTCGGGCAAAGAATTTTCCCTAGATTTTTCTTAAGCAAAGAATTTTCCCTAGAATTTTTTTAAACAAAGAATTTTTCCTAGAATTTTTTAAACAAAGAATTTTCCCTAGAATTTTTTTAAGCAAAGAATTTTTCGTATAATTTTTTTTAACAAATAATTTACCCTAGAATTTTTTTTAAACAAAGTATGCCCGAATAGCTCGTCAATAGGAATCATCTTCAGTGTATTCCAATCCAGTAATTGTATAGTAAAAATATTAATACGTAGTAGGTAACCTTGAGATTGTAATTTTAATAGAATTATACTATCGCTTTATCGAATCGTGCAATTTTACTAAGTAGATGGTAGAAATTAGAGTCCTTGCATAATGTACTCATAATAATGAATGTATAGATTTCAAGTTTCTGAAAAAAAAAATGTTTCTTGCATTGTTATCTTTTGTTATTTATTTTTCTAATTGCAAAATCGTTTTCATTTGTCTTCTATAGGTCACTTATGCCAGTAATATGTAATGGTAGAATTTAGACTAAGGGTAATGTTAGTTCATGTTCTAAGCTATGAAAGTTAGTGTATTATTAGTTAGTACATGTTTAAGGGTTTAGTTACTAAATTATTTATTTTTATGTTGATTGTAAATAAACGAATTTCTGTAAGCGTTAGAGCGATATTTGATGATTGATACTTATGTCTGTAGTGTGTTAGAATCTCTTTTTTTATTTATTGAAACAGTTTTAGAGATTTTCATCCATCTTGCCATAAAAAAGTGAAATGCCATAATTGTTTTTCTATTTACATAATAGGTGTACAGACGTTTTTTTACAGAATTAATTAGTTTTTCTTTTCCTAGAATCTCATTACAAAAATCAATGTGATTTTTAAGTATGTACTTAAATTGAAAATTGTTATATTTTTCTTGCATTTTTCTAAGTTTTTTTTTTTCATTATTTTGAATCCAATATACTTAACTTCTTTACTTAGCATTCGACATTCAAATGTATAAGTAGATAGATTTTAGGTTTAAATACCTAGTATAATAAACCTGGACACATTATTTAAAAATTGTGCCAAAACCCAAAATATATTAAAAATAAACTTGAAAAATATATTGTTTTATTCACTCACAGACACCTAGGTAAGTACAACTCAGAAAATGCGAAAAAATCATTTTAAATAAAAATTACATTACGTCATCGACGAAATAACTCGGTTTTCTTTCTTGCAATTTCTGAGTTGATCCAATAGGGATTCATAAGGATGGTTTTATAATTAAACTGACATCATCATTTGAACAACTTTGAATCAGCAGTATAAATAAGTTGCAATAGTCTTCGAGCAAATAATATAATTATCTAATACAGTACCTAATAAAGAGATTGAGTCAGTATGAGTTTCTACTTAAACAGCTTCGAGTAAATACCTATAGTCACAATCTTGCAATAAAGTGTCCGAACCATATAACCCTGCCCAAGCTACGTAGTGGGCAGACTTTTTAATAAATAATAATAAATATTTTGGGACATCTTACACACGGCCTCTGACCCCAAACTAAGCAAAGCTTGTGATATGGCTGCCAGAGACTGATACACTACATACACTTATTTTTAAATACATACTTATATAGATAGTAACTAAATAACACCCAGACAAAGAGCAAACATTTATGTTCATCACATAAATATTTGCCCTGGTGGGGATCGAACCCACGCCTCTTTGATCCAGAAGTTAGGGTCACTAACCACTGAGCCACCGAGGCAGTCAGGCGTTTTAGTTAGTCTATGTCGATTGCAAGACAACGCCGCGAGATGCCAAAGTGCAAGTCGGTTACAAGCACTAATTAGGTGACTCAACGTCGAGATTCGAGAAAACGGGTCATTGTGAATTATTTAATGTAAATATCTAAGTCGGTATGTATGACGGCGCTCGGACATTTTTTTTTTCTACTTTCACCTAGGGACTGTGGCTCTGTAGATATTTGCTCGAAGGTAAACAGAGACGATAGGCCGAATGAAATTTCTTGGCGTCTGTGAACACCATCTCGTGTGTTCCTCCTAGTCATTGCCCAATAGCAAATCGTTACCTACGCCAGCTGCGCGAGCAGCGGGGATTTGAGCAGCTTGTACTAACTTGGCGCCAAAAAGTAAATGCTGCTTATACAATATTATAGTATTTTATAGCACCCCTGGCGGAATCCAGATAGAACTAATAAAAATGTATGGATCCACACAAAAACGACAAGTTTTAGTTTACTATGCAAACTCATACTAAGTCCTCAGGATTCTGATTCTATACCATGATACCTAATGCAACGGTATTTTTTATTTTCACGAAATTCTTGTTTAATTCGTTTTCAGTGTCAAAAATGAAGAAGTTCTATGAAGAATGGAACTCCATTTATTTTTTTTCCATTTATTTTTTATCTCTAGATATATTTAGAAAATAAATATTTTTCCATCACATCTATTCGAAAAGGACTACTTGGTTCGCCTTTAATGCGCCCAAAGGTGGTGTTTTCTATAAGGAACTTTATAAGTGCGCCGCAATCATCTTTGCCGTGCAATTTTTGAATTTGGAACAAATAAGTGCGACGGAATGATCTTTGCCGCGCACTTTTTGAATTTAGGACAAATAAGTGCGCCGGAATTATCTTTTCATCACATCTATTCTAAAAGGACTACTTGGTTCGCCTTTAAGTGCGCCCAAAGGAGGTGTTTTCTATAAGGAACTTGTATAAGTGCGCCGGAATTATCTTTGCCGCGCACTTTTTGAATTTGGAACAAATAAGTGCGCCAGAATGATCTTTGCCGCGCACTTTTTGAATTTGGAAGTATTTGTAATGTTAGTGTTCAGCGCCAAGAAAATGAATGAAAAGAATGTAAATATAAGTTTTCATTTGTTTCATTATTAGATACCATTTAATTTCAATTTAGTTGTTACTCTACGTTTTATTTAATAATAATATTACAATAAAATATGAGGTCCCTTCTATTTTCTCATAGAGGTGATAAAAGTAGAGTGTACCACTCGGGCGCAAAATTTATTTTTTGCTCGGGCGACGTACTTTGAATCCCTCGCTACGTTCAGGATTCTACAAAAGAATCCCTCACTTCGCTCTGAATTAAAAAAGCGCCCTCGCCGTAAACATATTATTTTGCTCCCATATGATATAATCTACTATTGCGCGTTATTTTTTAAAACAAACCTTAACTTTGGACACGGTAACGCGCACGTTATCATACAGAATCACCCTACAGAGGTAAATACCTAATAAGAAAGAAAAAATAGGAGAAAAACACTGTCAATATTAAAATTAATACATTTATTATGATCATGCATAATATAATTTCATATACACATTAAATATCAGAATAAAAATCATCGATATACATGATATGGCTATTTTGTAAGTACAAAAATATTTTTTTACACTACTTATTCTTAAGTACTTACGCATATTAAGTTTTTGGTATTATATTATTTTACATAGAATGAGATTATATTTTAAATATCAAGTTACATCCAAATATTCGTAACTTAGATTGTAGTTTTTTACACAAAGCTATGCTATAGGTACATTCAAGAAATTTTATTAAATTTATATCTTAAGCTATTTTAAGCGAGGCCTAAGGTTATAGTTATTACGAATTAAAAAAAATCTATAACATAGATATATAACATACATATTCGAGTTTGTAGGTATCATAATAAATTTTCGCCAGACTATTTGTCCTTTTGCCATGCTTCCCGTGCAGGGGGTTATTCAGAACGGGTGTACTAAATCGAAAGGGGGTGAGTCAGACCGTTATCATAAACACCTTTTACTAATAGGGTCAAATCGAAATTCGAATAAAAAAACAGTATTGTTTCAAACATTTTGTCGATTCCGATTAGAGACCGTCGATTTTTATTCTCGCGAATACTTGCGAAACTGACTCTGCGCGGTTCAAATAAGTTAAAATAATTAATAACAATAATTTATAATCTATTTTATCTATGGTTCCTAGCACAGAGATACAAGAAGGATAACGTGGTCGATCGAGTAAATAAAGAAAGAGATGCAATGATTTAATGTGAAATGAGTTAGAGAGAGACATAAAAATAAAAAATATCTCGATTCAGTGGCTAGTTGCCCTGTTTTTCTCTCAGTTGTGTTAAATAAATTCTAATAAATATATTTGAGTTTTGACACCGCTGCTGAGCCAGAATTTCCATACATTTTTTCCATATAACAACAACAGATGAGGACGCCAGATTAATTTACAACTCATTTAATGTAAAAGAAAAAACTTATTTGTTTGGATGAAATAATAGACAAAATTGATGAATACTTTACCCCAAAAATAAACGTCAATTACAAACGCTACATATTTAGTAAAACCATACAAAGCGAGTCTTCTGAAGCAATTGTAAAGAAGCTCAAACCAAAAATCGATATCATAAAAATTAAATAAAACAGTATGTAATCCCATAGTGTTTATTATCAAGTCTAATTCTAGAGCTTAACCATCAGTATCGAACGTACAGTTGTCTTGTGGAAATAAAATAAATCAAACATTTATTGTTTTTAAAAGTTAACACAAAACAAATGGTACACTAGATCCCACACTACGGCGACCTGTGTCGTGGGAAATCTATCTAGGAAAAAAATTGAGAAAAATTCGAATCAATGATCACAAGCACCAAGCATCAGAAAAATTTTTTCTTCAACTACCTGTCAATCAGAAGTTTAGTGCTAATCAAAACCAAACACTTTCAACGTTGGGTTGGACGAACACCATTCATCAACCACCTGTACATATTTGGGTGAGACCTATGTCCTTTTGAAAAGTAACTTGGCCACAAATTTGCATCAAAAACAATCACTGGAATGTTCGCAGGTTACTCTGAAACGTTTACAGTCATTGGAATTTTCATACCATCCAAAAACAGGGATACTAGGACTGACAGAAGAAAATACCACCAAATACCAAAATACCACCATACAATTTGGAGGCATTTGGGAAACCCAATGGGAAAAGAGATATTAGGATTAGCGTAAAAAGCCAAACGATGGGGCAAGGTCCTGGTAGATGGAATGACATAAGAGGCTAGAGGCCACATCAAAGAATATATTATTCCCGGAATATGTTAGTATACTAAAATCACTAACATTAAACTTAGAAATTTCGTGCATAAACTAGCCACTAATTAAGTTTTTTTTTAATGCATAATAGGTCTACATTTGGCTACCAACTCGCCTGATAGAAAGCGAAGTTGTAGCCGAAGATAGAGTATGTATGTTATGTGTGTCCCTATCTTTGCCTCACGACTTCACACCCTCGTTAGTGTATTATAAACAAGTAATTAAGTGATCAATAAATTAGAATAAATAAGTAATTAGATAAATTAGAACAAATCCAGATCGTGTCATCCACGATTTCCAATTTCAACGATACTATATCAAAAATATCCTATGACGAATTTGTCCTCAACGAAAATTTGGAAAGAATCGGAAAATATTCAAATACAACAAATAACGTTATCTTTGATCTGAAAACCTCTGAAGAAATTTCAGTCACTTCAATCCAAATTCTCGTCAGTCAGTAATGAGTCAGTCAGTCAGTAATGAGTCTCAAATCTGAATTAGATGATATCTTAACATGCCAACGTAATAAAATTCAGAGAAAAACGTACAAGGCACCAATGGTAATCACGTCCTCTTCCATAGAGCCTTTTCAGCGCGTCACCATTGACTTAGTATCTTATTTCGACACCACAAGTTCACAATCAAGAAGTAAAAACTCAAAGGCAAAAGCTCTTAGACCAAAATATCATTCGCCCAAGTACTTCACCAGGGACTAGTCCCATTTGGATAGTCCCGAAAAACTCGCCTCCGGGAAGTGAAAGTGGCGCATAGTCGTAGATTATAGAAAACTTAACGAGGTCACTATACCTGACCAGATAAAACCGGCCTGAAATAAAAAACGTTTCCACTCCAACGGGAAAATAGAAAATCAGAAAAAAACTAATTATATGACAGGGGTCACACACCCTGATATCCGCGGAGTGGAATCGTGAAATAAAATGCGATATGGGTAAGTATAAAATGTAGACTGATGCTATATCGTATAATTATAAAACTATCTAGACAAAATGATCTCAAAACCTCAGAAGAAATTTCAGTCATTTCAATCCAAATTCTCAAGTCCGTAATGACCCTCAAATCTGAATTAGATGATATCCTAACATGCCAACGTAATAAAGTTCAGAGAAAAACGTACAAGGCACCAATGGTAATTACGTTATCTTCCATAGAGCCTTTTGAGCGCGTCACCATTGACTTAGTATCTTATTTCGATACCACAAATTCACAATCCCAAGGACATTCCAAAAAAACGGCTTTCAATACACTTTTTGGCCATTACGAATTTCTTCGCATGTCATTTGGTCTGGAAAATTCTCCTGCAAACTTTCAGCGAGCTATGGATAGTATTCTGTACGGTTCACAAAGGGAACGATTTTTCGTATATTTAGATGAGATTGTCGTATTTGCATCTAGACTCCAGGAGCATGAATAAAAACTTGTTATAGTTTTTCAGCAGCTCAAAGAACATGGATTGAAAATTCAACCAGACAAATGCGAATTTATGAGAAAAGAAGTGGCGTATTTCGGTCACATTATCTCTTCCGACGGTGTGAAGCCAAATCCTGAAAAAGTCAAAGCTGTCCAAAGCTTTCTGATTCCTAGATATTGTAAAGATATAAAATCATTTTAGGTCTCGCCGGCTACTATAGGCCTTTAACAGGCCTCCTGAAGATAGACGTGCCTTTTGTATAGGGGAATGACCAGCAACAAGCCTTTGATTGCTGTAAGGGCATCCTTACCAAAGCTCCTTTGTTACAATATCCAGATTTCAGTAAAGAATTATCCTGACTACAAATAGACGCACTATCTCGAACTCCAGCAATTAACAATACGACAGTAGATTTGACTAGAGACGACGATCCTGAACGCTTCTATTTACAACTTAATTACGAACATTTCATGGAACTACCAACTGAAAATATCAACTCCAGTAATCTGAAAATCTCACCCGACAACCTTTTAGACAAACGTCATAAAAACATTTTAATTTCCATGTCAGCCCAACATCCAGATAAAATTGAATTATTTAACGAATCCATAAGTGCATGCTTTCAAATAGAACCATATCTTGACAGTCTCTGTTCCATGACTCTTTATCAGATTAATTATTAACAAAAAAATAATAATATTGCATACAAAATTACGACTTCAAAACACTTTACATTGCTGACCTGAAAAACGACCCCACATTTAGAATGACAGGTAATGAACAGGCTCATATAACTGCATATTTAGCTGACTGCTATGACTGTGAAATAACTATTTGTCAAAATAGAATCAAAAACCCAACGAAAGAAGAGATCCCAAGCATACTGAAGACTTTTCATGACGAACCACTTTCAGGACAGAGGTATTATAGAAACCACGCGAATAATTAGCGATGAATATTTCTGGAAAGATATAACAGACGATATTATAAACTACATTGAAAACTGTCTAACAATTTTGGCGCAGTCGATAGGATAGGCACGTAAGTCGACAGTAACGGGGACGGAGTAGTAATTCGCGAAACTACCGTGGTTCCCGGATGGATTTAAGGTGTCGCCGAATCGATGTTCCTGCTCGCTCTACGCTGGTGGTAAGTGGCTTTTTACTGGTTTGCTCAAAATTCCTCATACCTGTCCTTATATTTCATTATTTGTTGTTCTTGACTATGGTAATCTATTGCATTGTGTTGTTGTTATATTTTAGTGTGTGTCTTGTCACTGTCTATTAAAAACAAAATGGCTACATCGTCAACTACTCATACCAGTGCTCTTGCAATCGAAACTCTAATCAAATTAATTCCCGAATTTGATACAAGTCACAATTCCGACGTCTACAGATTCATCAGATCTTGTGACGCTGCCTTTCAATTGGCACTATCAAATGATGAACAAATTCTGCTTGTTTATACTCTAAACAGAATTGTAGGGTCTTATGCCGCAGATGTTCATACTAAACAATTTCTCACCTGGCCGGTCTTACGTCCTACTTAATCGAGAAATTTTCCAACGTCAAAACTGTGGGCCACCTATCGCTAGAACTTCAATCTCTATTTCAAAAAGATAAAGAGAGCGTTACTGATTATTATAACCGTGTCGATTTATTACGTAGTAAAATCATAGAGAAACTTACAACCGAAATCAAAGACGAATCTTTAATCGGAAGAAAAGTAGGTATTGAGGAGACGGCTTTAAACGTTTTTGTCAACGAACTTAGTAACGAATAAGATACTATCAAAACAAAACAGTTCAATCGCTTATCAGATGCTGGCCGATTTGCATACAGGAAGAAAAAATCGTGCCATGAATAACACACGGCAACAACTTTATAAAGCCAGCATATCTTTAACAAGGCCTCCGATTGTTCCTAGCACTGTACGCCCTAGCTTTTCGCCTCGAAATTTCGAAAATAATAATCAGAGACAAATATCAGCAACAACACCCACTAACCCTTCGACTCCCGCACAGTCCAACTACAAATTCTGCAATTATTGCAAAAATCCCGGACATCTGATCCATGAATGCCGTAAACGGGCTTACAATAATCAAAGAAACACGCAAAATTAAAGCCGACATCCGGCCTCGCCAACCCGCGAAGTCAATCATTGTAACTCGCAAGCGGCCATCGAATCGGGCAACTCGGTGGAAACCGTTTCAGCCCTCTACCAGACGACTCCGTCGAGCCAGCCTCGGATTCACGAGCTGGAATCTATTCCAAACCTAGAAAACCTTCAATTGCAGTAAAGTCCCCAAGCTCCTTGAAAAAAATCATGTGACGCATCAACGCAAGTAAACGCAGTCTATCGCAGACCAAGTCGTGATGCTTTCACCCAAACTTCATCAGCCTACGAACAGGGTAACCAGCCCCAAACTCTTGGCTATCTTAACACTTCTAAATCTTCTAGACCTACCAAGTCCACTGAATCTCTGAAATCTCCAAAACCTATTAAACGTCGTACGGTACGTCAACTACGTCGACGTCGGGATGGTAGTTATGCGACTTCCGGCTTATGTTGTGAAAAGGAGATGAAGGAATCAGATCGTGGAGTGTGTATGTAAGTAACTCGTAAATACTACCTATTTATGGACGCAAAATTAGTTTTAGTGAACATAAAATGAGTAGTGTATCTGTAAAAGGCAAAAGTACCCACTGACTGAGACCGAGATCAATTATTTGAAAAAAAAACTGCCTCAGATCGCTACGGGCAGCCCGGATGCGTATGTATGATGCCTATTTTGACTAGGGGGTAATTAAAACTGAACAACTTTTACTATGGAGCCAACCCAAAATTCGAGAAAAAAATCAGCTGTTCCGTACAAAGATAGCTGATTTTTTTTTCTCGAATTCCGAGTAGGTCCCTTAAAAAAAGTTGTTTATTATAATGGTCTGAATGATTTCCTTTCGACTCAGTATACCAGTTCTGCTAGTCCAGCATGCGACCACGAAAAGCAACGAAAAGAACTCATTTCGACGTGTGAAAAAGTGACAGATATATACTTTGCCATAACGCTGTCTCGTTCTGACACTACGAAAGAAATATTTCGTGGCGTGCATACTAGCCCGTCGGGATATCCCTGTATAATTCGTTAACTTTCGACAAAATACAATTTCGGTGAGTGGTTACGAAGATGTCGCATAGGAAAAGATGTCCCCAATGCAGAATTTCCGTACTATCCTTTAACACTCAGTATTTAGAACAATGATAAATTCGACCTTTAGTTTATTTTATTAACTAATAAAATAAACTAAAGGTCGAATCAAACTTCATGGCGACTGTGAAGATAGCTACAAGCTGTACGGAACCCAATCTTCGCAGTTATAGTCCGACCGCTTAACTCAGTCGTCTACCCCCGCGCCCCTGTACCGCGCAGGCGAGGACTGAGTGAGAGAGCTTCGGTCAGGATTGGGGGTATTGCCACAGAATATAATTATAATTAGTACAGAAATTTCACTCCCGAGTTTAGGTATGATAAACGCAAGCGTCCGGTCACCGGACTAGTCTCAATAGGTTGGGACTCGCTCGACTTGTCGCACACGTAGCGCACGCATCCGCGAAACAAAAGTAAACTGTTAATACCGTAAGGTACTATTGTATATTCTGTGCCGTTAATCTGTTGAAAATCTAATCAGTTCTGTGTCGTGAGTGATGGAGGCACCAGAAAAAACAAAAAAGACAAAAAGATATTGCATTGCACATTGGATGTTTGAACTCCACAATTAAAATAGAAAATACAATTATAATAATTAATTCACAGATAAAGAAGTACCTCTGACAGCCCTAGCAGATTGAAGTGAGACGGCAGAAAGTTATTGTACTATGAACGCTATACGCAATGCAAAAGGTTGAAATTAGGTTGTTTTCCAGAATAGTAGGTACTTATATAACTTGGGGATTTTGCGCCACTTGTATGGAAGTGAGACAGGCCTGGTGTTGCGCAGTTTTTAGCTACCTTCACAGCCGTCAAGTTACATGATACATAACTTTATAACATTTGCATCGAAATACCTTACAATGATTGTAAACTGCATTTTAAAATTAACAACAAGTTATTTAAATAATAACAAATAAGCCACCATATTCTAAGATATCATTGTACTCAAGTACTAATGATTATGATTAACTTTTATTATGGGGTCAGCTTCGATATCCCGAAAAAAACAACTTGTCTGTGCAATAAGAGAATCGTCGTCGGGAGGTCGCCCGTGTATTTTCTAACCTTTTTACTATACTCTATAAAATTAAACTTGATCTCTGCGACAGTGACATTGACATAGAAGATTGACATTTTTAGAGTTAAGATAGTGGTGGAAAAAATCGATTTTCAAGCAATGTTGTAATGAAATCGAATGAGTAGTTGAAGGTGAGATATTGGATTTTATTTACTTACTATTATTTAAGATCAAGTATGTACACATGTAAATAATGTTATGATATTAATTAAATACTCATAATAATATACCGGTATTATTTATCGACGTTTTTCACTATTATCGATGCTAATGTATATAATTGGGTTTAATTTAATTACACATGTAAAAATGGTTATATTAAAATATACAATAAAATTAATGATAAATTAAGTTTTATTTAAAATATCGTTAGTGTAAACTATTGATATTTTAAATAAAACTGTGGTCACGATCATTCGTCGCCCATCACTAATCGGCATGCCCATAAAGTATGACATTGACAGGTACTGTCTGTCCTATTAAGAAATTCAGGACTTCATAGGCGTGATTTTTCTGACAGCTGTCGCAGATATCAAGTTATATTTTATGGAGTATAATTTTGTTACATTGACAACACTGATCTGTCATTGCTAGTACAACTAAAAGTGTTTGATACTTAGTACAATTCGGTTTTCATCAGTACTTGCGTCTACCAAGTAGTCGGTACCTTGGCTGTTGATTAAAATCTTATTGTTTGTTAACCGTAACGTCACGACGGTTTTCTTTTTGCACGAACTCCTTTGTATGGAATACTATACATTTTCGTCGACAGTCAATATTCTTTGATTGATTTCGAGGTTCCTACCATAGTAAAAGATTCTCGAGTTTTAAACGAAATGTATGGAAGTTATTTTTTATTGTTGTTCCCATAGTAAAAGTTGGTAATAATTAAGAGTACAATGATATCTAGTAGAATGACCGTCGTCTAGAACAACCTCAATTAAATTAGTAACATATATATTAATTAGGCAAGAAAAAATATCACTTAATTGGCATGCAAGATGGGCATAGCTTAACTTTGTTCAAATCCAAGCACGACCCGTGAAAAGTGTGGCCACACTTAAAAACCCAAAGTCCGCCATCTTTGATCAACACCTCATTTTGTAATGGCAACCCACAGAGAGCACAATCTGTCACTCCTTTGTTTATAACAAAAATATTGTCTATTATTTCGTTAATTGTAAGGTATCTTACTTGTAATTGTTGACTAATTGCTATTCCTGGATTATTCTCGAGAATTATGTGGCTTCTTAATTCAAGAATTTCTTGATTCTCTTCAAGAATATTCTGATTCTCCTCGAGAATTTGTTTACTGTCTTCAGTTACTTTTGAATTATCTTCAAAATTGTTAGTATTTAATAGTTTTAAAGGTGTTAGGCCCCAATGGTTAGAATTCGCCGCAACTATTAAAGGTATAGCTGTGTTTTTGACGTCTCCATTGGCACTGCTTCGAAGAAGTTGGCATATCTGAAAATATTAAATATAAATAATAAATAAATATTTGGGGACATCTTACACACGGCCTCTGACCCCAAACTAAGCAAAGCTTGTGATATGGCTGCCAGAGACTGATTTACTACATTTGCTATCTGTGCACAGTCTTTGGCAAATAATAATTAAGTATAATGTAAAATAATATTATGCGAAATGTAGATCTTGTCGAGTTCTGTCACTCTTGTGAAGCTTGTAATGGACTAGAATTGACAGTTACGGAGATAAACTACCTTTAAGTTTGACGGATCTCGAAATGTTTCGATAGGTATTGTTTCTGATTGTACCTGTTCCGTCAGACATTTCAAAAATGGTTCATTCATGAATGATGACAATTAGAAAATCAGACATTTTGGGAAAAGGTGATTTTCAATTTAGTTCATGTAGAATACAGTACAAAATAAAATTCAGTCCAAACAGACCGCAAGCTTCCTGACTACTGCGGGTAGCATCGTTTCTTTGTTACATGTTACCTTATGTTTTTTGTACGAAATAAAGAATTTAAAATTTGAATACATATTTTAAATACATACTTATTTAGACAGCACCTAAGTAACACCCTGACACAAAGAAAACATCTATGTTCATGACATAAATGTTTGCCCTGGGTGGGGAACGAACCCACGCCTCTTTCACCGCCGCAGTCAGCAGTTCAGCCACCGACGCAGTCAATATTAGAATTGGTATTCAAGTAAATGTAGAATAGTTTTAAACAGAAGGTTGCTTTGCAAGCCGTGATGGTCTAGTGGTAGTAAAACAGGCCTGCCTTAGAATCGTAAGGTCGTGGGCTCAAATCCCATTCCCGTACCGATTAGTTCTTTAGAATTTATGCAAGGAAATTCTCACCACTGGATTTTCGATGAAGGAAAACATCGTAACTCTACCTGCATACGTCCGGAGAATAAATTCGATGCGTATGTAAATCCACCAACCCGCACTAGGCCAGCGTGGTGGATAATCACGCTTCGTGGGTAGACCTACGTTCAGCAGTGGACTATTAAAAAGGCAAGTACAGTACAGTTGATTTGCGAAGTGCGGGGATTTAAAGAGGTATACACTATACAGGGCCATCTACTTATAGTACGTGTCACCAAAGATGAGACTTGAGAAACCACTTTGGTTTGTAATAAATATACAAATTCTGGATAATAAATATACAAACGTATAAAAAACGTTTAATAGATAAACAAATTCTGGATAATAAGTTTGTACACGACTGTACCTGTGCAAGATCCCCCACCACTGACGCTCGTCAAGTCTCATCTTTGGTGGCACGCTCTATACCCTATACTAAAGCGAAAGGTGATTTAAACCATCGCTATGAACAATCTTACTATGATGCCAACCCAGAATACGAAAAAAAAAAACTGAACCTACCCTACCTACGAAGGGTGATTGGGCCATATCCATCACGCTCGCGCTGGTCCAGTGCGGGTTGGTGGATTCACATACGCCATCGAATTTCTTCTAAGGACGTATGTTGGGATTGCCTCACGATGTTTTCTTTCAATAGTGTGAAATTCCGTACAAGAATTCCGAAGAACTGTTCTATACAAAATTGCAACTCGGAATCGACAAAATGTACGAAACTGCTGATTTTTATCTCGAATTTCGAGTTGGCCCCATAATAAAAGTTATGTTCGTAATGATAGTCTGAATTACCTGCTTTCGTCTCAGTACACCAGTTCTAGATAACCCGCCCTGCTATACACATAATAAAGAATAATTAAAAAATATTTACCTCAAGTTTCGCCTCCACAAAATCATAAGAACCATACAACGCATCTGTCAGCTGATTGGTCACAGTTGTATCAATCTTCTCAAACATCGTGACGACCAAACAAGTGTGATAGAACTTCACCGTGATAGCTCCCGGATCAATCAAATTTGCATGTTTTTCTAACACTTTCAAAGCATTCCTCCCACCAACAGACTTGATCATTAAAGCTCCTAAATCATCCCAGCTCAACATATCTTTCACCGATATGTTCTCAAATTTCTTCGAACAATTTAAACATATATTTGCATATAAAGTTGCATACAATTGCACAGCTCTATTCCAAATGTCCAAAGTAAACTGCGGCAAAAAAGAATGCAGCAACTTTTCATCCAACATTTGCAACAAAATTCTCAGAATATTCATCAAATCTTCATTCCTTCTTAGATAAAGAATTTTTCGCCACAAATACGGCATTCTTTTACAAATATCGTAGCACTGATCTCTGGTTTGACTAGACCATTGTAGTTCGATAAATTCGTCGATTAAATCTGAAAATACTGGAGTTTGATTTGTTCTCGCGTACGGCAAAGGGAATCCGCATTCGCACCCGATATTCGATAACTTCTGCGTTTTCATATTCACCGATATACACGAATCTACGAAATACTTGTACAAATTTTCATCTTCTATTATTTTATTCAGGTATTCTTTATTATTCGCCATGCTAAGGTAGCTGAGAAATATATGATTTGGTATGAATTTTGATTCCTCTAAAGTGCCAATGTTTACGCAATATTCTTCTAATTTTAACATAAGATTGTAGATCTCTCTAATATCACAGGCATTGTTCTCGATGATAGAAATTAAATTCGATTGCTCTTTACTGACTAAACTTAACCTAAAATATTGGTACAGAGATTTGCTGACATCATCTTTCTCTTCAATATTGTCTATCTCTATGGCTTTTTGACTAGATTCTTTATAAATTATATCATTGTGTATCACTATTACGGGTTCATTGGGATTTGTTTGCTCTAAAGACATTTTAGGAATCTCCGTTCTGATGATTTCTTTTTGTATAACAAAATCGGGTACGGGTGCCTTGTCTCCTAAATGTTTCATTTTGTCTTCGAAATCGTCCCATTTTTCTTTGAGAATTTTCTTACTAGAGTTTAATTTGCCGGATACACTCAAACTGAGGTCTTTTAAAGTTTGCATTGCTTCGGGGGGTAAGGAAGAAAATTTGTAATCATCATTTTGTTTCGTCGCATCTTCTTCGTCATCTAAAGACGATTTTGCGTTATAAGTGTTATCTACCACATGAATACCGGTCTTTGAAAAAGTATTCAGCTTCAAACTTTCAAAGTTATTTAGGACATCTTCTATTTTTTCCAACATGTCCATTTCAATTTTATCCTTCAGTCCTACAACTATATGCAATTTGGGGGACAATTTACTAGACATGAAATATTCGTTGTAAGCGGCACAAATTTCAGAACACAGCAGGTACTTTTCTTCGACGAAACATTTGAGCAAAAACTTGTCAATTTTCATAAATCTCAAGTGTATAAGAGAGCCGTTATTGAGCCATATGTATAGCATGTTATGATACACTTTGCAATCTAAAACATCTTTGTACTCATACCATATAGTTTCATCGACAATATCAATATTCAAAAAATACAGAGCGTCTTTTCTAAAACAAAATATGGCACCATCCATTGCAAATATCTTGGAGAAATTTATTGATTTCCCATCGCTATCACTGACAGGATTTTCTAACCTAACATTTTCTTTCTCGTACGACTCCACTGTGACAATTTTAAAAGGCTGTCTAGCTAAAACTTGTTTGAATTGATGAGTCCTTTTCACAGTTCCATCGACAGTCGATTCCCACAGTCTGGAAGAAGGCCTTGCACAGAAAATTAAAGTATTTTCCAACTCCTTTCCGACTGCAAATTGCAGTTCATTATTCACCATACTAAATTTCTTTACTTCAGAGAAATCTCTTTCTACTTTTTTCACTGTCATATCCTGATTTTTCTCTTTATTCACAAAACACGCCCCAAATTCTCCATCTCGGAGTTTTTGACCAATTTGTCTGTATTGCTCCTGTGTGGTGTCACAAACGTAGCATCGAGTTAGTGTGGAGACCAGTAACATGCAAGATTTTAGGTCGATTTGGCATATCCTGGAGTCTAAACTCATTATGACTTGAGACGAACTTTGGAAGGTTTTGGCCTGAAATATTAAACAATTAAATTAGGAACGATAAACATTGAAAAATTAAACAATTAGAGATAAACACAATTAAGTAATATTAAACAATTATCGATAAACACAATTTAGTAATTGTGTTTATCAAGGAGCATATCCGTGGAGAGCGCGTGGGCTCCGTTTTTGTTGAAACAATATTATAGGTCACCGATTTTACGCGGGGGGGGAGAGGTAAGCTCCGCTGGCTGTAATTGGCTGACTCCAAAATGACGCCATGACAGCAATTCTTGTAGTGGTGCCAAAAATTTTACTAGCTAAATATCGATATTTTTGACTTATCAGTTTTCTAAGGATTAGTAAGCACTGCATACGTAACGGGTACAATTTTAAAATAAACAAATGAAGGTTAAAAAAAGAATGGGTCACAATAATTTGGTGATCGTTCAGTAGATACGTTTTATTAGTTATTACATACATACATACAATACATAGGTACGCTTTTACTGATTGGTCATCAGGTTGTTCCAGAAATTTGAAATTTAGCATACAAATAGTTTTTGGATTGGTGTTTGGCTTTATCAATACTGTGAAAATAAAGCAATCTCCTAAAATGTAGGTACGTCGTCGTAAATAATAATAATTGAAAATACTATTTGCTGTTGGTAAATTATTTATTCTTTGAAAACTTATTTTATTGTTATCATACGAACTTTAATTAATAAATATTTTCTAATTTACTTATTCTTGAAAATGTAGAACACATTCATATTATCAAATATTAACTTAAATGATTATAAAATATTATGACTTAAATGTTGTCGATATAAATCAATGCGATGCTGCTGACAGCACTATCAGAACAAAAGAGACGGAATACTAACGAACGTTACACTGTATCAGAAAGAGACAACATGAAAGACATCAACCAGTGCGGTTGACTAATTGAATATTCGAAATCACTTTCGCCAAATTGTTAAATTTGAGTAGAAAATCACTTACCTGTGAAATGATATCCCATCTTTAGTGCAACTTGCAGATTTGGAACTCTTTCTACACCACTTTACGGCACAATTCGGCATTTTTTTACGTATTTACGTTTTTAAAACGGTAGCGCGTAACGTCTTTACATTGGCACAAAATTACTTCGACTCACAAAAATTCCGTCGGTTGTGATCTAAAGCACCTATCGTTGGTGAGCGTGGCCGCCCCGCGCGCTTTCTCCACTGGTTATTATGATCCTTGGTGTTTATCAACACAATTTAGTAATTGTGTTTATCAACACAATTTAGTAATTATGTTTATCAACACAATTTAGTAATTATGTTTATCAACACAATTTAGTAATTGTGTTTATCAACACAATTTAGTAATTATGTTTATCAACGCAATTTAGTAATTGTGTTTATCATTCCTATTCTAATAGGTATGATAACTAAAAAAATATAATTAGTCCGTCAGACACACCATTAAAAAATATTAGACAAGTATTTTTTCTTTTGTCAATTAAACAAAAATTGATGAAGATATTGCCCGTCAAAGTCCTGCGTGACGTCACAAATGCCATAAAAATGTATATACTTCTGTAAGAGAAGTGACATCACGACCCCCACTCCCATACTTGGACAAGGTATATCTTTGTCATTTGTTGCTTGATTGACTGAAGAAAAAATACGTGTCTGATATTTTTTGATAATCTTACCCATGGACTAATTATAATAATGATTTTGTTACCCAGTTATCATCCCTTTTGTAAATACTAATAGTAATTAAAACATTGTCACATTTTTCTATACCACATTTGTTGTTTTATTTTCCTAAAGAAACATTAAATATTCTTTTTAATTTATAACCTATACCGGAAATATTTTAGAATGCCATAGTACCTGTTATTATGACCAACTTTTACTTTGGGACCAACTCCTAAATCGCAAAATATAATCTTTTTTTTTTTATTCTGTTTTACATAAATCGACGATCAGTTTGCAAAACATAATCTTGAGAACTATAAGCGAAGTGTCCTGGTACACTACCAATACTGAAATCCACAGCAACATGGAAATGAGCACAGTCCAAGAAGAGATATCAGCAACCTGCAAAAAATACAAGCATTGGCTGGAAAGACATCCCAATGAGCTGGCTGTGACACTCACAGAGCAAGGATATATACCGAGGCTAAAAAGAAAGCCTGTCATCAATTAAAATAAGATCAATAAGAGGAGATGCACTCACTGGAGTGCACACTTGACATGTCAACCTAATACCCAAAACATCTACTTAAAGTGAAAATATAATCTGTTGACATTTTCATTTTTGTCGATAGAGCTGCATAAATGGCTCAGGTAGACGCTGGAGGGGGAAATGCACAAAACAACCCATGCGGGACGTCAAAGCTTTAAATTTCGCGATTTTGGGATTGATACCATAGTAAAAGTTGGTTATAATGATACGCACAGCGATTGTCTATATTTACAGAGAGTTAACTGAGCGCACAAATTGAAAGATGGGAAGTTAGCCGCAGATGACACTTCGCCGTGATTCGGTAATTATTGCGCATGTGTGCACAATGCCTATACAAATGGCGAAGTGGTGAGCTCAGGCTTAGGGAGCGCGCGGGAGGCACGAGGTTGGCGGGCGGGTGTGCGCCGGCGTCTCGTCTCTTTGGCACCCGCTAACGTCTATATTTTGGCGTTTGCGCAGCTCTCTGCGGCTAACTTCCCATCTTTCAATTTGTGTGGCGCTCAGTATAGAAGTCATGCAAAAAATAAAATCTATTTATTGGTCCATTGCTGTGTGAGACAGTTACCAACAAACACACTTTTGGATTTATAATAAGGACTATTTGCTTGTCCTGGCTTCATTACGAATGAACAGCTAAAAACTTTCCAAATGAAATATTCTAATCAAAAAGATATTGAATACCGCATTGCAATCTGTAGTGTAGTTTAGAAGATCTTAAAAGATACACAGACAGACACACAAAAGAGGTGACTTTGCTTTATAATATGTAGTGATAGTAATATTAATAAGCTCCAAGTAGCCCAACTAGCTACGGAGAGGGCTATGCTCAGAGTCTCTCTGTAAGATCAAATCGGGAATGATGGGATCAGTTTAAGAACCAAAGTTGTCGACATAGCCCAGCAGATTGGCAAATTGAAATGTCAGTGGGCAGGGTACATAGCACGGACGACTGAGGATGACCAATGGAGTTAAAAAGTTGTTCTCAAATGGAGACCATGTAACGGCAAGCGCAGCATAGGACATCACCCACAGATGAGGATGACCTCCTTGAGACCACAAGATCGCACTGGAAGCAAGCTGCTACCAACAGATTTAATTGGAGATCTTTAGGGGAAGCCTATGTTGACGTTGCAGTTGACGTTTTATGACTACGGATCATAAAAATGCCAAAACAATACTTACAAGAAAGTTCTGCATCTGCAATACCGATATTTTCCCAACATCATCACCAGAAAACAGCATATTGGCATCACTCCACATCATAGCGGTGACCTCATTGCCCTGGTGGTCTCTCGAAGTGACCGTAGAGTGTCCGCCGCTCAGAGACTGGTCACAAGCTGTGACTGTGACCATACCACGGCCATTTGCAAAGCCAATGTGCTTCTCATTGGCTGATATTGCAAGACGAGTAATGGCACCATCCTGAAATATTATTATGCAGCTAGTAAGTAACATTGCCAACTAATTGCTTGATAAATATAGGCGCAACAACATATTATGCTACTCGACAATAAATAAACAAGATTGAATTAAAACATTTAAAAGCCTCCAGCGCAGCCCTATGGCAGCTGACAAGAGCTGATAACTTTGAAACTGCTGAAATGATTTTGATGAAACATATCCAAGACTAATTCAGCTTTCAAACGCAAAAAACAACATCAAAATTGGTGCATCTGTTTAGGAGCTACAATGCCACAGACACACACACACATACAAAAACGACACATATATAGGGTGCTATAATATTAACGTGTCTCACACGTTAATATTATAGCTGTCGTTACCTGTCGTTTTTGTATCAGAGAGGTTAATAAATTTGCTGTGGACATACTAGATTGAAAATAAATTGAAAAAAAAGAAAAAAAATATGATAACCTGTACCTACCCACAGGTACAGGTTATCATATTGCATTGTTTAGATGTTGAAAATCAGAAGTGCATAGTTTTCTTTACTTGTAGTATTCATAAAGTATATACTACTACTATACTATACTAGCATGACTGATGGAGCGATGATAAGTACACAAACATCGTACACACAAACACGTAAAGCCAGGAGCTCCTTAATATGTAGCATTTATACTAAAACAATTACTTGTAATTACTATAGATTAGTCATTTTAAGGTTGCGTAAGATGTGATGGGATAGTATATCAGAAATTATACACAAAAACTATCTATAAAGAAGAAAAAACCAGACAAGTGCAAGTCAGGCTTGCACATTGAGGGTTTCGTACAAACACATTGTTAAAGTAATTAAAAACCTGTTTTAGCATGTGCTAATAAAGTTCTTTTATATGATACCTTGCATGATACGATTTACTCACTTTGAATTATGAACAGAATTTGGCCTCAAAATTCACATGTTTTGTGAATTTTGAGGCCCTATTTTTTGTGATTTAAATAAAAATGTTCAGTTTTCAGATTTATTCCTATATGTGTACTCTAAGACAATACTTCTCGCCAAATTTCATAGTTTTATGTCAACGGGAAGTACCCTGTAGGTTTTGATTTTTGTGAGTGCAAAATATGCGGTTTTTACGACATAAACGGCTCTAACTTTTTTAAATGATACCTGAGAAGTTTTTCTTTTACACAACTGCAAGAGATCATAGATATACATATACAGTTTAAATTTCATCTCAATATCTTTGTACGTTCCCGAGATAACGAGTCTTGACATACACACAGACAGAGGGACAACAAAGTGATCCTATAAGGATTCCATTTTTTCCATTTGAGGTACGGAACCCTAAAAATGGTCCCATAAGCTTCTAAATCATGATTTTATACTTTACCTTATTTGGAATAAGCTGAACAAATTCACAGGGACTCCGATTAAATACATAGATCCCTCCACTGGTAGCTCCAAACGCGATCAAAGTCTTAGACACATCAAAGCAAGTGTACTGGAAAACAAAATAACATGTATTTAGCACAATTACTTCATTTGTATGCATATACTCATTACACGACGTTAGCAGCTACTTCATTATTAGGTACAAAAACTGAAATTTCCATTGCTGAATTCAGAATGTTATCATTATCACTCAACTATGAGTCAATCATTCACATAACTACCAAGTTACCAACCCAAAATTTACATATAAGTACAGTACAAACAAAACATTACAAGTCTCTTAAATGCAAGCTATTCACGTAGGTATGAATAAATCTTTAAATAGGTACTAAACCAATGATAATAATACGGAGCGAAACAGAAAACAGAGAAAATTGAGCTAAAGCCAAAATATTACAAAAAGCACCCGAACTAACCTTAATGCGTTGAACATTTTTTATGGGATAGTTGATCGATTCAGTTATGTTTTTCAGTTCTTGTAGAACGTAAGGAGGTGGTTTTGAATAAGACATTGTTCAATCGGACATTTTTTAATTTAAAAATCGTGAAAACGCGAAGTAAATCACAAAGCAATCCTCACTTCACAAAGGTAGGTAGGGTACAGTGTTACCATAATATGATTACAAACTTTACCAACTAAATACCTATATTATTCATCATTTTTTTTCACCTATATTATTATTTGCAAAGATACTACACCTTGTAAAATATAGCTTGATACGCGAGACATTGACGTTGACATATGCGTAATGAGTCACGCACAACAAGTACTTTTATAATCAAAATGTTCGGTACCATATTTTTATAGTAAAAATGTTTGGTACTCAATGCTGTACTTCATGGTCGCGATGCACGAGCATAAAGTACAACATATGAATACTCAAAATGTTCGGTTTGATGTGCGTGTGTCATTACGCGTACGTCAATGTCAATGTCCCGCGTATCAAGCTATATTTTACAAGGTATCGACAATTAATTCGCTTTGCTCGTTCGGTCAAATACCTATAACTAACCTCTCATGTATCACGTTACACTAAACCAAAAGCCGAGCTAATTAACAAACTTCAATGCCTATTATTTTTTTAATTACTTAGGGATTAGCTATAAGCTGGAGTATGTGCCTATAGGCTGACACATATAAGTCAGCGAATGTGAATTTCGCTACAAGCTGCGCGAAACCCAATCAACGCGCAGCTCTGTGTAAGCTTCAGCCAGGATTGGATATTGCGCAGCTTGTAGCCAACTTCACATGTAAGGCTTTGTCTGTACTAAATTTAAGTTTAAATAATCTATAGTACATTTATATTGATGATAAAAAAAAACATTCGAAAACGTCAAACATATTTTTGTATTATTTATTGTCAGTAAAATGCATGTATAAATAAAACACATCTAATGAAAAATCCTAGTAACCACGAAATGAACTTATCATGATTCAGAATTTTGTACATTATTAAAATTACCTCAGAGATTTAAAAATACCAGCAATATTGTAAAAGAAACCTATAGCTGGCATCCTCGAATGCAATATGTATTTGACATTGACAGTAGTATTGATGAAGACAGTGACAGTATTTACAAAAATGAAAATGATAATAAGGAAGTTTCCTTTATCATAAAAACTAAAAATAGTTATATACATTTAAAGACGTTAGAATTATATTAGATACAGTGAAAAAATTAGTCAAATATCTTAATAAATGACGGAGTTATGGATGTCTAAACATGACCGCACGAAATCAAAAAACCTCGCGACGGATTTACGCGTGTGACGTCATCCGGCTCCAGAGCTGCGCCGCGGGTTAGGCGGGAGTAAGGAAATAAGGAAATAAAGTGCTTCATTCTATGCCGGGTATTTTTCTAAGCTACGAATACGTTCTAGAATATCATTGTACTTATCTTTATGTTATGATCAACATTTACTATGGGACTAACCCCCCAATATAACGAATAAAAAGTCAGCATTCCCATAATTTTGTCGTGAGTAAATGAACTTTATTTCTAAATGGAACAAGACTTGGCGTGTGTTCCTACTGTTCTGCGGTTATTACATCTGTATATATTGACTAGTAGTTTTACAAATAGTAGACCTCACAAGTATACATTTTGGCGAACATTTTCTGGTAATCAGTTTTCAAAAATGCACAACTTGCAGAGGTAAATATATTCATAATTACAATATTCTGTCCTAAAATATCATTGTATATTATGACCAACTTTTACTATGGGACTAATCCCCTGTACAGGATTATCCAAAACTTCTTAGCCTAATATTTGTTCTTATAAAGTCATTGTAGGTAATAGGTTTTTCAGGACTTATTTTTTAGTTCCGAAAATGACAGACTTCAAAGTGACAGCTGCCATTATATGGCATATTATTATAGAATTCATACTAGAGTGGCATGACAGATGTCATCCGAAATGTAGATCTCGTTGAGCTCTATCAATTTTGTGCCTAAAGTAACGGTCTAGAAACGACAGTTACGGAGATAAATTACTTTAAAGAGTCATCCGAAATATAGATCTTGTTGAGTTCTATCACGTATGTGAAGACAGCGATGGTCTAAAATCGTTAGTTACAAAAATAAACCGCATTTAAGTTTGACAGCTGTCACTTTGAGACCTGACATGTCATCCTAGTATGGATTCTAGAATATGACAGCTGTCACTTTGTACAGTAATTTTTAGGGTTTCGTAGTAAAACGAGGAACCCTTAAAACTTCGTTATGTCCGTGTAACGAACGGACGCCGTTTACAGACCATATTAAAAACTTTCCCTGAAAATTATTTTGAGCACTGTGGAATCATAAATTTTTAAGCTATAAAGAAAAAATTGAAATTTTTAAACATTAGAGGTCATCGACCTCACATGTATATTTCATACAAACAAACAAACAATAATACTTTATTAGACAACCACATAACATAAAAAAATTACAGGGACAAAACAAAACAATTAATAGGTTTCTAACTGGTGGACTTATCGCTTTAAGCGAATTCTTCCAGGCAACCAAGAATTCATACTAAATTACGTTTTCCTAGTAATCAACCATCTTAAAACTTGGTTTTTATCATCATCATAATCATCGTCACGTCTACGGAAGCCTATCATACGCATGTCTCGACACGCACTTGACAACTTATTGGAACTAGAAAATAAAAACCTTCAAAAAATTATCTTAAGTATTTTATTAGAACAAAATATATTACGCTTCACCAGTTCTAGCTAGCTAACCCTGTAAAGGGGATCAATCCCAAACTCTGACACCAGGGCTAGCCACCCGGCCTATACAAACTTACTTACTTAGTCTCATAGTAAAATTTGGCCATAATTTACAATAATATCTTAGGAAAGAACCTTACCATTTTTAAGATTAAGAATATATTTACCTGTGAAAGTTGTGCATTTTTTAGGAACTTATTACAAGAAAATGTATACTTGCGAGGTCTACTGTTTGGAGAGCTACTAGTTAATAGTTACAGATGTAAAAACCGCAGTACACTAGACACATACACCAAGTCTATGTCCCATTTAGATAAAAAGTTCATTTACTCACGACAAAATTATGGGAATGCTGACTTTTTATTCGTTATATTGGGGGGTTAGTCCCATAGTAAATGTTGATCATAACATAAAGATAAGTACAATGATATTCTAGAACATATTCGTGGTTTAGACAAATACCCGGCATAGAATGAAGCACTTTATTTCCTTTTTTCCTTACTCCCGCCTAACCCACGGCGCGGCTCTGGAGCCGGATGACGTCACACGCGTAAATCCGTCGCGAGGTTTTTTGATTTCGTGCGGTCATGTTTAAAAATTCATAACTCCGTCATTTTTGGAGATAATTAAAAAATAAAAACACCATTATTTATTGCAGACTTAGTGTAATTTAATAAAAATAAAACTAGAAAACGGGAAACTTCCTTATTATAGAAAAAAAAAAAAGTTTTAGCGGGAATGCGGAAAAATTATGTCGCCGCCACAGATAATCTGGTCGCCGCATTGTACAGTAAAACTTGGATATCTATCAGTTGATGATTAGTGAAAAATTGTGGTATTACGTTGAGTATAAGCTGAATTACTTGCATGCGTATAGGCAAGTGATATAAATAATATATGGTGTCGGGTTGTTCCGTGTTGTTACCAAACTCCATAAATACCTCTAAACCTTGTAAACACAGAGCTAATACAACAAAAGAGATAGCGCTTGAGGCAATTCTCAATCGCAAAAATGTATGGACATTATGGACAAAGACTAACACTAGTTGTCAACTGTCAAATAGATAAATGTATTGGAATTTGACAAGAATTTGACACTATCGGGACAAAAACACTGCAACTAGCCCCAGAATCGAGATATTTTGCATGTCTCTTTGACTCTTTCTAACTCATGCCATAATAAATCTATGCATCTTTTTCTTTAATTTCTCGATCGTTCACATTATCCTTCGGTCTCGATGTCTTGCGTATTAAGCTATATTTTACAAGATATAGTAAATGCTTGGACTTGACTGCGACTTATTTCGACTATGACGTAACTACGACTGTGACTATTTCTATAAAATATTAAAAATTTAAACTTGACACTTGCAAATGCATAAACCATGCGACGCAAAATATAAAAGAAGAAGAGAAAATAAATAGGTGTTTCGCGTTCCCGAACACAAACAAAAGATTTGTAAAACTTGTATTGAAAATTGCACTTCATATTGTTATTTGGAAAACTTATGTTTCTATCAGTAATAATTAGTGAACAATTTATGTATATCGTAGGTTATGAGTGGATTAGTCTCCAGTGCTTTATTGAGGTAGGACTTTAACTTTACCGTGACTTATTTTGGACTTTACATAATTTAGGTACATAAGTAGGTACATTAGGTACATTACCTACAGTGTAGAGTAGATTAAATATTGCGTACGCGTAGGTAACTCTATGTACGAGTGGTAATACGATGGCGCCACGTACGTTATGCATGGCAGCATTGAATTAGTTCTCGATTTTGGCCAAGCGCAGTTTATTTATTTATGTACCTACCTATTTGCATTACCACCACAGAGCTATTACAACTATAGACGGTATAGATCAAATCAAACTTCTTGGCGGCTGTGAAGTTAGCTACAAGCTGCGAAAAATCTAGTCCGGACTGAAGCTTACATAATAAGGAAGTTTCCTTTATCATAAAAACTAAAAATAATTATATACATTTAAAGACGTTAGAATTATATTAGATACAGTGAAAAAATTACTCGAATATCTTAATAAATGACGGAGTTATGAATTTTTAAACATGACCGCACGAAAGCAAAAAACCTCGCGACGGATTTACGCGTGTGACGTCATCCGGCTCCAGAGCCGCGCCGTGGGTTAGGCGGGAGTAAGGAAAAAAGGAAATAAAGTGCTTCATTCTATGCCGGGTATTTTTCTAAGCCACGAATACGTTCTAGAATATCATTGTACTTATCTTTATGTTATGATCAACATTTACTATGGGATTACTTTTGAAGATAATTGAAAAATAAAAACACCATAATTTATAGCAGACTTAGTGTAATTTAAACAAAATAAAACTAGAAAACGGGAAACTTCCCTATTATACAGGGTTATTTTTAATCAATTAGCATCCTTTTAGGGGCTTATTATGTACATCGAAACTAACAACTTTTGTTCTGCGACTTATGTCAAAACTCAAAAATAAAATTTGGTATTCCACAGAAAAATATCGTTCACCCGCGACCAAATGTATGGAACAGCTGATTTTTTATTTGAGTTTTGAAAAAAGTCGCAAAATAAAAGTTGTTAGTTCTGATGTACAGAATAAGCCACTAAAAGGATGTTAATTGGTTAAAAATAACCCTGTATTATCAGCTGCGCGAGGATTGGGTTTAGTGCAGCTTGTAGCTAACTTCACAGCCGCCAAGAAGTTTGATTCGGCCTTTATTGTAACAACATACCTACTGCGCGTACGCATAAGTTGTGCAAGATAAAACATGACATCAATGTAAAGGAGAACGCCCTTGCTATTCCTAGCAAAATAGGTCGAAATGTTATCAGTACCTACACACGTCTGGGTTATGCTACATTATTGCTTTCCAATTAAGGGGAAGCTAGTCGATCATAAGAGTATATGTGTATTTTGACAACACATATATGGGTGAGTTCTACCACAAACATACCTACCTATGGTCTCAGAGCAAATAAAAAAATCAAGAGAGAATGTTGTGAACAAACAAGTGAAGTCAACCAAAACTACGCCTCGCCGTGTACAGACAATTCACACACATCCAGGTAACTATGAAACTACGCCTTGACTTGTCAGTCAAACTATGGCGGCGCAACAGCGACGCACTCACATATGTATAAAAAACCGGCTTCACTTGACTGTTCAACGACGTTCCCTCTGGTTTTTTTTATTTGCTCTGAGCCTATGGTAGATTTGGTATGGGTATGGTATAGGCAGGTCAGTGGGCGCCGGGAGCTCATCTTGTTTTCAAAAGTCTTTCTGAGCGTCTGGTGGACGTGTCACATGACCAAAATGCTGGTGTTTATTTGGATTGCCATTCAGCGTGGCAATACAGCCAGCATGCTGGACTCGCTGCCAACTGGCAGTGGGCTTGAGCATTTGGATTATTTTAGACCTTCAAGGGTCTGTAGATGATCCAATTGCTTGTTATGTAGTGGTAGTTTATGTAGTTTTAGGTTATGTATATTTTGTATTTAGTAGTAGCCTATGGTAGATGCACCGGTTGTGCCCACTGCCCGTTTTAGGCCATTCGATGTTAAAATTATTGCATAAGATGTACGTGAAGAACAATGTAACACCATGAATACTTATTGTTTGTGTGAACATCAAAGGTTGAAAATTTCTTTAAAAATATTATTTTAGTATTATAATTTTATTGTCAATATAATCATTTACATTCAGAGTGGCCAAAAATCACTCTAAGATCGCCACAACCGGTGCATCTAGGTACTTAGTTATCAAGAGATGGGAAAGGAATGGGATAGTCTACCCGTACCCGCGACCACGGTCGATGCAACTCGGCCGAAACGTCGGGATGAGGAGGTATTTATTTATCTCGTAATTTTAGTGCGCGATTAGTCATGCAGTATATAAAAATAATAGGTTCCATCCCCCCACCCTAAAATGTTAAACTAACCGTCTCACGCTATGAAATCTACTACTGCTCACAGCGCTCGCGCTATGCAAAACTAATAATCGAAGGACAGTTAGGTTTCTATCCACTGTTCTGTGTTAGTCCAGGGGCCTTATTTTGTAAGCGTTCTGACGTTCGGCTTCGCTTTGTCTCTTGCTCGCGCCAGTTACTCACGCCACGAGAGCGAGCGGGAGGAAAAGCGAAGCCGAACGTCAGAGCGCTTACAAAATAAGGCCCCAGGTGCGGGTTGGTAAATTCACATTCGACATCGAATTTCTTCGATATTTTATTATACAGAGTTATCTGCTTGCCCTATACTAAGCATGAGCTATGAATTGGGGTGATCATCATGAACAACTTTTACAATGGGACCAACCCGGAATTCGAGAAAACACCATCAGTTTTAATTATTATATACTACGGGACTAATCGCGCACTAAAATTACGAGATAAATAAATTCCTGCTCATCCCGACGTTTCGGCTGAGTTGCATCGAGCGTGGTCACGGGTAGACTGATCGATGTAACTCGGCCAAAACGTCGGGATGAGGAGGTATTTATTTATCTCGTAATTTTAGTGCGCGATTAGTCCCGTAGTATATAATAATTATGTGATCAAATCGCGAAAGTTTAAAAACCATCAGTTTTTTCATACAGTTTGTTTATTCCGAGTTTAAATTTTGCATATTTTCTTTCATTGATTTTTTTTCATTTGGCGGCCTAAAACTTAACTTAAAACTTACTTAGATACTTTAATTTTGCATGGAACAACAATTTTTTTTAGAATCCCGCGTAAAAGTTGTTTAGTTCAATTCAATTATTTATTGCAAACATGCATTATAATGATGGTAATTATGTGGATATTTGAATTAGGTACCCCCTTTCATTTTAGTAAAGAGATACTCGTAGATAGTAAGCACATAGTCCTAAATACCTAATAGCCTCTAACGCTACTTTGCAACCATGCAACCCCTTAATAAGAATGAGTCGGGCTCAAGCTTCCAACTTGCATTTGAATCGCTTGCAACCAGTTCGGGTTCAACCTTCGTATCAAAATGTTCAAGCTACTATTGCTCCTGTGTTTCCTAGCACACAGTTCTGGCGAACGAAGCTTCACCTTAGTGCTGGACACGACCAAGTCCATGGAAGCCGAGATTTTAGCAGTTAGAGCGAATATTCGGCAAGTGCTGAACGATGACTTGAAGATTTACGACAACCTTGTGCTGGTGCCTTTCAAGGATTCTGGTGAGTGAGGGATATTTCCACTTTTCGTGCAGTTGGGTAAGACGAGCGCATTGCATACAGGATTACTATTACTCCATTCCAGAACCACTGAGAATGGGCTAGTTGACATTTTTTTTCTGATGTCCTCTTATAACAGCTAAGCATAAACAGAGCCGATTAACGAAAACAAAAATAAAATCAACTTAGAAATAAAGAAGTTACAAGCATTTTATTTTCTTGTCAGACAAAGAGCGCACTATAGCAGAAGGTATTTGACGCCACGGCCCGGAAGTGTAATATATTCGCCATACTATGTCTTGCTTTCTGGGAAAGGGACAAAACATCCCCTCTTAATCCCTACCAAAATTTTACAAGCTTATATCTCAGGACTGGATCAGCCAATTTTAGTTATTTTTTCTGTTTACGAGTCATAATTAATAGCAGTAATACTTTTAGTTAATTCAATACTACTCTACTAGAAAAAAGAAACCTTTCAGGTACCGTAGAGATATCCAACCTTTTCATTTAGTCCATGGGTGCTAACATAATAGGTACTTTTGCATATTCTCAGTGGTTCTGGAGCGGAATATGTCTAATAACTTACGTGAAACCCCTTAAGGACACCATTTATACATCAATTCACCTTTGATAAGTACAGTCGCGTGAGACGACCTGGTTGGTCGCCTGAAGGTAAATGTCACATTTTCAGGTGAAGAAGATCGTCTGGCCACCTTGTTTAAAAGTGCTAGGTATGCTGCGTCTGCCGGTGTCTTGTCTCCTCACGATTCTCGGTGCCGACGCGGCGCTTTACCGATTAAGCTAGGCCACCCTGACTCCGTAAGCCGTGGTGGCCTAACAGTAACACCCGATTTACAATCGTGAGGTCGTGGGTTCAAATCCTGGTCCCCTGCCAAAGAGTTCTTTTGATTTTATATTTTTTTTTATTATTATTTCGAATAGGTTCGCGTTTGACTACACACTGCCTGATGTTAAGCAGATGTGCGGTCTAAGGTATAGCACGCTTACCTAGAAGATACCTATTTACTCGGGATTTGAAGACACCCACGTTGTACTTTAACGGGAAGACAGACAAAGCGTTCCACATTCCGGCTGTTCGTATGAGGAATGAGGATTCGAAACGCTTATATATGTACGGTTATTATGTACGGTATTTACACCACGGGCTTTTCGATGAAGAAAAACATCATAAGCCTGTAGGTATACGTTCAAGCCCATAGAGAAAATTTGATGCCGTATAGGAATCCATCAACACTTAATATGGTGAGCGGCAAAAATGGGAAGGACCAAACAAAGTGTGGTTGAATTTTGTAAAAGAAGCTACGCGAGAGAAAGGAGTTGATGATGAGCTGATGTATGATAGAGTTAAGTAGCGAAAGGAAACGTGCTGTGCCGACCCGACCTGGTGGGATGAGAACAAGAAAATGATGATGATGTGAATCCACGCTGGGCCAGCGTTGTGGAGGCCTATGTTCAGTAGTGGACTATTAAAAATGCTGGTACAGTACAAGTACACCCTGCATGACGCTCCCGCCAAATTAATTAAAGTGTTTATTTTTTACCAACTTAGAACGTCTGTTCCTTTTAGTCAGCTACGCAGGTTCAAATCCTCAGGTTACGACAATTTTTTAATACGTTTATCGCAAATAAACCCCTTGAGTTAAATCTAATTCTTAGGGGAAGCACTATAAATAAAATAGTTCCACAATATAGAATAAAGTTTATTTTTTCATTCCAGCCGTAGAACAAATTTACACCACGCCATCGATACCCGACTACATAAGGCGGTTGAATTCTCTGACTACGGAAGGAGGAGACGACTGTCCTGAGAACTCTCTAGCTGGGATTGAAGCAGCCCTTAGAGCCAGCGGGAAACAATCCACGATCTTCGTCTTTACTGATGGATACGCTAAGGACTTCCAGAATTTTCCTATTATCGAGAGGCTGTGCAAAGAGACTCATAGTCAGGTATACTAGAGCATTCTTTACTAATTATAGCTTTACACTCCTATATTGGCTTATGGTGGCACTGATATTTCGGTCATTTTGCTGCAATGACAGAGTGCAACCACGTGAGCCATAGATAATCTAAAACATTCATCTTCGTCTTCATTGATGGGTACCTACTCTAAGGACTTCTAGAACTTTCTTATTGTTGAGAGGCTGTGCAAAGAAACTTATAGTCAGGTATACGAAACTATACTTTCTTAACTTAGAATTTTATACTTGAATAGAAACAAGTCTTGCAGCTATATACCTAAGCAAATTGTGGTACTGACATTTCGGCCATTTTCCTGCAATGACACCGCGCCACCATGCGAGCCTTGCTTATAGTTAGATGATTTAATCTACTGTTCCGAGAACTCCCCAACTGGGATCGAAGCGGCTTTCAGAGCCAGCGGGAATCAATCCACGATCTTCGTCTTCACTCATGGATACGCTAAAGACTTCCAAAACTTTCCTATTGTTGAGAGGCTGTGCAAAGAGACTCATAGGTATACGAAACTATTATTTCCTAATTTAAAATTATACACATGTATAGAAACAAGTCTCGCTGCAAATAAACAATAAGCAAATGGTGACACTGACATTTCGCCACCACGCGAGCCTTGCTTCTTAGATAGATGATCTAATTGATTATCCCGAGAGCACTTTAGCTGGGGTCGAAGCGGCTCTCAGAGCCAGTGGAAAGCAATCCAAGATCTTCGTTTTCACTGATGGATACGTTAAGGACTTTCAGACCTTTCCTATCGCTGAAAGGCTGTGTAAGGAAACATATAATAAGGTGTGCAACACTACTCTTTCTCAATTTCTTTCTTATTTCTTCTTCATTGTATATATGTAGGAGCAAGTCACACCGCTACTTTGGCATATGGTGGCACTGACGTTCTGGCCATCATGTAGCAAAGGTAACGCGCCACTATAGGAGCCTTATATTATTTAAAGATTCTACTATCTTCATCTCCACTAATGGATACGCTAAAAGCTTCCGGAACTTGGATGAGAGGCTGTGCAAAAAAACTCAGTCAGGTATACCTACGAAACTATTTTTCCTATTTTTGAATTGTACACTTGTATGGAAAAAAGTCTCGCTGCTATACTTATACCAAAGCAAATGGTGGCCCTGACATTTAAGCCATTTTTCTGTGATGTTAGTTTGCGACCACGCGAGCCTTTTTAGATAGATGATCTAATTGACTGTCTCGAGCACTCCCTAGCTGAGATCAAAGCGGCTCTTAGAACCAGCGGGAAACAATCCAAGATCTTCTTCATTCTGTCGCGAGCGTCCGTCGCATGAGCACATGTACTTACCTCGCTCCGGTCGTAGTATCGCATCCTAACTAGTGATTGATAGTTTTTTTGTATCGATATCGACATGGAAAAGTTTTTGCTGAGGTCATCTTCTGAAACCAGCCTAAGAAGTATAGGAAGCACCAAGCGAACTCGTGAAGTTGACACCGACGACTGGCAAGCGCCAAAGCGTCCTTGGCGGTTCTAGTCTCCACCCAAAAGAACCGATTGGGACTAGCAATCGATTCAGCCAGCTTTCCGATGACGTTGGTGAGTCTGCCTTACTGGATCCAGCTGGTAAGAAACCACCTCGTGTTCCGCGCATTGTTGTTGAGATGGGTCCAAACTTGTCCCATAAGTCCCTACAAGAGACAATCTCCAAGTACACAACAGACTTTCACGTTCAATACTTAAGAGATAACAAAGTTGCAATTAATGTACATTCTGTAAACTGTCATAAGCGCGTTAAAGAAGGGCTGCTAAACGACAAAGTGTTATATTACACACACACTCGTCGTGACGAAAAGTTGCCTAAAGCAGTGGTTCGAGGGCTGCCGCTGCTGTCAGTTGAAGAGATCGCTGAGGACCTTGCCTCCCTTGGATACAAGGCGTGTAAGATAATACACCTCAAGTCAAAATCACCTGGAGGTCCGTCCAGCAGCCCGCTGTATCTCGTGCAACTGCCCGCAGGTACAGATATGTCGAAATTCCGGCGTGTGAAGTATATTTGCAGATGTGTTGTCGAAATTAGTAAATTCAAGCCGAAGAATTGGGAAGGTACGCAGTGCTTCCGCTGTCAAAGGTTTGGCCATGCTTCAAGCAATTGCAACCTGCTGCCTCGCTGTGTTAAGTGCGCTGAGCCACATTCTACTAAAGAATGCCAAAAAAAAGATCGCACCTCTCCAGCCCAGTGTTGTAACTGTAACGAAGCCCATCCAGCAAACTATCGTCAGTGTCCTGCCCGCAAAGCTTACCTGGAAAAGATTCGTAAACAGCGTACTCCTGCTCTGGAGCTGATCAACAACATCAATCGAATCGATCAAGTCAAAGTACCCAAGCCTGCCTTCAGTGCAATAACTGAAGCCAAAACGAAATCTGATTTGACCTACAATCCTAAAAAGGTAAACACTGTATACACTGAACCGAGAAAACCAGCTCTGACGAATGACTACAACCAACAACAACCGGATTCCTGCACTAGTGAAATTCTCTACATCCTAACTATAATTAAATCGTTAAAGAAAGAATTTCTAGCATGCGAAACTATGGTGGAAAAGATTATACTGATCTTGAACCATCTTAGTCAGTATGTATAGGGCGTCCTAAGCATCCTAACTTGGAATGCTGACGGCATTCGGACTAAATTACCTGAACTACTTAATCTTGTCAAAATTAATAATGTTGACATTATAGCATTGTGCGAAACAAGAATCACCAGTACAACTAGCATAAGCGCCCCAGGTTATAATATTAATCGACAAGACAAACACAGCTCGGGTCGAGGTCAGGGTGTAGCCATCTTAGTACGGAACACCATTCAACATACCCGCATTCGTGTCCCACCCACCTCTCATATGGAAGCAGTAGGAGTAAAACTCACAACAGCGAACAATAAGAGTCTCATTGTGGTTTCAGTTTACCAATCTCCTAACCTGCGTTTCCTGGCTAAGGACTTAGAAAAACTTTTAGACCTTGGACCAAATGTGTTGATTATGGGAGACATGAAATCCAAGCATAAGAGCTGGAGCTACTCCGCTGAAATTGTCTCTGGGAAATTGCTATACAACCACATGTTAAGTCACGACTACATTATACATGCACCTTCGTTACCGACACTTGTTCACTATAGACACGACTATGAACCCTCAACCCCTGACCTAATTATAACTAAAAATATTAACAATATTGTCAACCTTAAAACCATACCTGCTCTATCATCTAATCACTTACCAATTAGCTTCTCCATCTATGATGAGTTTCAACGTCTTAATAAAACTCTATATAAGTTCAGTGCTGCTAATTGGTCGCAATATCGCTCTGTACTCGATGCTAATATAAACTTGACGTCCACTATGTATAAATCACCTGACGAAATAGACAGTGCCCTTGAACAACTAACCAATGCTATTTATAAAGCTCGTGATTCATCTGTCCCTCTTCTAGAGAGTACTCCAGGAGCAAAACCTTTTCCCCGTCACTTAAAAAAGTTTATCAAACAAAAAAATCTATTACGTCGAAAAGACGCTTCAACTACTGATCCTATTTTAAGAAAAAGCTTAAGATTCACCATTAATAAGCTTCAATCTGAAATTAATGAGAGAATCAAAATCTTTAATGATAAAATTTGGAACGAAAAACTACGAAGAGTAGATAATCCATCCTCTGATTTATGGAGGGTCGCAAAGGGCCTGCTTACCAAACAGCATACCATTCCGTCGCTTCTTAAGTCCGACGACACTCTAACTGAAACTGTCAAGGAACAGGCCGAGACCTTAGCTGACTCTTTTTTAAGCAACATGACTCTTACTTCCGATTGGACCAGCACAACTGCCATAGAACAAGAAGTTAAAGCATCGAATGAAATTATTAATAATTATACCCCTGACAAACAATACTTTTTTGTTAAACCAAAACATGTCATGACATTGTTGTTTAAACTAAAGCAGCGTAAATCACCTGGAACCGACGGAATCCAAAACGAATTGTTAAAGAATTTCTCCAGAAAATCTATAGTATATCTTACACGTATATTTAATGCCTGTCTTAGACTAGCTTACTTTCCAAAAGTCATGAAACAAGCAAAAATTATAGCTATACTAAAACCTGGAAAAGACGATAAGCTCCCCATCAGCTACAGGCCAATCAGCTTACTCCCATCTCTCGGAAAACTTTTCGAATCCATAATTTACTCACTTCTTGTGAGTGAGTCAAAGCACCTCTTAATAAACGAACAATTTGGCTTCCGTGAGCAACATTCTACTGTGCAGCAGCTCGTAAGAGTGTCTGAACACATTGCTCACCACCTAAACCTTAACGAGTCTACCGGAATGTTCCTACTTGACATCGAAAAAGCTTTCGATACTGTTTGGCACGCAGGCCTTATTCACAAACTTTACGTCGATGAAATCCATATATCCATAGTGAAAATATTGTTTTCATATTTGGGTGGTCGAAACTTCACTGTAAGTGTTAATAACACTCTTTCTGAACCTCGTAATATCCCAACTGGTGTCCCACAAGGTTCGGTATTGGGACCGCGGCTATTTGTCCACTACCTTAACGATATCCCGATCCAAACACGCACCAAACTGGCTTGTTTTGCCGATGATACCGCTTCACTAACTTCGTCTAAAGATACTGACCTAATTACCGACAGGCTTCAATTATCCATCTCCAATCTACATAACTTTTTCACTTCATGGAAACTTAAACTTAATGAAAATAAGACTGAGGCTATATTGTTTACTAGATGTCGCAAACTTCCTAAGAGGAGACTAAAAATTAACGGCTACGATATTGAGTGGACTTCTCAAGCTAAGTATTTAGGTGTTGTGTTTGACAGTAAAATTAACTGGTCGAAGCATGTTGATCACATAAGAAAAAAAGGCTTAAAAGCTATGCAAGCCCTTAGTCCTATTTTTAACCGAAAAACTAAACTAAGTCCAAAGTCCAAGTTACGTTTATATACTACGCTAATTAGGCCCTGTCTTACTTATGCCGCCCCCGTTTGGAATACCACCTGTGAGACCAACTTTAATAAATTACAAGTATTACAGAACAAAGCACTTAAAATATGTTTTAACACCCCATTTAGAGCTAACCTCCAAAAACTTCATAAAGCCCAGAACGTGCTTACTTTAAAAGAATTTGTTTCTAAACTTACTAAAACCTTTTATTCCAAAATTCACCTCAGTAATCACACGAATAAACTTGTTTACTCACTTGGCCGATCTACACGCAAAAATCTTCCATATATCGACAAGTATAAAACTTACAAGTTACCCCATCACTACCTTTTGTTTGAATGAGTCTGTCAATCCCCGCTCACGTGAATTGAATCGCTAACTCGCTGGTAATACGAGTTATTATCGCCTGGCTACGCGGTTGACTGGTGTATTCTTGTTTTGATGTGACGGACCGTGTGATGATAAATTTCATCATTAAAGTTGTAATAAATTTATTCATTTATTAGAATTACTAGATGATGATGATGTCTTCCAAGCCAATTTCACCTACGGCGACCATTTTCTGTTCATGGATATGGTTACTAATGGGTCCTCACATGGCTGATGTACCCAACTTTAGCGGTGAAGGTCCTAGGACAGTGGATACATGTGAGGACTCCATTGACTAGATATACTTTTAGGATAACCAATACTTTTTGTAGTAGTAATTCAAACCGGTTAATTAGCAGATCTGTATTGATAATAAATAAAAAAATGTATTTGTAACACGAACTAAACATAATTATTGTCTAGACACTTTACGTAGCTTGATAAATCTGAAAATCCGCTGGTATTATACTGTTATAATTATTATTGTTAACGATGAATATGACAATGCAGGTGATAACAATACGCATATACCCACTATCTTCACAAAAAAAAAGTATAAGTACGTGATCATTATAATGATAATTTGTCATAGTATTTTCATGTGTGTTATAAAGTGTTGTTACTTATAACATGTGATGATCTAAACATACGAAGTAGCCCAGTAGTATGTAGTGTTTATAATTACCTAATTTATTACTAAGTACCCGCAATTTTATGTTTTAATGAGTAACCTACTTTCTAACTATTGTTAGCTTAAAGTTTTAAAAGGCGTCCCTAGCCTATAAGACGATGTATTATTCTAAGTTAAATGTTATTTAAGCCATGTAACGCTAAATATACATTGTATTATTTACTTTTGTTAAATAAAGTATTTTATAAATCAAATCAATCCAAGATCTTCGTTTTGACTGATGGATTCGTTAAGGACTTTCAGAACTTTTCCATTGTTGAGAGGTTGTGCAAAGAGACTCATAGTCTGGTGTCTATTATACGAAACTATTCTTTCCTGATTTTAAATTTTATACTTGTACTAGCTGCCCATCTCGGCTTCGCCCCGGTACGGACAGATTTCAAAAGTATAATAAACAATTAATGTGTTCGAATTGCAAAAGTTTGAAAACAATATATAATAAACAAATGCGATTATAAATTGAGATATAAGGTGAGCGGGGCAAAGTGCGCCATATTTTTTGCATAGTTGACTTTGGTGCAATATAACTTGTGTTTTAGTTTACTAATGACACTTGTCGTGGTATCTTATGGATCTATGATGTTTTGCGACTACAACTAATGTCGTTTCATTGCAATCTGAACCTTAAAATAATGTTTTTTAGCACAAAATAAGAAAACATGATACCAGGCGCACTTTGTCGCCAAATCGGGTAAGTGCGCCTGGTATTAGTAAAACGCAATAATGAAGCGTAGGGATAAAAACAGCCTCATATTATTATAAGAAAACAAGCAACGCAACGCATAACATTTAATTTTTCTTCATAGCCACATTCTAGAAGAATCTATGTATGTCAAACCAAATTTCGGCTAAGTGCGCCATACAATCTTAAATCAGTGGCTGTCAACCTTTTTTCTAAATATTGATAATCGAGTATCAAGTATATTTTTTCTTTTATTTACGAATAAATACCATGGAATGGAACTACTTAATGGTTGTTATAAGGCTTTTTCGATTACAGCCATTTATACATGTGTACTGTGACCATCATAGATGAGAAGTGTTGGCTGAATCGTATCGCCAATCATCGGAATAAATAAAAAATATTCCAAAAAGGCTTGCGATTCTATCTAGATATTAGATGTGGCTGTATACAACGTTCCAGAGTACGCTAAATCAGAGGTCCAATTACTCCATACGTGCTTCCCTTTATAAATCATAAATGGAGCTCCTTTCTCTCCAGCAGCGTTGCTCGCCATTAAAACTGTTGTATTTGACTTTCCGGAGGATGATGTAGTCCGAGTTGATTTCCATCACCCCGAAGACGTATGACTTTTTTTGTGGATCACTGCAGTAACTGGTTTCATCCAAATTGTAAATTCTTTTAGGCTTGTCATGAAGCTCTAACTCGTCAATTACTCTTTCTAGCATGTCATAAAATTCTTGGATGACAAATGGGTCTGCGGCTTTCTTACGAGCAACCCCTACAGCTTGCGGTTTGCGGTCCATTACATGCAAAAAGTTCTGTGTCATATTTAAATACTGGTGGTCTACCTAGACTTGATGACTTTTGGCCCCTTCGACCTGTGACATGGTCCATAATAGTCTTTCTTGGGATAGCAAAGGTTGATGCGGCTGCATACCCAGACATCCTACCTAATCGAACAGCTTCGACTGCTTCATTCAAAGCCTCTCTGGACCATTAAGGACCTTCAGTTTTTTTACATAGATCCCCATCTTAAACAAAAATCATGAACAGGTAAATAATAATTAATTATTGTGACTTTTACTGAATGTGATTGTGTGTTGTGTGCATGTATGTAGGGTAGCCTCATAAAACACGATAAATAAACATATATATATATGACATTAGGATTCGAAGTAAATAAAAATAATAATAACCCGACCATACAAACAAGCAAACATACATTGCAAGTTAAATAAAAACTTATAAAAAGACACGTTTAAAAAAGTTACAAACCTCTGGATTGCGGCGAAGTGCGCCATATAAAAAGTCAGTATGGCGCACTTCCCCAACTATAAAAATTTGAGATCAGAATATTAAATTTGCAAAAAAAATATAAATTCTACTAGATATTCGTGATATAAAGTCAAAATCTCAAAGCACAATATTTAAATTGTGCACTTACCTCACTCGTATGTCGATAAAAACTCAATTTCTTGAGATTTGTGACGACGATTACTCCACTGTCATCTCTCCTCACCACTTGCAATGACAGTGATAATAAAATGGCGCGTGTCTCAAACTCACATGACTAGAGCCATCTGTGACTATCACCAAGAACTATGTTTTAGTTTGTATCATCGATGGAAAGTGTCCCTACTAGTATCCAATCGGTAGTTTTCAAGATATTTGTGGTAGGCGCACTTATCCGCTAGGCGCACTTTGCCACATTCACCTTAAACTAACCTATCTCTCAAGTTGTATGAAACTGCACATAGTGATTTTGCACATAGTGTGCAAAATTTGGTTAAAATTGGCTAAGTAGTTTAGGAGTCCATCGCCGACAATCAACGTGACGTGTAATTTACATATATTAAGAAGATAGAAACTAGTCATGCCGCTATTTTAACATATGGTGGCACTGACATTTCGGTCATTTTACTGTAATGACAGCGCGACACCACGCGAGCCTTAGATCATTTAAAACGTCCACTATCTTTATCTTTGCTGATGAAAGCGGTAACGATTTTGAGAACTTTCTTATAGTTCACAGGCTGCGCAGAGAAACTGGTATCTACTTATAAGGATTCTATTCAGTAATCTAATTACAATAATTGAAGAATGAAAAGCCAACGATGCCTGCTGTCGAATTACATTTCTTAGCGTAGGTAAGTAGATATATAGGTACGACAAATGGTATTTTAGTTATTTTAATTGATAGGTACTTTAGTCTTTTTGCTATATGTTTGATCAATAGATACATATATTTTAAGAGCGATTTAACAAATCAAAAGGCTCTGCTAGAAGAACTACATCACATCAGGTGCTTTTTTGCATGGAGACACGACGAAAGACCAAATGGGTTTCAGTTGTTGAGTATAATATTTACTACTTATTATAATAATTGTTTAGTTGGTTAGAATGTCAATATTAGCTGACCCGCCAAACGTTGTTTAGGTACCTACAAAAATATTAATTTTCACCAATAAAAAAAATGCGATAGTAAATTGAGATATAAACTATCTTATCTCTCAAATTGGAATATCTCTAAAATCTCTGCACGCAGTGGACAAAATTTGATTAAAATTGGTCCAGTACTTGAGGAGTTCATCGCGGACAAACAACATGACACGAAATTTTTAATACATATATATAAAACTAGCGACCCGCCCCGGTTTTGCACAGGTGTATTATACATATAAAACTTCCCCTTGAATCACTCTATCTATTAAAAAAAAACGAATAAATATCCGTTACGTAGTTTTAAAGATATAAGCATACATGGGGACAGACAGCGGGAAGCGACTTTGTTTTATACTATGTAGTGACGATTGTAGGTGGGGCCCATCTTATAAGTAATTAAAGATGCCGTCCTCTGCTAATATCGACTTGGCATTTTTTCTTACCTAAAAATGTAATGTACTTATACTCAGAGTTGCGAGAGAAAAAGACAGAGAGAAGAAAAGAGCGAATTTTGAAGGGAACGGTCTCCTAATAAAACTGCCCGTAATAAGAAATTAGCAGTTCCATCCGAAAACTTCGTTGACTTCGGACAAAATGACCTATTGTAAGGGCTTCCGCAACCAAAAAAGGGTCATAAAACTTATCGTTTACCTATAAACAACTTTCACTCTCGAAATCGGAAAAGATATTTGCCATTCCAAATGTTAACTTGAAAAACATTTTGTAAAAAAATGAATGTGAAAGAATGTATGAAGCAGTTGACTCTTTTCGCTATTTCGAGGTTGGTCCCATAATAACAGTTGGTCATTGTAATGTATGTAATTTTTCTAGAATATTTCCAACGCTTATTTAGATTTACATCCCGTTTATTACAATACATTATTGTTTACCATTTCGTTTCCGGGAAGCTTGGTATTTCAACGGAAGCAAAGTCGAAGTTACTTTGTAACAGTGAATGGTTTACTTTGTACTACAATTTCTGTTCTTGGAACGGAAGTGCTGGTTTCCAGTTAACTTTTAGTTCAATGAACCTCCTGTTTTCTATATTGAGTCACTCAGAATTATCATGAAATTCAGGAACAATCAGTTATTATATTACTATCATAGTATTCGTAGGTACATATCTAGTAGTCCTAACTTAGGGTAAGTGCCATTATTAACTACTACATACTTAACTACTTCAATAATTATTATTACATAAAAAGTAATTGAAGCGTCTCCCCAGACCCCTTAAGGTCTAAAGCTTGTAGCTAATTTCACAGCCGCTAAATTTTACTAAGAAATTTGACTAATTAAGTCACAATTTAATTCTAAAGATAAATCGAAAATTTTAGGCAGAGATCCGCTTTGATCGGACACTTGTTGAGTTTAAAATTTTTCTAACGTGGGCAAATGGGATGATTGAATGTTTCAAGAAAGGGCACCTCCCATCAGTTCCCCTCTCTAACTGCACAGGAAATCACGGATTTTTTTTTTGCATCGCAGCCTTCGAGCAAATATTATTATCTACAGAGCCACAGTCCCTAAGAGGAAGTACTAAAAAAATCTCCGAACGCCGTCATACAAACCGACTTACATATTTACATTAAATAATAATTCACAATGACCCGTTTTCTCGAATCTCGACGTTATGTTACCTAATAAGTGCTTGTAACCGAGCACTTTGGCATCGTGCGGCGTTGTAATCGGCTTGCAATCACCTAACGACTTACTAAAAAGCCTGCCCACTACGTAGCTTGGGCAGGGTTTTCGCTCGGACACTTTTTTGCACGATTGTGCCTATATAGATATGTATTTGCTCGAAGAACGCAGCTAATGTTTTTTCGAAGTTGGTGTTACAATAAAAGTCGATCGTCATGATTAGTACAAAGAGATATAGACTCCTAGACTAACGACGTCATCTATAAATACACCTTATATCGTTTTTCAGGTGAACATCTTCCTAAGTGGGCACTGCATACCGACTCGAGAAGGACCAATGGGGAATGTGGAAGTGTACTACGACATAGCCAGGGCGTGCTCTGGGGCGATGGTCAAATGGAGCTCTTTGGTCGACCTTAGAGAGGTTTGTTTGTGTGACGTCATATTAGTAGACACTAGTTTGATGCTGCGTACAGTTGGTATAGTTGGTAACGGCATTGTATCTACCAGTAAAACCAAGCCAAAACTCTATTTTCAGGCCTCCTTGAAGAGTGTCGTAGTTAGCAGTACTTAATTGAAGCCGTGGTGGTCTAGAGGTAGTGACACCTGACTTACAATCGTGAGGTCGTGGGTTCAAATCCCGGTCCTGTACCAAAGAATTCTTTGGAATTTATGAACGGAATTTTATACCACTGGCTTTTCGGTGAAGGAAAACATCGTGAGGTAACCTGCATACGTCCGTAAAAGAAATTCGATGGCGTATGTGAAGCCACCAACTCGCACTGGGCCCAAATGGTGGATATGGCCCAATCACCCTTCGTGGGTAGGCCTACGTCCTGCAGTAGACTATTTAAAAGGGTGGTACAGTAGAGTACAATAGAAATTGTTCCTCTTTTGCTGCGCAGTAGCAACTGTCCATCCACTCCGAATACTTAGTTAAAAAATTCTATAAGTGGCAGCCCTGGGCACACTAATTAGTTTGTCATCGTTTCTTTTGACTACTATTTTGAACCGACTTCAAGGAAGGAGAGTCTTAGTTCGACTGAATGTTTTTTGTAGTATGTACATCATAGTGTAGAGATGGTCTTATTGACATTTTATTGGAATCGGCTGAGCCGTTTTTGGAAAAATAACAATAATGTAAAAATTACTACATGGATGTCACATCGATCCGTGCGAACTATTAGAATTTGGTGTACGGTTGAAATTTACTAAGCCATTTTTGGCAAAACCTAATGGTCTCGTAAATGCTCCCTTAGAAAATTAAAAAAAAAAACATGCACGCTATTAACCCTAAAGAATGTTAAGACATTCCGGTTCCTCTATTAGGTATTACGTAAGTACGCGACTATTCTCATACATAGTTTTCGAAAGTGTATTTACTGCATGCCGATTTTTTTTTAAATCTTTGCCGTCTTTTCCAGGCATTCAAATACATGCAACAAACCGTGAACACTGACTGGACCAACGTGACTACGTCCGAAAGGTTTGCAGATTTCAAACAATTTTCTGTAAGTTGATTTTTATATTTTCTTAGTAATATGATTTTCGGACAAGTTTTCTTATATATCTCTGACGTTTCGGACACCATCAAAATATTGTTTAATCAGATAGTTAAAATCATAGTGCCAAATCTGCATGATAACTATTCTGACGTATTATTCACCACATCAGATTTAGACGTTTCGAAAAAAACTGCAATATTGGAGTTGGCTCTACAGTACTTTTTCATAATAATGGTATGAATCATCCCCTTTTGACTATGTACAAATACAGGTTAATTCCTAATCAATCAGTATCCTTTTAGGGACTTATTCTGTACATCAAACTAACAACTTTTTCTGTGACTTTTGTCAAAACTAAAAAAACAGGTTGTTCCATATATTATTTTGTCGCGGGTGAACGATATTTTTGTATGTATCAACAATTTGTTTTTTTAGTTTTGACAAAAGTCGCAACACAAAAGTTTGTTAGTTTTGATGTACAGAATAAGCCCGTAAAAGGATGCTGATGGATTAGGAATAAGCTTTTATAATAGCATATCATGCTAAGTATAAAGGAGATGATTCGTTCTCTTACCTTCTCACTCTTCGTGATGGGTTGTTGATTAAAAAGGGCGGTACCTATAGAGGCACCATAAAGCTAGAAACATACTGTCGGACGAGAATGACAGCCGCGACTGATAGGTATCTAGATTATGAATGTACACTGAGCCGTGCACACTATCAGACATCAGTCCCAGACGTCACCTTGGGCTGACCTTGAGCGTTCGGACGTCCGAGAGCGATCTGGCAAGTTTTAAGACGTGCACACTGCTAAGTCGCGGCTGTCAGTCGCGTCCGTCAGCCGCGTCCGATAATAATATATTATGTTTCCAGCTTTACGTTAAGAAAATTTTCAGGTTCCAGTAGACCGTTTCACAACTGATCTCATGCTGGTGGTTTCGGGAGTATCACCAACCGTGGACATAGAGGGATCTGGATTCCAGAGCGTGCAGACGGAACATGTTGTTCGAACTAGACAACCTTTGGTAATTTGTTTAATTTAATTGATATGACTGCCTCGGTGGCTCAGTGGTTAGTGACCCTGACTCCTGGGTCAAAGAGGCGTGGGTTCGATTCCCATCCAGGGCAAGCATTTGTTGTGATAAACATAGATGTTTGCTCTGTGTCTGGGTGTTATTTAAGTATTATCTACATAAGTAGGTATTTATAAAATATGTTTAAGTAGTATATCAGTCTCTGGCAGCCATATCACAAGCTTTGCTTAGTTTGGGATCAAAGACAGTGTGTTAGATGTCTCCTCATATTTATTTATTTATAATTCGATGTTTAGTTATAAAGCGAGCAAGCGAAAATGTCCATTTTGAGATTGGCAAATTTTCTTTTATCCAGTCGGATGTTGGTTTTTCTCAACAGGTTGAATTTTTACCGAATCTTGACGAAAATAGGTTCAATAGTTTTTGAAGTAAAAACGTCTTTAACGGCGTCGTGCACTTTTTGGAATCGGTAAAAAATCGCGTCAGGACAGATGTGGCTGTGCCACACGGGCGTTGTCACCGCGGCTGCACCGCCGCTGCACCGCGGCGACAACGCGGCAACCAGTGTTGCCGTTAGCGACTTTTACAAATATGAAATGTTATTTTTGTTATAAACATTTCAAAAATTTGCCGCGATTTGTACCTGCATCTGTTTGGACCCCGCCTAGACGCTTTAGCCAATTAAGCTAGATCGCTCAATTGCGATCCCGCCAAAGAACATGTACACAAAATGTATGGAGGCTAGTTTAATAATAATCAAAAATTCTAACCACAACACTCGTTACATTTCAAAAAAGTTCATATTTTTCTAATTCTATTACATCAGTTAAAACCAATAAAGAGCAATCTGTTTTTTTTTAATTAATTTTGAATCCATTAGGATAAATAAATATATTTGGCTCAATAGGTAGTTTATCTCTAGCAACCCTGATAAAGTAACCTCCAAATTGTTAAATAGAAGCATTTTTACCAATTAGACGCAGTTTTTAAGTGTTTGTCACATTTTACAGACCTACTAACTGGTCTGTTACACTGGTAGGTTATAATTTTAGCAAATTAAGAGACTGGAAGAATCAGATATAAATGCAAGTAAAATAACAATAGAAGCACTTTATTATTGTTAAACTAGAAAAAATAAAAAGCCGTTTTTGCAAAAAAGAATGAATACTTGACGCGACCTTTTATATTATAGCCACCAATATGATGTTGTATTTAAACTTTCGCGATTTGAACACATTATTATTTTATATACTACGGGACTAATCACGCACTAAAATTACGAGATAAATAAATACCTCCTCATCCCGACGTTTCGGCCGAGTTGCATCGACCGTGGTCACGGGTAGACTGGAGGTATTAATTTATCTCGTAATTTTAGTGCGTGATTAGTCCCGTAGTATATAAAATAATAACACCAAGATGATGATTCGGCCTCTACCTCTACCCCGCCTTTGTACAACAACAACACATTATTGCCAACCCTACTGTTTATACGATGAAATATAAGAAAAAGTCTGAAAATACTAAAGATGTGGATATCGAGGATGAAAGTGGAAAATGATTTTGCTTTAATTTTTTTTATAGGTTCTAAGCTAATTTAACAATGTTTGTGACTCCTAGTAACTAATTAAATTATATAAATTGTTTTAATTTAATTATTTATTAGACATAAGTAAGAAATCTGCCTCTTTTCACATTTTCTACTGTTTTTTGATTGGTGAACTGCTGGTTTTAAATTTTCTGGGGTTGGCAACACTAGTACAGCAAATAATCGTCTTTAAACAGCAAATAATCGTCTTTAAACAATGACGATTCCAAATAATTTATATTTCTGTGTCTTCTGGGCGTCAGTTTCGAAATAAATTACACACCATCTATGCACACCACAAATTATGTTTTCAAAAGGTAACTGCGATTCAGGAACCGCGGCTCCACAACTCAAGCCATCCTATCGGATCGAATGAGAACTAACTGGATTCAAGACTGTGCCGCGAAACTAAATCTTAGTTACTTACTACTAGACTAAGTACTGCTAATATTAAGAATATTTTTGCACGTGCGAATTGTACTTTTTGACCGACTTCCAAAAAGGAGGATGTTCGTCTGTATGGTTTTTTTGTGTTTGTTCATCGTTATTTTCGCCAATAATTGTGAACCGAATCATACATTTTATTTTTAACGATTTTACTAAAATTTAAATGTGACCACCTACTACCTATTGAGCCAAATGTAATTATTTATCCTGATAAATACAAAATTAATTAAAAAAAAATACCGGAGGGCTCTTTTTGTTTTTAACTGGTGTAATAGGCTCAGAAAAATATGAACTTTCTCGAAATGTAACGATTGTTGTGGTTAGAATTTTTGATTACTATTATAACAGCCTTTATACATTTTGTGAACATGTCCTTTACTAGATAATTCGCGACATTACTTAAATTAATGATTAGTTGATTAATAATTACAATTAATAATTTCTAGATAATCCGCATTACGCCAGAAGTGGGAGAATTTACAGTTAGCATCAGAGGGCCAGGCAGTATGTCTGTGACGTTGTACGAGCGACACCGCGTGCCATTCGAGTTTGGATTCTCCACCAAATCCCCCCGGAATATCAGGGAAACCAGTCAGAAGCCTTTAGCAGGTAAGCCTTAAAGGAAGCGAGACCTTCATATTTATAATAATGATAATCTTGTATAGATTATCCAGAACTGGTGTACTAAGCCGAAACGAGGTATTTCAGATCATCATCATGAACAACTTTTTCTATGGCGGCTAACCCCAAATTCGAGAAAAAAACAGCTGTCTCATATATTTTGTCAATTCCGAGTTGCAGTTTTGTATGAAACAGTCCATTTTTTTCTCGAGTTTCGGGTCAGCCCCGTAGTAAAATTTGATCATAATGATGGTCTTACACCTTTTGGTTTAGTACATGGCAAACAGATAACCCTGTGACAAGTGTTGATAATCTGGGCCGCATTGTAATGTCCGCAAACATTTACACCTGGATTTACTAAAATTGAGATTTATCATAGCTTTGGTGAAGAACGTCCCAATAAATGTTGTATCGTTGGAATTGTATTTAATTAAGATAGCTGCGTTTTAAAATATAATGTGCAACTTTTATTTAGGGTATCTTCAAGTTAAGCTTAAAGCTTTGATTATGTATCTGTCTAGATACCAAATCGGCTGAGCAAAACGACCCAAAAATATGGTCTATATAATTATATTATTATGCCATAAAATTTTTGTCAGGTTAGACATATTAAGTACGCTCACAATGTCAAATATCAGGGTCGTTTTTTAAACTTCGTACGGTTTGGTCGTATACGGAACTTCTACGGAGCGCTCATAACTTCCATGGACAATATAGAGTGTTTTCATACAATCTGTCAAAATTCCGTATACGTTCCGAATTCAAAAATGAGTCCCCAGGGGTGCATTTTTTGAACTTCGAAAGTCCTAGGAACGTATACGGAACTTTGAAAGTGACAGTGCGAAAACAAATTCAATTCAATTATTGATTGCAATATATGTAATTTTTACATGTGGGTTTTAAATAACATGTTACAATAATGTCAAATATAATATATGACCCTATAAGGATATGGCAAATTATTAATTACGTTGGGACGGCTCATTAATAAATTGTCATTACAAAATTAAAAATAAATTGTCATCACAAAATCAAAAACTAATTATCACCATTCGCCATATTGGTTTTGATAGTTTTTTTTTAATTAACGTTCCATTCCTCGATTTCCCCCTTTTCAGTCTATGGTTTCTTTTAAAATTGCCATGTCCAGTACTAAAGTTTTGCGTGATATGAATAACTTTAAATACATTTCGAGAAAAAAGTCCTTAAAGATTAGTATACGTCCGAGGCGTTCGAAGTTCAAAAACCGGATAAGTGCGAGTCAGGCTCGCACATCGAGGGTTCCGTACAAATCCAGAAAATTTCACAAAATTGGGAAGTAAGTTGTTAAAATCTCTATACTATAACAATCGACAAAAAAGTTTTTTTTTTTCACTTTTCTCGTCATACATCGATAATCTATGTGCTAATGAACTTATTTTATATGATACCTTACATGATACGATTTACTCACTTTGAATTTCGAACCAATATTTTGTGTTTGAGGCCCTATTTTTTTCTGATGTAAATAAAAATGTACAGTTTTCAGTTTTATTCCTATATGTGTACTCTGAGACAATGCTTCTCGCCAAATTCAGTAAATAGTTCTATGTCAACGGGAAGTACCCTGTAGGTTTTGATTTTTGTGAGTGTTGAAATATGCGGTTTTTACGACATAAACGCCTCTAACTTATTTAAACGATGACTGGGAAAGTTTTCTTTTATACAACTGCAAGAGACCATAAATATACGCATACAGTTTAAATTTCAACTCGATATCTGTAGGCGTTTCCGAGATAAAGAGTCTTGACATACACACAGACGGACAGACGGATAACAAAGTGATCCTATAAGGGTTCCGTTTTTTCCGTTTGAGGTACGGAATCCTACTGACTTGATCCCCTGAGCCATTTTCTTTGTAATTGATGTTTACATTTTGATCATCTAGACAGATACATAATCGAAGACATAAAGTTAGTTGTGATTTATAACGCTTTGGTGTCAAGTTGTAATGTTATTTTTTGAAAAATACGTAAATTTATTGCAATTGTGTAAATGTAAATAAATAAAATGCCTAATGACATTGATTAAGAAATTATGATAATTTCTTATTGCAGGTTGGACCAACTACATCCTAATAAAAGCTGACGAGTCCATCAGGTTACGCTCTGTAGAGTGGCTGAATTTAGGAGAAAGCGTGAAACAAGTGCTATTGTTGCAACAAAACCCTTCGGGGTACTATGTTTCTAGTGTCTTTGTCGAACAGGGGAAAATGTTCCGATTTTGGGTAAGAAAAATTATTGATATCAAATCTTCATATATATATTTATTTACAAGACTTAGGTATTTGTTATTTTGTTTAAACAATATATATCTTAACAAAGTTTCAAGTCAATTTGCTTAGTGAATAAAAAGTTACATACAAACGAAAAGATCCCGCTTTACACCTTTAGAGGTCGATTTTACAAAATTTATCTACGCCCTTATTGCTCAATTACGACACACAATGTGTACATTCCAACTTCGGAATATACTCACTAATAACATAATTATTAAAATCGGAATATTCTGTAAAAAGTTATACAAATTCATAGATAATAGTAGATTATGTACCAAGAGAACCAAGTGGTGTCTTATGTCACGGAGGACAATTGGACCCTGCGCGCAGCGAGGGAGTTAATTATAGAGTTCCTCGCTACGTGTTTGTTAATTTCCGAGCAAAGCGACGAAATTATTTAGAGTCCTGAAAGAAGCGAGGGGTTCAAGTCGCCCAAGACGAAAACAAACTTGATTCTCGTGGTTCATACTCTACTTTTCATACATCCTGCGAGAAAATATAAGCCCAAGAATATATGTAAGTAAGTAACACTTGCGTCATAAATTAACTAAGTGTAGGTTGTGTAATTAGGTAATTCAGTATTATTCACGATAAATGAAAATAAATTACACCTACGAATTATCATAGAATTCCACACAATTTGTAATAAAACAGAGAATGTAAATACTACATGAAAAAATAAGAGCTTGGCCAGCTGCCTTATTATTGTTATTATGTATTATTGTTTGGATATTGTACAAAACTCTGTACCTACATAGGTTTTATTTGAGTACTAAAAAAATATTTGTTTCGGCGGTTTGTAATACGGCTAAAATAATTTAGCAATATTCTTCTTTTAGATAATTGGCGAAGATCTGACAGATCATCGGGAAATCAAAGGATCTTCAATACTTCTAGCGCCGCAAGTGCCTGGTGAGTATAATTATCACCATCATCGTATAAACAATCAATTTCCTGTCACCTTCCCGGTACCCAGCAGTTGGCCGGCGCGGGAGCGGAAGCGGCTGCCAGGGGCAAGCGTCTTAAGTATGGTAACCTAGAATCCATATACGAGTTTGTCCCGTTTGCTGTCGAGACGGCGGGTTCCTGGGGTTCTGACGCTATTAAATTTATCTCTGAGTTGGGTCGCCGCTTGAAAGAAAAAGGACGTGATCCTAGATCAGGTTATTTCCTCGTACAGCAGATATCCCTAGCTATCCAAAGAGGTAATGCAGCCAGTTTGATGGGGACATTTGGGTGCGGGATGGCTCGCGACAGGCAGCATTGTGACACATAGAAAAGACATTTTGTTTTGTTCATGTTACGATGTTGTATAAAAAGTAGGTAAAATTTTAATCAAAAAAAAAATGAACAATTAAACAACTAGAGTGTTCTTAAGAAAGTAGTATAGTAGTCTTCTTAGTAGTATAGTAGTCTTCTTCTTCATAGTCTCCTTCTTCCTCATAGTCTTCTTATTTCTAAGGAACAAACTACCAACATAACATGTAATAGGGTAGTTGACTGATATTGAATTAGTTAAAAGTATTATAATTAGTTATTTTGCAATTAATAATTCGTACGCAGAAAAATAATCAAAATTGACTAGTCAAGTTTAGAGATATAGGCTTGTAAATATTTTGGTAGGAATAAAGAGGGGATGCCTTGTCACTTTCCCACGCATAACTTAGTATGGCGAATGTATGACGCTACGGGCCGTGACGTCATATTCTGCTATAGTGCGCTCTTTGTCTAGCAAGAAAATAAATATGCTTGTAACTTCTTTATTTCTAAAATTGATTTTATTTATAAGTTGATTTTATTATGTTTTCATTAATCGGCTCTGTTTATGGTTAGCTGTAACAAGAGGAAATTAAAAAAAATACTGTCAACTAGCCCCTTATTGACTAGTAAGTAGAATCATTGACCAAGGAAGTTTCATACGAGAACTGGAACGCTTACGAAGCAAAATTTAAAAAAGAAAAATGTACTTTCTTTTTATAGCCAAAAGGTTCACATTTGTTTCTTACTCATCAAATGGGAAAAACATTCCGAGAAGGACAGCAACAACTGTTGGGCGTTGTCCCTTTCTCGAAACTTACCAGTATTAATAAAACTATTGGATGGTAAATTATCTCATATATCTGGTAATCATTAAATCGCATTTAATCGTACAAGTTGATAAATAGATTAGCATAAAATGTATTCTAATTAACGTAATAAGTTCGTTAATGTTCTGATTTTAATATTGGTACGTAATTATTTTTGCAATACAAAAACTGTTTTTTCATATTAGTAGAATTAGTAGTAATTTACCAACTACGCACGGCCACACCTATGGCGCTTCCAAAAACAATATGGCTGATAATTTATGCAAAAGTCGTCATTCTGCTTGCTGCTTAATATTTTTATAAGTTGAAAATTGGTGAAAAATTATTGCGTTAAGGGCTGTAATAATGAAGCTTACGCTGGTTGTGGAATTTCATTTTTTAGGTAAGTTTCTTGGTTTATTTACAAATTTCTTGTGTAGGGTGACAATAACAACAAAACATTTCGGGAATGTGATGTTAGGTTGTAGAGAGAAGTAATTACTACTAATATATAATCTAATACTACGTACGTTAGTAAGTCAATGTAATCAATTAAGAACCTACTTCTATGATCTATGCACTTTTCTTGTTTAATAGCAAAATAATTAAGTGTGTTGTACTTAGTAACTAGTACAGCTCGGTAACTACGAGTAGATATAATTTGCTGTCGCGCTATTTATCAGCTAATTTTTATAATATTTCGCAAGATGGTTTAGTATATTCTAACAAGATTTGTAAATATGAGCAAAACTGGTCAAAAGCGAGTGGAGATTTTCAATTTGTTTATTTATAGAAAATGTAACTTACAGCACTTAATACTAGGCTTTATATTTTTTATCCTTAAAGACTACGAATTAAAAAATTACATAAAATAGAACAGAATAAATACAAACATGAATTAAAAGTTATAAGAACAACGTGTTATTATTTTTTTACGCTAACTATTCCTACCGTTAAATTTTAGGAATATTTTGACATCACAATTTGACTTCTTCGCAATATGAAAAAATATTTTTAGCAATTATTGTTGTCCATTCGTCGGCAAAGATGTCTACTAGCGGGTGGGAGGCGCTAAGGGAATTAAGATGATGGTGTAGAGATAATATTATAAAGAACTGATGTACTCAGCCGAAAGGAGGTTTACTATAAGGCTATAGTTTGAGACTAGACTATAATTTGAGGAAAAAAATCTGCTTTTACATACATTTTGTCGATTCCGAGTTTCAGTTTTGCATGAAACAGCTGCTTTTGTTCTCGAATTTCGGGTTGGTCTCATAGTAAACGTTCGCAATAATGGTCTTAATCAACCAATCATTTTTACTTAATACAGGGTAAGCAGATAACCCTGTTTATAATAATATTTGAATTTCAGATTTACCCCACCTGAAATACAAATGATTTCCCTCATTCTTTTATCCTTTAAGTATATAACTTAGTGTTTTGTAGATTGTCCTATTAAATGAAATTACTGTATGGATACACTAGCTAGTGTATCCATACAGTAATTTCATTTAATAGGACAATCTACTGTGACAATCTATAAAATTTACCATCTTTAGGGTTCCGTACCTCAAAAGGAAAAAACGGAACCCTTATAGGATCACTTTGTTGTCCGTCTGTCCGTCTGTCTGTCTGTCCGTCTGTGTGTATGTCAAGACTCTTTATCTCGGGAACGCGTAAAGATATCGAGTTGAAATTTAAACTATATACGCAAACCTATAAACTCTTGCAGTTGTATAAAAGAAAAGCTTCTCAGTTACTGTATAAAAAAGTTAGAACCGTTTATGTCTTAAAAAACCGCATATTTCGCACTCACAAAAATCAAAACCTACAGGGTACTTCCCGTTGACATAGAACTATGAAATTTGGCGAGAAGCATTATCACAGAGTACACATATAGGAATAAATCTGAAAACTGTACATTTTTATTTAAATCACAAAAAATAGGGCCTCAAAATTCACAAAATATGGGTTAAAAATTCAAAGTGAGTAAATCGTATCATGCAAGGTATCATATAAAAGAACTTCATTAGTACATACTAAAACAGGTTTTTAATTATTTTAACAACTTGTTTGTACGGAACCCTCGATGTGCGAGCCTGACTCGCACTTGTCCGGTTTTTTTTAAGAATAACGTCTTAGCCATACGCGAGTGGAAAGTAATTCCGTAAGATTTATTTTTCATCTCAAAGATGTCTCAAAGTGACTAAAACACTGTAAATGCATAGGAAGGCATTTTAAGATCTTTCTCAACTTGATCGCGCAATCCCACAACTGCGAAAGACAACACAGTCTTCCCTTTTTTGATATTGTCAATGAGTAGAATAAAGAAAATGCACAAACTTATATTTTGCTTCGTTGGGAAACAGTCATAGAATATCTCCTCGTTATCACCAAATCCCGAGTCCTACTAATCTAAGAAAGCGTGCTGCACCATTTATATTTTTTAATAACATAAAATAAAAATGTACAACTTTTATGAGGTCGCCTCTAAAATTGCAAAACTCGTTAGACTATAAATACCTACAAGACGTAAAGACTCGTAAAGTCATAGACTGACACAGCTCGTTTGACCACAGTTTTTTTGTTATTACAGTGAACGAAAACAGTGTTATGTGGACAAAACCTGAGGCAGAAATATTGGATACAGAGCTAGGTTTGGTAGATTACGGTTCCTCATTGACGTTGGCCGCAAAAATAGATGGAGTACCCAAACCAGAAGTGCGCTGGGAAGACGAAACTAATGAATTTTTATCATCAGAAGTAAGTATAATCATAAAATGATCCATCCATCCAGACGTAGGCCTCACTACGTAGTATTATTATATCTTCTTTGCCTACGGTTCTCCGAACCCTGTTGGAAGCGACTTGCATTCAGCGCGATCCTGCGGCCTCTTGATTCGTCATCTGTTTATCTCCTAGATGGACGTTCTACGTTACATTTGCTAGTCGTGGTCTTCACTCGAGAACTTTTCGACCCCATCGGTCATCAGTTCTTCATGCTATGTGCCCTGTTTACTGCCATTTCAACTTGCCAATCCGTGAAGGTATGTTGGTAGCTTTATTCCTGCGGATCTTCTCTTCTGATTTGATCTCGCAGAGAGACTCTGAGCATAGCTCTCTCCATAGCTCGTTGCGGGCGTTGCAGCTACTTGGAGATAAGGTACTCATAAGGCCCACAGGGAGTTACTGTACTTACTTCAGAAAACTTCCAATAGCCCAACGCCCTTTGTTGAAGGCTACGCTTGGAGTCTCTAGGAGATTGAATCAAACCAAAGTTATCGTCATAGCCCAGTGGATTATCAAGATGAAATGGCAGTATCTAGTGCACATTGTTTGTATAACGGATAGTCGAAGGGAGTATGAAGTTCTCAAAACTATTGTATTCTGTTGTATTGAATGAATGAAAGCATTTGTCCGTAGAATACGATTTGATGATAGAATATTATAATATTGACGATATTACCGTGATGGTGTTGCCGCGGTGGTTTAGTGGTAGTAACACCGGCCTTAAAATCCGACCTCACGTCGTGGGTTCAAATCCCGGTCCCGTATCAATAAGTTCTTTGAAACATTTTTTTGTAAGTACACAATTTGCATAAATGAACCTACTTACTACGACCATTGAAGAAATTTGATGGCTTATATAAATCCACAAATCCGACTGGGCTAGCATGGTGATAGCCAAATAATCCTTCGTGGGTAGGTTTATGTTCAGCAGTGCACTATTAAAAGCCAGTACAGTACATGATGTTAAAAAATGTTTTTTTCCAGACTTTTCTTCTGGAAATACCATCGGTCTACATTTCGTACGTAACAATACCAAATGTTTCCAAAAACTCCACCATATCTTGCCGTGTGAAGAATGACGAGGGGGAAGTCGCAAAGAGTATCGATGTTTTTGTGAACAGGACATTTAATCTTGAAGTTATTCAACGTCCTGAAGGTGAGTGAAAAACCCATCCATTCATCCGCCATAGGACGTTCACTGTTAGACATAGGCCTCCCAGATAGATCTCTGATAAGACCGGTTGGAAGCGGTTTGCTTCCAACGCTATCCTGCGGTGTTGATGAGGTCATCTGTCCACTTCGTAGGTGCATGACCTACGCTACACTTGCCGGTACGTGGTCTCCACTCGAGAACTTGACGACACCATCGCTCATCACTCCTACGTGTTATGTACCCTGCCCACTGCCACTGGTTTGACGAAAGGTGAATTAGTCGGAATAGGAAGTGTTCTTAGATAAAATCGTTCAAAAATTGACCTGTCTCAAAGTTAACAGCTCTTTTCTTATTTACGGTAGGAATGTTAATGGATTAAAAGTTTTTAATTTTTGACTTGATAACATCTTATAAGTACATCGATGAACGCTGGCTGCACGCACGAAAAAGTGGCACGTGAGCGCGGAACAGACAATAGAGAGGCATCGGCCTAAGCGTTTAGTTTCTTTCAGTAGTTGATTCAACAATGTTTTCTTACGACGTTGTTACATAAAATTATTGTCCCTATACCGACTTTACAGAAACCATTTTTTTATAATGGTAATGGCTCGCATGCTCATACTCTCTTTTTATTTTTATATATTTTTAGGGTTCCGTACCAAAAACGGAAAAAACGGAACCCTTATAGGATCACTTTGTTGTCCGTCTGTCCGTCTGTGTGTATGTCAAGACTCTTTATCTCGGGAACGCGTAAAGATATCGAGTTGAAATTTAAATTATATACGTAAACCTATGAACTCTTGCAGTTGTGTAAAAGAAAATCTTCTCAGTTGCCATATAAAAAAGTTAGAGCCGTTTAAGTCGTAAAAAAACGCATATTTTAACGCTCACAAAGATCAAAACTTTCAGGGTACTTCCCGTTGACATAGAACAATGAAATTTGGCGAAAAGCATTGTCTTAAAGTACACATATAGGAATAAATCTGAAAACTGTACATTTTTATTTAAATCACATAAAAATAGGGCCTCAAAATTCACAAAAAATGGATTCAAAATTCAAAGTGAGTAAATCGTATCATGTAAGGTATCATATAAAATAACTTCATTAGCACATGCTAAAACAGTTTTTAATTATCTTAACAATATGTTTGTACGGAACCCTCGATGTGCGAGCCTGACTCGCACTTGTCCGGTTTTTTTTAATTCAGTAAGTTTTATTATGCCGGTGGGTAGCATTCACAAGATTCTTGAGATACGATTTGATCATTAGGTACAATTATATTGTGATATCATATTATTGTTGTACTATCATGTTATTGTTATATTGTGTTGTAATTTTTAGTCTTTACGCTGATAGTTTATTTTGTTTGTATATTTCTTTTTTTTTGTATATTCATACTTAGATGTGGTAGAATCGACTTTTTTTTTCTTTTCTGTTTATAAATAATTTATAGGATTAGGCCTGTTATTGGATGTTTATATATATCTGTACAATTAAGTTTAAATATATTTTTGTGCAGGTTTATTACACGATCATAAAAAAAAAAACATTATTTTTATTTACAAAAAGGCTCTACCAACAAAATAGCTGGTTAATATTGACTTTAGTAAAAATTTACTTTATTTGTGCTGTTGGCCTATAAATAAATAAATAAATTTGATCTTGTGCCTATTCCACGTTTGCTTTTACAGACGCTTCTGTAGAATTCGGCAATGAACATCAACTAAATTGTGAAATTGATGCCTATCCCGAAGCCACAGTGAGCTGGTACCTGAACGGTTCCCTAGCAGACTCCACACATTCTAGAGTATCCATCACAGAAAATGCTTTGGTTATAAAAAAAATGGATTTTGAAGATATTGGACTGTACGAATGTAGAGCGTCAAATGGTGTAGAATCGAAGTCACTTGAAGCCAATGTGGAAATCACTGGTGTTGGTAAGATGGTTTCAGTTAATGACCTACCTATCTAGAGGCAAAATTCTTATAGAAAAGATGATAACCACATCCAACCACGTCGTCGTCGTTTCATGTATCGGACGTCCACTGCTGGACATAGGTCTCCCTAAAGCTGTCTAAACACAATGCCGGCGGCAGTACCGGCGACCCTGCTGCTGGTGTTGCCGGCGGCACTGTGTGTAGGAACCTTTACAGATCTTGAATCCAGCGCTACTCTGTGGTTTCCATAATTGACTCGACGCACTCTAGAGTATTGTAGTTATCACTATCACTATTATATAGTATAAAACAAAGTCGCTTCCCGCTGTCTGTCCCTATGTATGCTTATATCTTTAAAACTACGCAACGAATTATTATTATATTATAAAACATTTACTAAAATTACTAATACTACTAATGTTTTCTTATATAACTAATTAACGCGGTTAGATTAAACTTTTTATTTTTTATTCTTGGAATACACAATATTCATTTCTCATTAATAACGCATGTGTACATATGAATTATATTTTGTAAACATTTACCATAGCACTTTTGAACAGTTTGGAAAGGAACTAGCCACCGCGACACAGGGAATCCTACAGCGGCGGCTAGAGAATAATTAATGATGGATAATAAAGGCAAAATTAATTCATACTTGAACATTCAAATGCAACTACATATACTAGTATCTTGAAAATAATCTTATAATTGTAATTGTATAAAATCATATCATTAAATTTTTTTTTTGTTTTTTTTTTTTTATATACTACGGGACTAATTACGCACTAAAATTACGACATAAATAAATACCTCCTCATCCCGACGTTTCGGCCGAGTTGCATCGACCGTGAGTTGTGAGTCTACCCGTGACCACGGTCGATGCAACTCGGCCGAAACGTCGGGATGAGGAGGTATTTATTTATCTCGTAATTTTAGTGCGTAATTAGTCCCATAGTATATAATAATAATCCGTTGCGTAGTTTTATCTTTTCCTAAAAATTTGTGTTTTTTTCCAGTTTATTTTTGGGACTTTTATACATACATACAAAATGGCTCCCTCCAATCTGTGTTATTTTTTACTATTGCTATTTTTTAAACAGATTATCACCCATCTATCATGGCATTAATTTGTTTTTTTTTTCTACAGAACCACCGCAATTTGATAGAATTGAAACGGAAATTCACTTCAACCCTTCAGATGTCTTGTCGGAGATAAAATGCAGGTAATATTAATTTTTCCTTATTTTTTTATCCAAATGATAAATTATTTTTCGCCAAAAATAGCACAACCGAGTTCAATCTAAATAACGAATAGTATGCATTATCATCAGCTTTGGCATCTGCATCGCCATCATCTGATTCACCATCTAAGCTACTGGAGCAGTTATGCCAGCAGTCCAGAGCCACGCTCCGTTATTTTAAGGAGTTGGGCTGGCTCGGGTAGACTCTGGATGGGGGAATGCACAAAACACCCCATGCGAGACGTCAGTGCAGGACTTATCGCCCCCACTTCAAATTAGAATTAGAATAGTCCGCTCGAATCGATGTATACCTACTATTTAAAAAAAAACACTTGACTGATTTCGATAAAACTTAAATAGTAGACTACGTATTAAGTATGATCCACAAAATATCTTCATTATAGGCGGAATAATCAAGTAGTATACAAACAAGCGTGGTGGATTTGGCCCAATCGCCCTTCGTGGGTAGGCCTATGTCCTGCAGTGGACTATTAAAAAGGCTGATACAGTACAGTACATAAAAAAAACATACAGTCGAATTGAGAACCATCCTTTTTTGAAGTCCGTTGATCTCGGACACCAGCCTTTCAGGCTAGACGAACTCCGAATTAAACTTCTTGACGACTGTAAAGTTTTGCGCAGCTTGTCGCTAACTTAACAACCGCCAAAAAGCTTGATTCGTCCTATAATTTGCTGCAATTGAAATTAAATACAATTATCCGTTTTTAGGGTTCCGTACCTCAAAAGAAAAAAACGGAACCCTTATAGGATCACTTTGTTGTCCGTCTGTCCGTCTGTCCGTCTGTGTGTATGTCAAGACTCTTTATCTCGGGAACGCGTAAAGATATCGAGCTGAAATTTAAACTGTAAGTATACTCGTACGTATATCTATGATCTCTTACAGTTGTGTAAAGGAAAAACTTCTCTGTTATCATATAAAGAAGTTAGAGCTGTTTATGTCGTAAAAAATCGCATATTTCAACACTCACAAAAATCAAAACCTAACAGGGTACTTCCCACTGACCTCCATATATACAAGTACGCTGGACCTATGATAAGCCGGGCCAAAGTGAGACTATTTGATTTTCGCCATTTTGGCGCTGAAGGCAGAAGTGGGAGGGAACGGAACTAATAATAGAGATAGGACAATGAGATAAAATATATCGATGTGTACGGGTACAAAAATAAATATGGAACGTTTTTTAAAATAGAAATTAGGTTATTTGGGATGGAGTGGAATAGGTGAGGTAGTTATAGAAAATAAAAATATAAGTCAATCTTGTATCTTTTTTTATTAGTTCCTTTCATCATTCTTCATAGCTACATGCCATCAACAAAAAGTTTTCGTACTTGGCGTTTAACAGAGAAATTATTTCTGTAAATTTGAATTATTTTTGTAAATGTTTAATAAAACAATCTTCAGTGAAGTGCTTTGAACACATGTTATCATATTTTTTCGGACTCCAACTATGCTTTTCAATGTTTTTATAATATTATATGTATATCATAATAAAAATCAGTCTTCAGGAATTTCCGTTCATGAAAGTAAATAGATTTCAATAGAAAAAAAATATCGATAAGTTTTATCGATAGGTAACTTAGATAGCATTATTAAATTTTCAACAGAGCCATTTATATTGTAATTACGTATAATAAGATTAGTGACCGATTTTTAGTGTCTATAATATAATTTTTTTTAAATATTAGCCGAAAATTCAGTTATTTGTGGAATGTAACCCCACTTCCCTTCTGGTAACGTGTTTTGCATAACACACACTCTTTCATAGTTTACCTATGAATGACTGATGAATTACCGCCACTTACGAGTATTTATATGTATCAACTAAATTAATACGACACAACAAAAAAAGTTAATCGCGTTAAAACTCCATAAACACTTTAAAACCACGGGAGACAATCTGAACGAGACAGCCGCTATTTGCAAGATACGTCAGATTTAGTTCTCTTCCCACGCATTGGGGGCGCTTAAAATAGGCACATTAAAGAACTGTCATTTCATAGGGTATCGTAGGTCCAGCGTACTTGTATATATGGAGGTCAGTGGTACTTCCCGTTGACATATAACTATGAAATTTGGCGAAAAGCATTGTCTCAGAGTACACATATAGGAATAAATCTGAAAACTGTACATTTTAATTTAAATCACAAAAAAATAGGGCTTCAAAATTCACAAAATATGGGTTTAAAATTCAAAGTGCGTAAATCGTATCATGTAAGGTATCATATAAAAGAGCTTCATTAGCACATGCTAAAACAGGTTTTTAATTATTTTATCAATTTTCGATAAATGACGAGAAAAGTAAAAAAAAAAAACTTGTTGATGATGATGATGAGTATGGAGATTTTAACAACGTACTTCCCAATTTTGTGAAATTTTTACGGAACCTCGGTGTGCGAGCCTGACTTGCACTTGTCCGGTTTTTTTTTTACTGCCTCGGTGGCTCAGTGGTTAGTGACCCTAACTTTTGGGTCAAAGAGGCGTGGGTTCGATCCCCACCCAGCGCAAATATTTATGTAATGAACATAATTGTTTGCGTGTAATTTATAATACGTGTCTGGGTATAATTTAGTTACTCTCTATATAAGTATGTATTTAAAAATATGTATATGTAGTATATCAGTCTCTGGCAGCCATATCACAAGCTTTGCTCAGTTTGGGGTCAGAGGCCGTGTGTAAGATTTACCAAAATATTTATTTATTTTTTAAAGCATTTCAAAAGGAAAACCAGCACCGGAAATATCTTGGAAGTACAAAACTTACAGCGAGTCTGAGTTTACGTCACTACCGTACGGTGTCTCGAGCGCTTCTGATAAGATCGTGTTCGAACAGATAGATAAGAATCTCGGAGGAGTGTACCGATGTATCGCTACCAACATTATGGGAGAAGACTCGATTGACTTCAATGTCAGCGTGCTGTGTAAGTTTTTTTTTTATTTACGTTAATGAAAAACTAAATTATTTTCCAGTGTTAATTACTTTTCATGATAACATTAATAGAAGTCAGCAGTAGTAAGGCTAGTGCAAAGCTGACTGAGGGGTATCCATACTTTTGCAAAAAAATGATTAGATCCTTGATATTTTTCATGATAACATTAATAGAAGTCAGCAGTAGTAGGGCTAGTGCAAAGCTGACTGAGGGGTATCCATACTTTTGCAAAAAAATGATTAGATCCTTGATATTTTTCATGATAACATTAATATAAGTCAGCAGTAGTAGGGCTAGTGCAAAGCTGACTGAGGGGTATCCGTACTTTTGCAAAAAAATGATTGGATCCTTGATATTTTTCATGATAACATTAATATAAGTCAGCAGTAGTAGGGCTAGTGCAAAGCTGACTGAGGGGTATCCGTACTTTTGCAAAAAAATGATTGGATCCTTGATATTTTTCATGATAACATTAATATAAGTCAGCAGTAGTAGGGCTAGTGCAAAGCTGACTGAGGGGTATCCATACTTTTGCAAAAAAATGATTAGATCCCTGATATTTTTCATGATAACATTAATATAAGTCAGCAGTAATAAAGCTACTTTGGAAAGCTAACCGAGGGGTATCCATACTTTTGCAACAAAATGATTGTCTTATTTAATTAGATCCTTGGAAGATTTAGCTACAACGTCCCTGAATAGATCAAAAAAGAGAAATTATTTTCCTGTTAAGTATTTGCTTTAATAAAAATAAAGGAATTTCATATTTTTGGATGTTATTGTTTTTTGACATTGCTGGTAAAATATGCCGTCGTGATGGCAGCCTTAAACAAAGAATAAATTTTAAAATATAAAATCCTAAAATAAATTAAGCATTGAATACCGTTAGACTGATCTTCTTTCATCATTCACTGTTTCAAAATTCCTGAACTAAATTCAATTTGTATGGGATCGTGTAGAGTATTATTTCCAGTTTTATACAACAAAACATACGTAGATACTGGTTCCTTTCAGAGAAAACCAAACATTAATAAATAAAATAAAATACAACATTAGAAAAAAAATAAACAGACGAACGGAGACCTTTTCAAAATTTAACTGAAAATTTTCAAATATATTAAGCGCCACATAAATCGGCGTATGAGAAGTTAGCCGCAGATGACACTTCGCCGTGATTCGCTAATTATTGCACATGTGTGCAAAGTGTCGTAGTGGTGAACAGGGGCGTAAGGAGCGCGCGGGAGTCATGAGGTTGGCGGGCGGGTGTGCCCCGGCGTCTCGTTTCTTTGGCTCCCACGTTTACCTATATTTCGACTTATGCGCAGCGCTCTACGCATAACTACCTATCCGCCGATTTGTGTGGCGCTTAGTATATCGCTTATAACTTTCGACAAAATATTTGTAATACAACAACCATGAAAGTATAGCCCATCATAAAATTTGTTCATAGCTATAAATAAGGAAGTTTCCCGTTTTCTAGTTTTATTTTAATTAAATTACACTAAGTCTGCAATAAATTATGGTGTTTTTATTTTTCAATTATCTTCAAAAATGACGGAGTTATGAATTTTTAAACATGACCGCACGAAATCAAAAAACCTCGCGACGGATTTACGCGTGTGACGTCATATGGCTCCAGAGCCGCGCCGTGGGTTAGGCGGGAGTAAGGAAAAAAGGAAATAAAGTGCTTCATTCTATGCCGGGTATTTTTCTAAGCCACGAATACGTTCTAGAATATCACTGTACTTATCTTTATGTTATAATCAACATTTACTATGGGACTAACTCCCCAATATAACGAAAAAAAGTCAGTATTCCCATAATTTTGTCGTGAATAAATGAACTTTATATCTAAATGGAACAAGACTTGGTGTATGTGTCTAATGTACTGCGGTTTATACATCTGTAACTATTAACTAGTAGCTCTCCAAACTGTAGACCTCGCAAGTATACATTTTCTTGTAATAAGTTCTCAAAATGCACAACTTTCACAGGTAAATATATTCTTAATCATAAAAATGGTAAGATTCTTTACTAAGATATTATTGTAAATTATGGCCAAATTTTACTATGGGACTAAGTAAGTAAGTTTGTATAGGTCGGGTGGCTAGCCCTGGTGTCATAGTTTGGGACTGATCCCCTATACAGGGTTAGCAAGCTAGAACTGGTGAAGCGTAATATATTTTGTTCTAATAAAATACTTTAGATAATTTTTTTCAAGGCTTTTATTTTCTAGTTCCAATAAGTTGTCAAGTGCGTGTCGAGACATATGCGTATGATAGGCTTCCGTAGACGTGACGATGATTAAGATGATGATAAAAACCAATTTTTAAGATGGTTGATTACTAGGGAAACGTAATTTAGTATGAATTCTTGGTTGCCTGGAAGAATTCGCTTAAAGCGATAAGGCCACCAGTTAGAAACCTATTAATTGTATTGTTTTGTCCCTGTATTTTTTTCATGTTATGTGGTTGTCTAATAAAGTGTTATTGTTTGTCGATGACCTCTAATGTTTAAAAATTTCAATTTTTTCTTTATAGCTCAAAACTTTATGATTCCACAGTGCTCAAAATAATTTTCAGGGAAAGTTTTTTATATGGTCTGTAAACGGCGTCCGTTCGTTACACGGATATAACGAAGTTTTAAGGGTTCCTCGTTTTACTACGAAACCCTAAAAATGACTGAACAAAGTGACAGTTATCATATTCTAGAATCCATACTAGGATGACATGTCAGGTCTCAAAGTGACAGCTGTCAAACTTAAATACGGTTTATTTCTGTAACTAACGATTTTAAACCATTGCTGTCTTCACAAAAGTGATAGAACTCAACAAGATCTATATTTCGGATGACAGCTCTTTAAAGTAATTTATCTCCGTAACGGTCGTTTCTAGACCGTTACTTTAGGCACAAAATTGATAGAGCTCAACGAGATTCAGATGACATCTGTCATGCCACTCTAGTATGAATTCTATAATAATATGCCATATAATGGCAGCTGTCACTTTGACATCTGTCATTTTCGGAACTAAAAAGTAAGTCCTGAAAAACCTATTACCTACAATGACTTTATAAGAACAAATATTAGGCTGAGAAGTTTTGGATAACCCTATACAGGGGATTAGTCCCATAGTAAAAGTTGGTCATAATATACAATGATATTTAAGGACAGAATATTGTAATTATGAATATATTTGCCTGTGCAAGTTGTGCATTTTTGAAAACTGATTACCAGAAAATGTTCACTAAAATGTATACTCGTGAGGCTTACTATTTGGAAAACTACTAGTCAATATATACAGATGTAATAACCGCAGAATAGTAGGTACGCACGCCAAATCTTGTTCCATTTAGAAATAAAGTTCATTTACTCACGACAAAATTATGGGAATGCTGATTTTTTATTCGTTATATTAGGGGGTTAGTCCCATAGTAAATGTTGATCATAACATAAAAATAAGTACAATGATATTCTAGAACGTATTCGTGGCTTAGAAAAATACCCGGTATAGAATGAAGCACTTTATTTCCTTTTTTCCTTTCTCCCGCCTAACCCACGGCGCGGCTCTGGAGCCGAATGACGTCACACGCGTAAATCCGTCGCGAGGTTTTTTGATTTCGTGCGGTCATGTTTAGACATCCATAACTCCGTCATTTATTAAGATATTCGCGTAATTTTTTCACTGTATCTAATATAATTCTAACGTCTTTAAATGTATATAATTATTTTTAGTTTTTATGAGAAAGGAAACTTCCTTATTGCCCTCTTTTGGCATAGCACGCTCTTTCTGAGTAACCCTGTATGCATATTGATAATGATATTGTACGTCCCTAGCTCCACCAGTAATCAAGAACAGTGAACTCGAGACGAAAACAGTGCGACAAGGCTACGACGTAAACTTGCCGTGCGAAGTGGAGGCAAACCCGCAAGCCACAGTGCGGTGGGAGATGTCGCAAGACGACCTCATTATAACGCTGGACCACAGGCACTGGACTGACGACAAACATACTCACCAGTGAGTTTTTTTATTTACAATTTAAGTTCACAAACAGTAATTCAGCCGTTTGATGCCCGTGGTCTTACCAGATGTACTACTAGTAAGACCAAGGGCAAGATTTTTTTCCCGTAGTTCTACTAGAGTGCTTGGTAGGACTACCAAGCACTCTAGTAGAACTACGGGAAAAAAATTCGTGCCTGTGGTCCTACTAATATTGCAGTGACATATTATCAGGGTTTTAGCCCCATTTTGCCCATAACTGATCTTGAAGTCAAAGAAAACCAAACGTATTAACATTTACTTACTTTTTTTTAGTTTCAAAAATGACAGACTTCAAAGTGACAGCTCTCGTAACGACATCTGTCAAGTTGTTCCCCAATTCTTACTAGTTGCATGACAGGTCAAAGTGACAGCTGTCAATGGATCATCTCCGTAACGATCGAATTTATACTAAGGCTTTGTTCACAAAAGTGATAAAGTTCAATGAGATCTATATTTCAGATGACAACTGTCAAATGTTACGAAGATAATTCTATTTTAAGTTTGACAGATGTCACTTTGACACCTGTCATGCAACTAGCATGAATTTAAAACATGACAGATGTCGCTATGACAGCTGTGACTTTGACTCTGTCATTTTTGAAACTAAAAAAAAGTAAGTAATTATAATATATTTGGTTTTCTTTACCTTCAACATAATTTACCTATGGGTAAAATGAGACTAAAGCCCTGAAAATATGTCACTACAATATTAGTAGGACCACGGGCACAATTTTTTTTCCCGTAGTCCTGCTAGAGAGCTTGGTAAGACCACGGGAAAAAAATCTTGCCCATGGTCCTACTAGTAGTACATTTGGTAAGACCACGGGCAACAAACGATTTCAGCGTGGCAATGCAGCCAGCATGCTGGGCACGCTGCTTTGGCAGCAGCATTTGGATTATCTTTAGAACTTCAAGGGTCTGTGGACTCCAATCCAATTGCTTGTTATATAGTAGTAGTTTATGTAATTTTAGATTATGTAAGTCTTGTATTTAGTAATAGTTAATAAAGGCACTTATTCATATCTTCTAGACACATATAACATCTAGATTTAACTGTAAGAAAAACATTTTCGAAATTAAAAACCTTAACAGTGAACCTAACTTACACAACTAAATATATCTAATAAATCACGTTTATTGTATGGGAGCCCCCCTTAAATATTTATATTATGCTTTTAGTATTTGTTGTAATAGCGTCAATCAAAATACATCATCTGTGAAAATTTCAACTCTCTAGCCATTACGGTTCATGAAATACAGCCTGGTCCAGATAGGCAGATGGACAGCAGAATCTTAGTATTAGAGTCCCGTCTTTACCCTTTGGGTACGGAACCCTAAAAACGATTAACATATAAAATAAATTCGTACTCAAGAAAAAAATACTACACTATACCTACAAATAACATAAATATATGAGGGAGATGGGAGATGTCGTAAGACGACGTTATTATAACGCTGGACAAAGTGGACTACGGCTCTAGACTGACGACAAACATACACACCAGTAAATATTATGTGACATTTTATTGAATCAAAGACGCAGTAGAGGCGACACCTGCAGCCACAGTGCGTGGGAGATGTCGCAAAAACACGTTACGCTCAAGGAGCATAATAACCAGTAGAGAAAGCGTGCGGGGCGGTCACGCTCACCAACGATATGTGCTTTAGATCATAATCGACGGAATTTTCGTCAGTCGAAGTAATTCTGTGCCAATGTAAACACGTTACGCGCTCCCGTTTTCAAGACGTAAATACGTAAAAAAATGCCGGATTGTGGCGTAAAATGGTGTGGAAAGAGTTCTAAATCTTCAAGTCACACTAAAGATGGGATATCATTTCACAAGCAAGTGATTTTCTACTCCAATTTAACAATTTTGGAAATTATTTAGAATATTCAATTCAACCGCACCCGTTGATGTCTTTCATGACATGAAAGACATCTTGCAGTGCATCAGAAAGAGACAACATTGTTGTCTCTTTCTGATGCACTGTAACGTTTGTTAGCATTCCGTCTGTTTTGTTCTGATAGTGCTGTCCACAGCATCGCATCAATTTATATCTACTACATTAAAGTCATAATATAATCGTTTAAGTAAATATTTGATAATATGAATGTGTTCTACACTTTCAAGAATAAGTACCTAAGTTAGAAAATATTCATTAATTAAAGTTCGTATGATGACAAAAAATAAGTTTTCAAAGAATAAATAATTTACCAACAGCAAATAGTCTTTTCAATTATTTCTATGTAATAAATTGTCGGCGTAGACGTACCTAAATTTTAGCAGATTGCTATATTTTCACAGTATTGATAAAGCCAAACACCAATCCAAACACTATTCGTATGCTAAATTTCAAATTTCTGGAACAACCTGATGACCAATTAGTAAAAGTGTAAAGTGTATGTAATAACTAATAAAACGTATCTACTGAATGATTACCAAATTATTGTGACCCATTTTTTTACACTTCATTTTTTTATTTTGAAACTGCACCCGTTACGTACACATTGTTTACCAATCCTTAGAAAACGAATAAGTCAAAAATATCGATATCGATATTTTGCTAGTAACATTTTTGGCACCTCTAGAAGAACTGTTGTCATTGCGTCATTTTGGCATCAGCCAATTACAGCCAGCGGTGCTTACCTCTCCCCCTGCTTAAAATCGGTGACCTATTGTTACAACAAAAACGGGGCCCACGTGTTCTCCAGTGATATGCTCCTTGATAACGCTGGACCATAGGCACTGGGTGTCGACCACTGCACCGTCGTCTTTACTGCGTCTTTCTTTTATCCTATGTTTATCTATTACTAACTGACCCGGCGAACTTCGTTGCACGCAATATTTTTATAAACTAAAGCCTATGTGTTATTCAGTGGTATAAGCATTACTTTTCCGTCATATAAATAGTGGTAGGCACTAAAAACTTGTTATAACTGATAGTACTATCAGCATTCTTGGAATCCCAATAAGTATTTTTTTATCAATAAGTTTGCGGCTTCCTTCTGATAAACTTTTATTTTACCAAGAACGGAACAGTTTTTTCATTACATTTTCCTTCCTGTTTAATTGCTCTTCAGCTCTTATCAAGGAACTTGGATTTTTGTTCCATAATTAGTTTTCGCAAAGAAATGTCACAACCGACTTCCATTGTGTACAAAATACGAATAGTTCGCTCAAATCGATGTTTACAATTTTTACATTAATTCTTTCGTTTTTTCAAAAACGGCTGAGCTAATTTCGATCAAATTTAAATGGAACCACCTCGAGAGTATACCCCTTTGGACTAAATAAGATTTTTTTAAATCGGTTCACAGTATCGAAAATATATGATGAACAAACACAAAAAAATATACACACAGTCAAACATAGAACCTGTTTTTTGGAAATCGGTTAAAAATATACGAATAAGAGCCAAGGAACTTATATCCAAGTTCCTTGGCTCTTTGTGCCATTTTTTTACGAAAAATAATTATGGACAAAAACGAAAGTACTGACTTTATATTGTAATTACACCGGTTTACCTCATTCCAGTCCAGCAATCGAATCCAGCACTGGATTGTGACTGGAATAATGTAAACCAGCGCTGGAATTCTGGTTCACCATCATTCCATTTGTAATCCAGCGCTGAAATCAATCGCTATAACTAATATAAACCAGCCATTGCTTAAACATTCTTTGTCAGATCTTGTTCAAATTTATATAAGACCACATAACATCAATCGTAGGAATTTTAATACAGCCCTCCTAACTCACGAATTTCTAGAAAGACCGACGCGAAAGCGGTTTGAATTCTGATTTCTGAATACAAATCCTGGATTCAATGTTTCACAAAGTTTTCTGAAAAACATGTTAGAGTTAGTCAGACAGTCACAGAAGCAGCAAACTGTTGTTAAACTAGGTATGCTTACTATATCATTTTCTATCCTATTACATCGGAAGCAAAAACGATATAGAATGTAGTCGTATTATGATACAACGCGAGGAATGTTCTTGATATCTGACTTAGTGCAAATTGACCTCAAGTCACACAGTAAATGAATAGGTAGGTACTTTATCTACTTATATACCCACGCAAGGGGAATCCCTACACAACATTGTACATACGTTGCAATAATAGTCTTGATTGTAAGTGAATACGTTAATATATTGTTCAGTATAATGCTCTGAATAGGCATTTATCATAATTATTTATAGAGCGTAACAAAAACCTAGTTTTATCTGCACTGGAGTGAAGAATGCTTCATTTGTTAGGTATCCTTCAAAGTTCCTGTGTACTTGTACAAGTACAAAAAACCCGACAAGTGCGAGTCAGGCTCGCACATCGAGGGTTCCGTACAAATACAGAAAGTTGTTAAAATCTCCATAGATGTCACCGCTTAAGGCTCCGACACCGGTAGACAAACACATATTGTAGACATAGACAAGATTTTTTTTTATTTTATCATAAAACGTTCTTAAAAATACATAAAACTTTAAAAAATACTCTAGGTAAAGATAATATGGAAAACAATTGTGAAGGAAAATGTTCTCGTTCTTAAATTGCACTCATGGTTTCAGCTTCAGAGCACAACCAAATGACTCTGGCAACTACCACTGCGTAGCGGAGAATGTCGTCGGCAAAGCGGAGAAGACTGTGGTTCTCAATGTCCTTGGTAAGTTTGTTTTGGAGTCTTCAGGCCCAAAAACTAAACCTCCACCGCTCTAGCGCTGCGTATCGGAGATGGTTGGGGATGATCCATTGGCGGAGCAAGATTAAAATTTAAAGAGCACAACATAAATTTATAATGTATCGACGACATCTAGTACGAGGGTCATGCCAAATGTATTTAGATTCTCTTTAATGGTTTATCAAATATTGATTAGCTATACGTCATCAAAAACACTGGTTTTCAGTGGTAATTTTGATGCTAAAATATTTTTAAATTTTAACGCATTTTTCTTTTAAACGGACCAATTGATTCTGGTAAGAATTTCCGTCACAATGAAACGTACACAATTTAATTTTCGTACTATTTTTTTTTAATAAGTTTTATAAAATGGCTTTTCATAAATAAAATGTTTTGAACTTTTGGCTGTTACTTTAGAAGGTTTTTTTTGTTCTGGAGAAATAGTTTTTAATTAGTTGCATATTTTTATACGATAATTGGAAAGCGTTGAAGATTGGGCAAGGAGAAGTGGGTAGTTACTAAAGAAAATGTACAATACGCTTAAAACGTAGATAAAAAAAATATTATCATACCAAAAGCTTGAGTTTGAACTAAGCATTAGATCAGCACCAAAGAATTTTATTTTTTGCCATCAATAGGAACAAATTGACGCCATTATTTTTTAAATATCCGATTACATAGCTACAATGGTGCTAATATAACAAAGTATAATTTAATCTGAGTGTTATATCATAGTTTGAGCTAGTTGGTGTGACAAGCTACTGCAGCTACAAATGAGGTATATTTTTTTGGCACCACAAAATTGCGACGCCACGCACTTCCGCAAAAACCCTCAGATTTGTATATTCAAAATATGAACCGGCTCCGTCTCTTCTACAATATTCTTCTAGCAGGGAACCTTACAATGATTAGTCAAGTAACAAAATTAAAGAAAATGTAAAAAGTAAGGTTAGGTAGAGTAAGATAGACTACCTGACTGAAATTTTGGGATTTTTGAAGTGTCTAAAAATTATATAAAATAAAAACAAATAATAACTAATAAGTGTCATAGTTTTGAGAATCTAAGTTAGTTTGGCATGCCCCGGTTAGTATATTTGCGCCGCTTGTGCTGCTCCATCAAAAATAATTATTGTGTTACAATACAACACAATAATGCAATGTTGTAGTTAATGTGTTACAACACAATAATTATTTTTCACAAAAAATGTCACAACCGACATCAATCATGTACCCAATTCGAATAGTTCGCTCGAGTATAGATTTTTTGCATCATTGTTGATTTTTCAAAAACAGCTCAGCCAGACTGGCGACAAATACGTAAATTCGCCACTGCATAGGATGTTCAGTGAGACATAAGCCTTTTATACATATATATTAGATGGAGCAGCACAAGCGGCGCAAATTTACTAACTTCGGTAGCGGTTACATATATGATCAAAATGCTGGTGTATATAATTGGCTCAACGCATAACCATGGCCAATTAGCGTGGCAATACCGCCAGCATGCTGGGCACGCTGCCAACTGGGAGTGGGTTTGACCATTTGGGTTATATTTAGACCTTCAAGGGTAATTGGTTGATCCAATTGCTTTGTATGTAGTAGTAGTTTAATTATTTAGTTTTAGCATAAGTAGTAGTGTTGTATTTTGATGTAGATAATAAAAGCACTTGCCGTTTAAAAAAATGAACTACGGGTTTCACTCCGGGAGTGCCGACAGAAATGAAAACTTGAACATTACTTCATCTGTCTTACGAATTTTCAGATCACGGTCTGACGCGAGTGTTACATTTTTACCCATCCCAAAAAAGCACAACGCCACTACTTATGGAAGTTTTGACATCAAAAAATAGATGGATAATATAGTAATAGTATAGAGACGTATTTTATTTACAATTTTCAGTGCCGCCATACATCGAGTCGCAACCCGAGCAGTTCTTCGCCGACGTCGGAGGAAGCGTCACCCTGCCCTGTAACGTGCTGCGCGGCAGCCCCGCGCCCGCCATACGATGGGAGTTCAGGCCCAAAGGCTCCACCACTTCCACCAGACTTAACATGTAAGATACGATAGGAGTTCATACCTCAACACTACTACTTCCACTAGACTAAACCGGTAAGATACGATGGGAGTTCAGACCTAAACACTAACTTTGCTAGACTAAATAGGTAACATACGATGGGAGTTAAGACCCAAACACTCTACTACTTTCACTAGACTTAACAGGTAAGATACGATGGGAGTTCAGACTCAAACACTAACTTTGCTAGACTAAACAGGTAAGATACGATGGGAGTTCAGATCCAAACACTAACTTTGCTAGATTAAACAGGTAACATACGATGGGAGTTCAGACCCAAACACTCTACTACTTTCACAAGACCAAACAGGTAAGATACGATGGGAGTTCAGACCCAAATAATTTAGGTCACTTTTGACCATAATATTAGAACTAAATTATTTGGGTCTGAACTCCCATCGTATCTTACCTGTTTGGTCTAGTGAAAGTAGTAGAGTATTTGGGTCTGAACTCCCATCGTATGTTACCTGTTTAGTCTAGTGAAAGTAGTTAATTCTATGCATTTGATCATCATTTAACAATCGGGTGATAGAACAAACCGCTCTGAATTTGAAGTTTTTTGCAATTCTAAGTTAATTCGTATAAATTTAATTTGTACGTGAGTTATGCGTCTATATAGATATTATGAAAAACAGCCGTATGAGAAAATTGCCAGCCAATGTGGGGTGCCCTCAATCTCGATGCAGTAAATTTGTGTAAAAATGTCGTTGAAAATATATAGAACAGCTGGTTTTCATTTTGTTTTAACGTAATGATGTGTTTTTTTTTTCAGGGAAAATTTATCAAGTGACCTCAAAATTGATGTGGTTTCCAAAACCGACGAGGGAGCATACCTTTGTATTGCCGAGAACCAAATAGGCGCTGACAGTGTCAAATATCACTTGATTGTTCAGTAGTTTTAAAATAAATTCCAACTTAATCTATATAATTACAATTATGAATTATAAGCTATTAATAAAATTGTGTGTTTATTGCTCTAAGTAGTGTTTGCACGAGGCTTTACAACAATAACAATTAAGTACAACAACAAAGGCTTAAAAAGCCTTTGTTGTTGTACTTAATTGTTACACCACCTCTGGACAGTAAATGAAAAAGAGATTGACAAATCAAGACGTGGGAAAACGACCTCAAAAATATAGCGGGCCCAACATGGACACATGCGGGAAACCTAAGGACAGAGAAAATTGGATTTTTTTTTGGAGGAGGCCTTTGTCGGACAAGTTGTACAAGAATAGGAATAAAAATAAATAATAATTATAAAAAAAAACTGTTTGCCGATATTAACATTTCATTATACTAGTTAGAATTAATTTGTTAAGTTTAATGAATATAAATAAATTTATAGTAAATAAAGATATGGATAACATTACGTAACGGTGTGGCTAAGAGACCATGGGTTTTTAAGAAAACCTTTCCATCATTCAGAAGTTTTGTAACAATTCCTAATATTTCATCTTATATCCACATATCCACAGAGATACCAGAGGGATAATGTGGTCGATCGAGTTCCACCAATTTAACCCCTTGAAGAGAAAACAAAGTAAGGCTCGACAGAACTGACATTAAAAGTGCATAAAATGATTTTATCCCTCTGCCATGCTAGGTCTACTAGACACGTTGTTAACCCGGCTTTAAACAAAACTAAGTATGCCACCGCTATAAGTGTACAGAACGATGTGTCGTGGCTCAAACAACTCCATACGCCATCGATGAAAATAATCGGGCAAGTGCGAGCCGGACTCGCACACGAAGGGTTCCGTACCGTATGGAAGCCCCCTTAACCTCTTTAATTTTATTTTAATTGTTTATTTTGAAGTTCTCTAATGGAGACCCCGCACCGGCAAGCGCAGCGTAGGACGTTCACTGACCAGGTACTGTACTGTGTCAGCCTTTTAATAGTCCACTGCAGGGCGTAGGCCCACCCACGAAGGGTGATTGGGCCAAATCCACCATTCTCGCCCAGTGCGGGTTGGTGGATTCACATACGCCATCGAATTTCTTCTACGGACGTATTGCCTCACGATGTTTTCCCTCACCGAAAAGCCAGTGGTGTTAAATTCCGTACATAAATTCCGAACAACTCATTGGTACGGGACCGGGATTTGAACCCACGACCTTACGATTGTAAAGCGGGTGTCATTACTACTAGATCACCACGGCTATACACTATACCGACCAGGGTGGACCGACGATATTATTAAGACCGCAGGAACGCGCTGGATGCAGGCCGATAATCCATTAAGCCGATCCAATAAGCTCGGTTGGAAAACCGAGCTTATTGGAAATCCATACGGGAGGCTTATGTCCAGCAGTAGACGTCCTACGGCTGATAATGACCATGATAATGATTTATTTTGAAGGAAATATTCAACTTAATATCCTGTGAATATATTTAATGCATGGAAAATGCTTGTTGCTGTTATTAATATCGAGCATAAAAATCACGTTTCTTGCATGGGACCCCCTTAAATATTTATTTTATTTTAATATAAATATTTATTTTTGAAGTAAGTATTCAACTAAATAGTTTATGAATATTTCAACCATCTATCTGTCATCGTTATTAAAAAAACGCGAAAAACATATAAAACGGCAGGTTTGTAATAAGGGTATTTGTTGTTATAGCGGCAATAGAAATACATAATCTTTGAAAATGTCAGCGTTCTAGCTATCGCGTTTCATGAGATACAGCCTGGTGATAGACAGACGGACAGACGGATGGCGGATGGCGGAGTCTTAGTAACAGGGTCCCGTTATTACCCTTTGGATACGGAACCCTGAAAATAGTATCCGATAAAACGGAACCATTAAATGGATAGTACCTATATGTGAACGAGCTGTGATACTACAGTAATAAATGTGTCTAATATACTCTAATATACTTAGTGTAATTACTGGCGAACACAAAGAAAGGAAAAGCCATAGCAAAAATATCGAGTCGATGTGAAGAGCTCATTTTTGTCAAACTTTTCTAATACCAAAGCAGATAGAATCCCAGTTTTCCTTTTGAAGCGCTCATACGTAGTTTTACTAGATGTTTCTTAGCGATCAGTGAAGTTCAGCGACGATCGGAACCGCCAGTCTTTGGATGGGTGTAAAAGCGGGTGAAATTAACAATTGCATCACGGTTGTTTTATGCTCTTAGCGATGTCAGAGGCCTTCAGGCGGTAAAACACCAGAACTCGCCATCCGGCTTATTAATTACTTACCTAAGCGCAAACAAAGTGCCCTTTGCCTTTAGGAAAATAAATTTTTTAAGAAATCGTGATAAGTTGTACGTACTTGACTTAAAAAATCATATTGTGAAATCCCAAACCTTTAAAAAATTATCGCACATTTTCTACTGTGGGTTTTATCCATAAGAAATTAAATATTGTTATCTCTGAGTTAAGTTTAGTTTGTTTTATCTTTTGTTGTTTTTATCTTTGTTTTTGACCGACGAACCACCGGAGGAGGTATACAATTCGACGCGTATATATTTTTTTTATGTATATATCTTAGCGTAGTGTATTAGTAGTCCGATTTCAATAATTCTTTTTTTATTGGAAAGAGTATTCTTTGAAATTGGTCCCATTTAAATTTTATCGAAATTAGTTGAACCATTTATGATAAATCAACAATAATGTGAAAAATGCTACATCGATCCGTGCATAATATTTGCGTTCTAGCGATGCGCCTCGGCTTTGCACAGGTGTACATATAAACGTTTCTCTTGAATTACTCTATCTATTAAAACAAACTGCATCAAAATCCGTTGCGTAGTTTTAAAGATATAAGCATACATGGGGACAGACAGCGGAAAGCGACTTTGTTTAATACTATGTAATGATTTTGTACACGGGTGAAGCCGGTCATACTATTTTTTGCAAAAAATAATTATTAACAATTCACGACTCTATGTCGGAAACTACAAACAAATAGGGAAAAGATTCGGTCGAAAATCGTGATTTAAAAGTAATACTTTTGCATTATACCTCCATCATGAAATAATTGATTTATTTCTGTGCATTAATTACCTACCTATAAATATAATGTGTGTGAAATATAGTGTGCTGTGGTGAAAAAAGTGACATCCGCCTTACAATCGTGAGGTCGTGGTTTCAAATCCCGGTCCCGTACCAATGAGTTCTTTGGAATTTATGTACGTAATTTCACATCACTGGCTTTTCGGTGAAGGAAAACATCGTGAGGTACCCTGCATACGTCCGTAGAAGAAATTCGATGGCGTATGTGAATCCACCAACCCGCATTGGGCCAGCGTGGTAGATATGGCCCAATTATCCTACGTGAGTAGGCCTACATCTTGCAGTGGACTATTAAAAAAGGCTGGTACAGTGGATATGCTCGGAGTCTCTTTACGAGATCGAATTAGAAATGAGGAGATTCGAATTTGCATCAAATACTCGTAGCATAAAAGTAATAAAATTGCAAGCATGCAAAAATCTCATTTCCGAGTAATGATAAAAACATCACAAACAAACTACTCAAACTAACAAGGTCTGATCTGCGTACAATGGTAGTCACAATAACAGGTCATGGTGACATTGGTGACCTATATAAACTATCATTTACACAAAATTGGCGCTACGGATAGTCCTCTATGTCGAGGCTACAAGAGAACGAAACTGTGCACGTGCTTCTGCAATGCAAGGCTGAAGATATAGGAATAGAATCGGGACTCCTTGAAAAAGAAAAAGACGCATTACAAGTCTCCAGCAACGAAACATCTGGCGCAACAAAGGTGAGTCAAATATGCCAACGACCCAAGGCCGTGCTCTAAGGAGCTCGGCTGGTTTGATTAAGGTGGCAAAGGCACAGCATACCCCAAGCGAGATGTCAGTGCAAATCACATCACCTCCACCTGGAATTAGAGGAGATTGGCATTTGCACTAAAGTTACTACGAGAACAGGGTCCAATGGACTAGCAAGTTAAAGTGGGCAGGGCGCCTGGCGTGGAGAACTAACAACCGCATGGCAACGGCCCCATGCCGCAAAGTTCTCGATTAGAGACCACACTGAAGAGGTGGATTAAGACTCATTAAGACCGCTGGAACGCGTTATATGCAAGCCGCGTCCAACAGGTCTTTTTAAAAATTGGTAATTAATGAGGGAGTTTCGTATCCAGCAGTAGATGTCCTACGGCTGATATAATGATGACGTTGATGATGTGTGTTTTTCTACGCAATAAAATAATCAGCTTTCCGGTTATTCTATAATAATTCCGCAGTAAGTTCCCGAATCCCTCGGTACTTACTCTTGAGTCATCAACGACATATCACTTAACCCACGGGTCAGCGATATCAAATACAGTAGGTAATACAGTATCTACAATGGCACGATAAACTAATAATGGCTTCCGACTTTACTTCTTCATAAAATCTCATATAAATTGTACCTATTATAGCAAAATATATTTTTTTAATATTAGGGCACTTCTTACACACAGTTTTTGCCCTCCACTAAGTACATATAGCTTGTGCCATGGCCGCTAAAGACTGATATTCTACACATACATATTTTTAAATACATACTTTTATAGTGTCTCAGATTTCAACGTCAAGCGGAAAATTCTAGAAGACCTTGTATATACGTACAAACCTATACTTATCACATCACATTAAATGCATGACCTGTAGGCCAAGCATGCGAACACGAAAAGCCACGAAAAGAACTCATTTTGACATGGGAAAAAATATCAGATATTTACTTCGTCTCTCGTTCTGACACATCGAAACAAATATTACGTGGTGCGCACCCTAGGCCGGCTGGGTGGGAATCGAACCCACGCTACTTGGGCCCAGGAGTCAGGTTTAATAACCACTGAGCTCCGAGATGTATGAAATCTTCGTTATATACGCACTAATTCCAGACTGCTCAACGCATTGTAGTACGGATGAAAACTGCGGTTTACACTTTTCTGTGTTGAGGCTGTCAGACCGCGACCGCATCCGCATCCGCTCTGAGCTCGACCTTTTCTCACTTTGACAAGGGCTTTAAAAAGGACATAGGTCTACTTCGCTGGTCAATTGTGGGTTAGCAGACTTTAGATTCCGATATCTTTAAGAACATAACAGACCAAGACAATGCCGAATTTTTACATTATGCCACCACAATGCTACCTGTCTACCTCTACAATTCAACACCTAAGTTTACCATTATTTTATTTTAATTTATATGATTTTGGTAATCTTTAACATAGTTTTGCCAAAACTTCTTGACGCTGCTGGTCACCAGAAGGCTGGCTCATTCTTCGCGCAGTGACTTTCTCTAGCAGTTCAGCCAGCGTTTTGGGCACCCTTTCACAAGGACACAGTATTTTTTTCGATTTCTTAATCGCAGTTTTTGTATATAATTTTAGGTAGGTATTTTACTTTGTGGTCCTTCACTATGGGCCTTATAAGTAAGCTCCAAGTAGCACAACGAGCTATGGAGAGGGCTATGCTCGGAGTCTCTCTGCGGGATCGAATCAGGAATGAGGAGATCCGTAGAAGAACCAAAGTTACCGACATAGTCCAACGGATTAGCAAGTTGAAATGGCAATGGGCAGGGCACATAGCGCGGAGGACTGATGACCGGTGGAGTCGAAGAGTTCTCGAGTGGAGACCAAATATCGGCAACCGCAGCGTTGGACGTCCACCCACAAGGTGGACGGATGACCTCATTAAGACCGCAGGATCGCGCTGGATGCAAGCCGCTATCGACCGGTCTTATTGGAGATCCATAGGGGAGGCCTATGTCCAGCAGTGGACGTCCTTTGGCTGATGGATGGATTTTTCTTTGTTATTTCAGGTAATTTAACTTTATGGTTTGCACTTTTTGGTTTGGAAGTCAGCTAAGGTAGATCTAGCCATTGATACTCATTGAGTCGAATAAAAATGTGTAGGTATGTTAGCCACTAATTGGCCGCTCCAGATGGAAAGATAAATGAGGCCTAAAAATAATTCGACTCAATTTGAAGAATGAATCTTCACTAAAAGCATGTTTTGGAAAATGTAATTTATACTCAAATCCCTTTTTGATGGATCAGCTAAATACCAGCTCGAAGCTTGAATTGAATTGGATTGAACGTCGTGCCGTGCGAATAATCGGGGATAGTAAGCTTGTTGCTTCAAAGCTGAAAAGCTTGGAACACAGGCGTAAAGTAGCGTGTTTAGCAATTTTCTATAGGCTCCATTTCGGTGAGTGTGCAGTTGTGCACTCGAACTGCACGACCTGATTCCTTCATCTCCTTTTCACACGAGAACAAGCCGAAAGGTGCATAAATACCATCCCTACATAGTCGACGTACCTGCTAGTACTAAGCGATTCGCTTCTTCTTTCATAATGAGGACCGCCAGGGATTGGAATTCCCTGCTTCAGTCTGTCAGCCTGTCAGCCTGACAATTACAATTTGAATATCTTCACGTCAAGAGTTAATAGGTATCTTCTAGGTCTACATACTCCATCTTCGGCTACAACTTTTCTTTCCATCAGACGAGTAGGTGGCCAAACGTAGACCTACTCTTAATAAAAAAACACAAAGTTTTTTTTATAATACATTCGGACATTCAGACAATTAAATTATTTTTAATGTTAGTGATATTGTCTGTAAGCCACAGTATTTACCCATCAGCATTGAAGTAATTTAAAGACGCTATTGGTTTATTGTTATAAATAAGTCAGCACTGTCTCAGACAGCCAGTGTAACTCATGACATTAAAAAATTAAGACGTATAGCACAATGATTCTTCATAGTACAACGTTCGCGTGTTTAATAGTTTTAATATATTCTAAGTATGTGGTAGCATATCATGAAGACTATAAAAGTACTTTAAGCTTTGTGATCGATGATACATATTCTATGTCAGATGATATAGATGAAGTGAAACTTGGGGTTAACGCTATTTTTGATACAGTGCTAAGAAATAACGGGTCTCAAATCAAAAATTTCGTGCTTGTGACTTTTAATGATGACGGATTTGGTGATCCAGGTAATTAAACACGTATCTAGGCCGGATAGTATTTCTTGGCGACTGTGGAATCAGCTACAAGCTGCGCAAGCCCAATCCCGACTGAAGCTAGCTTATGCTAGCTTCATCAGCTGTTATCAGCTGCATAAGGATTTGGCCTAATTTCACAGCCGCCAAGAAGTTTAATTCAGCCTATACAGAGTTATTCCTAATCAATTAGCGTCCTTTTAGGGGCTTTTTCTGTACATCAAAACTAACAACTTTTCTTCTGCGACTTTTGTTAAAACAAAAAAAAAAATCGGTGTTCCATACATTTTGTCGCGGGTGAACGATATTTTTCTACGGAATAAATTTTTTTTTTTAGTTTTGACAAAAGTTGCAGAACAAATGTTGTTAGATTTGATGTACAGAATTAGCCCCTAAAAGGATGCTAATTGATTAGGGATAACCCTGTATTATGTTTGATTTAAAATCTAAAATTATACGACTTGATTTCTTTTTGTTTCTTTTATGTCATATTGGGATGGGTTGTTTTAATAGGATTTTATTTTTTCAATTTAAAATATAGCTGTCGTTTGTTATGCTTATATTCTAGAAGTAAAATTGACCAAAAATATTATCAGTATATTACATAATTTGTTTTTAAATTCCACAAAGTTATCTGCATTCAGTTTTATAATATTCTATCAGTAGTTGTTATTTTTTCCGGCGCCAGTGGCTTGACATTTTATTTTAATTTAATTTATTAATCTGTAGATGATAAAATTGCTTTACATAAATTAGAGCATTGGTAGTTATACAAAACCTATTATCATCATCATCATTTTAGCCATAGGACGTCCACTGCTGGATATAGGCCTCCCCTAATGATTTCCAATAAGACCGGTTGATAGCGGTTTGCATCCAGCGCGATCCTGCGGTCCTAATAAGGTTATCCGTCCACCTTGTGGGTGGACGTCCTACGCTGCGCTTGCCGGTACGTGGTCTCCACTCGAGAACTTTTCGACCCCATCGGTCATCAGTTCTCCGCGCTATGTGCCCTGCCCATTGCCACTTCAACTTGCCAATCCGCTGGGCTATGTCGGTAACCTTGGTTCTTTTACGGATCTCCTCATTCCTGATTCGATCTCGCAGAGAAACTCCGAGCATAGCCCTCTCCATGGCTCGTTGGGCTACTTGGAGCTTACTAATAAGGCCCATAGTGAGAGACCACGTTTCTGTGCCATAAGTCATCACTGGCAACACACACTGGTCGAAAACTTTCGACTTGAGGCACTGAGGTATGTCGGACGAGAAGACGTTACGCAATTTTCCAAACGCTGCCCAACCGAGTTGGATTCGGCGATTGGCCTCTTTCTTGAAGTCGGACCTACCTAACTGGACTACTTCTCCTAGGTAGACGTACGAGTCAACGACTCCACGAACCGAGTTCCCAACTGAAATAGGGGTGGGTACAACATGAGAATTACACATGACCTTTGTCTTATCCATGTTCATTTTAAGACCCACCAGTTGAGAGACTCGATTAAAGCCTTCGAGCATCGTGCTGAGTTCCAATTATAATCTGATTGAATATTTATTTCCTTTATAAATATTCAAGTTTTTTTTGATAGATAGGGCAAGTGCCTTTATTAACTACCACTAAATCCAATACTTAAGTACATAATCTAAAACTACATAAACTACTTCTACATAACAAGCAATTGGATCATCCACGGACACTTGAAGGTCTAAAGATAACTGCTTATTATATGTACGTTGAGCCAAATAAACACCAGCATTTTGGTCACGCATCGCGTCCACCAGACGCTCAGAAAGACTTTTGAAAACAAAAGCTCCCGGCCCCCACGGACCCAATGTCTCAACTCCAAACGGCTCAAATATGTAACCACTGCCGAGATTAGCTTATTTGCGCCGATTGTGCTGCTCCATATTATGTTACATAAGTTCAGTATTTAAATGATAAATAAATAAATAATAAATACATATTAGGGGACATCTTAGACACGGTCTCTGACCCCAAACTAAGCAAAGCTTGTGATATGGCTGCCAGAGACTGATATACTACATATACATATTTTAAAATACATACTTATGTAGATAATACCTAAATTACACCCATACACAGAGCAAACAGCCAAACACCTATTGTTCATCACATGTCACAAATGTTTGCCCTGGGTGGGGATCGAACCCACGCCTTTTTGATCCAGAAGACAGGGTCACTAACCACTGAGCCACCGAGGCAGTCCGGCATGATGATGTGAAAACAAGTTATAGACACAATATTATATTGACATAAAATTATTTTATCATGATGGTCATTCTCCAAAACTATTACTGAACTGTTCTAAATGTTTGCAGGCGTAATGTTCCGCGCTGACACTACAAATCGTGAAGAGTTCAAGAAACGTCTATCTGATATCGAGGTTCACGGAGGTGACGATTGTCCCGAATATGCCATGGCAGGCATCAAAAAAGCTCTGGAAGAAAGTCTAGATCGCTCACACCTTTATGTGTTCACGGATGCTACTGCAAAAGACTACAGCGAGTTTGAAGAAGTGAAAGCTTTGGCCCAGAAAAAACAGTCGCAGGTAAATAAATATATGAGGACATCTTACACATTCAAGGCCTCTGACCCTAAACTAAGCAAAGCTGATTGCTATATACTGATATACTACATATACTTATTTTTAAATGCATACTTATACAGATAGAAACTAAATAACACCCAAACACGGAGCAAACACTTATAATAATCGCATAAATATTTGCCCTGGGTGGAGATCGAACCCACGCCTCTTTGATCCAGAAGTTAGGGTCACTAACCACTAAGCCACCGAGGCAGTCAGATCGGGTATCCCAGCAATCTTATTAACTAATCATTTAAATAATTAATATAATTTTGTTCTGCTTGATACACAGTAGATTTATCAATACGACTATGTTAAACTAGCCCTAGTGTCTGAGTTTTTAGACCGCCTGAAGGCCTCTGACATACAAGTCCGCGGGTGTGAAGTTAGCTGTCGAGTTTTGGTGGGAACGCGGAAAAGTCATGTCGCCTCATTGTATTATTTTGTTAAACTTGTGTTTTTATCAATGATAATTCGTGAAAAATTGTGGTATTTCGTTGATAATGAGCATGATCAATTACGTGCATGAGTGTGGGCAAGTGATATAATGTGACGTATCATGTCGTTCTGTGTTGTTACCAAAACTCCATAGACACCTCTAGTAAAGTCCACTGTTTTACTGAGGTATGACTTAGACTACGTTTGGACTTGACCGCAACTTTATTGGACTATGACGTGACTACGACAGAGACTATTTTGATAAAATATCTAAAAATATTAAAATTTAACACTTAACACTGGCAAATGCACAACAATGCGACGCCAAACAAAAAAAGAAGAAGAAGTTAGCTGTCACCTCCGTAAAATCCAATCAACTCGCAACTTAATGTGAGCCTCAGTCAGGATTGGATATTGCGCAGCTTGTAGCTAACTTCATATACACCGACTTGTATCACTTGTATGATTTAGCCTATAGATACACGTTAGACTGTTGAGGCAAAGATTTTTATAATTTAAGTATCAGCAATATAGCTTTTATTAAAATTGTATGCCGAAACTTGTGGTCGACGTAAATTCTAAATCTATAATTTTTAGAGTTCCGTCCCCAAAGGGTAATAACGGGATCCTATTACTAAAACTCCGCTGCCTGTCTGTCTGTCCGTCTGTCTGTCACCAGGCTGTATTTCATGAACCGGCATAGCTAGAAAGCTGAAATTTTCACAGATGAGTATTTCTGTTGCCGCTGTAACAACAAATACTAAAAATAGAATAAAAATAGTTATATATATATTTTTTTATTTCAAATGGGTTTGCGTTTGACTACACACTGCCTGATGTTAAGCAGATATGCGGTCTAGGATGTAGCACGCTTACCTAGAAGATACCTATTTACTCGAGATTTGAAGACACCTACATTTACAGGGGGCTCCCATTCAACAAAAATTAATTTTCAGCCGTTATTCACAGAATATTTAGCTATATATTCACTTCAATAATCTTGGTATAAGCATATAATGAGAAGGGAGGATAGTCATGTCACAAAAAGAACTCTTAATATGGTGATAAGTGGCAAAAGCGGGAGGGGAAGACCAAGAAAAGTGTGGATGAATTGTGTCAAAGATGACATGCGAGAGAAAAGAGTTGATAATGACATAACGAATGATAGAGAGAAGTGGCGAAGGGTAACGTGCTGTGCCGACCCCACCTAGTGGGATAAGGGCAAGATGATGATGATATTCACTTCAATATTAAATAAAATAAATGTTTAAGGAGGGCTCCCACACAGTTCGGACCCCTTCGTGCGCGTGTCCTTCTCGTCCTTGGCTGATTATTCCATTTCTTGTGCTAATTAGTATCGTACAATTTCAGATTGTATTTGTGTTGACGGGGCAGTGTAGTGAGTCTAAAAGCTCGCCTGCTTACCAAGTATACCACGATATCGCAGATGCCACGCGTGGAGAAGTTTTCCATATTACTAAAGCTGAAGTCGGCAAAGTAAGTTAATTCTGGTGTTTTTTATTACTTATAATAACTGGTATTGAATTAATTGTATTAAGATTAGTGAATTTTGCAATTAATTATGATTCGTAAACTGAAAAAAAAAATATTGGCTAATCAAGTTCAGATATATAGCTTGTAAAGAGGGAAAGTAGGGATTAAGAGGGGATGCTTTGTCCCTTTTCCACAAAGCATAACATATTATGGCTATAATATGACCCTTAGCTTGGTCGCGACGTTATACCCTGCTATACTGCGCTCTTTGTCTAGTATTAAAATAAATTTGTTATTTATTAGTTGATTTTATTTTTCGGCTCTGTTTATGGTTTGCTGTTACATGAGCACATCAAAAAAATGTCAACTAGCCTATATATTACTTTATTTACAACGTCTGAATTTTTCATATTATGCTGACGTCGATTGTGCGTAATTAGCAAAATGTTGGTACTGTATTCTGAGAGCAGCGTATAGTTACGCATTGAATTTTTATCTGAAAAGTTATACTTTCATGACTATATCATAAATTAACTTTAGAATGAAATTATTAAGTAGACGGACCACGTAGCTCAAAATTTTTTTGGTGGCGAATACTTTGGCTCCTATTTCACAATTATGTTTTTGATGAAATTTATATTATGCAAAAAAACCTCTTCCACAGGTATTGGAATACGTTAAAAAGACAATAACTGGGCGTAGAACAGATTTGGTTGAAGAGAAGCTTCCTCCTGGTAAACATGACTTGAATGTAAGTATGAGTAGCTTTATATTATACGATTTTCATGAATCTAATCAACACCGCAGGAACGCGCTGGATGCAGGCCGCTTCCAACTGAGCTTATTGGAAATTCAGAGGCCTACGTCCAGCAGTAGACGTACCACGGCTGATAATGATGAATGATGAAATTTAACTAAGTAAATACGGATATTACGGGCGGCGCCGCTGACGCTTTAAGTTGATTGAATGAATAAACACTCCACAAATTTGATGTGAGCGTGAGGAGGTGAACTAGCTTAGTTGAAAGAGCATCAGAACGATGACCCGGAGAAGCAGGTTTAAGTCCTGCGTTGCTGACAAATTTTCGAAATGAATAGGTATTACAAAAATAACTCTTTAAGTAAATGTATTTATTAGACAAAAATATATATTATATTTACAGTTCACTGTTGATGCAATTATGGGAGAGGTTACACTGTCGCTTGCTTCTGCCAGATCTGATAATCCTTCTGTGACCGTTAAAGCACCTGACGGCAGTGATGTATGGAAAAAAATACTCATCGAAACAGACCAAGTTCACGTAAGTACAAAAGTGTTTATATCCTATAATAAGAGAGATTGAGAGAATATTGTTGTAGTAAAGATACTTTAATGAGTTTTATCATAACAACCGGGCCCAAGTACAGTACCTTGGGTGACACCAAATCAAATCGCTAAATCATTTTAATTGAATGTTTAAAAAAATCATTAGCTTATTATAGCTTATATAGTCTGTTATAAAATGACTAAAGTTTTACCACAGCAGGTAAATAAATTTTTTCTTGGACTATTTTGTAAGATTTCTGGACAGATTAAAATAGAAGATAAAAATGAATCAGGTCACACAAGTGCAGAAGTATTGCGTAAGATAAATAAATAACATAAGTTACAAAGTAATCTGTATTTTTAATGCAATATTATTCTATTGATATATCATGACAATACATTATATTTTTTAACAATGTATAATGAACAAAATTTCTTATTAGAGTTTCTAAGCCGATTAAAGGTCTCTGAAATAGTTAAACGGTTAAAACCTGTTTCTAAAAGTTCTAATTCTATGGTTAAAACAACCGGGACCTATAATTTAATGTGTCATTCAAGCCACGGTAGAGCTCAGTTGTAAATGCCCTCCTGTGGTCACCCATCCGAAGACTGACCGAGCCGAACGAACGTTTATGATGATCACACACCTAGTCAAAATACGCAAATATGTTTCAGGTGTATTCAATAGACGTGACTATGCCCGGCGTACACCGAGTGGTAATGAATAACGCGGAAGAGACCCGGGCTGTGATATCTGCCAAGTCCGGGATCGACTTCGAGCCTGGATTCTCTACTTACAAGGTGCCATCATTCGTCGATACCAGGTCTCGCCCACCACCAGGTAAAAATGACCAGTTTAATTATCTATAATTTAAGTATACTGGCCTTTTTAATACTCCACTGCTGAATAATTATAGGCCTAGAAATGAAACCACGTTGGCCTAGTGCTGGTCTACCCACGAAGGATGATAGGGCTATATCCACCCTGGCCCAGTGGCAGTTGGTTGGATTCACTGACGTCATCGAATTTAGTCTACAGATGAATGTATGTTGCTTCACGAATTTTCCTTTACAGAAAAGTGGTGTGAAATTCCGTATATAAGCTTCAAAGAACTCATTGATATGGGACCGGGATTTGAAGGCTTGTGTTACTACCACTACTACGCGGTTTTGATTATTAAAGTGTAATTATTCGAATTTTGCAGGCACTAAATCACACTTGTCTATAAAACTCAACGAAGGTGATATTTTACTAAAAGAAGTACAAATATTGGATATGGACAACAATGTAATGATGGAGTTGCCGCTAGCAGTACTGGACAAAGACGACAAGTTCTACACGACAGATGCATTCGATCCACCAAATACCATGTTTCAAATAGCTGTAAGTGATCTATTCATTCATTCGTAATTTAAAGTTAAATGTAGAGATAGCGTGCGAAACATAATTTTTTTGGAGTTTTTGAAATATACTGACTGATACTGATTTCAGAAAACTATCTTACGGTAATTAATAGCTTCTTTCAAATTATTAGAGCCACAATATTAGTTCATCTAAAACGGTTAATTGGGTGGTATTCATCATAATTGTAGATAAATCAACCTTGTTACATAGACTGACAATAAATATATTATCTTTTTGGTTTATGTAACAAGGCGATACTACTAATTTATTGCCGTAAAATCAGTTTTTGTATCCAAGGTAACTACTTCAGTAACAGTTTACAAAAAACCTAGCGTTGGTCTTTAAGATCTCGGCTCTTATCGATGGAACAACTTCCACGTCTCGCGGCCAGTGTCTTCACCTCCTTGCACAACATGCCATCTACCTTTTCTTTAATTTAATCTAACGATGCCCTCGGTAGTCTTCTCCTTCCTATTTTTCCTTCTACCTTTCCTTCTATTTATTGTTTTCATTCGATTGTCATGTCGATTGAATTGATCTATTAAATTTTTTATTAGAATATAACCCATGTGTTATCTACTCCCGGGTTAAACTTAGGTGACAAAAAAGAAATATGGATAGTAAATATATTAAAAAGTGGTAAAAAGTAAGTAAGATATTCTATAGTTTACACATATTTTTAATTAGAATATATATATATATATTCTAATTAAAAATGTGTGTGTATATATATTTATATACTACTCTATCACACTGCTTTATGACCGGTTTACATTATTCCAGTCCAGCGATTGAATCCAGCGCTGGATTGCAATTGGACTAACGTACACCGGCACAGGAATAAAAACAAAAAGAGAATAACAAAAGCCCAGAAACGATAAATTAAAATTTCATTATTTTTGATTTTACAGATTGTTGGCTTCGATACAAAAACCAATTCTACGATAACTAGGAAGTCCAACACTCCGACAGAAGTTCAAGGAACTATACCAGGTAATAAAACATGATTAATATCACACTATTATAATTGGACGCTAAGCTAAATACGCTATATTTTTACTATTTGACCGAGCAAATGAAGCGAGAGTGTCTTAGTCTCAGATTAGCAAATCTTGTTAAGAAATAGATTTTGAATAATTTTGCCAAATATTTCCAAAGTCGGCTGATAAATAACGTCACAGCAAATCCCCTTCTCTTTAAGGGAAATAAATTATCACCTGCAACAAAAAAATACAAAATGATAAAAAAAATTGAATAAAATAGAACCTGCGTACGAAGTTCCATCAATATTCGTTGAAAATTACGACATGTAGAGGCATACTTACATCCGTACAGATGAAAGAAAAATGCCAATCTCAAAGCATAGATGCTTCCCTCGCTCGGTCAACTAAATATAACTTAAAATTTTGTTAACTTTAAAGGAAAGACAATAGCTGAAAAAAAGCCGTCAGTTGCGTTAGATGAAGAAGTTAACGTCGAATTTGGTGAATCGCAAGATCTATTCTGTAAAGTAAATGGATATCCAAAACCAACCGTTCTTTGGAAGAACAAAAACGATGGCGAAATTGTTACGGGAGAGGTAATTTTAATAATTTATTACCTATTATTTTTCGAATTCGAATAGCGCACAGGAATCGATGTATCATCGATGTACTAGTATATATAGCATTTTACCAATTCTCAATTTTTGATTTCGATACAATTCTACTGACTGAGTTCTTTCTGAAGTATGATTTACTGAACAAATAAATTGTATTGCAGTTTTTTATCAAATGTGATTATTTAATAGCCAATAACTTTTATCTAGTAGTAAAATATCTGAAAATAAATGCATTGTGCAAAGCAATGAATGCACACCATTTAGAACAACACAATATGCCTATGAAGCAACGCATTGTGTAAAGTTTTCATATAACATCTTCACAGAAACTGTAGTTATTTGTAGAATAAGCTTGTTTAAGGGCTAATGTTACCAATTTTTTTCAGGTGACTATTATAGAGCTACCATACGACTACATAAGTAAATTTAAAATTGATAACGTAAATGCAAATGTTACTTACGAGTGTGAAGCGAGCAACTCACTTGGATCTGATGCGAAACAAACGAGGGTTAAAACCATTGTAAGAACGAGGTTCAATGTTATACATACGCCAAAAAGTAAGTTGTATAATATCATGAAACATAATTATTGTAACAATACAATTTTGACGTGACTTTATAGGAGTAGACTCGATAGTAATACATCATCGACAGTTGACAAGAACTGAAATTTTAACAAAATATTGTGTCTTGTTTTGTTACACAAATGCAGGGACGGTTTATCCTCGGTTAGCTCGGCGGCGTTAGTGAGAAAAAAAATTAGTCAATTGCTGTCGGTCAGCTCGCGAAATTCAATATTTTGGCTTTTTTCTTTTGCATCTGTAAATAAAATATAAAAATTGAATTTCCAGTTTACAGATACTCGTTTAGCAGCTATGAATAGGTTGTGTTGACGAGTTGCACAAGCATAAAACTAAAAATAGTGGTCAGTCTAAACAGAAAAGTATATCAACTGATATTAGTTTATAAATTTAATTCCTTCAAAATTTTGAATTTCACACACTAACCGAAGACAAAAGCCAGAACATAATATATAGTTGCAGAAAACAGTCCATATTATGAGAAATTTTACTTATTTCATCACATTTTTTGAGGAGAAATTTCTTTAGCGGCTTTGTGCACTTTTTGGGACGGGCAAAATGTTAAACTCGCGTCAGGATACGTGACCTGATCGAAAATTCGTAAGACGGAGGGAGAAATTTTTCACTTCCGGATGTCCCATCCCATGATTCCAGAGTGCAACCTTTTGCTTTTTGTATTATTTTATTACTGAATGACATAATACTATTCATATCTATTTACAGGAATAAAAGTAGATTATCAAAAAGAAGCTACAATTTCTTGCATGGTTGACGCTTACCCACCAGCTGATATCACATGGTATAGAAATGGTGATAAATTGAACCCCAGCGAAAATGTTATGATATCTGAAAACAAGTCTGTTGTTATAATAAAACATGCGGCAGTCTCCGATAGGGGAAAGTATATATGCGAAGTAAGGAATGCAGACAAACGAAAACTAATTTATAAATACGTTGATGTCGGAGGCATTGGTAAGTTAAATGCAAAAAATTATGATATACTCGTAGGTGTATATTTAATACACATATGCTTTTTTGAAATTGAGCAATAACTGTCTTAATTTCACATTATAAACTAAACTATAGCAATAATAAATAATTATTTTCAGAAAAACCGGAAATAGACAAAAGAATCACGGATGTAATTGTTAAAAAAGGATCTTCTCTTATAATAGATTGCAAGTACGTATTCGTCATAAATAAATATCATCATTAACATAATTTATCTTAAAATTAATTTTCCGGATCAGATAGGCTTTTTATTATCTGTATAGAGTATTCATATTTTCCACATATAACGCAGACTTCAAGCCGATTGACATTCGGTGCCCAGAAAATTAATTTTATTCCATCCAGCACTGCAGGCCATCAGCCATTGGATGCCCACTGTTGAACATAGGCCTCCCCTATATATCGCCAATAAGACCTGTTGAAATCCACTGACATCCAGCACAATCTTTCGGCCTTGATCCGTCCGATCCGATCCGATCCGTCTTACTTGTGGTTGGATGTCCTCCACTGCGCTTGTCATTACGTGTTCTGCACTCGAGAACTTTTCGACCCCATCGGCTATCCAGTTCTTCGTGGTATGTGCCCTGCTCACTGCCATTTCAAAAAGCCAATCCACTAGGCTGTATTGTTCACTTTTGGTTCTTCCGAGAATCTCATTCTTTATTCGATCTCGCAGTGAGATTCAGATCATAGCCATCTTCATGACTCCTACGTAGAATTCACTGATAACACCCATAGTGAGAGACCACTAAGATGAATTTTATTATTTTTATAGACTTCTAAAAGGCAAACCAATGCCTTCAATCACGTGGTACCATGCAAGTACCGTTGGCTCGTCGCAAACTACTGAAATCAAAGAATGGAAAGACAAAGAAAGGGTGTCGGTAGCTTTGTATGGGAAACATGAAGCCGGCAATTATATGTGTATGGCTAAAAATGACATCGGCTCTGATTACCACAAAATACATGTAGAACTTGAATGTGAGTATTTAGGCTTCTAATCACATCATCAAAGTTTATCATTATTATTTTATTTTAAGCGAATATCATTCGAATTTCATCCGGGACAGGATCTAGTATCATATAGATTTAAATTTCTTCTTTTTACCCGGAGCGCGAAACATTTTTAAAAGAAGAAAATTGTCACACTTGGCTAAATTCATGCTTGATCACAAGATTAGAAAAATTTAGACTAACAATATTAAAACAATATTTTTAAAGCCTTGTATGGCTTAAAAAATGTTTTCTTTTTTGTTGGTAAATATAATTTGAGATGTTTTAGTTTTTCAAACTCTGACGTTAGAACTAGTCTGTCTAATATTTTAATAGATTTAATTTTATATATTTTCAATTCTCTAATTATATGTGTATATTTTAGACCCACCAACGATAACAAAAAGCGCAAAGATCATAAACGCTGAGCCTGGTTCAAAGATTACAATTCCTTGTCGCGTGGATGGCAGCCCGCAGCCAGAGATCTCGTGGTACAAAGATGATATAGAAATCACTAGCAGCGACAATGTGTACATTTTCAGTGACAATAGTCTCAGGTATGTTAATTTTATCCATTCATCAGCTGATTCAGGTGTCCAATGCTAGACATAGGCGTCTAATATGGGTTCTTGGATAATCAGTGAAAATGCCGATTAGTCACTTTATGCAATTTATTACACAGAATCACTGCACAAAATCACAATAATACAATATTCACTCTGTTTGCTGAAAACACTTCACACTGGCACTCATATTCACACACACTTCAATGTACACGAGATGCTTACGCTTCGACGGTAATCGCGGAAAAATGGAGTCCGCCAAAGGTCGGCCGGTTTAATTATACCCGATATAACCGTCTGGAATCTGCTAGCTCATTCGCGACATTACTCGAATTTATAGGACGCTATTGTGTTAACAAAGTAAACAGGGTGTAAGTTCGGGAAGTTCTATGGTTATAAAGTGACAAAAAAACAAAAATACGTACAAATTTCTTTTTTCAGAATAAAATTAGTCCAACCATCAGATGATGGACGCTATACATGCAAGGCTACAAATCCGCTGGGCTCTGTCAGTAAAACCGTCAAACTAAATGTCAACGGTAAGTTCAAAATTCATAACACTGCGTGGTATAATTATTGTCATTACCATGAAATTCCCACCAATAGTATTTTGCAGACAGGTGTGGCCAAGCCCTCAGCCTAACACACATCTTGATTAAATTTTTTTATAGCCACTATTATTAGTTGAATCTACGCCCCAGCCGTGGGATACCGCTGTTTGCCGGACAATTTTCTCGGTAACTGTGTTTCTCTAGACGACGAATATATTATTATATTAGAGAATATCATTGTACCTTAATTATTAATATCAACTTTTACTGAGGGACTCTTAGTAACAAACAAAACATTGAACAATGCTTGGTGGTTGAATCATTAGTAAACGCCTATTATTTATTCGCACAGGCTTTATAAAAAAGCCCTCCATAATTATGTATTACTAGTTTTTACCCGCGGCTTCGCCCGCATGAGATTTTGATTTTTGACGCAATATCATTATAATTTATAGCCTATGTGTTATTCTGATATATAAGCTATATTATTGCAAAGTTTCATCTCAATCCGTTCAGTAGTTTTTGCGTGAAAGAGTAACAAACATCCATACATCCATCCATACATCCATCCATCCTCACAAACTTTCGCGTTTATAATATTAGTAGGATATATTTTTGACCGACGAACCACCGGAGGAGGTAAATACAATTCAACGCGTATATACGAAATATATATATATATATATATTTACGTATAACCACGCATAACTTTTTCCGTAGTAGTCTGATTTCAATCATTCTTTTTTTGTTGGAAAGAGTATATGTACTTTGAAATTGGTCCCATTTAATTTTTATCGAAATCTACTAAGCACTTTTTTGATAAATCAACAATAATGTGAAAAATGCTACATCGATCCGTGCATAATATTTGCGTTCTATCGATGCGCCTTGGCTTCGCACAGGTGTATCATACATATAAACATTTCTCTTGAATACTTCTATCTATTAAAACAAACTGCATCAAAATCCGTTGCGTAGTTTTAAAGATATAAGCATACATGGGGACAGACAGCGGAAAGCGACTTTGTTTTTTATTTATACTACGTAATGATTCTGTACACGGGTGAAGTCGGTCATGCTATTTTTTGCGAAAATAATTATCTTGATATATTTTCTTTCCGTACAATATTTTTTCATTGTAAAAAGTAGTTATGTCCATTTTTACCGCGCATCCGCTTGATCACCAATTCGCCTAAATGGTAAAAACTGTGATCTAAGAAGATTTATTTTTGTTCCATAATAGCTATGTTATTCTTACCTTATAGCTTCGTTAACTTTTAGATCATAGCTATATTTTGCACTATTCTTTTCAGTCCCAATAAACATAACGTCGCCATCAGAAACCAAATTAACAGTTCAAGTGGGATCCAATCTTAATTTGCCATGCTTAGCAGTTGGTGATCCCAAACCAACCATCGAATGGGCCTACAACAGTTTCAGTAGCACCCCTTTAACGAAAGCTATACGGTAAGTGATTAAGCTTCAAGTTATGTTCCCAAAAATATTACATACTAGTTTTTACCCGCGGCTTCGCCCGCATATTTTGATTTTTGACGCAATATCATTATAATTTATAGCCTATGTGTTATTCTGATATATAAGCTATATTATTGCAAAGTTTCATTTCAATCCGTTCAGTAGTTTTTGCGTGAAAGAGTAACAAACATCCATACATCCATCCATCCATCTATCCATCCATCCTCACAAACTTTCGCGTTTATAATATTAGTAGGATACTCTAAATACCTATAGCTTGATCTCTGCGACAGCTGTCAGAAAAATAACGCCTATGAAGTCCTGAATTTCTTAATAGTACAGACAGTACCAGTTAATGTCATACTTTAGACATGTCGATTAGTGATGGGCGAGGAATGATCGTGACCACAGAGTTTTAGATAGAGTTTTATTTAAAATATCGATAGTTTATACTAACGATATTTTATATAAAACTTAATTTATCATTGATTTTATTGTACCTATACTAGTTTTTACCCGTGGCTTCGCCCGCATGATATTTTGATTTTTGACGCAATTTCATTATAATTTATAGCCTATGTATTATTCTGATATATAAGCTATATTATTGCAAAGTTTCATCTCCATCCGTTCAGTAGTTTTGCGTGAAAGAGTAACAAACATCCATACATCCATCCTCACAAACTTTCGCGTTTATAATATTAGTAGGATTTAAAAATCATAATATTATTTACATGTGTATATATTTGATCTCAAATAATAGTGAGTAAATTGAATCCAAATTCTCACCTACTCATGTAACATTTGGCTCAAAGGCCGTGTTACCAGGCCATAAACTAAAAAAAGGCACGCCGCCATCTTGTTTGATACGAACCTCCATTCTCTTCAGTACGAGTGCCGACACCAAAAGTAAATAAAATCCAATTTCTCACCTACAACTACTCATTCAATTTCATTACAACATTGTTTGGTAATCCATTTTTTCCACCACTATCCCAACTCTAAAAATCTCAATCTTCTATGTCAATGTCACTGTCGCAGAGATCAAGCTATCTTTTATGCAGTATAATTTTTTTTTCGTCAAGTAATCAAAATATGACGAAGATTTAGCTGTTGGAGTTCCAAGTGATGTTACGTCTATACTCTATAAAATTTATCTTGATCTCTGCGACAGTTACATATTGACATATTTAGAGTTGAGATAGTGGTGGAAAAAATTGATTTTCAAACAATTTTGTAATGAAATCGAATGAGTACTTTAAGGTGAGAAATTGGATTTTATTTACATACTATTATTTAAGATCAAGTATGTGCACATGTAAATAATGTTATGATATTAATTAAATACTCATAAAATATAACGATAGTATTTATCGACATTTTTCACTATTATCGATGCTAATGTAACATATAATTGGGTTTAATTTAATTACACATGTAAAAATGTTATGACATTAAAATATGCAATAAAATTAATGATAAATTAAGTTTTATTTAAAATATCGGCAGTATAAACTATCGATATTTAAATTAAAACTCTATCTAAAACTCTGTGGTCACGATCATTCGTCGCCCATCACTAATCGACATGCCCATAAAGTATGACATTGACAGGTACTGTCTGTACTATTAAGATATTCAGGACTTCATAGGCGTTATTTTTCTGACAGCTGTCGCAGAGATCAAGTTAAATTTTATAGAGTATAGTTACACTTTTTACAAAGAAGTGACGTCACGAGCGGACGCCTACTTTCGAACTTTGACGCGCTTTACCTTTACTATTTTTGTTTGATTTACTAAAGAGCCAGCATGTGTGTGGTAAGAGAGAAATTAATGTTTTATGTTTTTCCGATTACGCGTGCAAAGCTCGAAAAGAAAAAAATGAAACGTCTCAACAGCAAATTGCTGAAACCAAAATATCAAACAGTTTTTCGATTTCAGGCCTACTAAAGAAGGAGAGTTAGAACTGACTCGTATCCAAACTTTCGAAGAGGGTTTCTACACATGCACCGCAAAAAATTATCGAGGGTCAATGAATATTACGTACGAAGTACACGTTCTATGTAAGTCTTTGACATGACCATATTGCTGGTGTTTATTTGCACAGTATCCTGGCAGAATTGCCAATGTATTGTTTTTTAATATTCGCATGAGACGTCACCTGTCGGTCCCTCCGGAAGACCAGCGCTGATTGGTCCACAACCAGCATATGCTGAGGTGGGACCGGGTTGTGACATTTATTTTTGTTACAACCCGGTCCCACCTCAGCATAAGTAATTAGGATGACTTTGTAAAATACTTTGGCACCACTTAAGTAATTAGGATGACTTTGTAAAATATTTAAGACAATTTATTGTTTATGCTGTTTATTTGTGTTTTGTTTTACTATGTTGTTGGCTTTGTGGTTTTATTTACATTTATTTTTGTCATAAATAACTGTCTATTGTCTAAATTTATGTAAATATCAATAGCATATTTTAATACCGTTTCAGCACCTCCATTTATAAAGCACACTTATCTTGACAAACATTTTGTGGCGGTGGAAGGCGACGTAGCGTTACGCATTACTTGTGAAGTGTCTGGAAACCCTAAACCCACTATTACATGGACAAAAGATGGGAACAAACTAGCTATGGGTAAGTAAAACAACATTTATAATTCATGTTAATTAATTACTTAAAACCTTTCTTGGTCCTTAGTTGAAAAAAAAATGTATATGCCAAGGCGATGGTCCTATGATAGATCCGTCGTGCTTGAGCTCGTTTTACTTGTCTTGGGTAGCACTCTGCTGCTACATGAGACCCAGGATCTCAAAAGCTTGTATTTAGAAAGTTATATTTTCATAGTAATTTATTATTTTTATTATGTGATGTGTGACAAAAAGATAAGATAAAAATATATATTATGATAAAAAGATAAGCAATACACAACTATATATTTTTCTTCAGGTTCAACATATTTCGTGGAAAAAGAAACCTTGATCATCAGAAATGTCCCAAAAGATGCCAGCGGAGCTTACAGCTGCGAAGCGAAAAACCCACTCGGAACAGTTCACGAGATGTACGAAGTTACTGTTCATGGTAAGTACTAAGTATATCAAGATCTATCTTTAACGACTGGTCGACGCAACACGTGACCGAAATGCTGACCTCTATTTTGCCCAGAGGATCAGTATTGCCATACAACGTGGTAGGTAACGTGGTAGCTTTTGGGAACTGTACCCGCTGGATATGGGTTTTTCGATTAGGGTTCTCATCGTTATCTTAAATGTATTTTTTTAGTTCAACTTTATTTTTATTTATTTGTTAAGTCCTTGTTTGTCTAGATGTACTAGACTTGCCCTTAAATTGTTTTGCGTTTCATACCTATGACCCTGTATAATTAAGAAAGAAAGATTTGTGCCTATAAAATATTGTAATATGATTTTGCAGAGTACCCGCCGTACAGCGCTCCTGCCCTTACTATAGTCATTTTGGAAGGCAAGCCCGCAGATATTGAGTGCGCTGTAGACCGAAAGCTTACGGACCATATTCGATGGTATAAGGTCAGACGCAATTCCTATTATACGTAAATATTACGTCATTAAAAATGTGTGTATTGATCATTACATTTGACATAAACCACCGATTTCACACAATCGACCCTAAAGGTTACTGCCCACTACCAATCCATCCATCCATCAGCCATAGGACGCCTTATCTGCTGGGCATAGGCCTCTCCTATGGATCTCTAATAAGAGCGGTTGGTAGCGGCTTGCATCCACCGTGATCCTGCTGTCCGTCCGTCCGATGAGCTCATTAAGACTTTGGACGTCTTACGCTGCGCTTGCCGGTACGTGGTCTCCACTCGAGAACTTTTCGACCCCATCTGTCCTAGAACTTTTTCTTCAAAATATTCAGTCCTCCTCGCGGCTATGTTCCTTGCTCATTGCCGTTTCAACTTGCCAATCCGCTGGGCTATATTGGTAACTTTGGTTCTCTGCGAATCTGCCCTCTCCGTGGCTCGTTGGGCTACTTGGAACTTATTTAAGGCCCATAAAAAAATACCACGTTTCTGTGCCATAAGTCATCACTAGCAACACATATCGATCGAAAATTTTCGACTTGAGGCACTGATGTATGTCGCACGAGAAGACGTTAGGTGCGCAATATCACTACCCACTATACATATATGTTATTTCGAAAATACTTGAACGAATCATGAATACTAGACTAGTCAAATACCTTGAAGATCACAACTTCTTATCACAGCATCAATTTGGTTTTCGTAAAAATAGGTCAACGTCGGAGGCGGTCTGTGAACTTACCAATCATGTGGCTGAGATAATGGATGCGGGGGATAAGTGTCTCGCAATATTCCTGGATATTGCGAAGGCATTCGATACAGTTTCTGTACCTCTACTGTTGAATCAGTTGGAAGGGTTTGGTGTTCGCGGGCTCCAACTGGACCTTTTCGCTGACTGTCTAACGGATAGAAACCAGTGCGTCAAGTTAGATGACACCATTAGCGACCCAAAAACCATAAATTACGGTGTTCTCCAAGGTAGCATAGTAGGCCCAACTCTTTTCCTCTGCTACATAAATAAGCTCTGCAATTTAATTTTAGAGAACGGTAGAGTTGTCACTTTTGCTGATGACACGGCGCTCCTCTTTCGTGGAAAAACCTGGGAGGAGGCTTACAATCACGCTCAAAACGGTTTTGATAGGGTTGTCGACTGGTTAAATAAAAATTTACTAAGCCTCAATATCGAAAAAACTAAAATAATACCCTTTTCAATTTTAAAGAGCACACAACCGCCTCTCTGTCGGAACTTAAATGTATTCGCTCACGCGAGTCTCGATAATACCCAGTGTCGGGCAAATGAATGCGCATGTATACCTCTAGAAAGAGTTAATACAATTCGCTATCTTGGGGTCATTATCGATAGTCAACTTAACTTCGCAAGCCACATAAAAACATTAGCAGGTAGTGTCAGAAAGCTGATCGCGGTATTTAGGAACATAAGGCATGTTGCTGACAAATATATCCTAAAAACGACGTATTATGCACTTTGCCAGTCTTTGATAATGTACTGTATCGAAGCGTGGGGCGGTGCTGCTAAAACACATTTGTCAGCTTTGGAAAAAGCCCAAAGAGCAATATTAAAAGTTAGCAACTTTCTCCCCTTCAGATACCCAACCTTAGACCTTTATCGGGAAACGGGCGTGCTTACAGTCAGACAACTCTTTCTATTGAGGATTATTTTAAAACAGCATAAGTTGTGTCCACAAACCTCAGAAACTAAAACTCTCACCAAACGTCGTACCGATAAGGTGTTCAAAATACCTTGCTCCAGAACGTATTTCAAACAAAGATTATTTTCCTTCCTTGGGGGTTACACCTATAAAAAACTATCAGAACAAGTGGAACTAAGAAAGCTAAATAAATTTTCTCTGAAAAAAACTGTCTCAGACATACTACAAAAACTATCATACCAAGAAACTGAGAGCCTGCTCTCAGTTCTAAGATAACTCATCCACACACTTCACTCACTACATACTTTATACCGGAGACTCTACATTTTATTTTGAGGTATTTATATTGAAATTAATTATATTTTATTACATTTTAATTGAAATTTTTGACCAAATATAATATAATAATCATTGTAATGAATAAGAATTAAACTTTATTACTTTTTCAATTTATTGACAAATATTTGAATATGCTGTGTACCTACTATTAAATTAACCAATATTATATTGAAATAACTTGAATAAGCACTAATTTATAAACATTATTCTATTTTAATAAGTCTTGTTAAGGGAGCACAGATCTCCGAAAACAAGCTATGCTTAGTTTGGAGATCTGAAGCTCATTGTCATATGTTATTAATTTAATGAGTCATTAAATGAATTTTTTTGAATTTTGAATTTGTTAACCTACACATTTGTTAGCTCACAAACACATTGTATATAGCTTAGCTTATAGATAGTTATTAGCTATCGAAAAATCAGTCACCAAATTTTGTTAATTCTTCAAAAATCCATAATTCCAGAACTACACAAAAAGTAACGACATATTTTTTAAATCGTGTGGTAGAACAATTGACCCACTTATGGCCAAAATCCAAAACATGATTTTTTTCCTGTCCGCTTCACGTGAAATAGCCCTTAGATTATATCTGCCCAAAAAATTATTCGTCTCCAAACTAATAAGTGACGAAATCGTAAATAAAACACAAAGATAGCATAAAGCACAAAACAATTTGTATCCACAAAGGAGTATGAAAAATTGGGGGAGATCTTTACCGTAGAACGTCGACTGCAGAGCATAGTCTTCCAATGAAGTCGGTTGGAAACGGACTGCATTCAGCACGTCTCTGCGGTCTTAACAATATTAGTCCACTATGCTTGTTGTGACGTAATCTCCTTTGAAGTTAAAAATTAAAAGTGAAAAAATAAAAATTAAAAAATCTTTTATTTGTTAAAGAATGGAGTATTATACAAAACCGGGGACTTAACCCTAGCAACAACACAAATGGGCGATTCAGGCGACTACACGTGCCGAGTTAGCGACCTCTTCAGGTCTGCGTCCAGCACTACCAGGCTCGTCGTTGGAACGACGCCGCGATTCGTCTCTGAAGACGAAGAGACTATCAATATCGAGGAAGGAATGCCACCGGAACTTAGCTGTGAAAACTACGCGGAGCCGATGGCAGATGTAAGTAGACAAATCTTCTAATTGACCAAGCATGAAGTGAGCGAAGCGTCTTAGTTTTTAACCAAATTCAAAAAAGGATGTTCTCAATTAGACTACATGTAAGTATTCAGTTCAATTTTTAAACGGCTTTCCGGCGACTAAAAGAGTAGTGGTAGTGTTAGCTAAAGTTTAAATCGTCGTCGGAATAACGCCGCGGTTCGTCTCTGAAGACGATGAGACTACTATCAATATCGAGGAAGGAATGCCATCGGATCTTAGCTGTGGCAGCTACGCAGAACTGATGTAAGTAGATACTAATTTACCAAGCGAACGAAGTAATCGAAGCACGGCGGTCCAAAATCACAACCTAGCAAGTGTATTTCCCTTGCTAATACAAACAGCGATCATCCATAACGCGTATATGGTACGCGTGGTATGGTATACGCTGTCTTTTTCATAGAAGGGGCAACACACTTGTTAGGTCTTGATTTCGCGGCCTCTCCGTTTTGACTTGATGATGTTGTTTTCATCTGTCCAGTTGTTGATTGTCCTCCACATATCGCATTTTTTAACGAATCTTAACGAAACTTGGTACAAGGTTTCTGTATATTTTTGGAGTATTTTGGAGTCGTGGGAGATTTTCGATTGGGGGGCAATTCCTTCAAAAAGAATGAAAATTAGCTGCATCTCTTTCAACTAATTCTGATAAGAATTTGCAAGATCGTTTAGTATCTAAATTTGATTTCAACAAAAATTGCGAGCATATACGTGATCAGTCAAAAGCGAGTCCAGATATAGGCTAATAAAGATTCAGATAAACAGATGCCAGGTCTATTCTTCGGAGAACTACTAGTTTATAAAAATCTCGTGTTACATTGTTTGCTGTTTATTTCCTCCAAAACAGCTTGCAACTTACTTATATGGTTTTTTTCTGTTTATTACGTTACAGGTGACATGGTATTTCGATGACGAAAAACTAAATGGAACGGGACCTGTATATAATTTATTGGCGGGAGCTCCGAACAACATTCTAACACCAGGACAGTACAAATGTATCGCCAAGAATGATTTGGGATCATCGACTAAAACTTTCAGCATTACGTCAAATGGTAGATATTATGAGTCATCTTATAATTTACATATCAGAGGTCTTCTGGCGGCTTAAAAAACTCTGATACCAGGTCTAGCTACCTGGCCTTCACGAACTTACTTACTATCAGTATTTATCCACTGTTTTGTACCTACTTCTTTATTGTAACGGCCTTTTTAATAGTTCACTGCTGAGCATAGGTCTACCTACGAAGCGTGTTTGAGCTACATCCACCAGGCTGTCCTAGTGCGGGTTAGTAGGATCACATACGCCATCAAATTTCTTCTATGGACGTATGCATGTTGCCTCGAGACGTTTTCTTCACCGAAAAGCCAGTTGTGTGAAATTCCGTATATAATTAGGTTCCAAAGAACTCATTGGTACGAGACTTTAAGCAACCACGACTATACTGTGACAGCTTTTTTCTACGGCCATGGCAAAATTTTAGTTTCCAGCTTGTTAAACAAAAATTAAATATATATTTTAATTTCAGATTGCTACGTGAATGTTAACAAGTTATCACGGTTACACCCGATCATGCTCACACCTTCCTTAAAATGGCCTACATTTGATAAATATGGAAATTATATGGTATTTTTACACGGCGACCAGTTTACCTTATTTTGTCCCTCAAAATTCAAAAAGTTCAACAGAGAGTTCATCACAGGTTTCTGTGATGGTGGAATGAACATCTTAATCAACGGAGAAAAATATGATTACTCAAATATAAAATGTAATGAAGAAGTTAAACATTCCATAAAGGAAACTGGATTTAAATGCATGCCAGGAAATACGGAAAAAATAAGTATTGGGTACAACATAGTAGATGACGCGGGTGCGCAAGTTTATGAAGTGTGTTGGGATAAAACGACGGATACTCCGATTTATGCAATGCAAATAATGTCGAGCTCTATAGCCGATGATGATGGATATGAAGCAGATTGGTCGGATGGTGATCATTTCAGAATGAACTTAGAGGAAGTCTATGATTGTGACAACCAAGTGAATACACTTTCAAAATGGCTGCATCGATCTAAAGAAGACAAATGTTGCTTCGCTAAGCGGCAGCTTGTGAGTGCTAGAGACGTGTTTCCGGGGGCACCTCAACGGTCTACCTTCAGCTTTTTCAATGTTGTACCTCATTGGGGCACCTGTAATGAAGATGTAAGTATTTTTTTAATCGAACTCTAAAAAGAAAGTGGTTTCCAATAAGACTATATGTTTTTTTTATGTAACGCGATCATTCCGCTGCCTATAATTGATGGAATGATCAATAATCAAATCATATAGGAAAGAATCATCAAAATCGATCATAATTATGAATCAAAAATTATGGGTCTGAGACCGTGTGTAAGATATCTTCTAATATTTATTTATATATTTAATTTTATGATTTTCTTTGTATTTGATAGACCAGAACTTCGTGTTTGGTTACGTCAGAGTTGGCCTCATTTAAATTTTTTATCGAAATCGACTAAGCAGTTTTTTTTTAAATCAACAATCTTAAATGTGTACTTATTCAACGATTTGAGCAAACTATCTGAATTTTGCACCTACTTAGATTACAAATAGGTATAGAATTCCGTTATTCAATTTCTGGCGAAAAATAGTGATCTTACTGATTTATTATTCGGTTTTAAAAACGAATAAACGGTTGCTCTAAAACAAATTATTTATCTCATATCTCAAACTAAATAAGAAGTCTCTCATATAACTATAATTAGCATCCTTTTAGGGTCTTATTCTGTACATCAAAATTAACAACTTTTGTTTTACGACTTTTATTAATTCTTGAAAAAATACTGATCCATAGAACAATATCGTTCACCATCGACAAAATGTATGGAATAGCTGTTTTCAGTTTTCACAAAAGTCGTAGAACAAGAATTGTTAGTTTTGATGTACATAATAAGCGCCTAAAAGGATGCTAATTGATTTCAAATATGTCAATAACAATCATGTCGATCATGTCGAATGTCGATATCACCCACAGACAACAACGATGTCAAAGGCATTCTGGCGGCTTAAAAACTCTGACACCAGGGCTAGCCACCCGATCTATACAAACTTACTTACTTTTTAGGGTTCCGTACCCAAAGGGCAAAAACGGACTCCGCTGTCCGTCCGTCAGTTCGTCTGTCTGTCACCAGGCTGTATCTCATGAACCGTGATAGCTAGACAGTTGAAATTCACAGATGATGTATTTCTGTTGCCGCTATAACAGCGAATATTAAAAACAAAATATAAAATATATTTAAGGGGGCTCCCATACAACAAACCTGATTTTTTAGCCGTTTTTAACTCGAAATTAATAATGTAACATACCTGTTACCGTTATTAATTTACATTACATTACAAGCGTCATAACGGTAACATACCTGTTACCGTTATGACGCTTGTAATTTTCACAGAATATTTAATTGTATGTTTACTTCAATTAATAATTATTTAATTAAAATAAAATAATTATTTAAGGGGAGGCTCCAGTACAGTACGGAACCCTTCGTGCACGAATTCGACTCACACTTGGCTGATTTTTTTATATTCTAGAACTGGGAAGAAATTGAAAGGAGGGTGCGGTATCTAGCAAGACAGACGTACGAAGAGCTAACGGTATGGACGGGGACCGCCAAGAGGCTGTCTATGAGTTCGCCTCGGTTCACGGCCAGTCCTTTCTTCGCGGACCGCCGCGGCAACTACCAGCCAGTACCCATGTTCCTCTGGAAGGTACAGTGTGCTTTTTTCTCTTTTTTTCTTCCATGGCATAGACAAAGTTCAGCATCGTATCGAACTTCTTAATCCAGTACGACTGAGCAGAACAATAGTTTGAAATGTGACGGATATAATATATAGAGCCCATTTCACGAAAGAAGAGTCACAGAAGCAGCAGCACAATCGTAAGGCCGATCTATCAAAATCCATTTATCTAAGGTTAAAATTAGTTCCATTAATTATCCGAGGGACTTCTTTGATGAAAAGGACTCTACCTCACGTACGACACTTATTACTTACCTTTTTTTTACTTTGTCTCGACATGTTAATTAAATTATGCCGTGGTGCAAATGCCGTGATCATATTAATTTCACTATTTGCCAGTGTCAAATTGTTTACCAAATAAACTAAAAGAAACTGATTCATAAAACAACTAAAAGGTATCTTTTTAACCACAGAACAGAGAACTAATCTCTCCTGTGTTATTAACCAAATACGTTTAGGTACTCTTTAGTTTCATTTATGTATTTTATTACGGAAACTAACGGTGGTTTTCACACATTTTAATATTTTATATCACGAGATTGTAATATTGGTATAAGAGAGTGTTTATTGGTAAGAAATGTTAATACAATCCCGTGATTTAAAATCATAAATAATTATTTAGAAAAGATGATAATAACCATTCCAATACAAATAATAAAATTGCCGTACCCTTACCTATAGGGTCAAATGTACTATGTATTACTATTGAGTATTGTTTTGAATCATTTGCGAGATCGAATCAGAAATGAGGAGATCCGTAGAAGAACCAAAGTTACCGACATAGCCCAACGGATTGGCAAGTTGAAATGGCAATGGGCAGGGAGGACTGATGACCGATGGGGTCGAAAAGTTCTCAAGTGGAGACCACGTAGCGTGGCGTGGGACGTCTATCCCCAAGGTAGACGGGTGACTTCATTGAGACCGCAGGATCGCGCTCCATGCCAAGCCGCCAACCGGTAGATTGGAGATTATTGGAGATCCATAGGGGAGGCTTATGTCCAGCAGTGGACTTCTTATGGCTGATGGATGGATTGTTTTGAATGATAAGCTGCCGTAAAAATCTGATCACCATAAAATTTATGACGCTTATTGTAATAATTGTAAATCTTATTTGTTAAATTACAGGTGATCCAAGATCCGGTGACTCAGTCTTCCCTTGCTATAGTTCAAGTCAACGTGCCAGACTTGCAGTCCTCAGAAGTTTCAAGCCTCGTCCTTTGCAATGATATCTGTGATTCCGTCGAATGGATGAGAAACCCCGACTGGCACGATGTTACCAAAGGATACACCTACTGCTGCAGTCTTGAAGAGTTTCAAGCTGCTTTTGGGTTCCGAGGAGTTTTCAACCCAGATATGGAACTTCTTCTAACCATGGACTCTTACTCGTATTCGTCAGAACCTAATTCAGAGTCGTACTAGCACAGAAATACCAGAGGTTTTACTGTGGTCGATCGAGAAAATCTGAAAGATTCGATCGAGATTTAATAGGCACGAGATTTTCATCCAAATTTCCTACTTATAATATTATATAAATGCGTAAGTTTATGAAATGATTTATTGACACAAATAAATTACAATTTTGCTAATAAACATAAAATATATAGAGTTTAACATAATTAATAACTTAAATGAACTTATTTATTAGCTACTATATTCGTGAGCTATGGATTGCCGAACTAAGCTTTAAGCTTGTGTCTCGGAAATCCGTGCCCCCCTTATAAAGTTGGCTTTACATTATTATAATCGATTTACGTCATATTGTGAGAAAAGGAAGTTACCTAATTTACTATTAACATAATGTGCTAAAAATGATTTTAAATGATATTATGAGTTATGTATGGATGTTTATTACTCTGTCAGGCAAAAAACTACTGAACGGATTGAGATGAAACTTGGCAACAGTAATGCGAAATCAGAATAACACAGGTTATAATGTTATATTCGGCCGGGTCAGCTAGTGTCTCTAATTTTTTTTTTGTCCATTTTTTTTATAAATGCTTGGTCATCGGTCTTTGATAGGTGTGCAAAGTTTGATTAAAATCTGATCGCTCAAAGTTAGTCAAAATCAAGCTCAAAGGGGTCGGTTACAAACATGAAAAAAGAAGCGTGTTAAAAATATCTCGATTCGGTGGATGTTGCTGGATTTTTGTGCAGACTTTTTTTGTTTATGTAGATAACAAAAAAATTTACCAGCGATGGGTCGATCACATTCTGATGTCATCGACCCATCGCTGGTCAATTTTTTGTCCACTACCATGACATGACCCATCGCTGGTCAGTCGTGGATGAGGTTGGCCCAGGATAGGGAAGAATAGCACTTAAGAGAGGAGACCTATACCCAGCCTATACCCATATTGACACAGGCTGATGATGATGTAGAATAGGGCTATATTTTGGCCACCAACTCGCAAGATATCAAATTCCGTTACGTATTTTCTTTGCGTATTTGACAGTTTTGACAGCAGCTTTGCTAGTATTTCCATACATTTTTGTGGTTGAAAATTGCCTCCAGTGACAATAGCATTATCAATCAGGTATTATTATAAGTGCGTACTAGCAGAAATTTATTATTATACTTAGAGTATAAGTATTAAATGTAAAGTATTTTATTTATTAAATAATATATATGTATTAGAATGTTTTATTTCAAAACATGATAAAAATTGAAAAAAGATAATAAAAGAAAAAAGATATTATAATGATATGACAAATGCGTCACTCTCGTACCGGATGTGCAGTTTTTTTTTTTTTTTTTTTTTTATTAATGACAATACTACACTACTACTACATAGAATGCAATTGGATCATCCACAGACTCTTGAAGGTCTAAAGATAATAATATAGTTTGTTTGACTATTTTGTGACTATAGCTAAATGTTTAGCAAATAAAAGTACAGTCAACTCTCGTTAATTCCAAACTCAAGAGACTCTTAAAATATTACGAATTATCGAGTGTTTAAAATATCAAATGGTTCGAAATTTGTAAGAATTCGCAATCGTCAAACATTTATACTGTTTAGGGCTCATAACCAAAACAAACTTTTGATATGTATACCAACGAAAGACTAACAGTAGGTAACTAAAACATAACTAAACAAACCAACTAGTGCGGAAGTGTGTGTCAAATAAGTTAAACTAATCATAGCAAAAACGAATGCTCAACAAAAAACCATGATACAAGTTTGAACTTGTCGCAAAATCGTATGTACATTACAATCTTTCCGCCTCTTTCTCTTCTCTGCAACTTTGAATTGTCGAGTGTTGGACGCCGATGAATTCGAAGTAACGCGTCGTTTTGTTATATAGCAATGATTTTTTCGTACGAATTACCAAGTGCATAAAAAAGTAATGATTTAGTTCGAAATATAAATAGATTTTGTAGGGAACTCGTGATAACTTTGAATTATAGAGAGGTTCGAATTATCACAGGTTTGAATTAACAAGAGTCGACTGTATCTCTATCTTCATATTAATCAACTAATTAATTTGAGTTATATTACTATGTTATTAACCTACGTCCACCTCCTCTAAAAATATTAAGTCAAAGGGTTTACTATAAGTACACAGACGTTTATAGTATTACTAAAAAACTCAAAGTTGACCCTATCTTTCCTCTTAGACTGGGACATTGAATGCGACGTTATTTTTGTAATTGTATCATAGATTATGATAAAACTTATACTTGACATTACCAAATGCATTAGTCATGCAACATTAAAGCCAAAAAGACAAAATTATTCCATGTAAAGCCGTTTTTTAACGTAATGTTCCATCTGTTTAGTATGTACAAAATTTATTGCTTGGTCTTTCCTGATATAGGAATTCCCAGTCTGTAAAGAGGAAAAATCAAATATAGCAAAATAACGTTTAATTTTCCTCACTAAATTCTACTTATTTTACGTTATCTTTGTATACAGTGCTGATAAAATAATATTTTATGTAATTTACTTACATTTATTTTATACACGGTGTTCGGAATAAGAGGACCTAAAATATTAAACTGCATTTGTGATGTTTTTTAACTAGGCAAGTGCCTTTATTAACGGTACATATTGAAATCATCACCAGATACGGTAAAGTATTTTAGTACCAAATGACAGGAATGCACTCACGTTTATTTTTATAGTTATTACATAGGTACGTCTATCAGCGATTAAAACTATAAACATTTATTAAAAATATTTTTTTGGTGACACAGCTTGAGGATTTGAAGTATTTTTGGTGATTTAAACATTTGTTGCCATCACTAACAACAAAAACTACAATAAAACTACAAATAAAACTTCACTTCTAGATCCACAGACATTCTACAGAGATGATCCAAAATGCTCAAATATCGCCACCCTTATAGCAATGTTTGTATGTTGAGCTAAATAAATACCAAATTGTTCAATTCAAGTAAGCAGTTCCAGGGATTATAAACACTAAGTGTAAAGGTTTACAGTGTTGACTTTTTAACTGATATTTACTTCGATCAGAAGTTGACTTGCAACTTCGACTAATTATTGCCATAGCAAATTCCATCAAATCACTTTACCATGTATTACATGTGACTAGAAAATGCAAATATTTTCGGGGTTAAATTCTCCTCCAAGTAAGCAAGTGAAATTAATGGAACGCAGATTTTTTCGACTTCTAAGTTGGTTCCGTAGTAAAAGCTATTAATATTGATAAACCAAAGCCTCCCATAAACAGCCATAAAGTTTTACGTATGTCACCATACATCTTACCCAAGTATAGAATAGGGATGTTTACTGGGTATGAAAATCATTATTATAATTAGTCCGTCAGTTAGATTATTGAAAAATATTGAACACGTATTTTTTCTTATGTCAATCAAACAATTAGTGACTAAGATAAACCTTGGCAAAGTTTGAGAGTGGGGGCTCGTGACGGCACTAGCCGGTACATTTCATAGCGGCTAGTGACGTCACGCGGAACTTTAACAGGCTATATCTTCATCAATTTGTGTTAAATTGACAAAAGAAAAAATACGTGTCTAATATTTTTTGACAATCTATTTGACGGACTAATTATATTTTTTTTTGTAAACATCCCTATTGTACTATAGTGTAGCCAATCATCCTGTATATTTTCAATCTGATGGTTACCTACACACAGTGAGTAATTATAAATGATATAACATGCTTAGTATTTTTAAAGACGCGAAGGCTATGAAGAAGTGTAGGCGAAATGGCAATAAATCATATTTTCACGTTTTGTATAATGAGCAGTTTATTTTTAAACAAAGTTAATGGAAAGATTATGAGTAGTTTGACATTTGTTATAGATGATACTGGTTCCATGTTTCTCGAGATAGCTGATGTAAAAGAAGGAATAAACGCTGTTTTGAATACATTTTTAGATCATAAAAGCGAATCACAGATTGATAACTTTATACTGGTAACATTTAATGACTATGGAGCTGATCTCTTCAAATGTACTGACCCGGGTAAGTAAATACGACTGATTATCTTTTCATAATCATCATAAATCATTTAAATGGCATAAAAATAGATATGTGAAGATACATTGCTCCAAAGGCTCCCAAACTAGTCAGAGACTGTATGTCATTAATAATAATATAAATGCGTGCTATTGTGTGTGTGTGTTTGTGTGTGTGCAGTCCAAGTACTCCTATACGAACAACTGTGTAGATGTGGTCAAACACATTTATCAGAGGTTTTGTGTTGGGGGATCAAATAGTGTTTGTATAACTTCAGAAATAGAAACTCTCTAAAATATCTTCTGTTGATTTGTAATCGTAGCCTTGAAGCCATGTGAGAATAGTCCTTTTAAGTTCTCTATCTGTTTCTAATTCTAGAGGAAAGTGAAAGAATATGATTTTGCCATGTAAGTTTATCATCTACATGAACTCCTAAATATTTGATAAAATTAACGCGTGTTATATAAGAACAGCTACAGTTAAGTAATGAATTTGGACAAGAAGTGCGATTTCAAGGATGTGTATGAATTTTGATACTAAAGTTTGGATTAGGTCCACCGGTAGTACTCTTACTGAAACACAAATATTTTGTTTTACTTATATTGAGAGTAAGCAGGTTATTTTCGAGCCAACATGTTATTTGGGATAAGCAGGTTTCTGCTAGGGGTTTGACTTTGGGCCAAGAATTTTCATGGCAAAGTAGTACTACTTAGTTTTATTCACAGACTGTGTGTACCAAGCCAAAAAAGGTGATTTAGACAATTTTTATGAACGGCTTCTATTACGAACTTAACCTGGAAACGAGAAAAAAAAACATTTGTTCCATACATTTGGCGATTTTGTGTTGCATTTTTGTACTGAAGGCTGATTTTTAGGGTTCCGTAGTAAAACGAGGGACCCTTATAACTTCGAAGTGTCCGTCTGTCCACCCGTTGTTATAAAGCCTTATGACGTCAATATTTATAAACCAAATTGTATTATTAGATCTCAATTTGGAATAATTGAAAATTTCAATATTATGAGATGGGTTCTTAGTTAATCAGTTAAAACGCCGATTAATCACTTTGAACTATATTGCACAAAATCACAATACACTCGATACAACTGGTTCGCACAAACACTTCACACTGGCAGTGTTATTCACACAAATTAGTCACATCACAATCACTGGTTCCACACTTGAACACGAGATGTTTTCGCTTCCACAGTAAACGCAAAACTGATCCCCAAGGGTCGGCCGGCGTATTTATATCCACTATTACCTACAGTATCAAACCTACGAGATAATTCGTGACATAACTCGATCTAATAAACGCTATTGTGTTAACAAGTAAACAACTTGAAAGTTCGAGACTTCCCTATTGTTCTCAAATACGTAAACACCCAAAAACAAAACTAAACAATAGACGGCAGACAAAGACTGACCCCGCTCGAGTCATAAAACCACAAATCTCGTACTTAGGTGTAAACAACTAGCCGTCATTACCGCGCGGTCTACCTACTGCGTCATGTACACCTATTTAAGGGATAGATCCCATAGAGATAATCTGTACTTGCCTTCGTAGTTCGTTTCTTTTTTATTTTATATAAATAAGTCTTGCATTTGACTATACTCTGCCTGATGTTAAGTAGATATGCGGTCTAGTGTGTGACACGCTTACCTAAAAGATACCTAATCACTCGTAATTTGAAGATACCCACGTTGTCGTTTAGCGGGAAGACCGACTCAGGCAAAGCGTTCCAATTTCTGGCTGTATGAGGAATGTGCATAATTGTGCATTCGAAACTCTTTGTTCTAACGCGCGAGATGTCCACCATAAAAGGGTGGTGCATTGGTTGCATCCGTTTAGCCGTACGGCAGAAGAAAGTTGCTGGTGGGACCAGATTGTGATACTCCTGCCGGGCTAAAATGCGCGCCGCGAAATATTTCTTTCGTAGTGTCAGAACGTTATGGCAAAGTAAATATACACTTTTTCACACGTAGAAAAGAGTTCTTTTGGTGGCTTTTCATTGTCGCATGCTTGACTAGCTGGGCGCACTCTCCAAAGTGTATCCGATAGAAGGCCGATAAACACGCTACCTTATACGCTCGATGCTCGAGATTATACAGCTGCGACTTATTCAAGGTGTCGCATGAAGATAGTTGTCTATTAGCCTCCTGGCTCGGCTATCAATCGACTCCAGAGCCTCCAGTTGATATTTGGCAGAGCTATCCCATAGGTGAGGGCAGTATTCCACGCAACAGCGCTTTATAAAGACTAAGCAGGTGTGAAAATACCGTCTCGCTTTAGAGATAACACCAAGTTTTTTGAGGCTTACTGGGCTTAGGACTCTATGTAAGAGCCAAAGTTAAGAGTGTAATACCTAATAGTTCCAGGCTGTCAGTTACCGGAACGGACACACCACGGAAAGCAGGAGACAATTGAAAGGCCCTTTTTTGGCCGAAAATAGCCTTGAGTCTTCGTGACATTAAACTTGGCCAGGTTAGAAACACCTCAGTCAGCAACCAAGAGAAATAACCCACCTGACTAAACCGCGCCGCCAAACGACTTACTCGAGCTCAGGTTCCGGCGTGAAGTCTAGTGACGCCAATCTTGAAGTTGGGTTTGGAACAGTAGGTAGCATCCTCGGGTGGATCGAATACGGTGCACACAATAATTTTCACATCATTTTTCGGTGGACTCCTAGCGAGAGGGCTCAAATTTGTAGTTTTTCATATTATATCTTTTCAGAAATGTAAACGCAACAGCTCTAGGCTGAGCTGGGCTTTTACGATTTCCGATCTGGAGTGCAGAGTAGAAATTGCGCTTCGATACTCTCTTGCTGGACACCTTTGACCTGTCCAATATCGGATCGCAGAATCGGCTAAGTACCAACATCTACGATTTCTTTGGTTTCAATTTTAGGGTTCCATACCCAAAGGGTAAAAACGGGACCCTATTACTAAGACTCCGCTGTCCATCTGTCTGTCTGTTTGTCTGAACGATAACATTTTTACAGATGACGTATTTCTGTTGCCGCTACAACAACATAATAATTTATAATTTAATAATATTAAAGACAGCTCTCATACAACAAACATTATTTTTTGGCCGTTTTTCGCTCGATATTAATAACGGTGACAGGTAGATAATATTTGAAATATTCACAGAATATTTAGTTAAATATTTTTTTTTTAAATTAATTATTAAACTAAAATAAAATAAATATTTAAGGAGGGCTCTCATACAAGAAACGTGATTTTTTTGCTCGATAATAATAAAGGCAACAAGAAGAAACTTGAAATATTCACAGAAAATTAAGTTTCATACTTATTCGTTGAAAAAATAAATACTGTACTAGCCTTTTTTAAAGTCCACTGCAGGTTGTAGGCTTACCCACGAAGGGTGATTGGGCCATATCTACCACGCTGGCCCAGTGCGGGTTGGTCGATTCACTTACGCCATCGAAATTTTTCTATGGACGTATACATAACAGTTGCAGTTGCAGTTGTATGCCTCACGATGTTTTCCTTGTGTGAAAGCCAGTGGTGTGAAATTTCGTACATAAATTCCAAGGAATTCATTGGTACGGGACCAGGAATTGAACTCATGACCTCACGATTGTAAGGCGAGTGTCATAGACCACCATGGCTTCATTGAAATCAAATTAACATTTCAAAAATAAATAATTAATTTTAAATAAAATACAAATATTAAGAGGGGCTTCCATACGCTATGGAACCCTTCGTGTGCGAGTCCGACTCGCACTTGTCCGATTATTTGTACCACGTACTACATTTGGTAGGTAGTAGGTACATATATAGTTATCGGTGTATTTTTCTTCTCGTTTTAAACCAGTACAGGCAGTGAAGATTGAATTGGTAAATATATACAAGTTGTAAACGTAAACGTCAGTTATTTATCTCATACTAGCATTTACCCGCGGCTTCGCCCGCGTTATAGTTTGATTTTGGCTTATGTTTATAACGATGCTTACCAATTTTAATAAAATATTATCCCAAAAAATATGCTAACAAAATAGTAAGTGCGCTACGAAATAACAATAGCCACAATTCGATATAAAAAGATTCTCAAATATTGTAGCAAATAATAATTTCAATTTAAATCCAAAAAATACTAAATCTCAACCAATTTGTTTCATTGTCGTTATCGTACGCAGCATTCTTTATTCCACTGCTGGGCTAGACCTCTTGCAGTGACATCTGCCTCGGCCCTTTGCCGGTCGTGAGGTCGTGATCAGGTTCGACCGGCGGTATTGACGATATCGTCGAGATAGTCAACCCACCGTGCTACCGCGCCGCACATAGCTCCGTCCCTATTCAAGTACCCTTGCACATTGTTGTCACTTTTTAAACCTAACCTAACTGACCGACATCAAAATACCTTAGATAAATGCTTCTATTGGTTAAGTTAAGGTTAGTGTACAACCCTCCCTGTGGGTTTCCGCCTAGTAGGGGAGAACTTAGTAGCCGAGGCTTATGGGAGGCCACGAGGGAATCCGAGGTGGACCCGCTCCTCTGGGTTTCTTCTGAAACATCTGAGAATGAGATTTCGCTTCTTTGGGTCTTTTTTCCCAAGGCAGCTTAGATGCTGGCACTCGAGGTTGGGCCGCTTTTCTGGGCTTTTAACTAAAGTAAGAGTGCCGCAACTAAGGCGGACTGCAGCGCCGCTCTTGCGACGCTTAAGCCAAGGATTAGAAGAAGCTGGTGGCGTGTGTGCCGTCACCTACACTACCTACCGCAGGACCGTCAACGTCACCTTTTTTCATTCAAACCATATTCATATAGAACCAAGTCATTCCGTTGCTTCGTTGCTGAGAAAAAGTTTTTGCCCTTTACGGGAAGTATGAATTTTTTCGAGATAAAAAGGAATCTTTGTCACTTTTCGTCTTTCAAACTTTATTCGTTTACTTATATTCGTGCATAAATCAAGTCAATCTGTTGCTCCGTTGCTGAGAAACAGTTTTTCTCCAATCCTACGGGAACCATTTTTATCCGAAATAAAACGTAGCCTAGGTCACATTCTGTCTTTCAAACTATGTCCATGCCAAAAATCAAGTCAATCCGTTGCTCCGTTGTTGAGAAACAATTTTTGTCCTATCCTACGGGATCCATGATTTTTCCGGGATAAAAATTAGTCTATGTACTTTTTGTTTTTCAAACTATGTCCATGCCAAAAATCAAGTCAATCCGATGCTCTGTTGCTAAGAAACCGCTTTTCTTCTATCCTACAGGAACCTCGATTTTTTCGGGATAAAAAGTAGCCTATGTTACTGTTTGTCTTTCAAACTCTATCTATTTCAAAAATCAAGTCAGTCAATCCATTGCTCCATTGCTGAGAACAGATTTTGTCCTATCCTACAGGAACCTGGAATTTTTCCGGAATAAAAAGTAACCCATGTCACTTTTTGTGATTTAAACTATGTCCATGGCAAAAATCAAGTCAATTCGTTACTCCGTAGCTGAGAAACAGTTTTTCTCCTATCCTAGGGGAACCACGATTTTTTTCGGGATAAAAATTAACCTATGTCCTTTCTCAGGCTCTAGACTAGCTGTGCACCAAATTTCATTGAAATCGGTTCAGTGGTTATGGCGTAAAAGCCGGACAGTTATATAGTATAATATTATAATATATAATAAAAAATAATATAATAATAATATAGTAAGGATAAGGATTGCACCTCATATACCAGGAATATATTTATGGCGGAATCCCGTGGCCTCCACAATGGACTAAGGAAAAAAAAACTTTAAATTCCGACCAGTATAAAACTTTCCTTTTATAATGTTTAGATGTTACCTACTCATACCTACGGGATTTTGTAGAAACATAATTCATACCTATTTTAACGATCGATCTATATTTGTTGCCTTGAATTAGGTAATCATTAAAATTGAATATTATAAGCATAAACTAAACAAAAATAAAGGTAATATATAAGAAACCTGGAAAGTCATAAAAGAAGTTTGCAACTTTCAACAGCCTTAAGTTTCTTCAAGAGAATTGCTCAAAAGTCATAATGATCCAAAAAAAGCACTAAACACAGTCAACTCTTATTTTACCACAGTGGGAAGTAGTCTTGCGGACAACATTTTAAATAAAGTTGTCAGTACTGAAAATAAATTAGCGGCTCAGGCGAGAAGTAGATCTATACCAATCAACTCCATGGTATTTTCACCAACAGATCCTCATGAGGTAAAAAGTCTTATTTTTAGCCTGAAATCTAACAGTGCGCCCGGCTGGGATAAGATTACTGGCGACATTCTTAAGAGATTCGCAGTGGTACTTGCTGAACCGATTGCCTTTATATGCAATCTCAGTCTTGAAACAGGTGTATTTCCCACTATTTTTAAACAAGCAATAGTATGCCCTATTTATAAATCCGGGGACAAATCAAAGGCTTCAAATTATAGACCCATCTCATTGTTATCAACAGTTTCAAAATTCCTTGAAAAATTGGTTAAAAAAGGGTAATGCGATACCTAGAAAATAATGGCCTATTAAATAAAAACCAGTATGGTTTTAGAGATAATAAGTCCACGGAGGATGAAGTGTTAGAGTTGACTTCGCTAGTTACTTCTTACATGGATAAAAACACAAATGCATTGGAATTTTCCTTGATCTGCAAAAAGCATTTGATACCGTGTCGATTCCTATCCTTTTTAAAAGGCTTAAAAACTTTGGAATCCGCGGGATTGTTCTGAAATGGTTTATCAGGAAGGTCACAGTGAGTTCGGGTAGAAATGATTGAAAGTGATAATGCTAGCTGTTCATTTGGAGTCCCGCAAGGCAGCACTCTAAGCCCCACACTTTTTCTCATTTATATAAATGAGCTCTGTGCCACTTCTGTACCGGGTCTAGATTTACTTATGTTTGCGGATGATACAGTACTACTTTGCCATGAAAAGACTTGGCCCAAAGTCAAACGCCTAGCAGAAACCTGCTTATCCCAAATAACATTTTGGCTCGAAGATAACCTGCTTACTCTCAATATAAGCAAAACAAAATATTTGTGTTTCAGTAAGAGAACTACCGGCGGACCTAATCCAAACTTTAGTATCAAAATTTATACACATCCTTGTAATCGCACTTCATATAATTATTATATACTACGGGACTAAACGCGCACTAAAATTACGAGATAAATAAATACCTCCTCATCCCGACGTTTCGGCCGAGTTGCATCAGGCCGAGTTGGTACCAGCTGTTCTACATTCCAGTCTACCCGTGACCACGGTCGATGCAACTCAGCCGAAACGTCGGGATGAGGAGGTATTTATTTATCTCGTAATTTTAGTGCGCGATTAGTCCCGTAGTATATAATAATTATGTGTTCAAATCGCGAAAGTTTAAAAACAACAATCGCACTTCTTGTCCAAATTCAATACTTAAGTGTAGCTGTTCTTATTTAACACGCGTTAATTTTATCAAATATTTAGGAGTTCTTGTAGATGATAAACTTACATGGCAAAATCATATTCATTCACTTTCCTCTAGAATTAGAAAATTAATCTATATTTTTAAAACTCTGAGAACTGTTGCTGAACCTAAGCTAATTTTGCAAACCTACAAAGCCTCTGTGTTTGGGGTAGTGCAGACAAAACACATCCTATAACGGCTGAAAGAGTACAACGAGCTGTTCTTAAGGTCATGTTGTACCTACCCTTTAGGAGACTCTACCCCTACAGAAGTTTTCGAGAGGGCCAATGTTCTGTCAGTTCGTAATTTTTTTATGAATGTGTACGTAGACGACACAAGATAACGCCACCAAACCAATTCGTCCAAAGCAGAAGGAAACAGATATATCAGACACCGTTAGTTAGTACTAGATATGCACAAAAACAGTTTATGGTAGTTGCTACACGGCTATACAACGAAATAAATAAATCTAAAATAGTGAACCAATTAACAGATAGAGAACTTAAAAGGACTATCCTCACATGGCTTCAAGGCTACGATTACAAATCAACAGCAGATATGTTAGAGAGTTTCTATTTCTGAAGTTATACAAACACTAATTTGATCCCCCAACACAAAACCTCTGATAAATGTGTTTGACCACATCTACACAGTTGTTCGTATAAGAGTACTAGGACTGCACACACACAAACACACACACACCACACACACACACAATAGCGCGCATTTATATTATTGGGTACTGTAGTCTTCATTTGATTTAGAAATTTCCAGTGTATTTATTTTTCTGCATGTGTCATACAAATAAATATCTTTTGTCATTCTGAATTTAACTTTGTTAAAAACTTGTATAACATCAGTTGTTTATTTGCATTGTAATGTTTTTTTTGTAACATAATAGGAGAAGCCATTGGCTCCTGACATACAGTCTCTGACTAGTTTGGGAGCCTTTGGAACAATGTATCTGCACATATTTTTTATTATGCCAAATAAATGATTTATGATTTTATGAATCAGTATAATATCAAAATTTCAAGTAGGCTGACACTACTACAAGCATCGTAGGACTCCCATACAAGGTGGACTGGACCACATTAAGATCTCAGGATTACGTTGGATGCAAGTCGCCAGAGTTTGTGCAAAAAAAGAAGCGTCGTAGGTGAGGTCGCCCATGTGCCATTTTACTAATTTTGTTATGTTGTCAACATAACACTCTTCTGTCATTGCTAGTACAACTAAAAGTGTTTGATACTTGAGGGCACTAATTCGATTTTCATCAGTAATTGCGTACCTACAAAGTATAGTCGGTACCTTGGCTGCTGGCTAGGCATTCTCGTTTACAATAATCCATTCTGCCATCTGAAATAAAAACACTGAATGGGCATAAATTTAAAAGCTCTCTTAAAAATTGGTATACAGAGCGTATTACGATATGAAGGAGTATTACCACAAATAAGTATTCGCAACTCTTTGAACAGAGCTGATACCTATTCTACGTTCTAATTATTATATATAGAACTAGCTGCCCGGCCACGCGTTGCTGTGGCTAAATAAATTAAAATTGCGACTATAATTTGAGATTTAAACTATCCTATCTCTCAAGTTGGATCGAACCGCACATGGTGTGCGAATTTTATTATAATCGGTTAAGTGGTTTAGGAGTCCATTGAGGACAAACATTGTGACACTCGTGTCGTTAAAATATATAATATATATATGTATAAATCTCGATTTATACATATATATATTATATATTTTAACGATAGTAAAGATGAATACCTATACTCGTATTATTAACTTTGCTTAAAGATTTATTATGTAACAATATTTTTATTACCTTATCACATCGTTAATGGTGGTTAGTTATTAATCATCTTGTGAGCCCGCTGTACATAATTAGAATTTGTTAATATGAGTTCATTTAGGTCATATTAAAGTAAATAAAATGTAGAATAGATATAACATTTAAGTGTTCGGTATAGAGTTAGTTTGTTTAGTACTTAATTTGATTATTGTCTAAGTTAATATATTTCATGTAGGTAAGCTTCTGTGATAGGTAGTTATGTCTTGCCAAGTTACATCTTTTTAATATTGCACGCCCGAAATGGGTCCACTATTGGAACTAATATTTTTTTTAACATCTTTGTACATACACGAATTCTGATTTCTGATTGTGATTTAAATGCTGATTGTTAGGTCACCTTGTCACCGACGGTTTTCTTTTTGCAAATACTCTAGCTGATCTTAAAGCGGATCAATGAGACCAATTCCAGCAGTGCACGTTTTCTAGCTGATGGATGATGAATGGGTGGATTTTTCTCCAGGAGTTTAAAATATAAAGGTGACGTCCACAAGTGGTATATTATTCAGAGAAAAATCGAACCGAGGTGATATATATTTGTATGATTCCGCCGTTTACATACGGCGTCGTCAGTTTAAAAACGCTCGCAGTTATGTAAAACAAAAATATTTAATTTAGATTTTTCCCTCCCTCCATTTTTTCTAAATGTAAAAAGTAAATTGTATAAAAAATAACAATACAGCTTTTTATTTTTACTAGTTTAGCAATAATAAAGTGCTCCTATAGTTATTTTACTTCCATTAGTAGCTGATTCTTCTACATTCATCTCTTCATTTGCTAAAATTAAAAATTATAACCTACCAGTTAGTAGATACAATGTGACAAAATAACACTTAAAAAGTGTGTCTAATTGGTAAAAATGCTTTTATTTAACCTGATTGCCTGGAAGAAATCGCTTAAAGCGATAAGGCCGCCAGATAGAAACCTATAAATTGTACTGTTTTGTCCCTGTAATTTGTTTTTTATGTAATGTGGTTGTCTAATAAAGTGTTATTGTTTGTTTGTTTGTTTGTTACTTAATCAGGGTTGATAGTGATAAACTACCTATTGAGCCAAATATATTCATTTATCTTAATAAATTCATAATTGATTTTTAAAAAATCGGAGGGCTCTTTTATATTTTTAACTGATGAAATAGACTCAGAAAAATATGAAGTTTTTCGAATTGTAACGAGTGTTGCGGTTCGAATTTTAGATTATTATTATACCAGCCTCCATACATTTTGAGGAAATGTCCTTTGTACCATTGAAAGATTTTATTCGCAGTGCTCAAGCAACTTTTAATTTGTGGCTATTTCTGTTCACAGGCATAATGGAAAGAGCAAATACTAAAGATCACAACGAATTCCGTGTAGCTTTGAACGAGATAAGGCCCTTTGGTGGAGCCTTGGACTGCGAAGAATGTTCGATGACTGGTATTGAAAAAGGAATAGAGTTAAGTCTGCCGAAATCAATCGTATACGTATTCACAGACGCCTCTGCTAAAGATTATTATCGGTTCGAATATGTGAAGGAACTTGCGATGGAGAAACAATGCCAGGTACAACTTTGTTCTGACTATGTATATTTTATAACCGACTTCCAAAAAGGAGGAGGTTCCATAGAACCACTTTTATATTGTTGTTGATTTTTCAAAAATGGCTCAGGCTCATAAAGTTTAAATGGGTTTACCTTGAAAGTATACTCTTTTGAATTAGAAAAGATTTTTTGTTATTTAGTTCACAATCGACGAAAACATCGATGAACATACACAAAAAACAAACAGACAAACATATTTGTCACAAAAAACAAACAGACAAACATATTAAATATAAAATATTTCGTGTCAATGGCTAAGAGATTTTATACGAGTATGCTTTTTGGATTTTTTCTTCTCTTCTTTGTTACTATTTCACGCAGCAACAGAGGAAGGATTGATTTGATTTTTCGCATGAAAAGGTCGGAAAATGACTTCATAATGGGCTATTTTTAACCGACGAACCACCGGAGGAAGTATACAATTCGAAGCGTATATTTTTTTTTTATTTATACGCAAAACCTTTTTCGTAGTAGTCCGATTTCAATAATTCTTTTTTTATTGGTAAGAGTATACTTTGAAATTATTATTATGTGTGTGTGTGTATGTGTTATTCTGATATATAAGCTATATTATTGCAAAGTTTCATTTCAATCCGTTCAGTAGTTTTTGCGTGAAAGAGTAACAAACATCCATCCATCCATCCTCACAAACTTTCACGTTTGTAATATTAGTAGGATGATGATGATTTTTTACCATGTTATTTACAGATTGTGTTTATAGTGAGCGGAGAAAGATGTAGCTGTACTGATGATGACCCTAAGTACAAAGTTTACCAAAGCTTAGCGGATGCCACGCATGGCCAAGTGTTCATCATCGAAAAAATCGAAATAAACAAGGTACATAACAAAACCTCTGATGACACTGTCTTTCATTACGATACGTATAGGTATACCTACTTCGCGCCACACAAGTCGGCGGATGGGAAGTTAGGCGCAGAACGCTGCGCAAAAGGTAAAATATAGGTATGCGCGGGAGCCAGAGAGACGAGACGCCAGGGCACACTTGCCCGCCAACCTCGTGCCTCCCGCGCTCTCCGTACGCCCGTGCTCACTACTTCGCCACTTACGTAAGCATTGTGCACACATGCGCAATAATTAGCGAATCACGGCGAAGTGTCCTCTACGTCTAACTACTCACCCGCCGACTTGTGTGAACTATAGGTAAACGGCATTTAGACTCTGAGACTAAAGGCCGCGGAGTAGGTATCACAGTCACAAGTATAGGTAGGTATAACAAAAATCTTATGGTTCGTCCACACACTCCAGGAGGCGTCGAGGTGAGGCCCTCGCCACGAGGCGTTAGCCAATGAGGCGTTTTCCAAAAAAACAAGAAATAGTTTCACAAAACTTACTAGATGGCGTAATAGTCATATAAATTGATCTGTCATTATCAACTGGAATAGGGTGTGACCTATATTAAAGTCTCCAATACGTTATTGAGGTATGACTTGGACTACGTATGGACTTGACCGCGACTTTATTGGACTTTGACGTAACTATTTTGATAAAATATTACTAAAAATTATTCAATCTTAATACTTGATATTGGCAAATGCACAACAATGCGACGCCAAAACATAAAAAGGAAGAAGAAGACATCTTGACAATGACAGTACGATTTTCATAGTCAAAGGATCGACAATTTCAAGCTATTTTTTCGCCTCATAAACGAAACGTCGAAAACGCCTCATAGCCATCCACGCTAGAAATAACGAGGCGACACGAGCGCACTACCCACACACTCGTGCTCGCGTCCCCTCGTGTCGCCTCGCGGATTGTGTGGAGGCACCATTAGGGGTTGTGATGTCAGCTACAAGCTAGGCAAAACCCAATCCTGACTGAAGCTAACTAACTGTGCAAGGATTGGGTTTCGCTTGTAGTTAACTTCACAGCCGCCTAAAAGTTGCATTCGGCATATACCTACTTGCCTACAATATGTTCTGAGCTTGCAAAATAGAAAATAATGTAAAAGCATGGACATAGGGCAGGTGCCCGCTTGTGGCCATCTGATTATCATTTGTGGCCACTTTGGATTATTAATTAGACAATTTAATGTTCAAATAACAAGATTTAAAAATATTTATTTCTGTAATTTGAGATTTTCACAAACAATAATGAAATTGTTACATTGCATCCATCCATTTATGCAGTAATTTTGACACCAAAATGGCTACAACCGAAGCACCTGCCATATTACCTTGTGTAGGTAAAATTAATATAATAATCATTTACGCAAAGGACATGGCTATAAAATGTGTGGGGGCTGGTATAATAATAATCAAAAATTCGAACCACAACACTCGTTACATTTCGAGAAAGTTCATATTTTTCTGAGTCTATTACAACTGTTAAAAACAAAAAAGAGCCTTCCGATTTTTTTTAAATTAATTTTGAATTTATTAGGATAAATAAATATATTTGGCTCAATACGTAGTTTATCTCTATCAACCCTGATTAAGTAACCTCTAAATAGTTAAATAAAAGCATTTTTACCCATTAGACACACTTTTTAAGTGTTTTTTTGTCACATTGTACCTATTAACTGGTCACACTGGTAGGTTATAACTTTTAATTTTAGCAAATTAAGATATGATTGTAGAAGAATCAGATACGAATGCAAGTAAAATAACGATAGAAGCACTTTATTATTGCTAAACTAGAAAAAATAATAAGCTGTATTGTTATTTTCACACAATTTATTCTTCGCATTTAAATAAAATTAGACGGGTAAAAAAACTGAATTAAATATTTTTGGGAAGCCCATAAAACAAGCTTTCAAATGATGTGTATAACATCTTGGTTCGATTTTTCTCTGAATAATATACCACTTGTGGACGTCACTTTTATTATGTAGGTACAGATATACATTTAAATGATGTTTATAATTAAACATATTTCCACGTTACTTTTACAGGTTTTAGAATACGTGAAAAAGACAATAACGGGACAAAGAATCACTATATTTGACTCAAAACTTTCGCCTGGTTTTCGTAATATTAGTGTAAGTCATACTATCTCCATTATAAACCAATAGATTATTGACCAAGCGTAAGTGAAGTCTTAGAGTCTACTGGGACGAGCCGGTACTTGGGTGTATGTTTGTATGTATATTTGTTCGACTAAAACTCAAGTACCCGTCAACCGATCTCCATAAAATTCAGCATAAACGTAGTTTATATTTATAGAATTTTTAAGTTCGAATATTAGCATCTTTTGTTCAGTAGTTGAGAAGATACGAGGGCCGTGGTAAAAAGAGGCAAAACGGCGCCACTTTCTGCGGGAGTTGTAGATGACTAATTTAAACATTTCACCGAATGTTATCTATGTCTCTCAACATTTGTTTAAAATAAATCGCTAAATTTCATACAAATATTGTTACATTTTTTTTTAAATCCCGGTAATTTTTGATATAAAATAAGAATAGCGCAAGGTTCAAATCCGGGGCGGACTAAGTAGTATTGTTTTCTATTCAAGGCGTTATAGTTACCAAAGAAGAACATATTTAAGGATATCATTCATCATTGTAACCAAGTAAGTAGCATTAATGTACCTATACTTTATCAGTTGATTTCTATAGTACCTATGTAGCAAAATTTTGTTGTTTAATATCATAATTCTAACAAGATTTGCGAGTTCGTATGATCTGATCCCAATTAGTCAAATGTGAGTCGAGATACCTAAGCGTAAACCTATGCTTATGAAGATATATTTTAAGAGATTTATCGCGAGGTACACTGTATGGAGAACTATGAGTTTTATTTTTTACAGGTTTATGCTGACGCGCACATGGAAGAGGTCATATTTTCCTTCGCATCCACCAAGCCAAATAATCCTCATATAAAAGTAAAAGCTCCTGATGGAAGCGATGTCCCGACGAATACAATCTTTACCACTGAACAAGTGACGGTAAGTTTGCTTTACATTGTTTTGTTTGCTTATGTTTTACTCGCCATTACCATCATTCAGATGCAGTTTTTATTTTGATGGTTCTTAATTATTCTTGACAAAAGTGCCTTTATTAACTACAATAAGATACAATACCACTTTATACGCTAAAACTACCTACACTACTAATACATAGAAAGCGATTGGATCATCCACAGACCCTTGAAGGTCTAAAAATCTTAGTCATCATGATCATCCACTGCCAGTTGGCAGCGTGCCCAGCGTGCTGGCAGCATTGCCACGCTGAATGGCAATGCTTATACGTTGAGCCAAATAAACACCAGCATTCTGGTCACGCGTCGCGTCCACCAGACGCTCAGAAAGACTAGATATTATAATTGATTGAATCAGGCGTTACTTTCTTACACGGACCCAAAGTTTCAACTCCAAATGACTCAAATATGTAACCACTACCGAGGTTAGCATATTAGCGCCGTTTGTGCTGCTCCGCCGAATTGGCAGCCGCTTCAGCTCTACTCTAAGTCTCAGAAAGGTGTGACAGTGCCAAAGTATCGACGCAAGTTGCGTCCCATACTAAGAGCCGTCCAAACTTCCAAGGGACCAGCGTCATGCCGTCAGGCCTTTTGCCATCACCACGCGCGAGCCGACTCGGTTCGAGTGCTTCTGCGATATTGGCGGTGACAAAAACCCTGCGTATGACATCGTTATGGCATTGTTCTTAATTGTCTGTATGGTTTTCAAAATTTTAAATTTTACTTAGGCAAGATATCTCAATCGATACTATATTCTGTGTTTAAGTAGTGTTGAAGTAGTGCTAGCATTATATAAATAGGCAATAGATAGGCAGAGCTGGCAAAATGACACGGACCCCGGCCCAAGAGACCGCGAGCTCCGAAATAACTTAACACTTAGACAAAATTTTGTTTTCCTTTATGAAATCAAAAAGAAAATTACGCTCGCTACACTCGCATATAAACAACAATACCTATTAATAATGTTGGGTAACTACTTAGGTGATTTATTAATATTAAATTACAATGCGACAATTTTTACTGGGAGAGCCCCATCTAAAGAATTTTCCACCGGCCTCCAATAGTAGGTGTCATTAGCGACCATGGTGGTCGCCGTTGCCGCAAAAGCAAGCACAAAAATTTAGAAATACCTCTGGACAATAAATGATTTGTGTTTAATTTTGAAGTTATGATGTCAGGAGTTTAATTTTATTGACCGAATAAACGGAGGAAGTACTTAATTCGACGCTTTTATACCTATAAATATTTTTTACTTATAACCGCATAACTTTTAATTTTAATTCTAAAGTTTTGCGGTATCCAGTTTGGTTTACCAAAGATATAATTGATGATACAAAGCGAAAGCTAGCGCTTCATCATAATTGGAAGAGGACTAACTCGAAAGAATCTTATAAACTCTTTTCCAACTTGAGGGCGGAATTAAAAACTCGAGTATCTAGTGCTCATGACTCATATATGGCCAATATTGAGCTGAACATCAAAAATAATCCCCGAGAGTTCTGGCGTCACATTTCCAGTCTTCGATCTAAAGGCGGTTTCGAATCTTCTGTTATTTACAATGGCATCACTTTGAAGGGTAAACAAGTTGCTGATGCATTTGCCGAGTTCTTTTCTAGTGTTTTTCTACCCGACAACCCCAGGCTTATTATTATTATGAAATAAAAACAATAGAGGATTGTTTAATGCTGCAAGAAGATATAGATTCTGTATATAACTGGAGCGTGCGTAATAAAATGGAATTCAATAGCTCGAAATGCTTCCAGATGACTTTTGGTAGGATGCGACACCCTATCATATTTCAATACAAGCTGGTTCAATTTGAAATATCTCGCGTCACTTCGGTCAAGGATTTGGGGGTCTCGTTCTATCGAGTACTCACGTTTCACAATCATATCGTAACAGTGGCAAAGGAATCCTACCAACGGCTAGTTTTTGTGTTAAGGAACTCTCGGGAATTTCAAAGCACGGAAGTCATTAAGCTCATATTTAGTGCTCTAGTTCGGAGCAAACTTGAAGCCAGCGCATGTGTTTGGCATCCACATGAGAACAAGTATACCCTTTTGTTAGAGAAAGTTCAAAAAGCTTTTCTCCGATACCTATATAAGCGTAAATATGGGTATTATCCATATTTGTACCCTACGAAGTTTCTACTCGGATGTCTGGGATACAACTCGCTTGAAGTCAGGAGATCGCATGATCAGCTAGCGATCATGTGTAAGATCCTTCGTGGGAAATTAAATGCACCGGATCTTCATGATCAATTATGTCGCTTGTTTGACCCTGATAGCTATATCCGGTGTAGGAAACATAAGCTGTTTGCGGTCCCACTATGCAAAACAGTTGCTCACCAAAAATCCCCAATACCACGATCACTTGCTTCGCTCAATGATATCCTTGACGCAAGACAACAGTGTGATCTGTTCACTGATGACTGGGAGACGATCACGGCGGAATGTTTGTGCTACTGTGAAAGGTGTGATGTATGAACGAATGAATGGATGAACTGACTTGTTCTACTACTGTTTCTTGTGTATGTTGTACATAATAATTTGTATTTTTGAATGTATAACGCATGCAGTGTTGCCACTTGCGACCCCATTCGGGTGATACCCACTTTAAAATCGTCACTTTTGCTTTCAACTAAAACCAACTATGCTGTCTCACTCCGTCATATGTATCAAAGTGTTGACTAAATATTTTGTGTTCTTAGGTTTACTCTTTGAACGTGACAAAGCCGGGCCTTTACATAGTTGAAGTGAAAAGCAACGAAAAAACTCACGCTGTGTTTTCCGCCAAGTCGGACACCATAATTACACGTTTACCAGGTATTTTTAGGGTTCCTTAGTAAAATAAGAAACTCTTGTACAGGTTATCTGCTTGCTCTGTATTAAACCGAAAAGAAGTGATCAAGACCATAATTATTTGAAGTGAAACTTCTAATGTGACTTCCAACAAGGTTGCGTTAAACGTTTAACGCTACCATGGAGGGGGTATGGAAGCACTGTTATGAGAACTCCACGCGCTATTTTTTACTGTGGGCCCAACCCAAACTTTGAGAAAAATTGTTTCATACTCGTACTGTAGCGTTGCCTCAACTGAAATAGCGGCTCTGTTACACTTCGGGGCAATTTCGATTTTTTTATTAAAAGATCAGAGGGAAATGAAAAGAAAGGGAGGTAAATACATAATATGTTATACTGTGGAAAGGCGGAGCAAATACACATGTACCACGTACCTGGGTCTGCTCCAACCACGCCTGACACTTTCGCCGTCGTGATGATACTCGTACCTCCAGCTTGTGATTGTTCGTTGGTTTGTTGAAACACAGTTGAATGAATCGCACACAATTTAGACGAGTTCTTAGAAAGTTTGAATTATTTGATATAGTTTTTATTTAGCTTAGTTTTAGGAGGGCTGGCACGCCCACACAACAATACAAACTTTCTGTATGATTGTTAAAATTCTTGCTTTTTATTCATTTAACATGATATCGTCATGCAGTTTATTTATGAGTTTGTGTTTGTTTTCAATTTATCAATTCTCGTAAAAGTTAAGATATGAAAATGTTTATGGTACAAGAACTTAATTTCCATATCGACAAACATTAATTCATTTATTTATTTCAATATATCACATGTTATGTTGCATTATTATTTTTCCATGATAACATATAATTTGTGTTTAGATTCTTCATATACACATAGTTTTTATTTGACAATTCATTGTTAGGGTTCCTTATCTCAAAATGAAAAAAACGGAAGCCTTATAGATATAGGATCACTTTGTTGTCCGTATGTCCGTCCTTATGTCAAGACTTATCTCTAGAATGCGTAAAGGTATCGATTTAAAATAAAACAATATTATACTTAAGTCTATGGTTTCTATCAGGTGAGTAAAAATAAAACTTCTCAGTTAGATACCTACCGTAAAAAATAGAGCCAATCATCTTATTTTTATTGCAAAAAACAGCATATTTCCACAATCACAAGGGAATCAAAACCTACAGGGTATTTGCCGTTGACCTAGAATTACGAGATTTGAGATTGAATTTTTTTCAACCGTAACTCAAGTCTGGTAGGGGTAGTTAAGTTTCATTTGAGATAAACACAATATACCTAAATAATTATAAATGAGCTTTGAGTAAATCATATTTACATTTTTTTCTTTTACAGTTGCTCCTACGATAGACAAAGGCGTTAAGAACAAAGAGTTATTAAATGTACTATCTGGATCAAAAACGTCGATAGACTGTAAAGTGGACGGCGTTCCTCCTCCAGACGTGGCTTGGTTTAAAGACAGCAAAAAAATTATCACAAGCTCCAAGTTTCAAATATCCGATGACAACACTTTAAGGTATGCTTATTTATGAGTGAAGAATTTCAAAGATAAAGACGAACCTGGAATATCGGAAACATAGATTTGGGCATTATTTTACGTCTCACCTCTCACCACAAAAGTTTTAAAAAAAGCACGCTCTAGACAAAGTTTAACAGAATTACTGATATAATGGCACGGTTAAACAGTGCCGCGCACTTTTTGAATTTGGAACAAATAAGTGCGACGGAATGTTCTTTGCGGCGCACTTTTTGAATTTGGAACAAATAAGTGCGACGGAATTATCTTTGAATTTGGAAGTATTTGTAATGTTAGTGTTCAGCTCCAAGAAAATGAATATAAATATACTTAAGTTTTTATTTGTTTTATTATTAGATACCATTTAATTTCAATTTAGTTGTTAATCTACGTTTTATTAAATAATCTATTATATAAAAGGCTTCCCTGAGTGACTGACTGACAGACAGCCTACAGCCCAAACCGCTTAAGATATAAACTTGAAATTTGGAACATAGGTACATTGTATAACGTAATGGAGCACTAAGGAAGAAAATTTTGAAAAATCGATCTCTAAAGGGGTAAAACGGGCCCTTTTCATTTGTATGTAACTTTTTATTCCCTGTACCGAATGACTTGAAACTTTGTACACATGTTTTCCAAACAAAATAAAAGTTACGTTTTTTCCTGTTTTTTCGAATTTTCCTCATCTAAGGGGTCAAATAAGGTCCCAAAGTTGGTGAAAAAAGTGTCAATTACATCCAACCAGCTGAACGGTTATGGTTGAAATCTGGTATGAAGGCAGCACACAGTATGTTTCAATACAGGAACTAATAATATCCAGGAAAATCTATAGGGTTACTTAGGGATTGCAAAAATTAATCAGTTGAGTTGAGTTGGCTACAACCCAAACCGCTGAGGATATAAACTTGAAATTTGGAATATACGTACATCATACGACATAATGAAGCACGGATAAGGATAAGGATGAAAAACGTACCTAACTCTAACTTAAGGGGTAAAACGGGCCCTTTTTGTTTGCATGTACTCGTAACTTATTATTCCTTGTACCGATTGACATGAAACTTTGTATAGATGCTTTTGAGACTAAATAAAAAATATGGGTGTATCTGCTTTTCTGAATTTTCCTTAAAAAAATCCTTAGGGGTCATATACGTCCCAAAACTTCAATGCGCTTTTTCAAATAATGTAATATCTAGAATAGGATTAAGATAATGATTTATCCTTAAATGGGGCATGATGGGTCCCCATTAGTTTACGATTTTTTTTATTTTGTGAGTCAATAGTCTTAAACTTAGCGCACGTACGGATCAATATACGTATTTTACTATGGGATCAACTCTGACAAGCGAAAATTACCTACATTTTCCATACATTTTGTCGAGGGTCGATGAACTTTTTGTGTTGAACAGCTTGTTTTATTCACGTGATTTTGGGGTTGATACCATTGTTAAAGTTAATCAAATTATGAGTATAATAGCATCCCAGAACATGCCTGACGAGTGACGTCTAGATACACACTATGTGTTTCTCAAATAAAATAGGATATAGGTACCTACCTACTTGTGTGCCATTTTTTCATTTGCCTGGAAAATTAAATTTCTTATGACTTCATGAAACATGTGGAATACCTGTACCGGCCTTAATTAATAGTGCACTACTGAACATAGGCCTACCCGCGAAGGGTGATTGGGCCATATCCATCACGCCGACCGAGCGCAGATTGCTGAATCCACAAACGACATTGGTTTTTTCTCTACGGACGTACCTATACAGGTTGCCTCAATGTTTTCCATCAATGAAAATCCAGTAGTGTGAAATTCCTTACATAGTTACTCATACAGATATTATTATTGGCTCCCTCGGTGGCTCAGTGATTTGTGACCCTGACTCCTGGGTCAAAGAGGCGTGGATTCGATTCATACCCAGGGAAAATATTTATATGACGATCATATGTGTTTGCTCTGTGTCTGGGTGTTATTAATGTATTTTTATTTATTTAACTCATTCTTGCACACCATTTGTACAAAAGAAGGACTTAAGGCTAAATAGCATTATCAGCCAGTCAACCTACAGGTACATGTATATGTATTATATCAGTTTCTGCCAGCTAAATCACAAGCTTTGCTTAGTTTGCGGTCACAGACCGTGTGTGAGATGTCCCCCAATATTTATTTTATATATTTATTTATTATTGAGTTAAATTCAGAAATTCGGCAATTTATCATCCAAAAATTCTCGTACTCCGTAATAAGCTTACAAGTAAATTAAATAGCCAAATACTGAGACAATGCAGGCCAATCCGTGGGCTATTATCATTTTAGGCAAATACTGATACAATTTAGGCTAAACCGTAGGCATAGTAACACGATAATAGGCTCAATTATGAAAGCACCATGGTAAATATAATAGCAACATAAAAAGTGTTCTCTCTATCGAATGCTTAAAGTGAAAAATAAACAGAAATAATTATGCTAATAAGCTATTATAATTTATGATTAAACGAACTATTACTTACCAGTAAGTGAAGTTCTATCATAATTATGTGAAGTCTTGAGTTTGAAGAGATATTTATATACACTAGTAGTAGCACCTACAATGTCGCCTTGTCAATGCACTAAGTTTAGAGAAAGAACGAAAAAATGTGGGTAGATTCCTAGCCCTTCATTATTTCGCGCGGTAAACTGGTTCGTCATTTAGTTCAGAGCTAACTCAAACTGATATTTCACTATTCTAGGGCATAACAAAACAGGGAGGGAGGGTTGCTATCTCTTCAAACTCAAGACTTCACATAATTATGATAGAACTTCACTTACTGGTAAGTAATAGTTCGTTTAATCATAAATTATGTTTCAGTGTTGAGTTTGAAGAGATATTTATATACACTAGTAGATGTTGAGAGAACATTGTGAAATATCTGTTGCAGTTAGATGACAATTAATTTAAATTGAGAAAACAAAGTCATCCAATTTTACTATCAATTTTTAAGCTGTAACAGCATTAGTAATCGATTACCAATAGTAATAATAATTATTATTCAGATTTCTCATAAGGAAATTATTACAGAATTAGATTTGATCTATTATAGTTCTAGCGAAACTATGATTAACAGTTTCATTTGATTATATTACAGGCCTATTGTAAAACTTGGCAAATGTTGTCGAGTTGCAAGTCCAGCCGGCAGTCTTTCTAACTAAATCTAGATTACCACCGAGCTTGTGAGCTTTCGAAGTAATCGCGTGTCTAGTGGAGTGCAAAGAATATTGAGATATTTTCCATCTGCTCAGTGTTTGCGCACAGACTTTATTAAGTATGTGGTTTTTTGATAGAAATAAAAAGAGAAGTATGATTATTACGTAAAGATTTGGTTACTTCTAAATAATCTGTTAATAGTTTTGCCGGACATATTTCAGGTCGGTCTCTAAAATATAGAAGCACTAAAATAGGCTGTTTTGAATTTACACCCGACGTTTTTATGATTTCAGGAATTTTAACGTAAATTTCATTCTGAGAAAAAAAATTATGTTTTGAATATTAACTAGTGAAAGTGTTTGCACTTTGTGCGCCGTCACAAGAGCAAGTAGGGTAACTAATTTCTTAGTGATTTTTCCAAGGATAGCGATTCATTAAGAATCCAGGTAGCTAAAGTTTCAATTACGGTTGAAATATCCCAGGTAGATTCGTACTTTAGCTGGGGTGGGCGAATCCTGAATATTCCCTTAAAAACCACTTCATGCGGTTATCTTCGCTTATCTGACTTCCTAAGATTAAGGAAAGTTCTGACTGAGCTCCCAATTGAAATAAGTTCGTTAAAAATTGCATAATGACAGGAACTGAAGCCCTATATATATCAATATTGTTGTGTAAACAATAGTTGTGCCATTTTTTCAAACAAGTGTCATATTGTTTAATAGAGTTATCTGACAATGACGCTATCATAATTGTATGAACGCCGGAGGGACTTTCCTTTTTAGTAGACTCCCGAATGATATTCCGGCAACCAGGGTAATCTGCCGCTGAATCTGGCGGGGGCTGGAATGACAGATAATTAAATCCTCAGATGGGTCAAAAATTAATGGCTTAGACTGTAAAAGTTGATTGAACAGAGGGTACCATGGTTGTGCTGGCCATGCCGAAACAACCAGTATACACTTTATCACCAATGATTTTCTTCAAGATTTTCAGGATAATAGAGAATGGTGGAAACCCATAAAAGAACCACTTCAACCAATTAACAGAAAAACGTCAACCGTGTATGAATCAGGATCTATGTACTAAGAAATGTATAAGGGACATTTTTTATTTATACGGCTAGCAAACATGTCGATTTCTGGCTGTCCGAAATGATGAATAATATTTTTTTTTTTTTTTGTTTTAATGACAAAATTAGCATATTTTCTTTAGATGTACCCGTCTTAATTCTGCATCTGCAAGAGTGTTTTCGATTGATAGAATATATAGCGCCGAAATAAACATATTTCGTGCTTCACACCATTGCCAAATATATTTGGTTAATTTGGTCAGATGGGGAAACTGAATTCCTCCCATACGGTTTGTATATGAAAAATTGCAGTTGTATTATCAATGCGTAAAATAATCTGACAGTCGTATACATTTTTGGCAAAATATTATGAGCCCTATAAATAGGTACTGCCAAGAGCTCAAGATAATTTATGTGTTGTTTTCTTTCTTCTTGACTCCGACTACCACTTTCGTACTCCCAGCACAGGCCGTTCCCCATCCCATAGTACTAGAGATAGAATGTATTTCTAATTTGTAATCATAAAAAATTTATTTTATTTACAGAATTTTCAATAGATTCAACCCACCATTGAAAGTCCATCTGTAATGTTGATGGTAAATTCATGTTTTCATCATAATGTTTATCCTTTTTTAAGTTTAAATATTTAACTCTTTCAAACTCTTTTGTATCAAGCCAACCAAAATAGTCAATAGCTAAGCGTAAAAAGTGTCTTATTGTACATTTATCAAAATTTTTAAATTTGATTAGTTCTCTTCTACTGTTTTGACATCCAAATTGCATTCCTTCTCTTCTTGATATAATGCTCGTATCTTCACCTGATCATGTTGTTAAACATGATCAGTGTGCGGCGGATGATATCTCTCATCATGACCTTATTTTTCTATCATACAAAATCCGCCCACCTAAAGTCAAACCTAAAATTCTCTTGCAGCGCAGTTTTGGTAGTATTAACCTTGACGACCTACGTCATGATGCACAGAAGCTAAATTGGTCTGGTGTCTTAAATGCTACGAGTATGGACGATAAAACCAGTGAGTTCAATCGGATACTGACTGGTTTATATGATATTCATGCACCTCTGCGCAAAGTCAAAATGAAGCATGCACCGTCTCCTTGGCTAAATGACGAAATACGAACACTTATGCACAAAAAGCTAGTAGCCAAGAGTAAGTTCAAATACCATCAAACTGACGTCAGCAAAGAAAAATATACAAATCTACGCAACATCTGCAATAGGGCGTGTAGGGACGCACAACGTCGACACATTCATAGCTCCGTTGAAAATGGTGATCCAGCAAAAGTCTGGAAGTTTCTCAGATCTTTAGGAGTTGGTAAATCTCGCGATGATAGTATTCCTAAAAAATTAGATATTAACTTGTTGAACCAGCATTTCTCGGCATCCTCCAATTTTGAGGGAGCAGTAAAAGCTGCTACTCTAAAAAATCTTTCATCTCACCAACCTCCTGATCATGAATCCTTTGCGTTTAATCAATTTTCCGCTTGTGACGTTAAGAAGAGCATACAGTCAATTTCTTCTAACGCTGTAGGTACCGATTGTATAAGTCGGAAGATGATCATGCCCATTCTTGATGAAGTCATCCCAGTCATCCAGCACCTCCTTAATTTTTCCATATCCTCGGGCACTTTTCCAGCTATATGGAAAGAAGCCCAAATCACACCACTTCCCAAAAAGTCTAATCCTGATTCTTTCTCAGATTTCCGTCCAATCTCCATCCTTTCCTTTTTGTCCAAAGTGTTGGAACGGCTTGTCCACCAACAACTTTCATCCTTCCTTATCAAAAACAATCTCCTCAACCCTCTTCAATCCGGTTTCCGTGCTGGACATAGCACTACGACTGCTCTTACGAAAATAACTGACGACATAAGGGATGGCATTGGTCATTGTAATTTGACAGTATTGTCGCTACTCGATTTTAGTAACGCGTTCAATAATGTGGATTTTGATATTTTGCTGGCAATCCTTCGCTCTCTTAACGTATCTCCAACGGCAATTGACTGGTTTCGTAGTTACCTGTTTGGACGCCGGCAGCGCATACGTATAGATGACTCCTATTCTTCTTGGTGTAATATATCTGCTGGTGTACCACAGGGCGGCGTTTTATCTCCACTTCTCTTTGCAATTTTCATTAATTCAATCTCAAAACAGCTTACTTCTTCCTATCACCTCTATGCAGATGACTTGCAAATCTATACACAGGCTCCTTTAGGGCAGCTGCATCAGGCGATTGCAGTCACCAACAGTGATCTTGCGCGCATAAGGGACTGGAGCAAGTCATACGGCCTTACAGTTAATCCGGCAAAAACCCAGACTATAATCATCGGAAGTTCCCGTATGATTTCCAAAATCGACTGGTTCCATCTCCCGCAAGTAATGTTCGACGGAGTTGTTATACCTATAAGCCAAACTGTAAAAAATTTAGGCATACTTATTGACAGACAGTTATCTTGGCATCCTCAACTGGCAGAAGTAAGTCGCAAAATTTTTGGCTCTGCAGCGTCACTTAGACGTCTGCGAAACTTCCTCCCGATTACTACTAAAACTGCGCTTGTGAAATCGCTCCTGTTCCCAATATTGGATTACGCTGACGTCTGCTATCTTGATTTAACCGAAGAGCAACTCGACAAGCTCGAACGTTTACAGAACTTTTGTATACGGTTCATATTTGGCCTGCGCAAATATGACCACATCTCCGAATTTCGCCAAAAGCTCAAATGGTTACCCATTCGATTTCGCCGTAATAGTCATATCCTTTTTCTTCTATATAAAATCCTATTCATTCCTTCGACTCCTATGTACCTCAAAGAACGCTTTGAATTCATTCAGGGTCACTCCAATTCTTTGAGGTCCGCCCGTGCGCTGAAACTAAAATTCCAATCCTCCCACTCCAACCTATCCTACACCAAATCCTTTACTTTGCGAGCTGTCCTGCTGTGGAACGAACTGCCTGTTGCTATCAGACAGGCTAAATCCCTCCCTATATTTAAAAATCTAGTTTATCAATATTACCTCTCCTTGTGCTAGTTATAATTGGTATAAATTATGTATTTATATATATGTATATATTTATGTATTTTATATGTATTTTTACACGTTATTAGTATATTTATAAGATATATAAGTATAATATTTGTCACAGTATGTATACACCGCCGACCGTATTCCTATTATTTAATTTTTCTCCAGTCCATCCAAAGGTTGCCTGGTAGAAATCGCCAAAGGCGATAAGGCCGCCGTTGTACAACATCTGAAAAAATCTAAATTAATGTATCTGTTATATGGTGTACAATAAAGATATTGTTTGTTTGTTTGTTTGTTTGTTTGACGCTTTTCTATAGGTAAGCTTATTTTCATTGTCTCAGAGTTGACAATAAACCCCAAAAACTTATATGAAGTGCTGGGGATCATGCAATTCTTTGTTTCATTTATAATGAAACCTAACGAGTAGAAGATTTTCTTTGTTATGGCAATAATATCTATACAACCTCTATAAGTTTGTGATACCTATAAGACAAGTATCACCAAAATATATAGTCGATAAATAACCAGCACAGGGAAGCATCTTTATAACTGGTTTCATTATTTTTGTGAACACAAAAGGTGCTGTATTGAGACCCAATGGCAAAACATTAAATTCGAACAAAATACCCTATCCTTAAGGTCAATAGTTGACATAAAACATTTTTTTTTTTGAGACAAGTTTGATCATTGTTCTTCTAATTTGAAATGAACAGTATCAATGAAAATATTGTTTTTTTTTTTAAGTTTTACAGCGTGTTTTGCCGTTTGGTTTCGGTATTACGAATATATTACATATAAACTGCCCATCACATTGCTGGCACTGTGATATAGCACCGATGGATATAAGGCTATTTATAGTTTTTTCAAAATTACAAATTTCTGAGTGATAATTATTTTGAGATTGTGGTATATTACATTGGTATGGCGTTTCAGTAAACGGTATTTCGTAACCACGTATCCACGATAAAATTGTTTTATCTGCGGTTATTTGCGACCACTGGTCGTAAAAATCAAAAAACCTGCCCGCGTAAATTACCGTATTGTCTAGCGGCGGCCGCGACCTGAGTTCTGTGGCGATGTTTTCGATGATGGCGCGTGCTGTTGTCTCGGAGGCGCAGACTCCTTCGTCTTCGAGGGCCCCGGCAGCGGTCTGCGGTTCGGGCTTGAGTCGGAGCCTTCCAGTCAGTTCTTGTCCGAAAAGAAGGCTATCTATCTTTGTGAGCAACCTCTGATCCTTTAGATCCTTTTTTAGTACGGCCAATATGAAATTTCTCATTATTTCCGACTCATTATTTTGAGAATCATATTTTATACGGCCAGTGTAAATAAGCAATTTTAAAATTGTCGGACCCTTAGTCTTTTTCTAAAAGAAAAGTAATAGCCTCGCTTCACAGAGATACCAGAGGGATAATGTGGTCGATCGAAAAAAGAAAGAAAGAGATGCAATATTCATTTCTCGAATATGAAATGAGACATGAAAAATATCTCGATTCAATAGCTAGTTATAACGTGATCTTTCTCTCAGTAGTGTCAAAGTCCAATTCATATTTGACAGTTTTGACAGCCATGGGCAAGATTTTCCATAGATTTTTGCGGTTGAGAATTGCCTCAAGCGACAACATCGCTATCTCTCTAGTTGTAATAGCTCTGTGCCTCGCTTAAGCATGCAATAGCACTACAAATCTGTTTTTGTTTAGTTTCTATTGCTTTATCCCGTTTTACTACTTGTTCGGTGACAGCCGTTTTTATCTCTTTTTTGTAAAGATGGTTGTCGATGAGGGATATTTCCCTAAGATCTCCAAAATAAACTCATAAAGCTTGACTTCAGGAACATCATCCTTACTAGAGAAATCTCCAGCCGTTGGAGGTGGCTCCTCCGGTGCTGGTATGATCGGGATATTTTCAAAATGCTCTTAATCTGTGTGTAAATCGGAGTCCGACGGGCCTGGTTTGCTCAGATTTTCATTTTCAACGTTGAAAAATTGAAATCAATAGGTACTGATGTACTACATACCAGTATGCAAATATATTAGCCTTTATACGCTATTTACTAAATAGCTACAATATGATTTCTGCAACGAGGTAAGTAACTGAATAGTTACAAAACGAGATTGCAATATTAAGTATGCAGGGTCGTTAACTTCCCAAAATATGCATGAATATACGTATAAATTGTGTATCTGTACCTGAACAGGTAGTATCTATACGTAGCTAGTTATAGCTAGAGTATGTATAGCGAGTAAGATGAACTCATGGCGTTGCATCGTGAACTCGAGTAACAATAAGGATAAGTAACAACTCATAACGTTGGAACGTTAATCCTCATAAGTACGACAATAATCGGTAGGTAGCAACTCAGATCGTTGAAACGTGAACCGATCACAGTACTTGCTTATCAGTAATATACTTAAGTAATTACCTTTTGGGTCGTTTAACAATTGCACGGATTCTGTGGATGACGAAAATTTTCTGCTGCGTTTTAACAATTTTCTCCGACTTTTTCATCTTCTTGATGTGATTCAAATACTTCCAGTCGTCGTTGTCTAGCTTTTTCTTCGGCTTGATGATTTTCACCAGAAAACTAGTGCCTAACTCGGTAAAACTTTATAAAACGAATTATAATGTGCGACGCGGCGAAGCACTGAAGTGTCAATGACGAACCAGTTTACCGCGCGAAATAATGAAGGGCTAGGAATCTACCCACATTTTTTCGTTCTTTCTCTAAACTTAGTGCATTGACAAGGCGACATTGTAGGTGCTACTACTAGTGTATATAAATATCTCTTCAAACTCAACACTGAAACATAATTACGATGGGGCCTTCATAATCGAGCCTAATGCGGGCTTAACCACGAGCTACTATTATTTTAAGTAAGTGGCAAGAAAACGCGGGCCAAACTGTGGGTTTTTATCATATTAAGCAATTACGATGATAAAAATAACGCGGATCAGACCGTGGGCTATTATCATTGTAATACAACAACGCAACAAAATCATCATCAAATAATACAACAACGCAACGCTAACGGCAAGCTATTATAATTTTAAGGATTTATTAAGTCAACGCGGGCCAGACCGCGAACTATTAGATATTATTATAAGCAAATGCCAAGATAACACGGGTTGAACCGCGGGCTATTATTTTAATCAAGTAAGTACTAAAACAACGGGGGCCAAACTGTGGGTTATTAACATTTTAAGTACCTAATTATTAACACAACGCGGGCCAAACCGCGGGCTATTATCATTTTGAGCAAGTGCTAAGACAACACGGGCCAGACAATGGGCTATTATCATTGTAAGTAATACGACAATGCAGGCCAAATGGCAAGCTTTTATCATTTTAAGCAAGTATTAAGACATCGCAGTCCATGCTTCGTGCTATAAATAACTATCTTAAGCAAGTACTAATAATACGCAGGCCAAACCGTGGGCATTATCCTTGCAAGTAATTTTTAGCAAGTATTAAGACAACACGGGCCAAATCCCGAACTATTAGATATTATTATAAGCAAGTACAAAGACAACGTTGATCAAACCGCGGGCAATTTTTATTGTAAGTACTAAGACAACGCGGGCGAAGCCGCGGGTTTTAAGCTAGTAATGAATATGAGGCGTCTTTTATTTTCTCATAGAGGTGATGAAAAGTAGAATATACCTACCACTCGGGCGCAAAATATATTTTTGGCTCGGGCGACGTACTTTGAATCCCTCGCTACGTTCAGGATTCTACTCTAGAATCCCTCACTTCGCTCTGGATTCAAAAAAGCGCCCTCGCCGTAAAAATATTATTTTGCTCCCTTATGATACAATCTACTATTAAATCTTTTGTGCTAAGGCGAGAAAAGTTTAGATAGGTTTTACAGTTTCATTGTAACATTCTCTAAAGCTCATTATACCTAGATACTTCTTAAATATTTCTCATATTACTGTACGTTAATTAAATATGTGTATTTACAGTTTTGTTGCTGAGTTGAAGGACGCTGGAAACTACGTATGTACTGCCCTAAACTATTATGGAACAGACATGAAATCAGTTAAAGTTTATGTAACAGGTAAGGTTGAATTTTTAAATTTATAAACAATGAAAAGACAATTTGTCTCTTTGCTATGCTAAGCGTGACATTCATAAAAAGTCTTCAGTCAATGTATGTCACCTGTCATCTTATTACGTTTCGTCAATCCATATCAGGCCCAATTATGAACGCGCCATCTTAAATTTAATTTGAATATAAAATGTGTTCTCACTATCGAATGCCTAAAGTGAAAAAGAAACAGAAATATTCTAATTAACTGTTATAATTACGATGGTGCCTTGAAATTGGGCCTATTAGCGTCGTTGTGATAGGTGACAGTTTCGCTAACGATGTTTTAAGGGAGTAGATGATATGAAAAATATAATATGAATAACTATTAAAAAAATAATAATAAAGGAACGGGATAAAAAGTATTCTATGTCCTTCTCCTGGCTCTAAACTACCTCCCTGCCAATTTTCAGCTAAATCGCTTCAGCCGTTCTTGAGTTATAAGTGGAGTAACTAACACGACTTTCTTTTATATATATAGACTAGCGGACCCGGCGAACTTCGTACCGCGAAAGTTAATGAATGTAGGTAGAATGACCTTACGGAGAAACCTACATTAAGATATTTTAAGTTTAATGGCTGTCATCCATAATGTAGATCTGATTGAGCTATCTCACTTTTGTGAAGATAGCATTGTTCTAAAGTTGACAGTTATAGAGATAAACTACTTTTAAGTTCGACAGCTCTCATACAAAATGTAGATCTGGTTGAGCTATCTCATTTTCGTAAAGATAGCATTGATCAAAAGTTGACAGTTACGGAGATAAACTAATTTAAGTTCGACAGCTGTCATACAAAATGTAGATCTGGTTGAGCTATCTCACTTTTGTAAAGAGAGTATTGGTCTAAAATCGGCAGATACGAAGTAAGTAATAGCAAGTGCGCCACAAAATATTAGCCCCAATTCAATGTGAAACGGTACACACATATTGTAGCAAACAATCATTTCAAACCCAAGAAACAGTCAATCTCAACTAATAAGTTTCGTCATGGTTATCATCCGCAGCTTTCTTTGTCCCACTGCTGAGTATAGGCCTCTCTTTTTCTGTGACATCTGCCTCGGCTCTTTACCGGTCGTGACCAGGCTCGACCGGTGGTATTGATGATATCGTCGAGATAGTTGACCCAACTTGCAGCCGCGCCGCACATAGCTGAGCGCTCTCACCTATTCAAGTACCCTAGTTGACCAGCTCGGTCACCACCGTCTTTCTTGCTCAAGAAGCGCTGGTCGAATTGGTTGCCTCGCCAGTGTGAACGATGTCATACGCAGGGCTTTTGCGACCGCCAATATAGCAGCTGTACTCGAACCGAATGGGTTTGAGCTTGGTGATGGCAAAAGGCCTGACGGTATGAAGCTGTTCCCATGGAAGTGTAGACGGTCTTTAGTATGAGACGCGACTTGCGTATCGACGCAAGTCGCTTTGGGTGCCGTCACATCTTTCTGAGACTCGGAGAAGGGCTGGAGCGTTGGCCGATTCGGAGCAGCGCAAACGGCGCAAATATGCTAACCTTAGCAGTGGTTACATATTTGAGCCGTTTAAAATTGAGACATTGTGCCCGTGGTGGCCAGTCTTGTTTTCAAAAGTCTTTCTGAGCGTCTGGTGTACCCGACGTGTGACCAAAATGCTGGTTTTTATTTGGCTAACGTATAAGCATTGCCAATCAGCATGGCAGTGCTGCCAATATGCTGGGCACGCTGCTAACTGGCAGTGGGCTTAAGTATTTGGATTATCTTTAGACCTTCAAGGGTCTGTGGATGATCCAATTGCTTGTTATGTAGTAGTAGTTTATGAAGTTTGACATTATAAGTCTTGTATTTAGTGGTTGTTAATAAAGGCACTTTCTCTATAAAAAAAAGTCAAGTACCCTTGCACCTTGCCACAGTCCAAACCTAACTTGACATCATAATACCTTATACTTATAAATGCTTCTGTTGATTAAGATAAGGTTAGAGTGTACGGGTTCCCGCCTTGTCGTGGCGGGGGAACTTAGTAGCCGAGGCATATAGGCGGCGCAGGAATCCCAGATAGAGCCGTTTCTCTGTGATTCTTCTGAGACAGCTGAGAAGGCAGCGCTCGAGGTCTCCCGATTTTTTGGGTCTTTTCTCCTTTGGCAGCTTAGAAGTTTGCACTCGTGGTTGGGCCGCTTTTCTGGGCTTTTTAACTAAAGCAGCTGAGAGGCTGGCCTATAAGTTGCGTGCCTCATGAGGAGTGCCGCAACTGAGGCGAACTGAGACTTTTATCACTGTTCAATCCTAACCAAACCAACAGAAATGTATGTTCATGTCAAGGTCACAGTTCACAGTCAAGGTTAATAACCTTAGAGTCAAGATACTTATACTCATGCCATAAGTACTACTCCTAAAATCAAGTCGATTCGTTTCTTCGAATATTAGTATGGATTCTGTACCATAAAGGTAGAATAAAGAAACATGTTTAACCTCTAATGGTGGTATATTTAAAAATATTTTTAATGTCATACAAAATGACGGCCCAGTATTAAACGTCATTTTAATATGTATAGCATGGCATAAGGAAAAACCATTTATTCCAATTTTAATGTCAGTTGTCATTGTCAATTCATACTATATTTCGTTATCGAGGAGCTATAATGGTGAAAAGACAATTTGTCTCTTTGCTATGCTAAGCGTGACATTAATAAAAAGTCTTCAGTCAATGTATGTCACCTGTTATCTTATTACGTTTTGTCAATCCATATCAGGCCCAATTATGAACGCGCCATCTTAAATTTAATTTGAATATAAAATGTGTTCTCACTATCGAATGCCTAAAGTGAAAAAGAAACAGAAATATTCTAATTAGCTGTTATAATTACGATGGTGCCTTGAAATTGAAATTAGCCTCGTTGTGATAGGTGACAGTTTCGCTAACGATTTTTTAAGGGAATAGATGATATGAAAAATATAATATGAATTAAAAAAAAAATTAAGGAACGGGATAAAACGTATCCTATGTCCTTCTCCTGGCTTTAAACTACCTCCCTGCCAATTTTCAGCTAAATCGGTTCAGCCGTTCTTGAGTTATAAGTGGAGTAACTAACACGACTTTCTTTTATATATATAGATAGATGTAAATTTAATTGTAAATAAACAATCAAGTCTTTTAATTCGATGCATTATATTTCCCCAATACACATATCTATACTTTAAATACTCACAAAAAAAGATTAGTAGTTACGTTCATTGTAGTTATAATACAACAACTGTACCTGCTTGACACTGAGATGCAATTATACTCTCATAAAAGTCAATGTTTTTTTTTAAGTTTTGTATATTTTTTTTTACTTGATAGTTTTAATCTTCTAAAATAAAATATTGTCAAATCCAGACGCTACACTGATAATTCATAAATATTAATCAATGCTTAATTTATACTTCTATAAACTTAGTACCTGACCCTTTTTGACTGCCTCGGTGGCTCACTGGTTAGTTGCCCTAACTTCTGGATCAAAGAGGCGTGGGTTCGATCCCCACCCAAGGCAAATATTTATGTGATGGACTTAGGTGTTTGCTCTGTGTCTGAGTGTTATTTACTATCTAAAGAGTGGTTAAATTTCAAGGGCCGATGTTGATTTTGAATAAAACACAAACTATTTAGAAAATTATTGTAATTTTATTTTATTATGATATATTGGTATTACTCAATTATGTATGGAATAAAATATCGGCCAAATAGGCGCCGCGACTACGGCGGCACACCTCCATCCGATGGTCCAAATTTTCGATGATCTTGAGGCATAATGGAGGTTCTATGCCGTTAATGTGCCGAATTATCTCACCTTTAGCTCTTGAATTGTTGCTGGCTTATCGACGTACACCTTTTCTTTCAAATAACCCCAAAGAAAAAAGTCCAACGGTGTCAAATCACATGATTTTGGCGGCCAATTGACATCGCCATTACGTGAGATAACACGGCCATTGAATTTGTTGCGCAAAAGTGCCATTGTTTCGTTAGCTGTGTGGCAAGTGGCACCGTTCTGCTGAAACCACATATCGTCCACATCCATATCTTCCAATTCGGGCCATAAAAAGTTCGTTATCATCTCACGATAGCGAACACCATTCACAGTAACTGCCTGACCGGCCTCATTTTGGAAAAAATACGGCTCGATGATGCCGCCAGCCCATAAACCGCACCAAACAGTCACTCTTTGTGGGTACATTGGTTTTTCGACAATCACTCTTGGATTCTCATTCGCCCAAATGCGGCAATTCTGGTTATTGACGAATCCACTGATGTGAAAATGTGCCTCATCACCAAAGATGATTTTCTTCGAAAATTGATCATCCACTGTTGCCATTTCTTGCCACCATTCTGCCCATTCACGACGTTTGGAATGATCAAGAGGCTTTAGTTCTTGAGCCAATTGCACCTTGTAAGCGTGCAAATGCAAGTCTTTATGCATAATGTTCATCAACGACGAGCGTGAGAGGTGCAATTGTTGGGCACGACGACGAGTTGAGGTGGACGGCTCTTCAGCCACACTATCGCGAACAGCAGCAATATTTTCTGCAGTACGAGCTGTACGAGCATGCACTGGTGTTCTCACATCTTCTACAGACCCGGTTTGCTCGAATTTTTTCACGATTTTTGCGATTGTACGCACATTTGGACGATCAAATTGACCAAAAAAATCACGAAGTGCATGATATGCATTTTGATTTGAACGCCCATTTTCATAACAAGTCTGGATAACTTTAACACGTTGTTGGATTGTGTATCTCTCCATGGTTCAAATTGAGTAAGTCTGAAATAGAGAAATGTCAAATAAAATTCGGAAAAAAACTTGGCGTTTAGGTGTGGTTCACATTCAACATCGGCCCTTACAATTTAACCACCCGTTATATAAGTATGTCTATGTATTTAAAAATAAGTATAATTATGTATGTAGTATATCAGTCTCTGGCAGCTATATTACAAGCTTTGCTTAGTTTGGGGTCAGAAGCCGTGTGTAAGATGTCACATAATATTTATTTAGTTATTAATTTTTTGGTTAATTTTTCCTTGCAGTTCCTGCAAAAATAAATAAACATAACAAGATAAAAGAGATTGTAACAGCGGGACTTAAAGCTTCGTTAGAATGCGAAGTTGCCGGAGTTCCTCCTCCTCGCGTGACTTGGCAAAAAGACAAAAAAGAAATCACAAAAAGTTCCAAGTTTCATATATCCGACGACCACACTTTAAGGTATGCTTGTGTCGTATACATATAGGCATAATACTAACAATATAAAAACATTTTCTTGACACGACATCGTCGTCATCGTCATCGTTTCAGCCATAGGACGTCTGCTGGACATAGGCTTCGTAGCGACTTGCATCCAGCGCGATCCTTCGGTCTTCGTCCACCTTGTGGGTGGACGTCCCACGCTGCACTTGCCGGTACGCGGTCTCCATTCGAGAATTTTCGACCCCATTGGTCATCAGTCCTCCGCGCTATGTGTCCTGCCCATTGCCACTTCAACCTACCAATCTGCTGGGCTATGTCGGTAACTTTAGTTCTTCATTTCGGATTCGATCTCGCAGAGAAACTCCATTTAGGGTGTAGAACTATTTTTAATTAAAACGATGAATAGAATGGGTACGTTAATTTTTTCAATCAATTTTTACTAGGAACTTCGGTTGCGATGCAACCATGGCGTCAGTTTCATTGTTGCATTCTCTAAAGTCCATTAATCTACTTCTTAAGCAAATATATATCCCATATTAGTGTACATTAATTAAATATCTGTATTTACAGTTTCGTTGCCGAGTTATCGGATGCTGGAAACTACTTTTGCTTTGCCAGAAACAAGCTTGCAGTGGATATTAAACTAGTTGAACTTTATGTAACAGGTGGGTGAAGTATGAACACTAAAGCATTTACAAACAAAATAACTTTAATTGTCAGTAATAATCAAGTCTTTTTTTGACTTATACTTTTAAGAAGCTACCTATTTAAAAGAGATATTAGTAGTTACGTTGATTGTAGTTATATCACAACAACTGTACTTGTTTGATACTGAGATTTAATTGTACTCTCATAAAAGGCAATTTATCATTTTTAGGTTTATATTTTTTACTACTCATTCTTCAAAAATACTATACTCTTCATTCCCCCAACTCAAAAAGCTTTGCTCCTGGAAATCTGAGTGCAAAAGCTGTTTTTATCCACCAGAGGATAAAGTAAAATTGATTGTGATCATACCACCTTTTTAATTTATTTGTTTATAGGCAAGCAATATAAACTGATGTGCCTGTATCGAGCAAGAGTCGAACAAAATCAGTATTTATCTGTCAGGGATTTCTTTTTTTTTTTTTTTTTTTTATAATGACAATACTACCCTACTACTACATAGAAAGCAATTGGATCATCCACAGACCCTTGAAGGTCTAAAGATAATCCAAGTGCTCAAGCCCACTGCCAGTTGGCAGCGTGCCCAGCATGCTGGCAGCATTGCCACGCTGAATGGCAATGCTTATACGTTGAGCCAAATAAACACCAGCATTTTGGTCACGCGTCGCGTCCACCAGACGCTCAGAAAGACTTTTGAAAACGAGATGAGCTCCCGGCCCCCACGGACCCAAAGTCTCAACTCCAAATGGCTCAAATATGTAACCACTGCCGAGGTTAGCATATTTGCGCCGCTTGTGCTGCTCCGCCGAATTGGCCGCCGCTCCAGCCAGGATTTCTTAGGATTATTTAGGGATTTCTTTATCCAAAGATCTAGTCTATTCTTAAAATGTATTTATAGTCCTTGCTGAGATTACATCCTCAGGCAACCTGTTCCAGTTGTAAATCACTCTGTTGCAGAGGATGTGGTGTGCAGAGTTGTTTTGTGATAGTGTAGGCTGTAAGAGGATTTTATGGCGTCTTCTGTCGCACATGTTTTTTTTTAGGTTTATATTTCGTTAATATCCGGAAAATCATTAAGGTCTCAATCAGGTCCCCACGCAACCATTATTCTTCGAGGCTCGTGAGACGAAGAGATTTGAACGTATCTTCATAGGTTTTGCGGCGAAGAGCATAATGTGATATCCTGGTGGCTTTTATTTGTGCATTTTCAAGCAAATCAATATCTTTCTTAAAATAAGGACTCGACACCTCGAACCCATTTCTAACCTCTGCTGCTTATATACTCGTAGGTTTGTATATCTTAATAAAAACATCAATTGTTACTGTCTGAAAGGACTTGCGTATGACATAGATAAATTACCATCTTAGATATATGCTCTTCCCATTTCAAATCTGCAGTTATGATGACTCCTAAATCCCTCTGTTGGTCTACAGATGCTAAAGCAACTCCTTCAAATGTGTACGAGTGTATCTTTCTGGAGTTGGTTCTAGATGTAACACAATATATTGGGTTGTGTTCAACTTTATAATCCAGTTCCTGGTTCAGTCCTGAATACGGACCAGATCTTCCTGAAGTTCTCCAGACTTTATCATCGTATTAGCAAAAAACTTCCCATGGTCTGCGAAAAAGGCTGACTGACATTCTGTGAGCTCTATCAAATTAGTGAAAAAGATTCCAAATTTAAAATTGGAGACACTGTAAATTATCCTTTATTTACCCTGATATCTTGATGCTTGATCTGCCTCTGGTAGTACTAATAAGTAGTAGATTAAAACCCCTCAGTGATAGACTTTCACTTTCTGCACAGTACACTACACTTTCTTCGATTTAATGACGTCGCGTTAACATCGGTAGTACTAATAAGTAGTAGATTAAACCCCTCAGTAATAGACTTTCACTTTCTGCACAGTACACTACACTTTCTTCGATTTAATGACGTCGCGTTAACATCGGAAAAAATGACATCGAACTTATCTAGGTTACATAAATTTTAATTATTGTAACGCCCCACCAAAAGAACAGATAAGTGACGACATTGAATTCAAAATATTAAGAAGATTGTAAACTAAAAGCACAATTATCTGAACTGACCGTCGCAGGTATGAATAAAAAGCCTTATCACTATTGGCAAGAATTCTGGCCTCAACAAGACAAAACACGTGTTGTTCACCTCACGAAACTTGTTATAGTCATCTTCATCCTTAGACATTTTGTACCTGTACCATAAGATTATTTTTTCCGAAATGAACTCAAGAACACTATCATCAATCCATGGTTTAATTTTTATTGATTTAGATCGTATTTGCCGTAAAGGCGCATGGTTGTCTGTAGTAACATTGATAACATTCAAGATACCATCTCATAGTTGTTCAGGATTATCAGTTTCGCTTACCGTTTGCAAGGTGCTATGCAAATCTGACTGTAACTGTCATCATTTATGCCCTGGTATTATTATCTACGGGACTAATGAATCTACCCGTGACCACGGTCGATGCAACTCGGCCGAAACGTCGGGATGAGGAGGTATTTATTTATCTCGTAATTTTAGTGCGCGATTAGTCCCGTAGTATAAAATGATAATGTGTTCAAATCACGAAAGTTCAAAAACAACATCCTTCCAGTTTGTCCCACGTAAACTGCATTACATGTGTCGCAGGTTAACTAAATTAAATGTATACCCCCGATGTCTTGCTTTTCTCTAAGGAGATTTTCCCATTGCACATTCGTCTCATGTTGTGATTCGTATGAAATGCCACATGTACAATATTTCGCTGTAGTATTTTTTTCTGACGTAGTCTCCAAATATTTCAAATAACCCACATAATATATTTTTTCCTAACCTAACCTAACCATGATACAGTTCAATTATTTATATTGTTTTCAGATACACTAGACATTTTAGATTTATATTTTAACTAGTAAAGCAACTGCGGCTGCTGCACGTGCTGTCGGCAGATGCAGTTGACAGCTCGGTTCCAAATAGGTAGCACCTTTAGTTAGGTTACTATAAATAGTAACCCGATATAAAAGTACGAATGATTTTCAGTACCAGCAGCTATAGTGAATACTTATAAAGAAAAGCGTTTCGTCGTGGTGGAAGGCGACCTGGCTCTACACATCAATTGTAAAACAATTGGTCACCCCAAACCTATTGTAACTTGGACAAAAGACGACATGAAACTTGCTGTAGGTAAGTAGTAGATTTTATACAAGCACTTATTAAATACTAGGTACTTTTGCCCGAGGCTTCCCCCGCATGATATTCAGACTTTTATGACTAACTCATAATAACTTTCATTTTTCCGGGATAAAAAGTTAGCCTATGTCAGTTTCTGACATTTGAACTATACTCGTGACGATTGCTTTCTTGCTTAGCAAAAGAGTAACAAACCAACAGAGTTTTGGATTTATAATAATTATGTGTAAGGAAAGAATGATATAAGATAAATGTTGCAAAAATATATGGAACTTAGACCATGACATTATCTATCGTAACTGATTATTATCCACTACTTTGCCCTCATTATATTTTGGGTTTTATGCAGCCCCACAAAAACCTTTAACTTTTCCGATATAATAAATGATTATAAAAATATAACTTTGTATTAAAAACAAGCTTTTGAGATCCTGGATATCATGACAGGAGCATGATATTGTAGCAGGAGAGTGTTACCCAAAACAAGTAAAACGAGCCCAAACACGACAGGTTTATCTTAATAGAGGAGTTCCTATGGCCACCTTCCGACTCCATCAACAGATCAGCTCCATGATACCATATTTATAAACACACTTTGTTTTAGCTAATCGCACTTTTTTACCTTAATTTTAATTTTCTTTTTAGGATCCACTTATTTTATAGAAAATGGAACGTTAACTATTGCAAATATACCAAAAAATGCTGGTGGAAATTACACATGTAAAGCGGTGAATCCTAGTGCTACAAGCTCCATTACATATGAAGTAGTAGTTGAAAGTAAGTACTCAATTAGTTAATTCATATTAACGATATCCTAGATTTATAACATATATTTTTATATTATTTCCTTTTTATAAAAAATAGAATTGCTGGAAGTACATAACTGTGGGTTCCTGATAGTGAAATCAGGCCTGTTTTTTGGTAACCCGATTGAAACTTAACTAACTAGGCTACATAGGTCAGTAAAAATAGAATTTAGCTTTGCACTGAATTTTTGAAATATTTTTTTATGGTTTAGGATCACGTACTGAGCTTAAAATCACAAAATGCTGACATATCTATACTCTATAAAATTTAACTTGATCTCTGCGACAGCTGTCAGAAAAATCACGCCTATGAGGTCCTGAATATCTTAATAGTACAGACAGTACCTGTCAATATCATACTTTATGGGCATGCCGATTAGTGATGGGCCACGAATGATCGTGACCACAGAGCTTTAGATAGTTTTATTTAAAATATCGATATATCGATAATAAAACTTCATTTATCATTAATTTTATTGTTTATTTTAATATCATAACATTTTTTACAAGTGTAATTAAATTAAACCCAATTATATGTTACATTAGCATAGATAATAGTGAAAAACGTCGATAAATACTATCGTTACATTATTATGAGTATTTAATTATTATCATAACATTATTTACATGTGTACAAACTTGATCTTAAGTAATAGTAAGTAAATGAAATCCAATTTCTCACCTACAACTACTCATTTGATTTCATTACAACATTGTATGAAAATCGTTTTTTTCTACCACTATCCCAACTCTAAAAATGTCAATCTTCTATGTCGATGTCACTGTCGCAGAGATCAAGTTAAATTTTATAGAGTATAGGTGGAGCTTCAAGCGCCATCTTGAAAAAACGTTTTTAGCCGATATCTCGGTATATAACGTTAGGACAACACCAATGAAGAATATTTACGCATGTGTATTAACACATGTGTAAATATTCAGCACATACTACAGCGATGAAAAAAAATTACGCATGTGTTAATACACATGCTAACCTAACGTTCAATTTCACGGCACATCTTTTACTGAATTCACGGAACTGATTTTAGATCCACGTCTTTTGACTTGTTGGAATCTCAGAGCAAATAAAAAATCAAGAGGGAACGTCGTTGAACAGTCAAGTCAAGGTCGGTTTTTTAAACATGTGTGAGTGCGTCGGTGTTGCGCCGCCAACGTTCGACTGACAAGCCAAGGAGTAGTTTCTTGTACGTCGATGTGTGTGTAATTGTCTGTACACGGCGAGGCGTAGTTTTGGTTGGCTTCACTTGTTTGTTCACAACATTCTCTCTTGATTTTTTATTTGCTCTGAGGTTGGAATAAAGAAAAAATGTTGTATTTTTATAGATTCACCACCAATAAAACCGCCAGTCATGCCCCCCACTTACATAGAAAGAGGCCAGTCTGCAAAAATCAATTGTCCAATACCTCATAAAAATACTGACTTGCTGCGGTGGTATAAGGTAATTATATAATAACTGAAATCGGCTTCCAAATCAGCTAATAATCACAAACATTATATCAAATTCCGCTTGTACTACTATACTACTCTACTATACTTTTGCAGATAAATATAGTCTCATTCAAAAATCTCTGACAATCAAAAATAAACAGTGAAAAAAAAAAGCTGTGCCAAGTCTAATTCAAACTAACCAACTCCCAAGCAAATAAAAAAACTTAGAATAATCAGTTCTGTCTTATAACAAATTTCATCACTATCACTACATATTACAAAGTACCTACGGACTCATCAGATTCGAATGCGGTTTTTACTATTTTTGCGGTTTTAGGTGGGAACTCTTAAACATATTTAAAGTATTACAACGAAAAGGTTTACAGCTAATACAATTGTACCTGTGCGAAACCGCGACGAGTAGCTAGTTAGGTGTAATCGTTTGTGCCCTTTATGGGATCCCAAATTTTGTACAAACATATAATTATTATGAGATGTAAGCCAAAATCTTGGATGAGGCTGTCTCAGTAAATACAGATCACCGCGTAGTTCACTGGTTTATTAAATTAGTTAAAAGTATCAGGAATAGTGAATAATGCAATTAAATGTGATTCGTAAACTGAAAAAATAATTTAAATTGGCTTATGCAGTTCAGATATATATGCTTGTAAAGATTTTGGTATGGAAAAAAGGGTATGGCTTGACCCTTTCCAACAAAGCATAATATTGTATGGCGAATGTATGACACTTGCAGGCAGTGATGTCATAGCCTGCTATAGTGCGCTCTCTGTCTAGCAAGAAAATAAACCTTTTTTTTTTCAATCAAGCTTTTACTGAACAAGTACCCGCGAAGACGAATCAAACGAGCCGAAACTCGATAGGTTTGCGTCGTTTAATTACAGAGTTCCTATGACCACCTTCCAGCTCCATCATCAGACCCTGGTTACCATTGATAGACAAACTACTCGCCAAGACCATTCAAATGAACCCAAACTCGATGAGGTTGTGTCGTTTTATTGCTAAGTTCCTTTGGCCACCTTCCAGCTCCATCATCAGATGAGCATCATGTGATCATAATATTGCATTGTTACATAATTTACACATGTATGACTTGCAAGATTTGATTACAGAACGACAGACAACGAGACAGGTGAAAGTAAATAACAGCTTGTAAAAAAAGTGGCCTTAACAATTATCTAATACCTATAAAGAGTAAGACGTCCACCCTCAAGGTGGACGCATGACTTCATTATGATTGCAGGATCGGGCTGCATACAAAACAAAAATAATACTAACATCTACCTCACAAACATACCATAAAAGATACACACATACCTACATAACCCTCTTGTCAAACATCTCTTTATATTAGATAACTACATATTATCTAATATAAAGAGTAAGACGTCCACCCACAAGGTGGACGCATGACTTCATTAAGATTGCAGGATCGGGCTGGATACAAAACAAAAATAATACTAACATCTACCTCACAAACATACCATAAAAGATACACACATACCTACATAACCCTCTTGTCAAACATCTCTTTATATTAGATAACTACATATTATCTAATATAAAGAGTAAGACGTCCACCCACAAGGTGGACGCATGACTTCATTAAGATTGCAGGATCGGGCTGGATACAAAACAAAAATAATACTAACATCTACCTCACAAACATACCATAAAGGTTACACACATACCTACATAACACTCTTATCAAACATCTCTTTATAATAGATAACTACATATTATCTAATATAAAGAGTAAGACGTCCACCCACAAGGTGGACGCATGACTTCATTAAGATTGCAGGATCGGGCTGGATACAAAACAAAAATAATACTAACATCTACCTCACAAACATATCATAAAGGATACACACATACCTACATAACACTCTTATCAAACATCTCTTTATAATAGATAACTACATATTATCTAATATAAAGAGTAAGACGTCCACCCACAAGGTGGACGCATGACTTCATTAAGATTGCAGGATCGGGCTGGATACAAAACAAAAATAATACTAACATCTACCTCACAAACATATCATAAAGGATACACACATACCTACATAACACTCTTATCAAACATCTCTTTATAATAGATAACTACATATTATCTAATATAAAGAGTAAGACGTCCACCCACAAGGTGGACGCATGACTTCATTAAGATTGCAGGATCGGGCTGGATACAAGGCACTACCAACCGGTCTTATTGGAGATTTTATGCCTATAACAGGGGAGGCTTATCCACATGGAAGTCCAAATCAGCCAAAGATGATGGATCATAAAAGTTTCTAGGCAGAGCAAAATTAGCCTAAATTAAATTAGCCCCACCCAGCCTCCAAGTTGATGTCTATTGATGATACATAATTCTTATTCAGGACCAAGTTTTGATACACACCGGGGAGTTGTCCATTACCAATTCATTACTGAAAGATTCAGGCGAATATACGTGTAGAGTTAGCACAAATGCCAAGTCACATTCAAAAACCATCGAAGTTATTGTTGGATACGCTCCGATATTCAGAATACATGATTATGAAAAAAATGTAACTATGAGAGATAACAAAGTATCAGATCTTAATTGTGAAGCAGATGCTACACCAGAAGGCCATGTAAGTAATTAGCTTAATTTCTTATTTATTCTAATCAGTAGTAACACCACTTTAGTAGCTAGCTAGCGTAGTTTGCATAGGTGTTTGTCAGAAATCATCAAAGTAAAGCAACGTTACGCACGGCCAGTCTTTAGATGGGTGGCCGGGGGTGGCATTTTCCAACTAAGCGCTACCGCGGCTACACGTGTTCCGGTTGTATTACCTATTTAGCCATTTCAGAGGCCTACAGGCGGGTTAAAAACTCAGACACCCGGTCTATACAAACTTACGTACTTTGATTTATTTCAGTTTCAAACTATAACTTTCTAGTCATTCTCGTACCACAAAGGTACAAAAATCTTCAATGTTATCTTATCTATCTATCTTGTACAAAATTCGAATAGTTTGCTCGCATTGATATAGTTGTACAATGTTTACATTACTGTTGATTTTTTAAAAACAGCTCAGCCAATTTCGATAAAATTTAAATATAACCGCCTCGGGAGTATACCCTTTTAAACTAAAAAAGATTTTTTTGATTCAATTCACAATTGGACAATATCGATGAACATACACAAAAAATACACAGAAAAACATAGAACCTCTTCCTTTTTGGAAGTCTGCTAAAAATGTGAACGAATTGAGCATGAACGTCTGAGTTTAGGTTACCTAGCTTAATAGTTAAATGGACGGCAACCAAAGTTTCAGTTATAGGATCAAATCCTACGGGTCCAACAATAGGTATTTTATCACAAAATATTGAGATAACTCTAGTGTACTAGTGTGTAGTGACAACATTATTTTTTGCAAAAAATAGCACGACCGACATCACCCGTGTACAGAATTTGCGAATATTTCGCATGGATCGATGTAGCATTTTTCACATTATTGTTGATTTATCAGAAATGGCTCCGCCAATTTCGATAAGATTTAGAAGAATATTATATAAATATTTAAATATTATAAGAATTATTGAAATCGGACTACTACGACAAAAGTTATGCGTGGTTAAGTACATAAAAAAAAATATATATATATATATATGCGTCGAATTTTATACCTCCTCCGGTGGTTCGTCGGTCAAAAATGATATGAATCAGTGAATTAATGTAGTAATATGAACTGTTTCATCTGTATAGTATATAAATATTATGGTAAAGTAAGGCCTTGAATTTCAAAGATTTGTTGTTCAGCCTAGACGAAGTCAAGACAATCTTCAAATGTAATTAATTATAACTATAGGTCAAATCACAATTCTTACTGAAGCTCGTTATTTGTAACTTGTAGCTAACATCACTACCGCCATGTTGTATGATTGGGTCTATAGCTAAATATTATTTTCAGTATGCATGGTTTTATAACAATAATAAATTGAACTGGACGGAAGCAGTTTACATCTCTCCAGCAAGAGTGGATAATGCCGGAGAGTATAGATGTGAAGTTTTCAACATATTTGGACATATTTCTAGGGAGTTTTATGTTACTAAAGAATGTAAGTACTACCTAATTTATTATTAAGACTAGCTGACCCGGCCACGCGTTGCTGTGGCTAAATAAATTAAAATTGCGACTATAATTTGAGATTTAAACTATCCTATCTCTCAAGTTGGATCGAACTGCACATGGTGTGCGAATTTTATTATAATCTGTTAAGTGGTTTAGGAGTCCATTGAGGACAAACATTGTGACACGAGATTTATATATATTAATTTTACCTTCGATGATTTTGGAAGAAAAAGATTAGTAAAGGAGGAAGGTAAAATGACCAGAGATTTGAACCTTCTTACTGGAACTAGAGGGTTCAAATTTCCGATCATATCGCCTTGATTTTGACGTATGTATTTGACAGACAATACGTTTTTCTTGTTCTACTCACTCTAGCGTATGCTGTATAACCAGATATGAATAAGATAGCTGTAACATATGGTACTTATCACGTAAATGTCGCATTTTTCAACAAATCTTGACATAACTTGGTAGAAGCAAAGTTTTGCTTCCATTTGTTCGGATTTTGATTCTACCCAAGGACTTTGTATACTATCTGGACTGCGCACAGACGAAATTTGGCTCAAAGTTAGTTTAGGAAAATTCAACCTTAATGCGTTGTAACAGAACATATATTCCTTTGAAATGGCATAAGAGAGACGCTGTGCCGAGTGAGACTTCCCAGAGTGATGAAGTTGTCCCGCTCGCACTATTGCCATTTCGAAACTTATATATGGTAGAATTATTACCTGTAAAGCCGCGACTGTCTTAACCATTTTTTAGTTTTTTTAACAATGTAGTTTGATAAAATTTTAGTTAAAATTGCGAATAGATGCCAATAAAACAGAGTTTGATATTTATTTTGTATGAATATACCTACGTCTTTATGATTAACGGTTATTTTTTATTTTTGACTAGAGTATCACCGTCGATTGCAAATGGCGTACTATGGTGTATACAAAGAAGTGTAGTAGGGTGACTATGCTGGACATATTTCTTAAACATGCTGGGTGTACAATTGGTGTATAGTCGTGGTTGTCATTTTTAATTTTTTTGGGTTGTAGATTTCAAAATTGGCATCCATATTGGAATTAAAAACGGCAGACGTCACTTTTTTGAAAAAATCATGGGTGTAGTTTTCGAGGTTTTTTTAGGGTGTAGATTTCAAAATTGGCATCCATTTTGGAATTAAAGATGGTGGACGTCACTATTTTGAAAAAGTCGTCATGGGTGTCGTTTATTAGGTTTTTGGGGGTGTAGATTTCAAAAATGGCATCCATTTTGAAATTAAAGATGGCGGACGTCACTATTTTGAAAAAGTCGTCATGGGTGTCGTTTAATAGGTTTTTGGGGGTGTAGATTTCAAAACTAGCGTCCATTTTGGAATTAAAGATGATGGACGTCACTTTTTTGAAAAAATCGTCATGGGTGCAGTTTTCGAGGTTTTTGGGGGTGTAGATTTCAAAAATGACATCTATTTTGGAATTAGAGATAGCAGATGTTGCTTTTTTGAAGTCGTCATAAGTGTTATTTTTTGAGAATTCGGGGGTTTATGTTTCAAAATTGGCATTCATTTTGGAATTGAAGATAGCGAACATTACTTCAAAATGGATGCCAATTTTGAAATATACACCCCCAAAAACCTCAAAAACTACACCCATGACGACTTTTTCAAAAAAGTGAGTCCGCTATTTTTTATTTCAAAATGGATGCCTTGTTTACTACGGAAGCCTTAAAATTCTGTTAACTACGGAAGTATATTCGTGGACAAGTTTTCGTGATTAAGATTTTTCCTGAAATGGTCTATTTGTGACAAAGTTTTGCGTGAAAAAGTTTTTGTGAAAAAATTTTTCGTGTTTAAGTACTGACACGGGTTGCGTGATATGTGTCAAGATTACATCTATGAAATTTAAACGTTGTTCAACACCGTAAATATGGATTCCAGACCATTACTGTCGTCGTAAAAGTGAAGGAACTCATCGAGATCTACATTTCCGATGACAGCTGTCAAACTTAAAAGTGGTTTATCTCCGTCATTATTAATTCTAGACCATTGCTGTCTTAACAAAGGTGAAAGAACTCTTCAAGATCTACATTTCCGATAACAGCTGTCAAACTTGAAACTAAATTATCTCCGTATATATTAATTCTAGACCATTGTTTTTATGGGGATTGGTTTTATAGAGATCTTCAAGGAAGGCCTATGCCCAGCAGTAGGCGTCTTATTGCTAAAGCCACGACGATGACGAAGGACGACGAGTTAGGGGTAAGATAACTGCGATTCCTGCGTGCAGTAACATTCCAAAGAAAAATTAGGAAAATAAGAAAAACATGGAAAATAATAAATGAGCAAGTTAGGTATGATAAAAAGCAGACGCGTAAAAAAAGAATTCGAATAATAAAATCTGAAGACGGGAAACATCTGACAGAATGCAAGGATATAGCGGATTCATTTAACATGTTTTTCAGAAATATTGCTCATAAATTAACATTGAATACTCAAATTGACATTAAAAAATGCAAAAATTACTTAAACGTAGGAAGTAAGGTGATAAAAAGAATCCAATTTAATCAAGTAGACATTGAAGAATTATTGACGATTGTAAGAAACATGAAACAAAAGACAACCCCAGACGTATATGACTTGAATTCCAAGACATTGAAAAGAATTATTTTAGGCAATGGAAATATATTGGAACTTTTATATATAACTGTTAACTATTGCTTAGAAAAAGGAGTGTTCCCAGACTGTTTAAAGCCCGGCAGAGTAATTCCTTTGTACAAAATAGGTGATAATATAGAACTAGGTAACTATCGCCCAGTTTGCATATTACCGACTGTTTCAAAAATACTCGAAACAGTTATTAAGAAAAGGATCATTGCGCATTTCGAAGAAAATAACCTTTTCACTGCGTCTCAGTTTGGATTCCGTTCAGGGAGATCGACTGTGATGGCAATAAGGAAAGTAATCTATTATATCCTGGAAGCATTGGACAAATCGCAAAAATGCGCAAGCATATATTGCGATTTTTCAAAAGCTTTCGATTGTTTAAGACACGACGTCCTAGATTTAAAACTGCAACATTACGGGTTCGAAGGACCCGAGCTGAGCATGATGAACTCATATCTGTATAAAAGACCTCAAGTAGTGTCAGTAAATGAAGTCAATTCAGCGACGACTCTAATGGATATAGGAGTGCCTCAAGGCTCCATATTAGGGCCGATTCTTTTCCTGATTTACATCAATGACCTTGTAAATATCATGCCGGACTGGAGTTATATTAGTTTATTTGCAGACGACACGCATGTAGGAATCAGAGATAAAAATAGAGATAGACTAGGAATTAAAATCGAAAAAGCCATACATACTCTTAAGGAATGGTTCAGTGCAAATGGTATTACCCTCAATACTGACAAAACTACCGTAATGTATTACCAATCTCGGAAAAACTCTAACGATGCTGGTGTAAAAGAAAATGTATTTCTTGGTTACACAGTAGATAGCACTATTAATCATTCAGCCCACATCGGAAAATTATGCAAAAGATTGGCAAGTGCAATTACGCGCTGTTAAAATTAAAACCGCTGCTAGACAAAGAAGCAATTTTAGCAATATATTTTGCACATATTCAATCGAGAATAAGGTATGCGGTTACGGTTTGGGGAAACGGAATAGACATGATCAAGGCATTGAGAGCACAAAAGAGAGCACTAAGAATTATGCTAGGCCTAAAAAAACGCACATCGGTTCGACAACATTTTAGGAACCTGAAAATAATGACTGCGGTATCCTTATATATCTACAATATTGTTTATTAGAAATTTTTGACGAAAAATCTCAATTACCGAGAAATGATAATAAGAAGGCACGCAAATGTCGAAAGTATGAGGAGTTGCGCAGGCCATTTAACAGATTGACCAAGGTGCAAAAACAGGGCTTATATAATAAAATTTGTATGTTCAACAAACTACCACAAAAGATTACCAACCATGTAGGTTGGTAATCTTTTGTGGTAGTTTGTTAAAAGAATTCAAAAGAACAATAAAACTATTCTTCGAATCTAATCCTTTTTACTTGTTGAAAGAATTTATGACACTGCACCTGACTGAATGTTCATTCTCGCATGCATAGTATAGTATAATAACATGACATTTTATTAAATTAATAGTATTTACAATTTTGACATTCCTTATAATTAATGTGTTCCGCTCATTGACTTTTTTAAGTGTTTTCTTGTTTTGTTACGATTGTGCAAATTTATCCTACATTTAAGACTAATTTAAATGTTTATGTATGTTAGATTGTAAATATTCTAGTTTAATTCTTTAGCTATTTGCATTAATTCTTTTAAATGTAAAATGACTTGCCCAGTGTAACGAACTGTTATAAGGCTAATAAATCATTCTTATTCTTATTCTTTCTTATTCTTATTCAAGCATATTTTTTTCTTATTCTTTTTTCAACCCCATTTAAAATGTGCATGAGATTTTGTCAATAAATTCTATTTAAACTAAATTGAATCAATTTAAAGTAGATTGAATTTATCTCGAGTAGTTTAGGCTGCAAAAATATCGTTTTTGGTCGCCTTAAAAAGTCAAATAGCAGAACGCTAAAACGGTCTTGCTCTTACATACCTACATAACTTGTTACAAAATAATATTATGTTTTTTTTGTTGTTCAGTTTTTGTCAGAAAAATATCTTATGAATAATGGTGTTTTTTTCAGATTGCGTGATAGAAAAATCAATATTGGTAAAAGCAAATACATTGGCACCTTTGATATTCGATTCAAGCTTTGAACCGCTCGAATCTAATACATCGGACAGAGATATAAAACTTCCAAATGGAAGGCAGGTCATTTGGTTTTGTCCAAGCAATTTCAAGACATATCCTGCAAAGCATCTCACTGGGGTTTGCGATGGTGGTGCTAACTTTAAAGTAAATGGTATAATACAAGACTATTCAGGTATTAAATGCAAAGAAGAAATAAAACATAAGATAAAGAGAACAAAACAATCCTGCCATTTGCCGTACACTGAGCTAATAATGGATACGAGGTATTTGACACCAAAGACACAGTCGTATATGAGATCTGTTTTGATATCAAAAGAAAAATACCAGTTTATTCAAAACATATTTTGCAAAAATCATTTGCTGATGAAGATATTGACAGTCACTGGCTAGATAATGAACATTTTACTGTAAATTTTGATGAAATATACGACTGTGACATTCAGAAGAATACTATAATGAAAGAATTGGAAATGTATTTCCATACTGACGATGATTGTTGTTTTGGGAAAAGGCAACTCGTCAGTCCTAGAGATGTTTTTCCTGGAGTGCCGCAAAGATCAACCTACAGTTACTTCAATGTTGTACCGCAATGGAGTCCTTGTGATACTGGCGCGTTTGATGTAAGTAACACATTGGTAATAGTATTTATAAAGAATAATATTATAAAAAAAAAAATATAATATAATGTTATATTTTATCAATTTATTTTATTTTTTTACGGGCAAAAGTGCCTTTATTAACTACAATAATATACCATACTACTTCATACGCTAAAACTACTACTACATAGAAAGCAATTAGATGATTATTTTATTTTATTTTAATAATATTTTATATATTTTATTTATAATGGAAAAGAAACTAGGTGCCTACCACAAATAAAAACGGATATAATTGGAAAAATAATCTATACTAAATACTACAATACCTTTTTCATCAGCTCAATTGATAAAAAGTGAGGAAGTCCGTATACTTTTTCTTTTGGCCTTGGTGTCAGAGTTTTTAGGCCGCCTGAACGCCTCTGACATGGCTAAACGGTTAAAACCACCGGGACCTACAATTTAATGTGTCATCCGAGCCAGTTGGAAAATGCGACCCGCAAACCAGCAAAATACTGATAACAGATAAATATAGGAAATACTTGGCATGCATATTGGCTTATCTCGAAGATAAAAAGGGTGCACACAAAAGCGTCGAGGACTGACGAGAAGATTGCTGAGTTCGAAGAAAAGTTAGAATAATTAAGTAGAGTAGGTTGCGCTGGCATATTGTTGGGTTATCTGAAGTCCGTAAAGAGGTGATAACCCTAAAATCCGGCAACAAGCTTTACAACAAGGAAAGTGACCAGCGGTCCCGAGGTGTCGGTTTTATCGTTCACAGGTCCCACGCTGATAACGTTATCGCCATCGAAAGTGTAGGTATACGTAATACTCAGAATCCATCCATCCATCCATCAGCCGTAGAACGTCTACTACTAGACATAGATTTCAAGTAAGGCTGGTTAGAAGCTTCCTGAATCCAACTCGCTCCTGCGATCTTTATTATATCGTCAGTCCAACTAGACGGTAGACGTCATACGCTGCACTTGCTGGTTCGTGGTCTCCATTCGAGAACTTTACAGCCCCATCAGCCATCCGTTCTCCCAACTATGTGCCCTGCCCACTGCCTTTTTAACTTGCTAATCCACTGGGCTATATAGGTAACTTTGGTTCGTCTTCAGATCACCTCATTTCTAATACGATCTCGCGGAGTGACACCAGCATAGCCCTCTCCATAGCACGTTGGGCTATCTTCAGCTTATTTATAAGACCTACAGTAAAATACCACGTTTCATTTCTATATGTCATCACACACAACAGTCAAAAACTCTCTGCTTGAGGCACTTAGATTTATCGAATGAAAATATGTCACGCAGTTTTCCAAAAGCCACCCAGCAGGAATTCGGCGACTGACCTCTTTCTTAAAGTTGGACTTGTCTAGCTGGACTACTTGTCCCAGGTACGTAAGAGTCAACAACTTTGGGAACCGAGCTCTCAACAGATATTGGTATTGGTACAACATGGGCATTACACATGATCTTCACACTTTATTTTTAAAAACTTGAGATCCATCTCGTAAGCTATTTTCAAGCCTTGAAAACCGCCCTTGAAATTTAAGAATTACGAACCGTCTTGAACGCAAGCTTGATGACTTTCAGGTTTGGAAAAGCCTTCAGCGCCATGGATCACCTTCATACGCTGCGGCAAGCTATAGAGAAGACCAAAGAGTATAACTTGCCAATTTTTTTAGCGTTTGTGAAATATGATAAAGCCTTAGACTCGGTCGAGACATGTCGGCTATGGTTGAGTCTGTCCAACGACGCCGTATTGGCTATCGGTTCGGTACATCAAAGTACAGTCTATGATCGATATTCGATGTTTAGTTTGAATCCAGTCTACATTTTCTCTACAGAAGATTTTTTTATAGACTTATTTTAAAAAATAAAATTGAAAATGCTATAATTAAATTTTATTTAGGCAGCATAAAATTTAAATAACATATTAATCAAAATATTATTAAATTATCTTCTAATTTCATCTATTTTCCATCTTATTCCATAGAAGAGGCCTATCTCTAGGAGTTCTGCTACCGATAATGATGCCCCCGATAGTTAAGAAGACGTATCCAACAAAAAGTAAAAACGTAGCAAAAATATTTTAATGAATGAAACGGGTAATCGTTTGCTGTCTTCGAGTTAATTAAATATTTTCATACTAAGTGCCAGTGTAAAAATAATGCCCACTATTAGGTTTTAACTTAGTTTGATACATAAAATGAATTTATCAAATTGTTATAATAAAAATAACCAAAAAGCAGTTTTATATTAGCATAAGAAATTAAGAAAAATTATATGTGTACATCTTTAATTTAATAGACATATATGGCTAGATATCGTGCCAGCGTGGTGGGTATCGCCCAATCACTCTTCGTGGGTAGGCCTATGTCCTGCAGTGGACTATTAAAAAGGCTGGTACAAATGGCTAGATGCGTCCTTTAAATTTCAAACGGTTTTGGTTGTACTTTTCTTCTAAGTAATTAATTTATCATTGTAGTATATTACGTTTATATAATTATTTCCGCTTTTTTCTTAAGAATAAGATAAAAATAGGGCGTATTTTATTGGTCTTTTTACTTAATGTGAAAGCAGTTTTTTATTAACGCGTTAAACGCAAATGCTTATTTGCGTCTTATTTACTTCCTCTCATAAATAGGGACAACTACCTCTGCGTCTTTTATATTACTGAACTAAAAAAAAGGTAAAAATAATAAACCGAAACGCCCTATTTTGTTGCATTGCGCCTTATTTATTTATTTCAGCAATGTATACAGGGTTATTTCTAGTCAATTAGCATCCTTTTAAGGTTTATTCTGTACATCAAAACTAACAACTTTTACTCGGTGACTTTCGTCAAAACTAAAAAAAAAAGTTGTTCCATAGAAAAATATCGTTCACCTGCGACAATATGTAGGTATGGAATAGCTGTTTTTTTTGTGTTTTGACAAAAGTCGCAGAACAAAAGTTGTTAGTTTTAATGTACAGAATTAGCCTATAAAAGGGCGCTAATTGATTAGGAATAACCCTGTATAACTCAAATCTGGAAAAGTTATTAGATACGTCTTAATTAGTATCTGGGGTAGAATATGACGATCTTCTAAATTCACCAATTAACAACATAATTACTACTAATATTGCTTTGTTGTATTTGTATTTGCATTAAAATTTGAAGTGCTTATATGTAGATTTCGTTAAAAGGACATGTCCACAATATGTATGGAAGCTGGTTTAATAATAATCAAAAATTCTACATACAATTCTCGTTACATTTAGAGAAAGTTCATATTTTTCTGAGTCTATTACATCAAAACAAAAGTTTAAAACAAAAAAGAGCCCTCCGTTTTTTTTAAATTAATTTTGAATATATTAAGATAAATAAATATATTTGGCTCAATAGGTAGTTTATCTCTAGCAATCCTGATGAAGCAACCTCTAAATTTATTGTTAAATAGGACTATTTTTACCAATTAGACACAGTTTTCAAGTGTTTATTTGTCACATTGTACCTACTAACTGGTCACACAAGTAGGTTATCATTTTTAATTTTAGCAAATTAAGAGATGAATTTGGAAGAATCAGCTAAGAATGCAAGTAAAATAACGATAGAAGCACTTTATTATTGCTAAACTAGAAAAAATACATAGCTGTATTATTATTTTTCACAAAAAATGGAGGGATAAAAAAATCTATATTACATATTCAAATCAAGCTTTTATATTATCTTGGTTCGTTTTTTCTCTGAATAATATACCACTTATGGACGTCACCTTTATGTTACTGATTTTTAGGGTTCCGTACCCAAAAGGTAAAAACGGCACCCTATTACTAAGTTTATTGATATTCAATAAAACTCAGTCAAAAGAAAATGATGAAAAACAGATTACAAAAAATGTATTATTAATAATTAATTCTTATGTACATTTTTTTTCAGAACTGGAATGAAATTGAGAACAGGGTGAGAAATTTTGTAAGAAAATCGTAGACAGATTTAGTGGTTTGGACTGGGATTGCAGAAGATGTAATAATTAATGAAAAACCTTTAATCATATCAAAATATCCTACGATGTATGTTCCTTTGTATTTGTGGAAGGTAAATATAACTTGGATGTTTTTTATAAACCCTTTAACACTTCCACCCTAGGTGCTCATTATTATGATCAACTTTTACTATGGACTATGGAACTAACTCTGAGTCGCGGAATATAAATCAGCTGTTCCACACGTTTAGTCGAAGCAAACGATTCGAATTTGTGAAGTGTTTATCATTTTGACCAACTTATAGCGTTGGCGGCGCCACCTGTGATACCAATATTTAGAACAATATATGATGTCAAAATTCAGAAGTTCTTATAACTTTGATTGAGTGATGTGGTGGGGTGGAAGAAAGGAGCCTCCCCGTCCGGTGTTAATTTGATCGGATATTTTGATTGCGCAACACCTGGCCCACCCTGGAAAATCAGTACCCCGGCGCTGATTGACGAATCCTTTCACGACGATGATCCAAAACGGTCCTTATCAGCGCCAACACTAATAGCCCCAATCAGACACCACCTGGGCTAAAACTCACCGACATAGCCCTAAATATTATATCAATAAACATCGAAGGATTCTACTAAAGCAAACCTGAAATACTCTCAGACCTCTGTCTAAAAACACAATGTGATATCCTGTGTATTCAAGAGACTCACCGTGGTCTCAACCAGCCCCGACCATATATACCTGGCCTGATATTGGTAACTGAGATCCCGCATGAAAAATACGGAAGTGCTATATTCATCAGACCCGGCGCATATATTGAATCCACATCAAGTAACTCATATGATAACATAGAAACTCTGACCATAGATAGATACAGGGAACTGTACAGTGACGTCTATTTACAAACCCCGCCAATCAACCTTTCAAATTCTATGACACTGACAACTTCCGGAACCGGGATAAAAAAAAAATAATTGGTGACTTTAACAGCCATAGCATGTCTTAGGGCTACAAAAACACAAACGATGATCAGATAGCAGTAGAACAGTGGACAGAAACTGAAAACCTGTCGTTAGTGCACGACCCTAAACTTCCGGCTTCCTTTAACAGTGGCCGTTGGAAACGCAGCTACAACCCAGACCTTTTATTCGTCAGTACAAACATAAGCGCTCTCTGCAAAAAAGATATCTCTAACGCAATCCCAAACACACAGCACAGACCGCTAATGTGCCTGGTACACGCTGCATAAAACCTATAGACACACCTTTCCGTCGCCGTTTCAACTTTAACAAAGCTAACTGGGACCAATTCGCAAAAGGTATTGATGCAAAATTATACAATCTAGCCATCTAAACTATGACCAGTTTGTTACCATTGTGAAGAAGGTATCACGTCAAACTATACTAAGAGGATGCCGCACTCAATATATCCCTGGTCTGGATATGGACTCCGCAAAGCTCATTAAAAGTTACGAAACTTTATATAGCATCGATCCATTCTCACAAGACACCATAGCAGCAGGTGAAACGCTCATGCTTAAAGTCAGCGAAAACCGCCGAGAAAGGTGGATAAAAACGGTGATCGAAGTAGACATGGTACATAACAGTAAAAAAGCCTGGACCACTCTTCGAAAACTCACCGATGACCCACCTAACGCATCTAACCCTGGAAAGGTGACTGCAAAGCAAATAGCACATCAGTTGCTACTTAACGGTAAACCTCCTCAGAAACTACCGAAGACTAATAAACCCCTAAAACAAACCGATGGATCCACCGACATCAGCAAGCCGTTTACGCTCACTGACATCATAATGGCCATAAAAAACCTAAAAATGGCAAGGCTGCTGGTGTGGAAGATTTAACCGTGGAACAAATAAAACACCTTGGCCCAACCGTGGTATCCTGGCTTTTTACGTTATTTAACTCCTGCCTGCAAGATACAAAACTTCCCAAAACCTGGTGAAACGCTAAAGCCACCGCTCTCCTAAAGCCTAGAAAAGCAGCTGACGAACCCAAAAACTATATATCAATCTCACTTCTCTGCCATACCTACAAATTATCCGAGAGGCTTCTCTTAAATCGGCTTATCCCCATCATCGAGCCCAACCTTATACCCGAACAAGCAGGATTCAGGCCCGGAAAGTCTTGCACCGGCCAAATTCTAAAACTCACCCAGCACATAGAAAACGGCTTTGAGGAGAAACTTATTACCGGAGCAGTATTAGTCGACCTATCAGCCGCTTACTACACGGCCAACATTAAGTACTTCTGTCCAAATTAGCAACAATTACAGACGATCAAGGTTTCGTCTATATTCTGGGCGAAATGTTTAGAATCCGTCGGTTTCAAGTCTATCTTAACACAAATAAGAGCAGATGGCGCTCTCAAAAAAATGGCCTGCCTCAGGATAGCGTTCTAGCGCCCATATTATTCAATATTTATACAAATGACCAACCTCACAATCCCAAAACTTCTAGGTTCCTATACGCAGGCGACCTAGTAGACCTTACTGCCCAATCCAACAATTTTGAGGAAATTGAAACTATACTTGCTCAAGCACTGGAAGAACTAGGGTTGTATTATGACTTAAACGCTCTAAGAGCAAGCCCGTAGAGGATTGTTGTATCGGCGCGCACTGAAGATACTCTTCGTAGGTATCTTGGTATACGTCGGGGATACTCCAGCACACTGAGCTCACTATGTTTCCACCATTTCCACGGTCGAGTTCTTTGGTTCCTTGAAGACACGGTTTCCACGTCGGTGGCAGTATCCATCCCCCGTCTCTATTGAAGTTAGGGCGTCTGCTAATCTCAATAGCTTCCAATTAACTTTACGGGATACGAAAAACTTCTCTCGCGCTAGCACCTTCGCTCTGTCAAATCTGATCCAGACACAGAGCAAACACTTATGTTCATCACATAAATATTTGCCCTGGGTGGGGATCGAACCCACGCCTTATAATTATTATATACTACGGGATTGATCGCGCACTAAAATTACGAGATAAATAAATACCTCATCATCCCGACGTTTCGGCCAAGTTGCATCGACCGTGGTCACGGGTAGACTGGAGTATGTAACAGCATCGGAATCGAGAGTGTGATCTACCACCGCGGAACCGTGCTCCGTGAGCCTGGTAGAAACATTTCTTCTTGTCTCTCCGACGTAACACTTCCCGCAATCGCACGGGATCATGTAGACACCGGGGACACCCAAACGGTCTCTATCTTTAGGAGAGCGTAGCAATTGTCTTAGTGGATAACTAAGACAATTGCTACGCTCTCGGAGGACGGAAGATGGTTTTAATGATATACCTTCGGCGTAATAAATTTCTAATTCTTATAGAGTGATAACCTGTCTAAAACGGGTATCTCAGGCACTATCTATTTTGATCTAAAGTTAAGCTATTCGCTGGCAAGTAGATAGATTGTATTCACACTGGAGATGAAAGATACATGACAAAAAACTAAAAAAGAAGTAAAATTATCATTAACAGTGATCTCTTTTTTTTTTTTTTTTTAAATCTTTATTAGAGTGCTTTTTCGCACAGCGAAAATGGCGCACTAGTAGGAAAATCAATTACATAGAACTTAAATATTTACAAGACATTTGTCCTATTATCTAAACCAGTTTTCACCATGGCTAGTACCTTCTTTGTCTCATCAGAAGTAGGTTGAGCTAAATACGAATTACATAAACCAATGGAACTGTCTCGGAATAACAGGCGTCTGGGCGCCTCGTTCCGGACACACTCCATCAAAATATGGTAGGTATCTTCTATTCTCAAGCAGTCGCAACAAAGCGGCGAATCGGTCTTGCGCATGAGGTGGGCAAACATATTCAATGGAATGTGTCCGGAACGAAGCCGTAATAATAACACTAGGTCCTGCCTACAGAGCCGACAGTTGTCTATCCACGGCGCGTTTAGCGGTTGCGGCTGAATAGTTTTAAACCATATACCTTTTTCTAAGGATCGATCATCGAAGTACTCCTTCCATAAGCTACGACACATACCTTTGACTAAGTATAAACAGTCGTTATGAGTAGGGATCACAGTAAAACCGGTTCCGTCGCTGCATGCTTCTTTGGCTAATCTATCAGCTGTATCATTCCCATAAATACCTACGTGGGAGGGGATCCATTGAAGTAAAATTACCTTGTCCTGGGACCGTATCTTCAGAATAGAATTTATTATTGCATAGGCGATCGGTGTACCTCGAAAAGTCGAAGTGCAGCGAGCCAGGTGTTGGAGTGCGCTTTAAGAATCGGTAAAAATTACAAATTTCCTATGATTAATGGATCCTACATATGATAAAGCTTCTGAGATGGCGATGAGTTCTGCATACATAATGGACACATTACAGTTTACTTTAATTTTTTTATAGTGACTATTAGTTTGATCAAAGAAAGCCGCACCAATATTACCATTTAATTCTTTTGACCCATCTGTAAATATTTTATGAAAATCGCTATAATTAGCTAAGATTTCGTTGCAAATCCAGAAAATTTCCGATCTGTTATAATTACGTTTAGATTGAGTCATAGCTTCAATATACTTAATAATACTGTCCAAATCGATATTACTAACCCAAGTGCTCAATGAAAACATTTCCAGCTGTGAACTTTTATAGACGGAAGTATCTTTTAAATAGTCGTGTAAGGTAACAAGCGTTGGTATTTTCTTTCGCTGCCAAAATGGTTTATTTCTTAATTCGAACAGCTCTTCTATGGATAGGTTTACTGAATTATTTGTATAAGAACTAATTTTAAGTTTAAATTTACCGGCTAAGTATCGCCTACGAATATTTAGTGGTTGGAGATGCAAGTCCACTTCCATTGCATGAATCGGTGTAGTTTTAATATAGCCGCCTATCACCCTCATCGCTTGGTTTTGTATTCGATCCACTTTAATTAAATGAGTCTTGCAGCTATCTCCGTATAGGAAACTCCCATAATCGAGTCTGCTCCGGATGACGGAGATATATAACCGGCGCAGGTGCTTCGGGTGCACCCCCCACCCCGGCCCTGACAATACCTTAAATAATTTAATATGTTTGCTCAGTTTCTTGCATAACTCATCGATATGCTTCCCCCACCTCAATGAGCGGTCAAGTCGTAGCCCTAAATACCGAACTGAATCTACCACGTCTAAGCGCGTGTTATCAATTTTCAAGTTAATTTTATGCGTCATATCTTTTCTTTTTCTTGTAAACAAACATACTTTACTTTTATCTGGTGAAATATCTAATCCTATTTTTTTAACTTGCTGTGAGAAAGTATTCAGTGCTTTTTGTAATTTTGAATGAATACTATTAAATCTACTTCCACTATGAAATAACACGAAATCATCCGCGTATTGCGATATAAATACATTATCTATTTTCTTACAGATATTAATAGTTGCAACATTGAAAAGACAGGGACTTCCGGGGTCACCTTGGGCTAGGCCTTGACCTGTATACCTAAATATAGTATTCTTATCTATTTTAACGTTTAATCGCCTGCATGTCAAAAAACTCCACAGATAGCTGCAGATTTTTGTACCTGCATCTAAATTATCTAAAATCAGTAGTAACTCTTTTACATCCACGTTATTATAAGCACTATTTATGTCAACAAAACAACCTATAGAATATTGTTTTTTTGTGAAACTAGTTTGTATCTTAGTAACTAAATAGCTCAAATTATCTACACAGGATCTCGACTTTCTAAAACCTACTGTGTTATCTGAAAATACCTGTTTATTTTCTAGGAACCATTCCAACCTTTTGTTTATTATAGAATGGAATACTTTACACAAACACGATATCAGCGATATGGGTCTTAGCGATGAGGTGGACGTAGACTCCCGACCAGCTTTCAGTATAGGTATAATCTCAATATCGCGCCATTGTATTGGTACAAACCCATCATTAAGGAATCTGTTATAAAGCGATAGAAGAATGTTCTTACCTACTTTAGGTAGACGTTTTATCATTGAAAAGGAAATATTATCTAAACCCGGTGCTGTATCGGATGATTTAATGCTTTTTTCTAGTTCGTGTAAGGAAATCGGTATTTCTAAAGATCTGTTTGTGGAAACAAAAACAGGTTTCTCTGGTAGAACAAAATCGGGTGTAAGGCTATGGAGTAATGAGCGTACACGATCGCTATCGACGTACCTATTACATCTATTGTGATAGCCTTTTAGCCATTTCATTCGTTTCCACATATCGCTGGATGACGTCACACAATCAATAGAAGTGCAAAACTTTTGAAAAGATCTACATCTGGCTTGACGGATTAGTCTTTGTGCTATCTTAATTTTTTCTTTAAGAACCGTATGGTTATTTGGGATTGGGTTTTTTCTAAAATTACAAAGTGCCAAGCGTCGCTCCGCTACTGCTTTTGATAATTCGGGGTTCCAGTAAGGTTTAGGTATAAAGTTAGAGTTAGGGTTTTGATTATATTTTACATATGGTATATAGTTATCTGCTGCTATGTTGATTTCACTTATAAACAAATCGTACGCTGCCTGTGAATCATTTGGTAAGATTAATTTTGCTAATGTGTTTTCTAAAGTTTTATTGTACGAATTCCAATTGGCTTTTTTAAAATTCCTCTTCAGAATAGGATCTATATTAGCCACACACATTGTTGATATTTTTATTATCAGATGATCACTATCTAGAGATTCATTCAAGACACTCCAGCTATATTTAATTGCGATATCTGTGGAAATAATAGATAGATCTGGCGACGTTTCCCGTATCTGTCCGTTTACCGATTGTATTCGAGTCGGTGAACCATCATTTAAAGGTATAAAATTAACATTAAGCAATGCGTCGTAGATTTGTGACCCACGAGTATCGGTTTTGTATGACCAGCTAGGGTGATGGCCATTAAAATCTCCTAAAATTACAGTTTTTTTATGACATAGAGATAACAGCTCGTCCCAATCCTGTTGTGATGTCGCATTACGGATATGGGCGGGGCAATACAATGATATTATATTTTCTAACGAAGCGCAATTAAATATTTTGATGTGTAGAATTTCAATACCCGAATTTCTTAATTGTGATTGAACTACCTGAGATTTTATGGATGTATGAACTAAAGTTGCTACTCCGCCGTAGCCGTCGGACCTATCTCGACGAAAAACATTGTAACCACTTACTCTTAAATCCATTCGGTTGTCGTACCATGTTTCGCTTAGCGAAGCGATATGTATCTTCTCCTGTGATAAAAACTGTTCTAATTCAGAGAGCTTGCCCTGCAAACTTTGACAATTCCATTGGATTATGTTTAGCCTACCTCTGTTTTGTAGGTTGTTATACATAATTATCTAGTATTAATTTTATGAAAGGCAAGTCGCGCAGATGATTTGCTAAAAAAGATACTAGCCATTTAACTCCGACTTTTGCTGCCTCTTTCCACTTTTCTACAAATGAACCTCCTTGCTTAAAAAAAATATTTTTCAACTTCTCTAAAATATTCTCAAATGAATCTCTCTCTTCCCTTTCTAAGCTCCTTCTTTGTCTTCTTTCTCGAGTATTTGTCTGATTAATCTTATTCTCCGGGCCCGGGCCGCACTCCGAGTCGCTGCAATAACAATCCCAGTCGTGGGTAAATATGTTGTTTATGCTCTGGTTGTGGGTGTTCTTCTTGGTTTGATTCTTATTATTTTTCTTGTTCTTTACGCTTTCGAGTTTGTTTTGTTTCGGGCCACTAGGTGTTTTCTCAAAGTTGTGTGTTTGATTCGTATTTCCGGTGGTAGAAGCGTACGTTGAAGTAAACTCAAACATGGGTGTGTCTGGTCTATACTCTTGGTCTTCAGCGCTAGGGCCTAGCCGCGACGGTGTTCGTGACTTCAATCGAGGTAGCGCTGGAAATTCATTTGAAACATCTGGTACAACATGACTCGTCTCTGGCACGTACATAATTAACGCTTTTCGATAGGTACAGTTGAAGTCTGACATAATTGATCTTATCTTGCGTTCTTTTATATAAACTGGGCACTTCTTGCTTAAAGCTAGGTGGTTGCCAGTGCAGTTAATACATTTGTACGACGTAGATTCACAATTTTCATGATGTTTGCCGCACTTCGGACATACTACTCTCTTCCTGGGGCACATTTTTCTGGGGTGGCCAAATGCCCAGCAAAAAGAGCACTGTGTGACTGGGAAAGTATACGACTCGACTTTCACTCGAATACCGTGTACATAAACATGTGGTGGGAGAGAAGATCCCTTGAAGCACAGTCTGACACATTCACTTGCTGTCCACCCAGTACCGTCATCCGACCTCCGCGTCAATCGTTTCACAGCTAATAATTCGGCTTCACATTGAATGCTCTTCAAAATGTCCTCTTCTTTCAGTTCTAGCTCGACTTTTTTGATTATACCATATGAAGACTGTACTTCTAAAGTCCTGCTCACTCTCCATCCTTTCTTTGCGACGTCTTCACAGTTAATTAATTTTTCCAGACTTACTTGATTCTCAAATTCTATTAATATTTTGAATGGAGTTATAAATTTGATTCGTGACACGTTTGCTATCATATTATTTTTCAGGAAAAGTGCGAACGCAAATTGTTTTGGCAACTCTGTCCCGGATGTGATATAAGCTTCTATTCTTTCTTCCTCTGCAGCGCCTCCCGCCATACTTCCCCTGCGTGACACTCTTTTACCATTTCTATTTATTTCCAGCCATCTGTCCTCTTCTACTTCGTCTCGACCTCGTTTTTGTGCTCGTTGCTCATTTCTGACTATAACTTCGCCGCTTCGCTGACTACTACCAACTGAGTGTCTACGTTGTCCTGGGATACTAACTTCTGGAAACTGCTCGAGTTGAGTCTCCATCATATTTCCTCCATCGCAAACAGAAGCCGTGGCTTCCGCCATACCGGCAAACACGGCGTGCGCCGCCTTATCCGTACGAGGCGCTCACACAATAACACTTGAAACGTCTTATCTCTGCAACCGGTGCAGGCGAACTGAGTGATCTCTTGCAAGTAACTTTAGGAACCAAACCAAGGCAAATACCTACTGTAGGTAGGTACTTAATAAAAAGTTTGTAAAGTGTATAGTCTGGTTACTAGGTATACTTACCTACCTGTTCAATTTTAGTGTATTTAAATTAGTACCTACCTAAAAGTATTTTCATGATCACAATAAGTCATCACACGAACAAAACTGTTATTATGATCTATATAGTGGTGATGTAACTTTTGGTTTAAACTCATCAACAGGATGTATGTACCTGTATTCCTTAAAAAACCTACTAGGATTGGTAAGATTGCATATTTTTACTCATTTAACTGTGTTCACACGTATATATCTATCTATTCTTACTTATAGATGAATGGATATAAAATCACAATGAAATATGCAGTATTTTTAATATTTTATTTTAAATAATTTCTATAATGTTTAATTTTAAATACATAAGCACTTATGCTAATACAAATAGTAACAAATATAACTTAAAATAGAAGTATAGAACTATAGTTTTATATTCAGATCAAATTTTGGGCATACATAATTCTTCATACTTTATCTTCAATTACAATATCGTATAACAAAAGGCCAGTTCAAGGTTAAACTCAACGTATAAAATTAGAAGAACTATTAAAAATATACGCATACACAAATATTATATAGGTATACGCTATTAATAAATAAATCAATGACGAATGAAAAATCACACGTATAATAATACGTGTGATTGTGTGTGATAATTGGCACCGCCAACGCCGTAATTTTAACCAACTAATAGGTTGAAATTATGATCACTTCACAAAATCGACCCAAAGGCAAAACAGCGAATTAGCACAGTTGTCAGAGCGACGGACTAGTGATCCGAAGACGAAAACTTTAGCAAACTGATGTTTTTTTTTATTTCAGGTAGTCCAGGATCCTTATTCAAATTCATCTCTTGCCATAATCCAAGTCAATGTTCCAGATTTGGCTAAGGCCGATGTTTTAGAATACACAATTTGCAAAAATGTGTGCGACAACACCGGCTGGATGCGGAACAAAGACTGGTACGACGTGACAAAAGGGTACACATACTGCTGCAGTATCACAGAGTTCGAAGAAACATTCAACTTCAAAGGAATATTTGAACCAGCTATGGAGTCTATTCTCAGAACAACTGACTAATCATATAGTAAAAAGTTTTTATATTTAGCAGATGTTCTTTTCAAGTTTTTAACCCCCCATGTAAAACAGCGGTGTCATAAATTTGACCGCTCTGTGTCTGTCATATTCATTTATTTACTGCTTGAATAGGTCAGTTACAAATAGTATAAACTATAGATTGCTATACGAGTATCATGCCTTTCGGCATGCAACAAGCTTGTCTAAAAGTATAAAAATAGCAGTAAAATATCTAATACAATATCATAATCGCATATAAAAAGACAAGCAATCAATATAAAAAAAACAACATCCGGAAAACAATGAATGACTGTCCGATGTCCGTGGCACCGTAGCTCTGAAACGGGTGAACCGATTGGGATGCGATTTTTTTTTCTGTATTATTATGTTTTTCATTAAGATCGGTTCAGCAGTTTCAAAGATAATTATTACAAGCCCTTAATACTACTTACAACTTAATTTATTCATCTTTGTCTTTTGTTATGTTTGTTATATTTTTGCCCTGAAATCTGCCGCTCCAATATGTGACACTATGCATACAGTGTACGGCACGGTAAAACGTATCATTATTATGTTGCTTTTTCTGTAGATTTAATAATATTTCCGAATGAAATTAATATTTTATTTTTGAATTTAATAAAATGTGATGGTCCGAAATTTGCCGCCCCCTAAAATCAGCCACCCTAGGCTTCAGCCTACTTAGCCTATTGGTAAATCCGCCACTGATGGTAAAAAAAAACAAAGGTTGACAGGTTAATAGGTGGGCTCAAAAATATAGCGGGTAACATGCGTCAAAGGACAGAGGTGATCGGAAATCTCTAGAGCAGGCCTTTGTTGGGAAACAAGTTGTACAGTAAAACTACCGTTTTCCGAAATTAGTAGGTAATTCATTGTACTAGTTAAGATTAAATAAATTTATTAAATAGTAACTAACATATAAGTTAAAAATAATATAATTTTAAGTTATAGACCCGTATTTACCTAGATAATTAATTAATTAAGTACAACAATAAAAGCCTCTTTTCATACGGTTTAGGTCTGTTTATTTTTTAGATGGGGAAGACAGGTTTCTTTAAACTCAAATAATTAAATAAACGAAGAACAGCGCGCGCGACTAGACTCTGGGGTGCGTTTTTTGAACTTTGAACGCCCTAGGAACGTTATATTTTGTATGGATAGTTTTTTTAAATTAAAGTTCCATTTCACGATTTCCCCCTTGCAGTCTATGGTTTTTTTTTAATTGCCATGTCCAGTACTGAAGTTTTGCGTGAAATGAATAATTTTAAATTAATTTCAAGAAAAAAAAGTCATCCGTAAAAATAAGTACATATACGTCCGAGGCGTTCGAAGGTCAAAGAACGATTCTGCCGGGCTAGCATACGCTGTACCAGCCTTATTGATAGTCCACTGCAGGACGTATGCCTACCCACAAAGGGTGATTGGGCCATGTCCACCACGCTGGCTCAGTGTGGATTGGTGGATTCACATACGCCATCGAATTTCTTCTACGGACGTATGCAAGTTGCCTCACGATGTTTTCCTTCACCGAAAAGCCCGTGGTGTGAAATTCCGTACATAAATTACAAGGAATTCATTGGTAAGGGACCGAGATTTGAACCTACGACCTCACGATTGTATGGCGGGTGTCATTACCACTAGACCACCACGGCTTACAACTACGCTAAGATAGCATACGCACCACGAAATAATTCTATCAACGTGTCAGAACGAAACAAAGTTATGGAGAAGTATAAATCGGTCACTTTCACACGTCGACAATCTTTTTTCGTGGCCGTATGGTAAGCTAGTTGACGCTTGCTCTTCTAGGTATTATACAGGGTGTTTTTTTTTTCAGTGTACATACTTTGCATACGGAAAGTATAATAAACAAAGAATTAGACACCTACATTGGTTTTACTCACTTTAGTACAAAAATATTGAAATAACATCAAGAGAAAGTATACAGATAAACGGAGTAATCAATGTCACCCTACGTCTTAGTACCTACGACGACGCGGCCACGAGACGTTTTGGTAGGTAGTTATTTTCTGGAGTGTAGGGTGCATGCAATATAATTTTCTTTGGAATAGTTTGAAAAAAAATTGATATAAAAGTCGATCTTTTTATGCGCAAAATATGTTCTATTAATGATATCTATCTTTTTTCTTTTTGAGGTACGGGACCCTAAAAAAGGTGATTTAGACGAAAATTTTAATTAGTATTTTCTAATTATTTTTATTAGTAATTGTTTAATAATGAGATCTCTTTGTAGAGCCAAGCTTCTAAATCTACAAGACTTAACTCTACGAACACTTACTCCACAAATTTTACATCTTAGTGAATATATGATGCGGCTTGGCCGTCTCGCTACTTTCATAATTTTTTTAGGGCGTAAAGTGAAAATTTATTTACTTTTCTGTTATACAAATAGTTTTTGTAGTAACGAATCGGCCGAGCCACATAATAAATTGACTAAGGTTTGCAAAATAAGAGCTTGTAGAGTTAAGCCCTGTAGAGTTCAAAGCTTGGATGCATAAGCATGAGATCTGATAACTTTTTGACTGTTCACTCGTCTTGGCCCCAGTTTATATGGAAATGTTTTTTGTAGTATTTCATTTCTTTTTGTAGATTATTATTATTACAAGTAGGTACCTACTTTTATCAATCTCTAAACCTCTACCACCGAAATTTGCGGAAGTCGCATACAAACTTCCATTCCTCAATTTAGGGGTTGGGCGCGATTTATTAAAATCTTGCTATGCATGTTTCAGAATAAAATATATAACTAGATGCACTTCTAGCATAAAAATTATGGAAATTTTACAATAATTTTTAGGGACCAGTTTTAGGGATGGAGGTGATTTACTAAAAAGCTGAAATACCTACGTGTTTCCTAATTTATATCAACGAGTTAATACAAAAAATTTCAAAATTTGGGAAATTTGCATTCAAACATCCGTGACTTACCCAAATCCTAAAATATATGTTTAATTAATTATGTAATATTAACAAGGAGTCTTCATATCATTTTTCAGATTTGTAGCATAAAAAATTGTGCAAGTCTCATACAAATTTTCATCCCCTAATTAGGGTAGGGCAGGGGGCGAAAGTTCCAAGTTTTAGATTTTTCCTGTTGTATATAGGTATGTGTACCAATACTAGCCAACATACCAAATTTAATCCTTCTAGGACTTCAAGTACCCTAGAGGTTTTGATGATCATCAGTAAGTCAGTCAGTCAATCAGTCTGTGAGTGACGAAATCGGGGGGAGATTATAAAATTAAGATCAGCCGTTTGTACATTATACCTAATTGGTGTAACTGACACGACTAAAAAATATAATACCTTCTTCTTCTTTTGTTTGGCGTCGCATTTGCGCAGTTGTGCATTTGCCAGCGTCAAGTATTAAGTTTTAATATTTTTTTATTTTGTCATAGTCCAATAAAGTTGCGGTCAAGTCCAAACGTGCTCTAAGTCATACCTCAGTAAAGCAGTGGAGACTTTACTAGAGGTGTCATGGAGTTTTGGTAACAACACGGAACGACATGATACGTCACATTATATCACTTGCCTACACTCATGCACGTAATTCAGCTCTTAATCAACGAAATACCATAATTTTTCACTAATTATCACTGATAAAACACAAGTTTAACAAAATACTAAAATGAGGCGATATAATTTTTCCGCGTTCCCACCAAAACTCCAATATAATACCTTTTAAATATGTAGTAAATATGCATTACAATATGATAGGTAGATGACTCAGGAATATGTTTATTTGTATTGTTGTTCAGTTTCTAGGTTTTTACTGAAACTATATTCACCTACCTATATCCGTTTGTAGTATGTACCTATAGTAAAATGTCTGGTGTACATCATTAGCGATTTTATGTACCTACCTACACTAGTAATAAATAAGACCTAAACATGTTATCACAATTGGTATAGATCTATGTTAAAATGAATTATCCTGTCTGTTATACAAATACTACGTAAAAATTAATAACTTACATTTATTTATTTTTACTCAAAGATCTACCTAATGTAAAGTTGAAAAAAAACCCGGACAAGTGCGAGTCAGGCTCGCACACCGAGGGTTCCGTACAAATCAAGAAAAAATCACAAAATTGGGAAGTAAGTTATTAAAATCTCTATACTTTAACCATCGACCAAAAAGTTTATTTTTTTACTTTTCTTGTCATAAGTACATCGTACACATTGTTAAAACAATTAAAAACCTAATTTAGCATGTGCTAATGAAGTTCGTTTATTTGATCCTTACATGATACGATTTACTCACTTTGAATTTTCAACCCATATTTTGGGAATTTTAAGGTCGTATTTTTTTATGATTTATATAAAAATGGTCAGTTTTCAGATTAATTTCTATACTTTGAGACAATGCTTCTCGCCAAATTTCATAGTTCTATGTCGACGGTAAGTACCCTGAAGGTTTTGATTTTTGTGAGTATCGAAATATGCGGTTTCTTATGACATAATCGGCTCTAACTTTTTGTACGACAACTGAGAAGTTTTTGATTTACACAACTGCAAGAAACCACTATAAAAAATATACGTACACAGTTTAAATATCAACTCGATATCTTAACTCGTTCCCGAGATAAAGGATCTTGACATACACACAGACGGACAGACGGACAACAAAGTGATCCTATAAGGGTACCGTTCTTTCCTTTTGAGGTACGGAACCCTATAAATCAAAGAATTGAATCATACATAAAATTAAATTCATAACAAATATGGCACTGAAATATGTGTAAAGATATAAATTAATTATTAGGTGTCGGACAACAACAATAGTATTATCGAGTGTCATCAAAATCCCACGAGGAAAAGGCCTCCACGCCAGCGCATTAAGGGCCTTTCAACCGGCCTCAGCTGTCTTACTCGCACGCTTGCAAGTTTAAGTTTTCCATAGATACTGAATTTCTAAAAGCAACGGCTTTGCCCGCATCAGGTATATATTTTAGATTATTGTGCTATCCCATAAGAACCTTTTATTTTTCCGAGGAAAAAGTGGTCTCTCCAACTTTTAAACTATTTATATACAACAAAAAATTTTGTACTTAGATTCCGCTCTCTGATGCTGCGTGAAATAATAAGAAACAAACTAAATATTTAAGAAACAACCTTTCAGATTTATACCTACATAATAACACATTTCAGATTGGTAATAGGTACGTAGGTTATAGGAGGTGGTAAAAGTTTATTAATTTTAATCATTAAGTTTATTATTTTTATACTTCTTAATTGAATAGAAGAAATAGGAAAACAATTTGATTTGACATTGACATGAAGATTGACATGTTTAGAGTTGAGATAGTGGCGGAAATAATCGATTTTCAAACAATGTTGTAATGAAATCGAATGAGTAGTTGAAGGTGAGAAATTGGAATTTTATTTACTTACTATTATTTAATATGAAGTATGAACACAATTTCCGTTTTTTTGGATCTACTTATTCAGAGTTATATTAAGAAAAAAAAATGTTTTTCTGTAAAGTTGGTTTACGGACGATAATTTTACGGGATCACCTCGTAAGAAAACATTGTTGAATCAACAAATGAAACAAACCACACACATAGGCCAATCGTGCCTCTCTATCTTTTGTTCCGCGATTTCGCTTGCACGCTCGGCTTAGGCGGAACGTGACACTTTTCGTGCTTGCGAAGGTCGGCGATATATTAGATGCTAAAACGTCAAAAAATATAAAATACAATACCTACTACGAAACATGTGTATTTATACAACGTGTAACGTAAAGACTGTATACATACTGAAAGTACCAAATCATATAACGGTAACAAACTAGATGGGGGCATGTTTAGCCGTGTAAGTTCGTTTGCTGATTTTTAATCTTTTTTTTAAAAACTAGTAATTTTTATGACTAATTCACATTTGTACAGCACTATCACACTAAACAGCTGTGAGGTCAATAACACGACCTTGCCCATCAAAATCAGACCACACCTCCTTGAACTGCGGTCCTTTATTTTTCTAGTCAGTCACATTTCTTTTATTTTCAAAAGTGAATGTTGTTATTTTGGCTCGGAATTTCGAATACAGCATCTATATAAAGTATAGTATCAACCCACTTTTTATGTATACAGCCTTTCCGTTACACGTTGTATATTATGTATATTTACGATAAACAAAATATGCTATATTTAGTTCTTAGAAACTTACATGAGATTATTAAATTTTATCTATGTTAACGTGATGTTGTGCGAAGGAGATGGAATTTGAGTATAAAAGCCCTTAATTCAATAAACTGTCATAGGGAGTAGGTACTACTAGCTTACGAGTTACGAGTCCGCAGTGATAAACCAGATGAGTCCGTGCGTTAGTACTCGTCTGTAAATAACGGATTTTCTGTTTTAAATCGTAAATACATAACTACCGATTGAGGAACCAAACTGTTTAAAAAGTGATTTTTGTGCGTTACTATTAATTTCAATTCATTTATTAAATATTCAAAAACTTAAGTTTTTCCACCAAGTTTCCACCAAATCGTGTCGAGATCACAAAAACAACTTACTTATTTCTTAAATATTATGTATAATAATTTCTCAAATTTACTCATTAGTAGATACATTTCACGATATTACAATAAAAATATTGATTAAAGATTAATTCAAAGGTGACGTCCACAAGTGGTATATTATTCAGAGAAAAATCGAACCAATATGATATAAACATCATTCGAAAGCTTGTTTTATGGGCTTTTCAAAAATATTTAATTTAGATTTTTCCATTCCTCTATTTTTTTAACGTGATTAGTAATTTTTTTGAAATATAACAATACAGTTTATTTTTTACTAGTTTAGCAATAATAAAGTGCTTCTATCGTTATTTTACTTCCATTCGTAGCTGATTCTTCCAAATTCATGTCTAAAATTAAAAATTACAACCTACCAGTGGGACCAGTTAGTAGGTACAATGTGACAAAAACACTTAAAATTGTGTCTAATTTGTAATAATGCTTCCATTTAACAATAATGGAGGTTACCTAACCAGGGTTGATAGATATAAACTACTTATTGAGCCAAATATATTTATTTATCTTAATAAATTTAAAATTAATTTAAAAAAAATCGGAGGGCTCTTCTATATTTTTAACTGATGTAATAGACTCAGAAAAATATGAAGTTTCTCGAAATAACGAGTGTTGTGGTTCGAATTATTGATTATTATTATACCAGCCTCCATACATTTTGTGGACATGTCCTTTTTGATACTAGATAGTATAAAATAGCTCGACTTCGCGTTCGTTGGCAATCAATTCATTTAATAGAGCAAATGCGTGGTGTGTCAGTGCGAAGCGTGAGTTAACGATGGCTGGGTGGCATTTTGAAACTGAGCGCTACCGACGCTCGGATAAGTTTAATTTTGGATCTCCTTTGTTTAAGCCAAGTCAGAGACCTTCAAGCGGTATAAAAACATAGAGTACAGTGTAAATACAGATAGAAAAACCGGTTCAGTCAATGGGTCATAAATCGTAAACGGTAAGTTTTACAAAAAAGTCTACTGGCAACAAAAGATGCAAAATTTTATTTTCTACAATAATGGTCTTACAAAGTTTTGCTCACAAGTGCATAGTTTCCGAGATATCGGCCAAAAACGTTTTTTCAAGATGGCGCTTGAAGCTCCACCTGGATCTATTAGCATTGTGTGATTTTATGCTCTGTAAGTGATCAAAAACCTGTTAAAAAAATTAGATCGGAAATTTCGTGCAAAGTTAACCAAAATATACGTTTTTTTACTGTAGTAATATACACAAAATACCTACAGACGAACATAGAACCTCCTCCTTTTTGGAAGTTGGTTAAAACTCATTGGTCACGATAGCGACTATGATATTTCAAAGTATTCTTTGTGTCAATACACCAGGATATTGTTACATTACATTACATCGACCTACATATATTATTAATTCATTATTGTCTTGTTTTACCTCAATGAATTTGTCGTTTTTGCACTTTTTAAAACGTAATTAAATATTTCACAAAGAAATTGTTGAATTAAAGCTAGAGTTACATTAAGAAATTAGTGGCGTGTACGAAAAATCTAATTTCATGAAACTTGTTGCAGGACTAATTACAATTAAAATATAATGTCTTGGAACCTTCAGTATCACAGCAACCATGGCGCCACCCACATTGAAACTTGTTTCTGAAATGCATAACGTTTTTAAATACAATTAGCTACAAAATAATAGAAATATTTTAGTAACAAAAAAACCAGTAAAAATATTTTTTTCGATGTCCAACGTTGTTTCGCCATTTTAACCACATGTTCATCCTTCGCATGCGCTGTCATGAAACCAATTTTGACGAGATTCGCGTTTGAAATTAGTTGCGTAACATTAGTTTTACCAAAAAATGCGCAGGACATAACACTAAATCAGTGATATGAAATTAATGCATACATTGGAAAACTTGATGTTTTACGTGAAATTATTGATAAAACTATTGTCTTGAAATTAATTTTATGTCACTAATTTCGTAATGTAACTTAGGCTTAAAGGACACATCCACGAAATATTCATGGGGGCTGTTAGAATAATAATCAAAAAATCGAACCACAACACTCATTACATATCGATAATGTACATGTTTTTCTGAATTTATTACATCAGTCAAAAACAAAGAAGGGGGAAGGGGGGAAGGGGGGGGGGGGCTGCGATTTTTTGATATTTAATTTTGAATTTCTTACGATGAATAATTATATTTGTCAGAATAGGTCATTAAGTACCTAACCAAAAGGAGTCGACACTGGAAAGCGTACCCCTCTGCCATATGCTATAAAAGTACGCGACCGGCGGTCATGCTCTTTATATAAATATATCGGTCTGGTTGCGCTTGTGTTGCGTTAATTGTGTAGTGTTAGTAAACTTGCTTATATTTTGGTTTGTGTTCGTTTCTTGACTCCCCACTGACTTGGCAGACTTCGGTGCTTACGCGTGTCGACTCCTTTTGGTTAGGTACTTAATGGAATAGGTAGATTACTTCTGGCAATTCTGATTAAGCAACCTTCAAATAGTTAAAATAATAGCATTTTTATCAATTAGACCCCATTTTTTAATGATTATCTTAAAATATTCGTTCTAACTGGATGCATTCACTTTTTATTGATTCTATAATTTTAGCAAAATATGAGATAAATATAGAAAAATCGGGTGATAATGTAAATAAAAGAAATAAAGAAGCACATTATTAACTAAAACAGTAAAAATTGTGAGCTGTATTTCCATTTTTAATACAATTTATTCAAGTATAAATCACAAGCAAGTAGTTTGGTCCTTTGGCAGGCACCAGTGGAGCCGGAGCCAACACTGAGAGGCCCTTTTATATAAAATGTTATAAAACTTATCTGTTAAGTGCATAGAGTAGGATGATAATAACTATTGCTAGATATGATTTACAGTATTTCGGGTTATTGTGATGTGGTGATAGATGACTTACAAAGATGGGCTATAGGATGAGGTGCGGCACCCGCCAAGTGATGCCTCATTTCAAAATATTAAGGCGGGTGGTGACTTGCCCGTCCACTAAATGGGCCCCCCATAAAGCCAGCCGTAAGTTGGCGCCGGAAGGGCAACATTGGTGTGGACGGCTTAAGGTGTCGAGAGGTGTGCTGCGCTTTCACTAGACGCTACTCGCGGCGTTATGCCCTTTAACACTTCCACCTTGGAGCTTAGGTTCTTAGCTCTTGCGGTTTCCACTCCAAACCGGCCGGTTAAGGCAAGAGAGGAGTCAGGGGTCTCATTTAGCCCCAGGGAATCAGGGTTACAAAACAATACAATACAATTTATTATTATTATTTAAATAAATGTGGAGGGATAAAATAAATACACAGGGTGTTAGGTATAACAGCGTTGTCCTTTTAATGGGTTGTTCAGTATCATTTATAGATGCTTAAAACAATGTAAAAAATAGGGTTAATTTTTTCAATAATTTTGGAAAAATGTCCCACAAATTTTAAAGCGAAGGCGCGCGTAAAACTGAGGCACTACGTAGGTAAATAATAATTACCTACGGAGCGCTTCTCTATCATGTTGGACGCGACGCACGGGTTACCATAATTTAATGATGTATTTGGATAAAATGAATCTTAGAAATACTAAGCAAGCTATTATCGGAATTTTACAAAAACTCTTTAATTAATTCAGAAATTGATTTAATTTTCCACAGTTTTTCTGATGACGCTGTTAAGACTAACATCCTGTAAATATTTGAGAAGCTTAAAAAACAAGCTTTCAAATTATGTTATCTTAGTTCGATTTTTCTCTGAATATAATGGAATCATTTGTAGACGTCTCTTTAAAAAAAATACATTTCCTACCAGTTGAACAATGCGGTGGTACTCATCATAATCGCGGGGCAAAACAGCAGTTCTACTTATAATATAATCTAAATAAGACATAATCTAAAGCTTTACAAAGTCAGAGTGAATTTATCTTCTAAATCTGCGTGCTTCAACTTCGACCACAACGTCGCTTAGCAAGAGTTAGTATGAGCTCCGAGTGCAGGATAGGATCGTTATATTGCGTTTCAAGATAATCGATGTATATTCACTCATCAGTCCTTCACGCTATGTGCCCTGTACATTACAACTTTAACTTGCCAATTCGCTGCGCTATATCAGTAATTTTGTTTCTTCGCCTCATTTCTGATTCGATCTCGCAGAGAGACTCCATGCATAGCCCTATCCATAGCTCATTGATTTACTTGGAGCTTACTAATTTTTTTTTTAAATATGCTGTCCCACTCCTGGGCAAAGTTCTCCCCCATTTCCTTCCATGAGTCGCAATCCATCGCAACGTCTATTGTTTTAAATAATTTATGCACATTTTTCAAATATTTAGCTATCTTTATAGATTCAATAAGTATCATATAAGTATAGGTGATAAGTATACGACCGAGTATTTCCTTAATGTGCAATAGGTTATGTAAGCCGTAATACCTGATTAGAATTTTAACTCAATGTTTGAATGGGACTACTAACTAGTAGACATGGAGGGGGTTTCCGTGACATCTAAAATATAATCAAATCTGTTCATTCAGTCTCGCACAGATCTTGTAGTAAGATAATTATTTTGGTTGATATTGATAAGAACGCGAACAAAAAATGTACCCACTAGCTAGCTACTTTTTTTCGTTTGCTAGTGATGTATTATACAAGTTTGGTGCCTTTTATTAAATTGATTAACGCAATTACAAGTCATTGTTTTGTAATATGTGAATTCAAGGAGAACTTGTAGATTGTGCTCGTTGTCGTGTATTTAAAAAAAATGTGAAAGTACAGTGTGTTAAATAGTGATTGCATGCAAAACTAGCGAATTTTAACAAGCATCATGATTTCATGCCATAATAATATGTTCCTGTATGTCATACTGTCCCTGGTGTTGCAAGGAACTTGTGAATATGCTTACCCAAAAAGCAGTTTGGTGTTCGTGATTGATAAAACGCTATCAATGGGTCCAGTAATTGAAGCAGTGCAAAATAGCGCTAACGATATATTTACAACAGTCACAAAGTCTTCTGATTCCCCGATAGAAAATTTTGTGTTGGTGATGTTTGGACACCCATGTGAGTGAGCTTTTTTTTTACAATTCAACAGTAAAATCAATGTTTATTTTTTTATTTTCTACGAGTATAATACCTCCACAGGCTTTATCGCCTAATACGATAGTCTATCTATACCGATAATTTATATTTTTCAGCTTATTTTAGCCTACAGCATAAGACAAAGGGACAAACTGTCTCTAATAATTTATTCTCTAGAAGTGGAAAGATAAATATAAATTGACATTGACAACTGACATTAAAAGTGGATCAAATAGTTTTATCCATGCTTGGGTGCTGGAGGGTATATGCTTGCTCTCTTTTTTGTCAATTATCGCTCTTCTGTGCAGTCTTAGTCAGGTGTACCCACAAGATTTCGGTGTTTCATCCCATAAGAGTTAAATATGGTACCCAATTATATTTTCCATGATATGGGTAGTTCATAACTCAATGTTACACCGGTAATGCTGGAAAAACCTGTACTATAACCGTAGGAACCGAAATTCTTACTGTCTTTGTGTTTCCTATATAATTTTATGACTGTGACCAAAAATTTTACCCTGCGGCACACCAGTTCATGCCCTGGCTAGTTTTAAAAATTAGCATTTTTTTATAATTAATTCGTTGACCGATGTTTGTGTCTCGATGAACTCAATGATAATGATGTTTGGATGACCCCTTGAATTAGTAGAGTCATGAATTTTCTAATAATATGTTTACTTGATAGATGTATCAGAAGCGTTAGTAACCAAAGACCAAGAAAAATTCAAGAAAACTTTAAAAGAGGGAGTAGATAGTTTGGAAGATGGAGGTGATTGTCCCGAATTATGTATGACAGGCATAAAAAAGGCAATTGAAGCAAGTTTGCGTGGCTCTTACGTATACGTCTTCACTGATGCAACTGCAAATGACACCGATACATTTATGGAAGTAAAACGCTTGGCACAAGAAAAGGAATGTAAGGTACCTATTAAATCATTAGTAATTCATGATAGGAAATTACAATTATTTAAGTTTATTTTTTTTTGTCATATAAAGTTTATACATACCTACTTGTAAAGTATACTGAGAGTAGTGGAAAGTTGTAAGCTTTGTACCTCGGAATAAAGTGATAGTCAATTAATCTTTATATATTGGAATGTGTTTCTAACAGTGTATATTCAAAACTTTTGTTAACTCGATCTTCATTTTTTTGTTATTTCAAGAAACATCGCGCTTAAATTATTATTTAATTAAAAGCGCTTACATGCGATAATTCCAGCCCCAATCGGTGGTGATTTGCCAAAACCCTGAAATACGTGCTTTATTATTTTTAACAAGGAGTCACTGTCTTTATTTTCAGGCTTTTAGCATTTAAATTTAGCACAAGCTTTAGTCAAACTTTAATCCCCCAGTTTTAGGGATTGGAGGATGAAGTGTTCACTAAAAAAAAAAAACAATCGATATGTTGAGTTGATTTTAATTTTATAGTGCATCCCACACTAGGTTTATGTCAAAGAGCTATTTTTGTGATAAACATTTCAAAAATTCTTCGCGAATGCAGGACTCGAACCTTGCGTCTTCGGAACACTAGCCCGACGCTCTGCCCAACTGAGCTAATCCGCTGTACTGCATACGCGTCGAATCATGTGAAGTGCTTATCAATTTAACCATAGTATAAAACAAAATCGCTTTCCACTTTCTGTCCCTATGTATGCTGCATCCATCCATCCATCAGCTATAAGAAGTCCACTGCTGGACATAGGCCTCCCCTATGGATCTCCAATAAGACCAGTTGGAAACAGCTTGCATCCAGCGCGATCCTGCGGTCTTAATGAGGTCATCCGTCCACCTTGTGGGTGGACGTCCTACGCTGCGCTTGCCGGTACGTGGTCTCCACTCGAGAACTTTTCGACCCCATCGGTCATCAGTCCTCCGCGCTATGTGCCCATTGCCATTTCAACTTGCAAATCTGTCGGTAACTTTGGTTCTTCTACGGATATCCTCATTTCTGATTCGATCTCGCAGAGAGACTCCAAGCATAGCTAATATAGCTATGTATGCTTATCTCCTTAAAACTACGGAACGGATTTTGATGCGTTTTTTAGTAAATTTGGATATTTTAGTTTTAAAGTTATCTATGTGTGTTTTCCAATTTATATGAACGTCTATATTTATGCAAATTGAAGTTCAAGCAGAGATTTTGGCTTCGTGTCGGTCAATTAGTTTTTAAAATAATGCGACCTTTTTATCATAACTGTGTTTCAGGTGGTATTTGTACTGTTGGGTACGTGTAAATATGAAAATTCGACACAATCAACATTACAATTCTACACTGAACTGGCTGAAGCGACGGATGGACAAATATTCCATTTAAAAGGAAATGCCACTGAAAAGGTAAGAGCCGCGGAAGATCGACCTTCATCCACGTGATAGCCAGAATATGACACCTATTTTTGTTGGTTGCCTGGTAGAAATCGCCAAAGGCGATAAGGCCGCCATTGTACAGCATATTGTAAATTGTATAGTTTATGTACTGTGTTTCTGTGTATTTATTATTTTTTTATAATATTAAGAATCGATTCCAAAAAAATATCTAATAAAATATAATAAAAAATTAAATATGAATGAACAGTTAGTTGTCGATAGGGAAGCTATCATATGCCTATTTGTTTGTAAATAACATTTCATGAAAGTATGTCTCATCTGTTTATCAGATGGGTGAAGGTCGATCTTCAACGTCTCATTGCTTATTTATGGAAAAAAAATTCGAACGATACTCGGTTCGTAGTGGTGAATATGAACCGTGAAATCGGCCATACAAAAATCATAATCTTTGTTCCAAACTATTCGTATAATTTTCATTCCAAAAACATAACATTTTAAAACGGTTTCACTTTACAAACAACGTTTCGTATGTTATTTATTTAAAAAATACAATACATAATGTTTTATTTTACAAACCATAATTTTATAACCAATTATAAATCAAACATTAATATCATGTTCTAACCTAACCTATTTTTTATTTCACGACTAATAAACAACAGCGATTCGCTTTTGGCACTTTTCCGGCCACGGCACGCTCTTTTCGCTCGCTCGGCTCGTGCGTTGGTTTTCATGTTCTAGCCTAACCTCCTTTTTGTTTCACACCTAATTTACAATAGCGATTAATTTCTGCCACGTTGCCGGCCGCTACCGCGGCACTTTAATAATTCTACCAGATGAGACCTTGTCATACAAAACATGCTTACCACGAAAATATTTAGGTTTATTTTGTTTTCGGAAAAATCCACAGCAGTGACATGTTTTTATTGAATACTAGCTTTTACCCGCGGCTTCGCCCGCGATATAATTTAATTTATGTTTATCTTGTCAAAAAAATTGGTAACTAAAACAGTAAGTGCGCCACAAAATATTATCCCCAATTCAATGTGAAACGGTACACAAATATTGTAGCAAATGTATAATAATCATTTCAAACCCAAAAAACAGTCAATCTCAACTAATTTGTTTCGTCATCGTTATCATCCGCAGCTTTCTTTGACCCACTGTTGGGTATAGGCCTCTCTCTTGCAGTGCCATCTGCCTCGGCTCTTTGCCTGGTCACGGTATTGATGATATCGTCGAGATAGTCGACCCACCTTGCTGCCGCGCCGCACATAGCTGAGCGCTCTCACCTATTCAAGTACCCTAGTTGACCAGCTTGGTCACCAGCTTCTTGGTCAAGAAGCGCTGGTCGAATTGGTTGCCACGCCAGTGTGAACGATGTCATACGCAGGGCTATTGCGACCGCCAATATCGCAACCGTACTCTAACCGAATGGGTTTGCGCGTGGTGATGGCAAAAGGCCTGACGGTATGAAGCTGGTCCCATGGAAGTGTAGACGGCCCTTAGTATGGGACGCGACTTGCGTCGATACTTTGGAGCCGTCAGCGGAGCAGCACAAACGGCGCAAATATGCTAACCTCGGCAGTGGTTACATATTTGAGCCGTTTGAAATTGAGACATTGTGCGCGTGTTGGCCGGGAGCTCATCTTGTTTTCAAAAGTCTTTCTGAGCGTCTCGTGTACCCGCCGCGTGACCAAAATGCTGGTGTTTATTTGGCTCAACGTATAAGCAGCATTGCCAAGCTGATTGGTAATGCTGCCAGCATGTTGGGCACGCTGCTAACTGGCAGTGGGCTTGAGCATTTAAAATATCTTTAGACCTTCAAGGGTCTGTGGATGATCCAATTGCTTGTTATGTAGTAGTAGTTTATGAAGTTTTACATTATAAGTCTGTATTTAGTGGAAGTTAATAAAGGCACTTGCTCTGTAAAAAAATCAAGTACCTTGCACCTTGTTGTCACTGTTCAGACCTATCCCGATATCAAAATACCTTATACTTATAAATGCTTCTGTTGATTAAGATAAGGTTAGAGAGTACCCGCCCATAGGTTTCCGCCTTGTCGTGGCAGGAGAACTTAGTAGCCGAGGCCTATGGGCGGCGCGGGAATCCCAGGTAGAGCCGCTTCTCTGGGTTTTTACTGAGACAGCTGAGAAGGCGGGGCTCGAGGTCTCCCGATTCTTTTTGGTCTTTTCCCCCTAGGCAGTTTAGAAGTTTGCACTCGAAGTTGGGCCGATTTCCTGGGGTTTTTAAATATAGCAGCTTAGAGGCTGACCGGCAAGTTGCGTGCCTCATGAGGAGTGCCGCAACTGAGCCGGGCTGTACTTCTATCGCTGTTCAATCCTAACCAACCCAACAGCAATTTATGTTCGTGTCAAGGTCACAACTCACAACCAAGGTTAATAACCTTAGTGTCAAGATATTCATACTCATGCCATACTACTTTTAAAAATCAAGTCGATCCGTTTCTCGTATATAAGCATGGATTCTCTACCATAAAGGTAGAATAAAGAAATATGTTTAACCTCTAATGGTGGTATATTTAAAAATATTTTTAATGTCAGATGAAATGACGGCCCAGTATTAAACGTCATTGTAATATGTAGCATGGCAAAGGGAAAACTATTTTGTCTAATTTTAATGTCAGTTATCATTGTCAATTCATACTTTATTTCCTCTTCGAGGAGCTATAATGGTGGAAAGACAATTTGTCCCTTTGCTATGCTAAGCGAGACATTTATAAAAGTCTGCAGTCAATGTATGTCACCTGTCATCTAATTACGTTTTGTGAATCCATGTTAGGCTCAATCAACCCAATTATGAATGCGCCATCGTAAATTTAATAGCAACGTAAAAAGTGGTCTCTCTATCGAATGCCGAAAGTGAAAAAGGAACAGAAATAGTTTAATTAACTGTTATATTTACGACGGTGTCTTCAAAATTGGGCCTTTTAGCGTCGTTGTGATAGGTGACAGTTTTGCTAACGCAAGATTTTGTCCTATCCTACGGGAATTATGCAATTTTCGGGATAAAATGTAGCTTATGTCCTTTCTCAGGCTCTAGACTAAATTTCATTTAGATCGGTTCATTAGTTTTGGCGTGAAAGCGCGACAGACAGACAGATAGACAGACAGACAGAGTTACTTTCGCATTTATAATATTAAAATAGTAAGGATAATAATTATGTTATCAGTATGATGATATCCAAGGACTGCTCGTCGATTGATTTGACAGATATTCGATCAACAGTTGTTTATTTTGACATTCTTGCAGCGCACGCTCAGTAGCTCGCAGATGGCAGAATTTTCATACTTACTCAACATTTATCGTTATATTTTGGACAATTCACAAAATACCTTTATAAATTGTAGCCTATGTGTTATTCTGATGTATAAGCTATATTATTGCAAAGTTTCATCTCAATCCGTTCAGTAGTTTTTGCGTGAAAGAGTAACAAACATCCATACATCCATCCATCCATCCATCCATCCATCCATCCATCCATCCATCCATCCATCCATCCTCACAAACTTTCGCGTTTATTATTAGTAGGATAAATGGAATTGCTCGTCAAACGACACTATGTAAAAAAATGTGTTATGTTTAGGTTTTTTACTAAACATAATTATTAGTTTACAAAAAATCATAATAATTGTTTGTACGTTATAAAATGTAAGTTTTTCAAGTAATTATTTTGAGATATAACTAAGTTTTTAAACATTATTAAACAATTTTTTTGTGCAATAATCCCTATGGATCTCCAATAAGACCGGTTGGAAGCAACTTGCATCCAGCGCAATCCTGCGGTCTTAATGAGGTCTGTCCGTATGTCTGTCTGTGTGTATGTCAAAACTCTTTATCTCGGGAACGCGTAAAGATATCGAGTTGAAATTTAAACTGTAAACATATATCTAAAGTCTCTTGCAGTTGTGTAAAAGGAAAACTTCTTTCTTTAAAGTTATCGTTTAAAAAGTTAGAGCCGTTTATGTCGTAAAAACCGCATATTTCGACACTTACAAAAATCAAAACCTACAGGGTACTTCCCGTTGACATAGAACTATGAAATTTGGCGAGAAGCACTGTCTTAGAGTACACAGGAATAAATCTAAAAACTGTACATTTTTATTTAAATCATCAAAAATAAGGCCTCAAAATTCACAAAATATGGGTTCAAAATTCAAAGTGAGTAAATCGTATCATGTAAGTTATCATATAAAACAACTTCATTACCACATGCTAAAACAGGTTTTTAATTATTTTAACAATGTGTAATTTTCGATGTAAGACAAGAAAAAAAGAAACCTTTGTTGTCGATGATTCTAGTACGAGTATAGAGATTTTAAGCAACTTACTTCCCAATTTTGTGAAATATTCTGGATTTGTACGGAACCCTCGGTGTGCGAGCCTGACTCGCACTTGTCCGGTTTTTTTTTGTTATTGGGTATTTCTTTGGTCGTGACTTTGAAAAAAAATACTAGGAGATTGCTAACAGCTTTACTTTTTGAAATATACAGTTTTATTATTTTGACAAAAATATATAAAACATAAGAAGAGAAAAAACATTTCTGTGGAACACTACCTATCCAATATTTTTATATTTAAATTTCCTTGAATTAACGACTTTAAGCAGATCTCATTGCAAACTCCAATAGTAGTCTGCCATCATGTGAGTCCCAGTTTCCCTGATAACACTTTTCCAATATCCGAAAATCTCAATGAAATCTTTCACCTTGGACATCACATAAATCACTCAAATCTTGGGAAAATACGAGTGCATGAAGTGTATACTCATGCTGCACGCTAACTCATGCAAGTTCGATAGCATGTACTCAGCAAATTCTACACGGTCTGATTTTTTTCTTTGCCTAGTACATAAATTTCACATAACCAATATAAATGAACTCCAAGCTTCAGATTTGACTTCATTCATTGATTAGACAAAATCAGGATCTTTCTCGAGTTGCCTTATCTTTGATCCGTAAAAAATACCGAATTTCAATTTTTCTGAAAGGCTACATATTAGTATGTATTCTGGATTCTGGTCTTCACTTGACGTGTTTAGTTCGAGTTCATAGATATGTGGATCAACAGAAAATGTATTATTATGATGTGCCGGTGCTACCTCTAATTGAGGTCGTTGCGCAGAAGATAAATAAGGAATTGACCAAGTATTTACTTGGATTCCTAGGGTTAATTCCGTATATTTTCACGACATCTAGTCAGCATTCGTCATGATAGTTTACGAGGTTCTTGCCATATCGTTATGAACATATTAATTGCATCTGTTCTTACACAGGGCCATATGATTAATCGTAGACATACCGTACAGTACTTGCATACAATATGAAGAACCCGTGGCTTCTGATAACATAATTTTATTTTAAAGTATTGATGATACACAACCTTGAAAATGTATTAGTGAGACTGTCGTGGCCGGTTGAAAAGCCTTTAATAATGATGTTATTGTTGTCGTAGCGCTCATAGCGTAGTTTGACTAGGTGTTTGTCAGCGATCGCTGAATTTCAGCAACGTTCGGCACGGTTGGTCGTAGGATGGGCGACCGCGGGTGGTATTTACAACTGACCACGGCTTGCATGATACATTAAATTGTGGGTCCCAGTTTTTTAACCGCTAAGCCATCTCAGAGGCTTTTAGACGGCTCAATTGTGCACCACAGGTCCGAAAAGGTTAAAAACTGACACCTAGCTAGCTCGACATACAAATTGACTTATGTTTTTATTTTACAGATTTTGAAATATGTGAATCATACTATTATGTCAAGAACGGTGACTGTACGGGCTCAGCACTATACAAACGGTACTCATGAATTACCTGTAAGTTATCATCTATTATTAAAATGCGGAACTTTTATTACTCATAGCATTATCGAACCTTTTCAGGAAAAACATCGTAAGCGATCTAATATGGTCTTTTCTTTTTGTATAGTAACCTCTTATTCGAGCGGTTTTCATTGAGAAAAACTCTTCTCTAAAAAGGAAAAGGATTTGTCGATTACGATGTATATCCTGAATAGGCTTGATATTCGATATTTATAGCTCAACAAGAAGATCATTGTTATAGTAGGTATTCCAATTAGTTGTGCATGAAACGTATCTGTAGGTAGTATAGAAATTTAATATTAGATTATATATCAAGAGAACCAAGTAGTGTCTTATATCACGGGCGACAATTGGATCCTGAGCGAAGCGAGGGACTCTATAGTTAACTCCCGAGCGTAGCGAGGGTGTTATAATTTTATAGAGCCCGGAGTGGAGCGAGGGGTCCAAGTTGCCCAAGACGTAAACAAACTTGGTTCTAGAGGTGCATACTCTACTTTTCATACATCTGGCGAGAAAATATAAGCCCAAGAATATGAGTAATACTCAGATACGTAATAAATTACCTAAGTGTAGGTACTCATTAGGGAACTCGGTGTTGTTCACAATAAATTAAAACAAATTAGAATGTACCTACGAATTTTCATAGAATTGCACACAATTCTTCTTTTTCTTCTTTTGTTTGGCGTCGCATTGTTGTGCATTTGCCAGTTTCAAGTATTATGTTTTAATAATTTTTGATATTTTATCAAAATAGTCACTGTCGTAGTCACGTCATAGTCCAATAAAGTCGCGGTCAAGTCCTAACATAGTCCAATTCATACCTCAGTAAAGCAGTGGATACTTTACTAGAGGCGTCTATGGAGTTTTGGTGACTACACGGAACGACCTGATACGTCACATTATATCACTTGCCTACACTCATGCACGTAAATCAGCTCATAATCAACGAAATACCACAACTGTTCACTAATTATCACTGATATAAACACAAGTTTAACAAAATAATACAATGAGGTGACATGACTTTTCCGCGTTCCCGCCAAAACTCTTGCACACAATTTATAATAAAACAGAGAATGTAAATTCCAATATTTAAAAAAATAAGACCATGGCCAGCTCGACTATCATGGCCTAGCAAGGGCTTTGCAAAGAGGATTTATTTTATTTTTATTCTATATAAAATCGAACTAATATGGTACCAAAGAGGTTGTATTCTGTGAAGTTGAGTAGAACCTCCTTACAATGCCAGTTGCCGTGCAATGTAAAGATGTTAGGTATATTCGATTTTGCAACATGTCGAGAAATGTTCTTATGCATTAGACGTTCCAAATTTAAATCACTTTACTCCATAAGGAGTTTCATACAAAATTATTGACCTGCCATAGCCCTCTACACCAGTCTCGATAATTTATACAACCAAAAAAAATAATAGTAGGATGAAACCCATTAGAAAAGGAGGGGAATGTTATAAAAATAAAAGGAAAAATAATTTACGGGCGATCTGAGGTCGGGAAGGGGATGAGGGGGGGGTTTTAAGGGGAAAAAACGGTTTTTCTCGATTTCCGGCAAAACTAAAAGTCCTATCGAAAAAAGTTAAATGGCAAAGTTGTAGGTAATAAAAAGATCTAAAACTTTTGTATTGACACTTTTTTCACATAACCTCAAAATTTACGTGAAAAATCCAAAAAACCAAGTTTTTGGTTTTTTATTTTTATCTTTTACAAAAATATTTTTTTTTTAACGAAATTAGGTGAAAACTTACCTTTTTATGTCCCAAATACGCTGTAATTTAATTGATTAAAAATATTAATTTTTTTCACCTTATTTTGAATTAATATCGAAAAAACACCCTAATTTTCAATCGAAAATTCAACCGTCAAAATATCAGCTTTTTTCAAAAAGTTAGTATGTTTTCTGTTTGTTGTAATCTCTACTTTCCGATGGTAAAAAAATATATATGTTACTATAGTAAATCTTCTCAGAAAATGCAAAAAATCGAAAAAAAATATTAAAGATATAAATGTCAAAATGTATAAAAAATATATTATAAATCTATTAAAAATGTATAAAATATATATAGAAATCGGCCAAAAGTTTGTTATTAAAAATATATTTACGATATATATTTTATAGATTTTTAATATATTTTTTATGTATTTTGAAATATTTTTTTTTTCATGGGATTAACTAAATTTGTTTGTGTAAAATTAAGGAGATTATTATTTTTTTATCTTGTACTAAAATATCATTTAATTTCAATCTTTAGGTTATGTTACGTTAAGCATACTATTTTTTAAAGAAAATATTACGATTTTTATGTTTGAGTTGATTGATACAGATATAAATAGAGATAGTTTTTACCTTCCTATGCAGATTCGAAAAGTTTTTTTGTTTTTTTAAGTTAACTTGTCACAGTTATCTTCAAGAAACTCAGCGTGCACGTGTATTTTTATAAACGATGTTGTATACTGTACTGTATTTCGAATAATGGTTAGGCTAACGGTTGTAACAGCTGCTACGAAATATATAGTACCTATATAATAGTAGGTTTGTACGAGTATGTAGTAAGACCCAGACCAGCCTAGCCCCTTCCCCACTTCTCCACGAAATACCTTTTGATGGGCTACAATTTTTCGTAGGTCACTCAGGTATATCTACTCAGGTATATATAATTTATTTTAAAATAGTTATAAATAGGCATCTACGCATATAATTTAAAGAAGATTCGACAACTTTCTCCAAATATTGTAGATGTCTTATTAAATATTAATATTAGTAACTTATTTGTTTGTGAATTATAGTAGTTTATTTTTATTTGCAATTTTTTTGTTATCAATGTAACATGTAATTTAACGTTTTTCGAGTAATTAAAGTGTAAATTTTAATAAATAGCGCAAAATTATTTATAATAATTTAAAAAAACTTTCGAATTCGAGTTTTTTTCGATTTTTGCATTTTCTGAGAAGATTTACTATAGTAACATATTTTTTTTTTCACCATCGGAAAGTAGAGATTTCAACAAACAGAAAACATACCAACTTTTTGAAAAAAGCTGATATTTTGACGGTTGAATTTTCGATTGAAAATTAGAGTGTTTTTTCGATATTAATTCAAAATAAGGTAAAAAAAAATAATATTTTTGATCAAATAAATAACAGCGTATTTGGGACATAAAAAGGTAAGTTTTCACCAAATTTCGTTAAAAAAAAATATTTTTGTAAAAGATAAAAATAAAAAACCAAAAACTTGTTTTTTTGGATTTTTCACATAAATTTTGAGGTTATGTGAAAAAAGTGTGCATACAAAAGTTTTAGATCTTTTTATTACCTACAACTTTGCCATGTGACTTTTTTCTATAGGACTTTTAGTTTTGCCGGAAATCGAGAAATACCGTTTTTTCCCCTTAAAACCCCCCCCTCATCCCCTTCCCGACCTCAGATCGCCCGTAAATTATTTTTCCTTTTATTTTTATAATATTCCCCTCCTTTTCTAATGGGTTTCATCCTACTATTATTTTTTTTCACTCTTTATTATTTTTCAAGGCTTCTACTCTGGCCTATCGAGATTGTGTTATGATAATAATGACTCGTTTTACTTTGAGATTCTTCGACATACAATGAATCGTTTTCGAGTAGGTGGTATGAAAAAATTAAATACCTACCTAGATGTACTAAAAGTTTGTCAAATGTTATCAATCGAGGAAAATATAAAGAAGAAAAGAAAAGAAATACATGCATTGATTTAATATGGCATGAGATAGAAAGAGACATGAAAAATATCTCGATTCATTGGCTAGTTCTCGTGTTTTTCTCTTAGTAGTGTCAAATTCCAATTCATATTAAACAGTTTTGACAGCTTTGGGCATTTTCCATACATTTTTGTGGTTGATAATTGCCTCAAGCGACAACAGCGCTATCTCTCTGGTTGCTCAGCTCTGTGTTTATTTTCATTGAATTTAGCGCTAAAATGTGATATTTATTTTTAAATACTCAATTCACTCCACTTCAAAGTTATCTCGTCTGTTTGATGACAACCCTTCAGGATCGCATCCTCTCGCTGTCCAGACCACAGAGTACTGAACTTACTTTGTTATATACAGAAGAACTCTAATTCAAAATTAACCGGGTGAGGATATGACGAACAGGGTACGTGGATGACGATGAATGGTGCTGGAAACCCTGGATTTTCAAATCATAACCAGATTACTGAGGTATATCGGACGAGAAGACGCTATTCGTTTCGTCCGACATACCTCAGTGCCTGAAGTCGAAAGTTTTCGACCAGTGTGTGTTGCCAGTAATGACTTATGGCACAGAAACGTGGTCTTTCACTATGGGCCTTATCAGTAAGCTCCAAGTAGCCCAACGAGCTATGGAGAGAGCTATGTTCAGAGTCTCTCTGCGGGATCGAATCAGGAATGAGGAGATCCGTAGAAGAACCAAGGTTACCGACATAGCAACGGATTAGCAAGTTAAAATGGCAATGGGCAGGGCACATAGCGCGGAGGACTGGTGACCGGTGGAGTCGAAAAGTTCTCGAGTGGAGACCACGTACCGGCAAGCGCAGCGTAGGACGTCCACTCACAAGGTGGACGGATGACCTCATTAAGACCGCAGGATCGCGCTGGATGCAAGCCGCTTCCAACCGGTCTTATTGGAGATCCATAGGGGAGGCCTATGTCCAGCAGTGGACGTCCTTTGGCTGATGGATGAACCAGATTACAGGTCGCATATAAGCTTAGCGCTGAGTAAAGTGTGAAGGTGATGGCTGCGCATGGGCTTATTATGGCCGTCATCATGCGCAGCTATCACCTCCACACTTCACTCAGCGTTACACTTACGTGCCGCTGCCAGTACCAAACCAGTACGATATAATATTATTGCCATAAAAGCATACATTTACTATGGCTAGGCAGTAGTAGGTTTGATAATGATAATGATAGCCTTTATTAACAATCAACTTACAAAACATTTGTGTCCCTAACTAATTAATTACTTATAATATACTTTATATAGGTATATATAATACATAATGTTCGTTCTCAAAGAGTTATCTTTGTGATAAGCATTTCAAAAATCTGAAGCGAACGCAGGATTTGAACCATGCCCCTTCGGATCACTAGCCCGACGCTCTAACCACTGAGCTAGCTCGCCTCCTACGCAAGCTTCAAATTTCTGAAGTGCTTACATTTCCCAACTTATAAGGAGACAACGTAGGAGGCGAGCTAGCTCAGTGGTTAGAGCGTCGGGCTAGTGATCCGAAGGGGCATGGTTCAAATCCTGCGTTCGCTTCAGATTTTTGAAATGCTTATCACAAAGATAACTCTTTGAGATAAAAATCTAGTGTGGAAAGCACTTAAAATAAACATCATAACATTGATTTAGCAGTGCGTCATCTCTCGTCAATCTTTAGAAGTTCTAATAACTTCTGGTTGAGTGATAACCTGTCTAATACGGGTATCACAGGTGGCGCCACCAACGCTATAAGTTGGGAAATGTAAGCACTTCAGAAATTTGAAGCTTGCGTAGGAGGCGAGCTAGCTCAGTGGTTAGAGCGTCGGGCTAGTGATCCGAAGGGGCATGGTTCAAATCCTGCGTTCGCTTCAGATTTTTGAAATGCTTATCACAAAGATAACTCTTTGAGATAAAAATCTAGTGTGGAAAGCACTTAAAATAAACATCATAACAATGTTCGTTCTATTTCGAAACCAGTAATTTGATTATTTTTTTTCACTTTTGATCAATCAAACAATCATTTATTTCACAAAAATTACATTACATCAAACCTACAAAAACATTTCTATCTTAATTTTAAATAACAATTATTATAAAAACAATCGTCTTGCTTTTCAGCATAGGCCTCCCCAAGTGATCGGTCTCTTGCTCTTCTCGTCCATGTACTTCCTGCTACTTTTTTAAAATCATCTTCCCACCTACGTCTCTGTCTGCCCTTTTTTTCTTTTGTATTGTCTAGGGCACCATTCAATGACATCTTTTGTCCATTTGTCTGTTTTGCTCCTTATTCATATTCATATTCCTTTATTCATACTGGAAAGTATACGTCAAAAATCGAGTACAATAGGATGATAGAAAATTATATTATTTAAAAAGCAAATGTCATAAGTATTGGAAAGTCAGTAACAGTGATTAATACAAGAATAAATTAAATAATCAATAATAATAAGGTAATAAGCATAAGTCAAAAACAAGTCAATGTTAAAAATAACAATTAATCCAAAAAATAAAATACAAACAATAGTAATAGTAACAAAAAATAAAATAGAATGTCATTAAAATAAAAATAGGGTACTGATAAGTACAATTTTAGGTAGTTACTTTTAGCGTCAAAAACTCTTTAACGATGTCATAAAACGCCCGACCAACAAGCCACCGTTTCAGCCTGGACTTGTAAATCATGATGTTTGGTGCTTCAAGGACATCGAGTGGTAGTCTATTATATACCATAGTCCCCATAATTATTACCCATACTTATTATCTTCTTAATATATATAAATCTCGTGTCACAATGTTTGTCCTCAATGGACTCCTAAACCACTTAACCGATTATAATAAAATTCGCACACCATGTGCAGTTCGATCCAACTTGAGAGATAGGATAGTTTAAATCTCAAATTATAGTCGCAATTTTAATTTATTTAGCCACAGCAACGCGTGGCCGGGTCAGCTAGTATAATATATATGTAGTAGATTTAAGGATATTTAAAAAATGGTGAAAATTACAGCGTTTACAAAAATGCTTTCGCTGGATTTGAGGTCAATTGTGACATTATATATTATGAAATCCGCCGTTAGATATTCGTAATATTTTTTTCTTTCCAGATTGATTTTGACACCGAAACTAAGGGCGTTACAATATCTATATCAGCAACTAATAGGAATGACGATCCTAATATTTCTGTTGATATTGAGGGACCTGATGAAAGTCCGGTTGCCAGTGAAGCTATTGTACAAATGAATGAAATCATGGTAAGTTTCATCTGACTTCTAACAGGAAAAGGTCCTAAAGGACATGACCACAAAATGTATGGAGGCTGGTATAATAATAATCAAAAATTCTAACCACAACACTCGTTACATTTCGAGAAAGTACATATTTTTCTGAGTCTATTACATCAGTTAAAAATATAAAAGATCCCTACGATTATTTAAAAAAATATTTTTGAATTTATTATGATAAATTAATATATTTTTCTCAATAAGTAGTTTACCTCTATCAACCCTGATTAAGTAACCTCCAAATTGTTAATAAAAAGCATTTTTACCAATTAGACACACTTTTTAAGTGTTTTTAGGGTTCCAGACCTCAAACGGAAAAAAAGAACCCTTATAGGATCACTTTGTTGTCCGTCTGTCCGTCTGTGTGTATGTCAAGACTCTTTATCTCGGGAACGCGTAAAGATATCGAATTGAAATTTAAACTATATACGTATATCTATGGTATCTTGCAGTTGTGTAAAAGAAAAACTTCTTAGTTATCTTTTAAAAAAGTTAGAGCCGTTTATGTCGTAAAAAACAGCATATTTACCACTTACAAAAATCAAAACCTACAGGGTACTTCCCGTTGACATAGAACTATGAAATTTGGCGAGAAGCATTGTCTCAGAGTACACATATAGGAATAAATCTGAAAACTGTACATTTTTATTTAAATCACAAAAAAACAGGGCCTCGAAAGTCACAAAATATGGGTTCAAAATTCAAAGTGAGTAAATCGTATCATGTAAGGTATCATATAAAATAACTTCATTAGCACATGCTAAAACAGGTTTTTGATTATTTCAACAATGTGTTTGTACGGAACCCTCGATGTGCGAGCCTGACTCGCACTTGTCGGTTTTTTTTATTAATTTCTAGTTTCATACGTTTTGTCTGTTTTTATTGGTAATTATAGGCTTGCGTTTGACCAAATCTTACCTAATATTAGGCAAAGATTGTGTCTAAGATGCAGCATGCTTAGAAGATGTCTGGAACTTTTTAGCGCTACACTGGAGTTAAAGAAACTTATAATATAATGTCAAAATATTGTGGCGCTATTAACTATGATTATGATTGTCCGATGATTCACTGTCCGTTATTGGTAATATCCAGTGAGGATTGGGGTGTTTAATATGTTTTTCATCACATTTATTCGAAAAAGACTACTTGGTTAGCCTTTAAGTGCGTTTAAAGGAGCTGTTTTCTAGATGGAACTTTATAAGTGCGCCGGATATATCTTTACCGCGCACTTTTTGAAATTGGAACAAATAAGTGCGAAGGAATGATCTTTGCCGCGCACTTTTTGAATTTGGAAGTATTTGTAATGTTAGTGTTCAGCGCCAAGACCATGAATGAAAATAATGTAAATATAAGTTTTCATTTGTTATTAGATACCATTTAATTTCAATTTAGTTGTTACTCTACGTTTTATAAAATAAGAATATTATAGTAAAATATGAGGCGCCTATTGTTTTCTCATAGAGGTGATGAAAAGTAGAGTGTACCACTCGGGCGCAAAATATATTTTTGGCTCGGGCGACGTACTTTGAATCCCCTAGAATCCCTCATTTCGCTCTGGATTCAAAAAAGCGCCCTCGCCGTAAAAACATTATTTTGCTCCCATATGATACAAACTACTATTTGATTGTCTTTGCCAAGTAGTTAGGGAAAAAACAAAATAATCACCCATTCAGGTGCTCTATATTATAGAGCACTTATTATGAAAGTTACATTTTTTATATTTTTATTCCTAGTAGGTTTGCGTTTGACTACATACTGCCTGATGTTGAGCAGATATGCGGTCTAGGACGTAGCACGCTTACCTAGAAGATACCTATTTACTCGGGATTTGAAGACACCCACGTTGTACTTTAGCGGGAATCCACATTCCGGTTGTTTGTATGAGGAATGAGGATTTGAAACGCTTTGTTCTAACGCGCGGAATGTCCACCATAAAAGGGTGGCGCTTTGGCTTTACATAAGTAGGTACCTAGAGCACGTGCATACACTGTTATGAGATGTTTCTTTTTTTTTCCAAATTGAGCCTCACGGTTTTGTAATAATACTAGCTGACCGGCGAACGTCTTTTCACTGCCGGGCTGATTGTGAATCTAAACAATCCATGGCGCCACCCAAACGCATACAAAAAAACCGGACAAGTGCGAGTCAGGCTCGCACACCGAAGGTTCCGTACAAATCCAGAAATTCTCACAAATACAACCATCGACAAAAAAGTTTTTTTTTCACTTTTCTCGTCATACATCGAAAATTACTGAAAATGTTAAAATAATTAAAAACCTGTTTTAGCATGTGCTAATGAAGTTATTTTATATGATAGCTTACATCATACGATTTACTCATTTTGAATTTTGAACCTATATTTTGTGAATTTTGAGGCCCTATTTTTTTGTGATTTAAATAAAAATGTACAGTTTTCAGATTTATTCCTATATGTGTACTCTAAGACGATACTTCTCGCAAAATTTCATAATTCTATATCAACGGGAAGTACCCTGTAGGTTTTGATTTTTGTGAGTGCGAAACATGCGGTTTTTTACGACATAAAGGGCTCTAACTGTTATGTACGATAACTGAGAAGTTGTTCTTTTACACAACTGCAAGAGTTTATTGATATATGTATACAGTTAAAATTTCAACTCGATATCTTTACGCGTTCCCGAGATAAAGAGTCTTGACATACACACAGACGGACAGACGGACAACAAAGTGATCCTATAAGGGTTCCGTTTTTTCCTTTTGAGGTACGGAACCCTAAAAATCATTCAAATCGGTCCAGCCGTTTAGGAGATCATCTTATTATGATGTAGCGAATCTTGGCGGCCTGCGCTGCCGACCACATCCGACATCATCGAAACGCGCGCGCGCGCGCGCGCTTTTTAAGAGCGGTTTTAATAAGTAGTGTATTGTTTTTGCTCGTATAAGCTCGTTTCGGCGTACGCCCTTACACGCGCGCTACATTACGCGTGTTAGCGCCTCTTGCTGTAGAATACCTGATAGTTACTATTAAAAGGGTCCTACGCCATAGATACTTAATAGTTTGTATGAAAAGTAGCTAATGCCATAGAATATAGTAGCACTTAGTAGGTGTTGACTAATGAGATGTCTACGCTATTGAAGAGAATACACGCTGTAAAAGTAAAAAAAAATCTTTAATTTAATTTCTCCCCTTCTGTCACGCGCTTCATAAACTGAACTCTTGTAAACGGGCATATTTCGACGTGTTCCTTCGAACCGTAAGTGGTATCGTGTCAGTATACGAGCTTATACACACTTAGAAGCGTGTCAACGCTCGTACGAGTAGCGCGTGTGCCAAAAGGCTCACCTATACGCGCCCACATGCGCTTCCGAAAACGAGTTTATACGCGCGTATAACAAGCTAGTCTAAACCCACCCTAAATAAAGAATATCATTCGAGTTCATACGCGATCTTCTTTTGATTACGAATTTTGTTTTTGCTGTAGGTAAATTATTTTTCGTTTGTGTTTTGTCTTAGTTTTTGATTTGTAAATAATAATTATATTTAGTTAGCAATTAGTAACAATTATGTTTACTTATTATTATAAGTTGCCCATAGCTTAAACAATTTTTGTACCCAGGCTCTAATAAAAATTATATTTATACACATACTCATTACTTATTTTAACTTAAATCTCACTACCAACGACAATATAATAATGTTACTTACCTACAAGTGCAGTTATACAGCAAGTTATATGACTTCCTAAATAATTTATTTTGACAAAAAATGGCAAATCCGACTTCCATCGTGTACAAAATTTTAATAGTCCCCTCGAATTAATGTACATAATTTTTACACCATTGTTGATTTTTCAAAAACGGCTTAGTAGTAATAAAATTTAATTTCAACAAAATTTTAATGGGATCACCTCGAAAGTCAATTCTAGAGAAATAACTCTACAAACAAAACTGCAAAGTGTTTTTGCATTAAATTTTCTAATTTCATACAGTCAAACTTAAAACAAAAAACGAAACTGATGCGATCATACCTGGTGCAAAGGAGCCCAAAATGCTGGCCGCATTGACATGCTGTATGGCGATGGCCATCCTTTGCACCAAATACGAGCCAGAGCGGGAGTCCTCGAAAGTCCAATTTTTCGAACCACTTTTTTTTTCGGTTCTTTTTTTCAATTTTTTCTATTTTTTTTTTAATTCAAAGAAATAAATACAGATGAACATAGAACCTCTTCCTTTTTGGAAATCGGTTAAAACCGGAAATGACTGTCATTTGCAATTTGTTGCAGATTGTGGCGATCAACAATTTCGTGCCGGGTACAGAAGTGGAGTTTAAATGCGATACGCCTACATACGTTGTAGTCACAATTCAGTCCGATGTGAGATTTCGCCATGGATTTTCCAAAACTATAGTTTCATCTCTGAAAAAAACTTCCTTTAATCCAATTCCAGGTAAATTATACTAGTGGCTCTCCGAACTAGCCAAAGCCAGTGGTGAGACTATTCACACCACTGGCTTTTCGGTGAAAGGAAACATCGTGAAGAAACCTGCATTTGTACGTAGAAGAAATCTTATAGCGTATGTGAATCCACCAAATGTAATTAAGGCGTGGCGAGTAGTGAATTTAATAAGGCGCCAAGACAAACCGCAAGGGTTTTGAGTCCTTTTTACATGTGTATGTATATTGTCGCCATTGGAGACATTTCCACTGGAGTCGCCGAGTACTTGGGGCCTAGTTTTCGTTGCGTCTGTCATTGAGGGTAAGGGGTTAAACCGATTGGACACTAGGCCAAAAACGAGCTCGCGGCAGACCTAGAAAGCGATGGCGGGACGACTTTGACAGGCACCGGAAGGACTGGCATACATTAGCGCAGGATAGAGATAAGTGGAAAGAGGGTAGGGAGGCCTTTGTTCAACATTGGGACAATATAGGCTCCTAATAATAATAATAATGTATATTGTAAATGTGTGAGTTGTAAATTAAAAAAAATTAAAAAAAAAAACAACCCGCACTGGGCTGGCGTGGTGGATATGACCCAATCTTCCTTCGTGGGTAGACCTACGTCCTGCAGTGGATTATTAAAAAGGCTGGTACAGTTCAGTTATCCGAACAGCAGATCTCGCGACATATCTCCTTAACATAATATTCATAAGCCTATCTGCCGTGCAGCCCTTAAAACGCAGTATCTGACTTTTTGACGTTTTGGAGTTAAATATTGAACCGTAATGGGCACGCCATAAGGAATCGAATGATTTAATCGGTTTTTGATTATCGCAACTACAAGATAGTTAAAAACAAATACCTCAACGCAGTAACTAGGAATGTTTTATGCAAACTGTAACGATAAACTATCTAAAATACAGTAAGAGCAATTACTGTATTTTAATAGCTTTGTTCTCCCGGATAAAATGCAGTAAATGTCGTCATTGCTACAAAAAATCTGTTAACTAAACTTTAAAAATATGAGGACCACATAAAATAAAATGCAGTAAATAGTTAATGTACTAAAAATATGAATACTGCAAATTTAATTTTTATTACTTTTCAAAATGATTACAGTCTAGTATGCAGTAAGGTACAAAGACGTGGTGTTTTAGATAGCATCACCTATTTTTTCCATGCAGTCAAAACAAAGTAAAATGCAGTGAAGTTAATAAAACTGTCCTTTATTTATATCATAGGTTACTTGTTGTTGTCAATGTTACTAATTAAATTGCAGTATTTTAGTTATTTACTGCAATATAATCGATAATATCTAACACTTACATAATAACATTTTACAACCTAAATTGCAGTAAAAGTCGTAATTACTGCATTATAATTGGTAATTTGAATCAAGTTATTGTATTCCACTGCTTTCGTGGAGTTTGCTACTGCATTTTAGCTAGGAAAAGACGTTAACTTTTCTGCAAATTTCGAGAAGGTTGCTTCCACTTATTTATCCAGGTTATTTATTTAAAAGTGAGATATTTTATAGACTAGTGGGTTTAATGAAACTTTTATGCCTCTTAAGAAGTATACATTATACAAGCACTAATTCAGTATATGCTGAAGCTTCGTCTTTCGTTTTAGTTATAGGACGTCCACTGCTAGACATAGGTCTCCCCTAATGATTTCCAATAAGACCAATTAGTAGCGGCTTAAATCGAGCGCAATCCTGTGGTCCTAATGAGGTCATCCGTCTACCTTGTCGGTGGACGTCCTACGCCGCGCTTGCCGGTAAGTGGTCTCCACGCGAAATCTTTTTGACCCCATCGGTTATAAGTCTTTCACGCTATAAGCTCTACCTATTGCCACTTTAACCTGCCAATCCGCTGGGCTACGTTGGTAACTTTGGTTCTTCTACGGGTCTCCTCAGTTTAGATTCGATCTCGCAGAAAAACTCCGAGCATAGCCCTGTCTATGGCTCGTTGGGCTACTTAAGGCTTACTAATAAGGTCCATCCACGTTTCTGTGCCTATGTCGGACGAGAAGACGTTACGCAATTTTCCGAACGCTGCCCAACCGAGATGGATTCGGTGATTAGCTGCTATCTTGAAGTCGGACCTATCTAACTGGACTACTTGTCCTAGGTAGACGTACGAGTCAACGACTTCAAGCACCGAGTTTCCTACTGAAATTGGGGTGGGTACAACATGAGAATTATACTCATGTATAATTCTCATGTTGTACCAAAAAACAAAGGTCATCCTTTGTTTTGTCCAAGTTCATTTGAAGAGCCACCTTTTGAGAGACTCGATTGAGGCTTTCGAGCATCATGCTGAGTTCTTCGATCGACTTTGCCATGACCACGATATCGTTGGTAAATTGATGGTAAGTGATGTATTCGCCATTGATGTTGATGTCGAATCCTTTCCATTACAGGAGCTTAAAGGCGTTTTTTTTCAAAGTAGCAGTAAACAGCGTCGGAGATATTACGTCTCCCTATCTTACGCCTCTCTTCAAAGGGATCGCCTTGGAGCTCTCTTCCTGTACTTGAACCGACATAGTGGTGTTATTATACAAACACTTCAGTACTTCAATGTACCGATGGTTAATACGGCATCGTTGGAGAGACTCAAGCACAGCCCATGTCTCGAATGATTCAAAGGCTTTCTCATAGTCCACAAACGCCAAACAAATTGGCAGGTTATACTCCTTGGTCTTCTGTATAACCTGCCGCAGCGTATGTACTCGTATGTGGTTCATGGTGCTAAAACCTTTTCGGAAACCGGCTTGTTCGGGAGGCTGGAAGTCATCAAGCCTGCGTTCGAGACGATTCGTAATGACCCTTGAAAACAACTTATAAATATGGCTCAGAAGCGAGATGGATCAGTATTTTATCAATAAGGTGTTGTCACTTTTTTTGAAGAACAACACCACCATGCTTCTGTTCCACGCTACTGGCGTTATGCTCTCGAGGACTACGGTGTGTTACGGCTGTAGCTTGGTATGGAAAAAATTCTGGAAGAACGCAAGAAGACCTGGTGAGTGTTTTCCGGGTGTTTTTATTAAGCCGAAGAGATGCCGTAACAATTACAATATGGCTCGATAATTGTTCAGCCCAGAAGAAAATTGGTGCCCTTTGACTTTCTTGATAGGCATAATTAATAGCTACGACATTGCAGCTACACTATAGTTGAAGTATTTTGAGCCCGGACATACTTTTATGTCTGCGGACTCATTTCACCATAAGGTCGAGCAATTGCTGCAGAAAAGAAAAGTTTATGACTTTCAGGACTTCTGCCAGGCTATAGAGAAGTCGAACTCGGATAAGACTTATGTCAAACAGTTGAAAGTATCCGATTTCTTTGTTTCGCAGCAAAAACTCAAAGATCGTTCAGGAAACAGAATATATCTAAAAGATATACCTAGTTGAAGTCATAGTAAAGAGATAAAAATACTGTCTTTATTACAAAACAGAATTTTGATGCTGAAGAATACGGCCAATTAAACTGTTTAAAATCAAAGAAACCTCCCAAACTAGAAGTGAGATCTCAGCCCAAGGGTATACCTTCTGCCAGAAAATTAGACATAATAAATAAATTAGGACCATTAATGCCTAAAAACTGAATTAATTTCTGGAGAAATATTCCAGTAACTACTTCAGTATTCGATGATGGTGAGGAAAACTTTGTCTTTGATAATGATGACGAGGAATCTCATTAAGTTTATCTTTGAAGCTTTTTGTGTTTACGTAGGATAATAGATAGATAGTTAGTTAAAACATACGAAAGGAGAGCATTTATTTTGTTAGTATACTTAGAAGAATATGATTTTTGTTCTTAGATAGTCATTTGTGTTTAAGTATGTCTGTGCCATTATATTGAAAGATCTCATTAGTTTTTATTGCATATTTCTGTTTTTTCGTAGTTTAAGTTTTAATTACTACCTCTGTACTGTGAGTTTAATTAACCCAAATTGCTATGATAAAAGTGACTTTTATGATAAAAGTATAACAATACATCAACACAATAAGTGATTGTATTGATTTCTGTTCATGTTGAAGTGTTGATTTCTTACTCAATCTTTAGTAAAAAATATTCTGATAGACATTGTCTCTTTCTTACTCCATAAAATTAGTAGCTTACGTAATTTAGCCAATAATTATTAACATACTGCATCTACATTTTACTCAAGACACATATTAAAATGCAGTAAAATAAATCTGATACTGCATTTTAAACAGCAAAGTAGTACATGTCACGCATAATTTTGCAGTACTAACTCAAATTACTGCATTTTAATCTGATAATGCGTACTTTTTCACTAATTTTGATGTGTCGTAACAGCTCGTTTTTTGGGATCTTTTTTTTCAAAATCGTTTTTATTTATAATTTAATAATGTAAGTGCGTATGTTCTCTCGTGAAGTCTTTCTCCGAATTCAGATGCGCCGAATGGCATTCAAAACATACGTCATAAAACCTTGTAACATGGGAAAAAAACAAACCAAAAAGTTTTTCGCGTTTTTCTCGAAACTGCGTTTTTGCTCATACTGCGTTTTAGAGCCTGCACGGCAGCTATATCCTGACTGGCTCTAAACCGATTAATTTTAAACTAATATTATATTTGGATACAAAATAATCTTATTATTGAAATCGGCTTATAAATAGCGCGCCAAAAATTTTTGTTTGCCTATCCGACTAATTTTACTAAAAACATTTATTTTAAGCTTTCTGTTAAATATTTACTAAACTGAAAGAATCTTTATTTGAGTACTTATTTTTTTTCATTTGAGCAACTTTACCTAAGTAACAGATAAAATTGATAAATTTATTTTTCAGATTTATGAACTAAAACAAAAAAAATAATAACTCTTAAATAAATTCCTGGGGCATTTTTTTATTTGCGTGGGAACTCACACGCTGAGATCTTCACAGCGCTCCACGAGTTTATGTAGTAAAATTTTGTTTTATTATATCTTTTAGTTTCATAAACCGTACCTGTTTAAAGTAAAAAAAAATTAAGGATATTATTATCGTATCTTTTAGAAAATGTAGGTAAAGCTAGCATAATTGTTATGTTCCAACTCTACTTATTAGTACTACTCCACTACTCTATTATCACTCTGCTTATTATCTGTTTAAATCTTTTCAGAAACTAAAAATTACCTGTTTATACAGCTATTTGGAGAAGATGTCGAGCTGTCTACTGTAAACTTTCTAACTGAGCATTATAGTAATTTGTTCAATTTGACTCTTGAGCTAAAGGATAAGACTCAACAATTATACTGCACAGAACTTTTCGATCCACCCACGTCTAAATTTAGGATTTCAGTAAGTATTGTGGGCATTTTCGTCATTTATATTATTTTATAGCCTGTTTGTATTTTATTTCATATTTTCGATTGTTATATCATGCGATGTGAAATTTGTTTATTTTTAAACTATTTTTTATCATAATTATCATGCGGTGTCATGTTCAATAGTTTCATATTTTTTGTCATTTATGATGTATTACTAGTTTTCAATTACTTATTAATATTAGTTTTGATCAGTGATTTCAGTAACTCTAATTATTAAATCTTTTATCGTATAAGTAGGTACTCTATAGAGATGGTGTTAGTTTTGTAAAAATTCCATAAAAGAATGTTAAAAAACCTTAAAGTAAGTAGTAACTTGCACGAAGTTAAATTAAGGTTACTGATATATACATACCAAATTTTTTCTTAGCATGTTCTTGATTTTTTTTTCAGGTGATCGGCACAGAGATAGTAACCCACACTAAATTTGTTAGATTTGGAAGCTTGGTGCAAACGGGTAAATTAAATTTTATATTCATATTCAATTTATTCACCAAAAAGAATCCACCTATTTACACATTCATGAATAAATCAAAATAATTTTATATTAAAACTTTAACCATATAGGTACAAAGTTTCATACGTAGCTCTGCCGTTTACGTTAGTCATAAACTGTTTTTCAAAAAACAATTCAGATATTTCATTTTCAGAAAAATAATATACCTATGTGTAAGAAAAAATAGATTTATTTTTTGACTGTCTAAAATAATTAGGAATTTAAATTCTGTATAAGCAGTCTGTTTAAAAGAAAAGGTGAATTTTGTTTTATTTTTAAGTATTTATTTATTTTTCACTGATGCCAGCGCTTCTTTTAATCCTCGAAGCACTTCTGAAATGCGCTTTTCGGTATAGCCATCAGCTCGTTTTTCGATTCAAACAACAAAAATATCTCTGCAATTGTGGCAAAACCCTTACCTCTTATTATTAGTCTCTTCAGTTTTGGGTGTAGAAAAAAGTCACAGAGAGCCAAATCTGGTGAATACGGTGGTTGAAGCATGATCACGGTGTTGTTTTTGGCCAAAAAAATTACAAACAAGCATTGATGTGTGAGCTGGCGCTATTGCTAAAAAATCAGCAATTTCTTCTTCTTCGACTTCGCTGCCGCACGATTCATGCCCAAAACATTTGAGAATATTAGATGGCATGAGCCGATTGATATGGCAACATCCTCTGCAACTTCCTTAACAGTGATTTGACGATTTTCCAAAACAAAATTTTTCACTTTTTCGATGTTTTCTTTGCTTTTACGCGTGCTCCCGTCGACTGGCGCACGCGCGTATTCCCTGACGAAGGAGTACTAATTACTCCGAAACCGGTCGGGTTCCCAGCAGCCCGGCCGCGATATTATACGTGAGTAAAAACCGGTGTTTTCTTTAGTATTTTTCTTTGCTTGTTGACGTGGTTGCTACTCCAGGACGCTCATCGTCATCAACATCTTCTCGGCCTTCTGTGAAGTGCTTGTACAGCTTATAAACACTTTTTTGAGACAAAGTGAACTCGCCTTTATTCCATTTTTAACGCAAAATTTAATATCTTAGGTCCATTTCTTTCAAAAGTCAAATATCGAAGAACACAAAAAACTGTGACTTTTCAGTTATCAACAACAAACAACTGATCCGAATTAGCTGATAATGCCAATATATAATATATATTATTATGTGTACCAACATAACAAAAAAAATTGATATTCGAATTCACACAGCCTGCGCAAATTCAAAATTCACGTTTTTTTTTAACAGACCTCGTACAGCGTGCTGTAAATTTCAAATTAAAACTCAGTTCAATTAAAATCCTATGTACTTTTGAGTATAGAAATGAAAACACAATTCGATACTTACATTAAATTGAAATTACAAAATAGTTACAATAAGTCCACATATTTTTTGTAAGAATGGAGATGATTAATGCATTTGCCGATTTTATAACACATAATCAAACGTAAAGTTATCAACAAAGGGAAAGTCGATTTCTTGAAGCTGTGACTATCTAAATATTATATTCCAGAAAAATTGGTTGAGGACAAAACTTCAAGCGAAACCTCTAAACCTCCAAAAGTAAATATCGAAGGAGCCAATAAACGAACGATCAAACATAACGGTAACCTTGAATTAAATTGTACCGTTGATGCATATCCCACACCTAAAGTATTTGCTTGGAGAGATTCTTATGGAAAAGAAATAACATCGAAGGTGAGTTCGTTGATTTTTTTTTGTAATAAAAACGCTGGCTATCTGTACATCATCTATATAAAGCTATAAAATGTGTTGGGCACCCATAGAAATAGAGCAGAAGTTTAGTGCGCTATAATAATAATAATTAATAATATTACAACTCCTATACTATATATTTACAGACAAAAACATGTTAATAAAAAAACTAACAATTAAAAGGCCTAACAATTAATAAACCTTTAAAGATGATGATGAAAGCTCTAATCTAAAAGCTTACTGCCGACGTTGGTCCCATTTCCACGTTGAATGGCAATGCTAATTCTCTGGATATAAAGTAGAGGCCAGCATTTTGGTCACGTGTTTTGTCAACCAGTCGTAATGATAAGTCTTTATAATTTTTTTGCTCCCGGCCCCCACATTGAAAATAAAGAAAAAAATGCCGATCTTTTATGCTCGTAATAATTTATAACGTTATAACTTTTCTTCCAATCCAACCTACAACAGTTAATTACTTAACAATAATAATAGTTTTTGTTAAACGATGATTTCTTTTTCAGATTTTTGAACAAAAGCCTCCGATGAATTCTTATAGAATATTGAATTTGAAAAATCTGAAGAAAACTGGGACTTATGAATGTTACGCTGAAAATGGATCTTATAATGACAGTGCTACGATTCAAGTTGAAGTCACATTACAGAAAAAAACCACTCCTTTAACTAGAAAACCAGATAGTAAGTTTTACTGTAGATTAATAATAACTGTTTAATGAAAGGATAATTACCGACTTATAAAAATAAAGTAATAAAAAATGAATAAAGTCCATACCAAGAAGCTCACGCCCTTCCGAATTAAAACAAACGTGCGAAATGGTAAAAAATCTCTATTAATATCTATATACAGGGTTTTTAAACTTTCGCGATTTGAACACATTATTATTTTATATACTACGGGACTAATCGCGCACTAAAATTACGAGATAAATAAATACCTCCTCATCCCGACGTTTCGGCCGAGTTGCATCGACCGTGGTCACGGGTTGAGTCTACCCGTGACCACGGTTGATGCAATATACAGGGTTATTGGTAATTAATTAGCATCCTTTTAGGGGCGTAACACCGCTGGCTTTTCGGTGACGGAAAACATCGTAAGGTAAGGTATATTATGTCAGTAGAAGAAATTCGATGACGTATGTGAATCCACCAACCCGCACTGGGCCATGGTGGATATGGCTCAAACACTCCTCGTGGGTAGGCCTACGTCCTGCAGTGGACTATTAAAAAAAGGCTGATACAGTACAGTACAGTAGGGTCGTATTCTGTAAATATAGAAAAACAACTGATTACTTTTGTTCTACAACTTGTCAACAAGTCTCAATAAATTAAAAAAAAAAAATTAAGTGTGAAACAGCATATTTTTTTGTGCAAATATTTTTTTTTACATACTGTACTACAGTTACAGTACGGTACAGTATGTATTTTTTTAAATTATGCATGGAAGCAAATAAGTATGAATTATTAAAAATCGTAGAACAAAAGATGTTTGTTTTGATGTACAGAAAATTAAAGGACGCTGTTAAAGATTACCAGTAAAAAAAAGAAACCGGTCCACCCGTTCACGCGTGATGCCGTGACCAAGGGAAATAGGAATTCGCTTTTATTTATTCATCCTGTATGTAATAATTATTTTTAGCAAAAAAAGTGTACAGAATTCGCGAATATTTCGCACAGATTGATGTAGCATTTTTCACATTATTGTTTATTTATCAAAAAAGGCTCAGCCGATTTCAATAAAATTTAAATAGGATCATGTTCTAATTTCTAACTATCGACTAACTAAATAATTATTTTTTTTAGCAAAAAAAGTGTAGAGAATTCGCGAATATTTCGCACGGATTGATGTAGCATTTTTCACATTATTGTTGATTTATCAAAAAAGGCTCAGCCGATTTCAATAAAATTTAAATAGATCATGTTCTAATTTTGAACTATCGACTAACTAATCGAACTATATTTTTTCCAATAAAATAAAAACTATCAAAATCAGACTTCTATGAAAAAATTATGCGTTGTTACACATAAAAGTGATTACATTATGGTACAAGTAGTGAGTAAAATTAGTGATTAGCACCGTTGAGGTAAAATAATGAGGTTTTTTTTGGCTTTTTGCGGATAGCGATTTAGCCACGTACAAAATGGGGAATTTCAAGTTTTCTTTATAGATTACAGAGAAAACAAAAGTTATATTTGAAGTTACAAGTTGAAATTATCTATATACGAAGTTGCATGAAATGAGCAAGCAATATTTACATTAATTTATTTGTACTTACTATTGAACACGATCTTTTTTCTATAGAAACTTATTTCAAGAACAAAGCAACTCAACCAATAAAAAAAAAACTATAACTCACTTGTGAAAAATAGCAATGAAAAAGCCATAGTTTGATTACAGGTGTCATTATGTGCCTAATTGCGGTGAAATTAGAGCCACTTTATGAGCAAGTGTGTTGAAATAGTACATTATGATATAAGTGCGGTAAGTAGAAAATTACAGCCGAGGTAATATTGCATTACCCTCGCCTACAGCTCGGGCTATAAGGAAGCAGAGGCTGTAATTTTCAAAGCGCACGTATGTCATACGACGTTTTATAACATTTATAGCGAGGAAATTAATAAAACTCTGACTTTCTTATACGAATAAATCTTTAATTACTTGATCTTACTGTATTAAAAAATAAACTCGTGCGTTTTACATTACAATAACGCACAAGTGCGTAATGAAATACATTACGATATTGAAATTGGTGTAATTTTACGAGCAAATATGTTATAAAAATATATAGGCATCCAATTGACTACCTCTTCCGTTTCGTCGGTCAAAAATGGATCCCGATTTCCCTTGGCTTCACTTTCTCTCTTACCCTCAAATCTTGTTAGAATTTAGATAACTGCTAAAATTAAAATCGGTTTGTTAAACAACGCTACAGAAAATTTCTTCCATTATGAGGGAAAATATCCCAATCTAAAATAAAATCGTTGTTTTTAAACTTTCACGATTTGAACACATTATTATTATATACTACGGGACTAATCGCGCACTAAAATTACGAGATAAATAAATACCTCTTCATCCCGGCGTTTCGGCCGAGTTGCCGAGTTCTGTCTACCCGTGACCACGGTCGATGCAACTCGGCCGAAACGTCGGGATGAGGAGGTATTTATTTATCTCGTAATTTTAGTGCGCGATTAGTCCCGTAGTATATAATAATAATAATTGAAATGGGGCATATATAGCGGGTGCCCAACCTCATTCCATAGTCCAATTTTACATAACATTTAAAATTCCACCACAATAGCCCGATTTCAATATTTCAAGTCTTTTTATATGCCATAGTTTCCATTTCACGCTATCCATTTTATACCTACGGCTGTTTTAATATTTCAAAATTGTAAAAAGGGCCTCTCAATGTTGGCTCAGGCCCCATTGATGCCTAATAAAGGACCAGGCCAAGCCTGTGAATTCAATTGAATAATAATAATAACAACACTGTCAACAACTGTCACTGTCACACTGTCACTGTGTGGTGGCAACACTGTCACACGGTACACATACACTCCCGCGTTTATCGATCTGTTTAATTATTAAAAATGGCTCAAAAGCCAATAGAATGCATGTTTCGCGAACTGTATAAAGCACTGAGTGATAAATTTGACGCAGTTAAGTCCGAAGTAACTGATTTAAAACGTATTATCCACGAACAAAGTGCAACGATTACGAACCAAAGCCAGCAAATTTTGGATTTAAAATCAGCTGTTGAAGGTAACGCTAAACTCATAGTCGCGCAAAGGCCAATAACCGCGAGCGAGCCTGTGACGTCAGCACCACCGACGCAGCGACCAGTTCGACAGGCGAGAATCGCGGCACTTGCTGCGACCGCGGCAACTGTGGCCCCCACCAAGAAAAGAGCCAATAACAGCACGCGGACCCAAGCTGTCGCCGACAGCGAACAGCCGATTACTTCCGAGGTTACCCGACCGGCGACACCGACTACCGCGACTCGAACTGCGGCGGGTGCTACTGCGAAAGAACCACGAAAAAACATAAAACAGATTACATCTGTAGAAACATTGGAGAAATCTCCACAGTCACAGAACACCGATCAATGTGACCTTGTGACTGCAAATGATGAAGGGTGGAAAACAGTGAACCGTAAAAAAGCGTCCCCTAAAAGAAGAATTGTAGCTGTCGCTGGAGCAGGCCAAGAAGACGCAGAACTACAAACGGTTGAAAGGACAAAATGGATGACGGCCTGGTCTTTCAGGCCTGAGACTACGCACGAAAATGTAAAAAAATATCTAAGTAAGCTGATAAATGTCGACGAAATCACTGTAGAAAAGCGTGATATTAAATCGACCAGACACGCAGCGTTTGTGATTGGATGCCCCGAGAGTATGTATAAAAAAATTATTACACCAACGGCTTGGCCTGCGCGCGTGATGATCTCTGAATGGTTTCGGAACTTTCGGAGTGGCACCCGCACTGAGCGGGACACTTCGAGTGGTGAGTCATGCGGTGCGCGAACGCCGAGCGCCGCTGCCGCCTCAGTCTAACAGCGACGGCCAGCGAGCGCGCCCGACACCGATCGAACGACTGGTGATATGCTTACAAAATGTGAGGTCGATTGACCAGAAGACGCAACAACTAGAATTACTATTAAACAGTACTTTACAGTGTGACATATTAGCCGTGACTGAGCACTGGCTTTGTGAGTCTAAGCTCAAATGCATTAGTTTAGAGGGATATAAGTTAGGATCGAGCTACTGTAGGAAGGACTATAACCATGGTGGATCGTGCCTATTCATTAAGAAGGGAATTAAAGCAGTGGAAAACTTGGATCTTGTGAATTTAGCTTCTCAATTGTATTGCGAAGTGTCTGCAGTAGACTTAATTGATTATAATATATCTGTTATATGCATTTATAGGACTGGGTTATCAAACCTGAGCGATTTTTTATCATGTTTTGAGCGCCTGACCGACAAAATAAACGACCTGGACTTGAAATGCTGCATTTTAGGTGATTTCAATGTCAATTCTATATGTAAGAATAACTCGGAGTATAAACAATTAATGGACTTACTGTCTGCCCATGGTCTCGTCAATTTCGTGGATTTCCCCACTCGAGTGACGTCACACTGCGCTACTAGTCTGGATCACGTATACAGTAACCTGCCGCGTGAGTCGCTTCACGTAACTCCCATTGACACTCGCTTAAGCGATCATATGGCAGTGAGAGTAGAAATGACTCGATCTAAACTGTGCGCCACAGCACCCCAGCATGTGGTTAATAGGAATTACTCAAAAATAAACAAACAAAATTTTATACTTGCTATCGACAGTGTCGATTGGAACGGGCTGATAAATCGAAATTCATCAGCGGGCTCCCTGGCGACGTCCGTGATAAACATCATACGTAATAAAATTGAAGATTGCTTCCCACTTCGTCGCATAGTTCGAACGAATAGACGATCCTCATGGGTGACAAAAGATTTAAAAAATCTGAGATATTTATTACTTGACATTATTGATTTAAGCGAAAAAAATCCAAGCAATGACAAATTAAAACAATTTACGTATGATTTAAATATTATTTTTAACAATTTATTGACGAGCGAAAAACGTAACTATCTCTCAGACATTCTAATTAATTGCAAAAATACGAACAAGACAATGTGGGAAATAGTTAATGATCTAAGAGGCAAACAGAATTCGTGCGATGTGGACTTTACGGACGTCGTTAGGAACTCTGCAGGTGAACCCTTTTGTTCAAAAAAAGAATTATTGAATTCAATGAATACGAGATTCGTCCAATCCGCGTTGGTTTGTGGAGCGCGGAGAGCGGAACCGCGGAGCGTGCAGCGCGCCCTGTGCGCGGCGTGTGCCCCGACCGACCGCTCACTGCGACTGCGTAGATTCACTTCTGCAGAGATAACGCACATTATAAAGAAGCGCATACCTGCTAAGCCGACTAAGGATGCCTACGGAATATCCATGGAAATCCTACGAACAGCGGTGGATCTGGTCGCTCCGGTACTCTGTGAACTATTTAATAGATGTATCTGTGAGGGCTCATATCCCGAACCCCTGAAACTTAGCAAGGTCTCGCCGATTTTTAAGGGTAAAGGCAAAAGGCAAGAGATAGATGGCTACCGACCAGTCTCTATAATACCGGCGATTGCAAAGGTTCTAGAGAATGGTGTGTGTTCTCGATTGACGGAATACCTAGCGGAGACAAAAGCGCTGTCGGACCGGCAGTACGCCTACCGCGAAGGCAGGTCTACGACCTCCCTTACTAGGGAAGTGGTGCGTCGCATAGTAAATGCTCGGGAGAGGAAGCAGCAAGTAGCCGTTCTATGCTGTGACCTCTCCAAGGCATTCGACGTCGCAGACCGCGGGATACTGTCCTTAAAGTTGGGTCACTACGGCTGTCGCGACAAGGCACTGTCCCTGCTTGCTGACCTCATGCATGAGAGACCTCAGATTGTGGTCGGTGAGGGGGGACAACTAAGATCGGACCCATTAAACACTACAATGGGAGTGGCCCAAGGATCGTCAGTGTCGAACATACTGTTCTCGTTACTACTCAATGATCTGCCCTTTGCCATCACCGAAGCGGAGGTACTGATGTACGCCGATGATGTTGCCGCCATAGTCACGGCGCCATCTATCGACAAACTGGAAGAAAACCTAAACGCTGCCGCATCTCAACTCGCGGAGTGGTTCGAAGTAAATGGATTGGTACTGAATATCGCTAAGACACACTTCATTCACTTTGATTTATCAGGACGCCTAAGAAGACCGCTGAGTGTCTTTGCTAACGGTACAAAAATTGAACAGGTTACTAAATCCACCTTTCTTGGTTTTGAACTGGACAAAGGCCTTACATGGGAAGCGCACATCGACAAAGTTTGTGGAAAGCTCAGCGGAGCGTGCTTCGCCCTCAAGCGACTGTCCAGGTTCTTGCCCAGCGAGGTGGTACGCTCCTGTTATTTTGCTACTGTCCACTCAGTGCTCCAGTACGGTGTGGAACTCTGGGGCAGAGGCGCCGAGTGGAATCGCGCCTTTATATGTCAAAAGAGAGCAGTCCGTGCAATAGCACGCATTCCGCAAGACCAGTCGGCCAGGCCATACTTTGTGTCTCTTAACATACTCACTCTGCCATCCATTCTAATAATGCAAGTTGCCACATACGTACGGGTGAACCTCGAGTCGTATCAAGTAATGGGTGCAAAGCTATATGAAGCACAGCAGCGAACAACTCGACATAAGTATAGGCTTCTGCCCGTGACGTGCACGCTCGCTAAGTCCACGAAGTTGACACACATTATGGGGACAATGGTTTATAATAGACTACCACTTGATGTCCTCGAAGCACCAAACATCATGATTTACAAGTCCAGGCTGAAACGGTGGCTTGTTGGTCAGGCGTTTTATGACATTGATAAAGAGTTTTTGACGCTAAAAGTAACTACTTAAAATTGTACTGATCAGTACCCTATTTTTATTTTAATGACATTCTATTTTTATTTTTATTATGATTACTTTTGTTTTTATTTTATTTTTTAGATTAATTGTTATTTTTAACATTGACTTGTTTTTGACTTATGCTTATTATTATTGATTATTTAATTTATTATTGTATTGATCACTGTTACTGACTTTTCAAATACTTATGACATTTGTTGTTTAATTAATGTAATTTTTCTATCATCCTATTGTACTCGATTGTTGACGTATACTGTTGTATGAATAAAGGAATATGAATATGAATATGAATATAATAATAAACTAAAACTAAACTAAACCAAAACTAAAATCAACTAAAACAAACTAAAACAAAAACTAAAATCAACAAAAAATCCAAAAATATATAACCAGTGTATCAATTTTCGTCAAAATTCGTTGAAAATGTTACCTGTATAGAAGAATCAACATCCAGACTGACGAAATCGAAATCGTAGAGTCAAAACTGAGACTTTATCTCACATCGTTTGCTCTGTCAATGATCAGGACTCTATTTTTCAACTTCAAACTCCTTGGAATGTATATATACGGAACCTTGATAGATTGTATGCATATTAAGGCGCCATCGTAGTTGTATTAGCAATTTAGAATATTTCTGTTTCTTTTTTTATACATTCGATAGAGATAACACTTTTTACGTTGCTGTTAAATTTACGATGGCGCCTTCATAATTGGGCCTAATATCTATTCTATATTGTACATGGAAATTACGAATACTTCATACAAGTTTCGTATACGACCAAGCCGTGCGAACTTTAATAATCAGACCGCAGAGTCATAAATTCTTCCCACATATGTTGAAAATCTTTATTAGATATTTGTATGCAAACTGTTACTCGTATTTCCTGTACATCATTTAGCTTAATAGTAGCTGTTTTGGTGTGAATTGATTCGCAAAAACACGCATTTGAATTACAATTTACCATTCGTTTCATTGCTTCTCAAGAATTTAATTTAATGTGTGAATAAACTTAGTTTAAATAAGCTGCTAAAAATAGATAGATAGATAGAACTCTTTACTTTGTGCACCAAGTACAGAGTAGATACTTATCTTAAATTAAATTAGTGCCACAAATGGCGGCCTTATCGCTGATAGCGATCTCTTCCAGGCAACCACTGAACGGAAAGAGATCACAAACAAGAGTATAAATGGGAGGTACCAATCTAATAATAATATAAATGTAAATAATATACAAATGAATACTACAAAAATATAAATAAACATACATACATAATGATATAATATAATACATAATAATAATACTGAGAAGGAAAAGAGAGACAAAGGCTAAAATAGAACAAACAAAGGATATAAAAACAGACAAGAAAAAAGAGAAGAGAGAGAAAAGAAGCAATTTCATCATATTGAACACTGATCAAGATAAAAATCTCTTGCATTAGCAATACAAAGTAAAGCCATTTTCACACTAGCCAAAAATTTCGGCGCGAAAATCCGTCATTTCATTTTATTTTATACAATTTGCCGTTGTAGCCATAGGCTTTATTTTGTCGTTAGTCCCATGGTGAAAATTGTTCATAATGAAGAGCATAATTGTCCTATAATAGATGTTATTGAAATATCGAAAAAAAAAGGATCTCTATTATAAACATGTTTTCATTTTCCTTCATTAAGTAATTATGTTCGTATGCTTGAACAGTAAAATATTGTGCTGTATTTCCATATTCCATACAATTTTTTTTATAATTTAAAAAAATGGAGAGATGAAAAAATATAAATTAAATATTATTGAAAAGCCCATAAAGCAAGCTTTCAAATAATGCGTATTTCATTTTGATAATAATTTTCTCTGAATAATATACCATTTGTGGACGTCTCCTTTGTACGTAGATAGCAACGAATGATGGGAGTCGGTTGTGCTATTTTTGGCAAAAAACAATAAAACATAATTGTTATGCATGTATAGACAACAACGAGGAAACTCATAATATTATTGTACCTTGAGTTGAACGTAGGGTTCAATCCAAAGTACTTACAATCATTTTACGACTTCATCAGACAGAATACCAATAGGTAATTTAATTCCAGGAAATTATTTTACGACTCCGAGTAGGTGCAGAATCTTTATTACGTAGTGTTTGTCGGTCAGGATGTTCCTTTCATGTGAGATACGTGCTATTCATTGTTAAGTAGTACGAGATTATGTCGACGCTTGAAAGGCAATAATTTGATTTTAGCAAGCGACATTTTGGGCGATATTGAGTTGTATAATTATTTATTATTGATTATCAGATTTTTAAATGAAAACTTCTTTGGCGGTGTTGTGCACTTTTTAGGATAAGTAAATAATGTTAAGATGAGGCATCGGGCCGAAAAACACGAAAAGAGTACTTTTGAATGTGCGATGTGAGAGGACGAATGATATTGATTCAAATTTAAAAAATATCATAAATAAGGGAAAATCTTGAAAAATTTAAAAAACCGAAGTAACCGACTTTATTAAAAAAAATACAAATTTCTCACCAAAAAAAAGTATAATAATTCGAATTCTCAGAATTATCAGCGACAACACCCCATTATTTTTTACGAATAAAATAGCCAGACCGCTATTCTATTTCATAAACCGACAAGTTTTTTATTTAATGTGTACATTATGAGTGATTAATTAACAACTCACTGCCGCCCGCCGCTCTGGCGCGATCCTGTCGAGCGCGAGCGCGTAAAATTTGTCCGAGTGAAGGGAAAATTTTCAAAACAATAGTTTATCAATGCGTCACCTTAAACTCGCGACAGGACACGAAACTTCGTAAGACGGCGCAGAGCGCTTGGGCGAGTATGCGTGCGTGTGTGAGATATTGTATTTTTCATCACATCTATTCGAAAAGGACTACTTGGTTCGCCTTTAAGTGAGCCTAAAGGTAGTATTTTCTATACGGAACTTAATAAGTGCGCCGGAATTATCTTTGCCGCGCACTTTTTGAATTTGGAACAAATAAGTGCGCCGGAATGATCTTTGCCGCGCACTTTTTGAATTTGGAAGTATTGTTTGTAATGTTCAGCGCCCAGAAAATGAATGAAAAGAATGTAAATATAAGTTTTGGCGGGAACGCGGAAAAGTCGCCTCTTTGTATTATTTTGTTAAACTTGTGTTTTTATCAGTGATAATTAGTGAAAAAATGTGGTATTTCGTTGATTTACGTGCATGAATGTAGGCAAGTGATATAATGTGACGTATCATGTCGTTCCGTGTTGTTACCAAACTCCATAGAAGCCTCTAGTAAAATCTCCACTGCTTTACTGAGGTAGGTATGACTAGGACTACGTTTGGACTTGACCGCGACTAAACGCAATTTAGTTGTTACTCTACGTTTTATTAAATTATAACATTACAATAAAATATGACGCGCCTTTTATTTTCTCACAGAGGTGATGAAAAATAGAGTGTACCAATCGGGCGCAAAAAATATTTTTGGCTCGGGCGACGTACTTTGAATCCCTCGCTACGTTCAGGATTCTACTAAAGAATCCCTCGCTAGGCTCGGGATTCTACTCTAGAATCTTTCACTTCGCTCTGGATTCAAAAAAGCGCCCTCGCCGTAAAAATACTATTTTGCTCCCACATGATACAATCTACTAATACCACATAAATGATAGTACTTTATGTATTCAAGTTTTCACTTCTTCCGGCACTCCCGGAGCGCAACTATATTTGTTTTCCTTATTGCTTTTATAATTACTGTTACTAGTACTACTTGTGGGTCAAAGGAATGTAGGCGCCGGCTCTCCATCCTGTATAGCTCAATATCGCCCAAAATGTCGCTTGGTACAGTTTGTGAAAAAAATTAACCGTCGTGGCGTTACGCTGAACTACATAACGATAAGATTTTAATCAGCAGCCAAGGTACTCGTACCGACTACTTGGTAGACGCGAGTTTACTGATGAAAACTGAATTGGTGTCTACGAATTCAAACAGTTTTACTTACTAACAATGACAGAGCAGTGTTGTCAACGTAACAAAATTATACTCCATAAAATTTAACTTGATCTCTGCGACAGTTACATATTGACATATTTAGAGTTGAGATAGTGGTGGAAAAAATCGATTTTCAAACAATGTTGTAATGAAATCGAATGAGTAGTTGAAGGTGAGAAATTGGATTTTATTTACTTACTATTATTTAAGATCAAGTATGTACACATGTAAATAATGTTATGATATTAATTAAATACTCATAATAATGTAACGATAGTATTTATCGACGTTTTTCACTATTATCGATGATAATGTAACATATAATTGGGTTTAATTTAATTACACATGTAAAAATGTTATGATATTAAAATATACAATAAAATTAATGATAAATTAAGTTTTATTTAAAATATCGTCAGTATAAGCTATCGATATTTTAATTAAAACTCTATCTAAAACTATGTGGTCACGATCATTCGTCGCCCATCACTAATCGGCATGCCCACAAAGTATGACATTGACAGGTACTGTCTGTACTATTAACACTACGGTACACGCGCCCCTTTTTTTTACTTGAGTGCACGCGTGGCCTACAATATTAGGCCATTTTATAATGTCAATAAATTGTATATTTATAATTATTTTGATTGAAATAAGAAACGAAATGGAAAAGTTATTTATTTTACTTAGTTATTACAACATTACAATTTAGATATATTATTTTAAATAGTGAACAATAGGCAATTTAGTAAACATCTAAGAAAAAGTAACAAAAATGGCACTTCTGAGATCAACGTAACTTTTTTTAACTAACACTTAACTTAATTACTATTTTCTTTATTTTCGTAGCATTCAGGACACACTACTGCTTGGTGATCGGGACAAATCCATTTGTAGCATGTCTTGCACCACTTTTTTGTCGACCGATTTCGGGCTCTCGAGCAGAGTGCACATCGACCAACTCGTCCTGTCTTTGGTGTCAACTCGTGTTGAGACTCTTGTGATTCTTGAGCTGTGCTGCCCAAAAGTGCTCCAATCCTGAATTTAAGTTGTCGGGGAAGTGTTTCAATGGATGCCCGACGGATCAAAAGTGGTTTTATCAAACTGAAGGACAATTCGTGCAAAAAATTACGCCTGATAAGTTTTTCGGGTGAGGCATTCAATTGGTTGATTACCAGAGCGTTGATTCCAACAATGTTCATCAAATCAAAAAATATTGTTAGGGGCCATCGACGGCTGTTACGCAGAACGCTATACTGCTTGCACATTTTGTCTAGGATGTCTACACCACATTTAGTACGATTATAAAAAGTAATAATCTCAGGTTTGCGTTCTTCGTTTGTATTGGGATCGATAGCTGCATCATAATGCATTGTAGACAGTAAGTTGACTGCCTTGTTTCTTTTAGGAACGTAGGACACAAGGGTAACGTCTTTTTGAAACCCAAAAAGAGAACTTTTGCTTATCCTAGACTTCGAAGCTTTGAACTCCCTAGGAATTTCGGGTCTATTTGCTTTCATAGTACCAACAATCGTTATTTTCTTCTGCAATAACTCTTTAGCCAGAGGCAGGTTTGTAAAATAATTGTCCATTGATACATTACAACCCAAATCATAAAGTGGTTCCAGTACTCTATGGACAACGTCGTTTACTTTGTTGGACTTCTGGAACAGACCTTCCGGTTGCGCTCCAACATATATCTCAAAATTGTAGACATACGGAAATTTTGTATCGACAACCATAAAAATCTTGATTCCGAACTTGTCTGGTTTATTCGGTATGTACATTATAAAGCCGCAACGTCCTCGAAAACCGACAAGTTGTTCGTCTAGCGTCAAATAATCGCCAGGAACAAAGTTGTTACGACAATTGTTAGTGACCAGCTCTACAACTTGTCGAATCGGTGCCATTTTATCAAATTCTCGGCGCTGTTCTCTGTCAGTAATATCGTCAAATCTTAGGGCACGTATCAAAAATCGGAATCTATTTATTGACATTGTGGCATATACAATTTCTAAGCCAGTACCCTGAGAGTTATCCCAAAAGTCTTTTATGTTACGCCGTCCACTTCGCGACACTCCCATGACGTACAATAAGCCTAGAAATGCTCTCATTTCTACTATATCAGTGGGTTTAGCATCCCTGTTTCGTTGAAAATTGTCTTTTATTTGATCTACATATATATTAGTGCATCTTACCAAAATTTCCAAAATATCTTGTGTAAAAAATAGTTCAAAACAGGATAATGGATCCTTAGCATTCCTAGCTGCATCTCCTTTTGGGCCTGGTGGTCTAATCCTAATGTTTTGGGTTCGAATTCGCGTTGCCGGTGGTATATCTTTGTGCCAAATAGTTCCGTTCTTCGATTTGTAGACTGGACCACGCCTTCCAGATGCTAGTTGCGAGAGTGGAGCGTTATCTGAATCTGATGCTTCGTCAGATTCACTCATCCTTTCCTCTTCATTTTCCTGGAGTTCTGCCTCACGAACTAGGGCCTGTAAGTCTGGTTCTGGCTCAACTTCATCATCTTCACTCTCAATTAAATCTTCATCATCATTAGCTAGCTCTTCTAGCCACCTTTCCACTTGTGCATCATTCATGATGTAAACGGTTATAAATCTGTAAAAAAAAAACAAAAAAACAAAAATAATATACGTATTACAATTTTAATATAACAATAATTTAATAAACATATAAATATACATATATACTATAACTGGAAATCATTATTATAGCGTTATAAATCGATAATACACGAAAAGTGACTTACCTGATTTTGTTACACCAATACACGCGCGGACTATTTTAGTAGGCCCGCGCTTTTGGCGCCAAATATCATACACGTCCGTTCGCGCAGGGATCGCGCGGGGTACTGAGGTAAAGACAAATATATCTGACGAGGCTTACCTGGAATCGCTAGTTTCTAGCGCGCAAAACTAAAAAGTTACCGCAAAAAGAGTAACCCTGGTCTACTATAGTAGGCTACGCGTGTACTCTAGTGTTAAGACATTCAGGCGTTATTTTTCTGACAGCTGTCGCAGAGATCAAGTTAAATTTTATAGAGTATAGTAAAATGGCACACGGGCGACCTCACCTACAACGCTTCTCTTTTTGCACTTTCAAGCGTCAATATCTATAAAGTGCTGATTTGCAAGTCGGGCGGACTTTCAGAGGTAGGTATATGATTTATCATTATGAACAACTTTTACTACGGGACTATAGGTGACCGTAATAACAAAAAACACAGTTTAAACATAATTAAAAAAAAATGAAAAGAAACGAATGCAAAAAAAAAAAAACATTACTATAAAAATTATTAAAACAAAAACGAGTCCACGATATTTACGAATAGTCCAGAGTGGTCAATTTTAAGCTATGAAAATCTTTTAAAACTAATGCATTATTTCTAATTAAAAACGATATGAAAAATTGTTTAAAATAAACTTGAAAAATAACTATAGCTAATAAACAAATCAGCATTTGATACTTAAGTAATTACTTTGGAGAATAATATTTACTTATTATTTTTTATGTCTAGGTGTGACCGCCTTATCTTTCATTGCTATTTTAATTCTATATTTTCTGACATGAAAGGCCAATATGAAAGAAAATAGTAGCGAAATAATTTTAGAAAATAAAGAAACAAGGTCATGGCCCAGGCACGATAGATTTTTGCAATGACTCTTTTAAACATAGCTTATATTTTTGAAATTACTTTATTTCTAATTTTGATAAATTTGTTTTTTTAAAGACAAAATGACTAAAATAATATAGTTAGTCCATCAGTTAGATTGTCGAAAAATATTTAGATATGTATTTTTTCTGTTATTTAAATGAAACAAGAAAATACTTAATGGCGATAGAGTCCGTTAAAGTTCCGCTTGACACCTCAAGTTACACATTTTAGATACATAGAAGTACTGTACCAGCCTTTTTTTAATAGCCCACTGCAGGACGTAGGCCTACCCACGAAAGGTGATTGGGCCATATCCACCACGCTGGTCCAGTGCGGGTTGGTGGATTCACATATGCCATCGAATTTCTTCTACGGACGTATGTAGGTTGCCTCACGATGTTTTCCTTCACCGAAAAGCCAGTGGTGTGAAATTCCGTACATAAATTCCAAAGAACTCATTGGTACAGGGCCGGAGATTTGAACCCACGGCCTCACGATTGTAAGGCGGGTGTCACTACCTCTTGACCACCACGGCTGATACATAAAAGTGACGTCGCAAAAAATGGTTTTCAATAATTTTGATGATCTAATTACCTTGAATAATATTTGTTTTACCCAATCATCACACCTATTAAATTATATTACTACATCGTACTGAAAATCCGCTAAGTTGTTGTGATATTTACAGAGGGTCCCGTACTAGAAAAACCGCCGAAACTAGAAATAATTTTGGAACCCGGTGGTGACGTCACTTTGACCTGCAGGTTTGTGAATGTTATTTTTTATTAGATGAAAATTGGTCTCGCTGTCAAGCGGAGCGAGACCAATAATAATCTAAAGGTGGGCATACACGATCAGTTAAACTGATCTGTTTTCCATTACTCCAACTGGGAGCTCATTCAATTAATTAAAAGGTAGGAATTGGTAGTTCCATTATTGAACCAGTACCTGAAGCTGGGCACACACGACGCGATGATCGCAGGAGTAAATCAGACCAGTCCAGCGGAAGTCAAATGACGTTAACTAGTGCCGGAGGGTATAAGTTATTAAAGAAACAAAATGGTACAACTGTTTAATTAAAAAAATATCGATTCTACAAAAAGTTGATAGGAATCAATGTTGTTGAAAATCAAATTTCAAACAACTTTTGTTCTGATAATATTTGATGAAAAATTGAAATAACACAAGTTATTGAAAAAACAAAATGGTACAACTATCTTATTAATAAAAATGTCGATCCTATAAAAAGTTGATGGGAATCAAAAATGTAGGAAATAAAATTTCAAACAATTTTTGTTCTGATGAAAAATTGAAATAACACAAGTTATTGAAGAAATAAAAAGGAATCATTTTCTTAAAGTTTTCAATTTCAATCTTTAATTACAAGTCATCCGAACAAAAGTTGTTTGACATTTTATTTCCTACAACTTTTATTCCTATAAACTTTTCGATAGTTTTCGAATCTGATGGAGTGTCATTTTATCTTCAATAACTACCTACCAGCAATGGTTAACTATATTTGGCCCACGCTGGACCAATCTGATGAACTGATTCGATCATCGCGTCGTGTGTGTCCGGTTTCAGGTAGTTGTTCAAATATGGAACTACCAACTCCTACCTTTTAATTTACTGAATGATCTCCCAGTTGGAGTGACGCGAAAAACTGATCAGTTTAACTGACCGTGTGTGCCCACCTTAAGGTTATTTTTATTGATATACAGGGTTATTTCTAATCAATTAGCATCCTTTTAGGGGCTTATTCTGTACATCAAAACTAACAACTTTTGTTCTGCTAATTTTGTCAAAATACAAAAAAATACCTACCTACCATACCTACCATAGAAAAATATCGTTCAACCGTGACCAAATGTATGGAATAGCTGATATTTTTTGACTTTTGACAAAAGTAGCAGAACAAAAGTTGTTAGTTTTGATGTACAAAATAAGCCCCTAAAAGGATGCTAATTGATTAGAAATAACCCTGCATATGTAGGTAAGTAATTGGTTTCTTAAGTTTTTACTATGTGTGGATTTTTTTTGACAATTGAAAAGTATGCCTCTGACACCCATTTGTTGAATAATTAAACTGAAACTGTAACAACGCATTCTAATATTTTATATCACTATACTATATCATACAATACTATCATATCATACTAATGTTATAAATCCGAAAAGTTTGTTGGTTTGTTCCTCTTTCACGCAGCAACGGAGCAACGGATTGACTTGATTTTTGTCATGGATATAGTTCAAGGACCGGAAAGTGATATAGCTTACTTAATATCCCGAAAAAATAAAAAAATCCTGTGGGATATCACAAAAGTAATAGTTCCACGCGGGCGGAGCCGCGGGCAAAAGCTAGTCTTAATATATATAAATCTCGTGTCACAATGTTTGTCCTCAATGGACTCCTAAACCACTTAACCGATTATAATAAAATTCGCACACCATGTGCAGTTCGATCCAACGAGAGATAGGATAGTTTAAATCTCAAATTATAGTCGCAATTTTAATTTATTTAGCCACAGCAACGCGTGGCCGGGTCAGCTAGTATTTTATAAATAGCTGCACAAAATATTTATGTTCATTTAAATTTAATAGATATCAATTAATAATGGACCCTTAACGGGCGTACAATATTACGATAATACAGCTAGTTCCATTCCATTCATTTATTCAGCTTTTGGTATCATACATACACTTAGCGGCGTCATTCCGTAGATTTCAGTTTCAAACGACTATAATAATTAATTAAATAATTACAATTTTATTTGTGCGGCTGTAAATGGGCCTTGTCTATTTAGCAGCTGTATAGAAGCTTTGTCAGAGTACTAATAAATAAATTATAAATAACAATAATATTTAAATGTCAAACTTTCTCAAATTGGGCCGATACAGACTTTTGCCATTGAGACTTATCCTTAACAAATATATCTGCCGAATAATAGGCTTTGCTTATCAAATGGCGTTTAATTGTGTTCTTAAATTTAGTTTCTCAGAGACCTAATAACTGTCTTGGAATGACATTGTAATAGCGCACACTATTCCTAATAAATGATTTGTTTGTCTTCTCAAGCCGACAACTAGGATACACCAGCCTGTGTTGGTAGTGTGAAGTGGCAGGTTTGTTTTTAAAGTTAGATAAGTTTTTTCTGGCATACATAATACATTCATATATAATAATATAGAGAGAAGGCACAGTTAAGATATTTATGTTTTTAAACAACTCCCTTAGGGAATTTCTAGGTCCCAATTTATAAAGAGCTCTAATTGCTCGTTTCTGTAACACGAAAATTTTTTCTACATCGGCTGCTGAACCCCATAGTAATATACCGTAAGACATCACACTGTGAAAGTAGCCAGAGTATACTAATCTAGCAGTTGCCTCATCTGACAACCGCCGGATTTGGCGAACTGCATGAGCCGCTGAGCTAAGTTTGTCGGCCAATTTATTGATGTGCGGCCCCCATTGCAGCTGAAAATCTACTGTGATGCCCAAAAATACAGTAAATTCAACCGGCTTAATAATTTCGTTCTTTAATGTAACTGTTAATTCAATATTTCGTACGTTCGGTAAGGAAAATCTCATGCACTTGGTCTTAGAAGGGTTTAATACAAGATTATTGGCATCAAACCAGCTACACAAACTGTTTAAAGCGCTATTAATATCAGGCGATACTGAGATACCTCTTTTAGTTTTGAATAGCAGCGATGTATCATCAGCAAACATAACAATCTCAGTATTCACTAGATTCTTAATCATAAATGGAAGATCATTTGAGTATACAAGGAACAGAAAAGGTCCAAGTATTGACCCTTGTGGTACTCCCATTTTAATACCCTTTGATGTAACTCCAACCACTTCAACTATTTGAATTCGATCTTTTAAATACGATGAGATAAGATTAAGTGCTGTGTCTGTGACTCCATATTATGCTAATTTAGTTAGGAGCGTCACATGATGGACGCAGTCAAAAGCCTTTGACAAATCGCAAAACACGCCCACCGCATCATGGCTATCTTCCCATGCGTCAATTATAAACTTGGTCAACTTTAATCCTGCATCTGTAGTTGACCTTTCTTTTGTAAAGCCGTACTGGTTATTATGTAATAAGTTGTTTCGAGTGAAGTACGAAACAAACTGGTTTAATGGGAGTTTTATTTTGAAGATTTTACTTATGCATGGTAATATCGAAATGGGTCTATAATTTCCGGGGTCATCCTTCTCACCAGATTTGTACACAGGTACAACTTTGCTGTTTCATTAAATTAGGGAATATACCTTTGTTTATACAATAATTAAATAATCATGCCAAATAAGGGGCAATTTTCTCTACTAAGCCTTCCATTACCTTAACAGAAAGTCCCCATATATCTTCAGTTTTCTTAACCTTTATTTTTTTGAATGTTTTTAATATAATTAGTGCTGTCACTTCATGAAACCTGAAATTAGTAGTGGGTTTCATTACATTTTTCTTAGTATAGTATGTATATATTTTTATGTAATGAGATATACTAGGTTAGATTATCACTACAGCTAGACTTAGAGCCAAGAAAGACGATTAGGTCATATTTACTACGCCGCTTCGGTGCGAGTAGGTGGATTCACGTAGGCAGATTGTCTCACGATGTTTTCCGCCAAAACTTTTGTTCACTGAATGAATGAATGAATAAATAAAAGAGACGTTCACAAGTGATGTACTACTCAGAGAAAAACTAACCAAGATCATATATACATCATTTGAAAGCTTGTTTTATAGGCTCCTCAAAAATATTTAATTTATATTTTTCATCCGTCCATTTTTTTTATTGTGAAAAATTAATTATATGAATAATAATAATAAAGATTTATATTTTCTCTAGTTTAACTATAATAAAGTGCCTCTATCGTTATTTTACTCGCATTTGTACCTGATTCTGTTGAGTTTCTACCTACCTCAATAGCAAAAATTAATGAGGGTATGCTTTTTATTTTATAACTATACCGCCATAATAATATTTTATCATTCATTGCTCGCTTGTGTGTCAGGAAGTAGACGTCTCACTTCCGATTAAATTAAAGGATAAAATATAAGAAAAGTTAATTAATTATCCTTAATTAATCGTTTTATTAAGCCCACAATCCTAATATTTAATAGATTCTTCTACATTCGTCTCTGAATTTGCTAAAATTAAAAATTAAAACCCATCAGTGTAACCTGACTGAGGTACTACGGAACCGACAGTTGGCGGTATACCCATCCAGAACAGCGTAGCTCAAGTGCAACAGGGCGGGGATGGGCAGCAGCATCCCTGTCGCGAGAGCTACGCCCTGCGATTGCCAACACGCTTGCCCAGCGCGGCAATTATGGGCAAATCCCCCTTATGATTGCACAAAATGAAACCAGGCCCCCAGTCCCCGGCAGCTCCGCTAGTCCTGGTTCCGGCAGCGACCACGGTAACGGCGGAGCAAGGGGTGCTAAGAATCCCCGGCAGAGATCCGGCTGCCACCCCAACCGACGACGACTGGCCCTGGCAACATATAACGTGCGCACCATGAGGACTGATGAGAAGATTGCGGAACTGGAAGAAGAGTTGAGTAGGTTGCGATGGGATATTATGGGGTTATCTGAAGTCCGTAGAGAGGGCGAGGACACGATAACCCTGAAATCCGGCAACCTACTGTACTACCGGGAAGGTGACCAACGGTCCCAAGGTGGTGTCGGCTTTCTCGTTCACAGGTCTCTCGTTAACAACATCATTACCATCGAAAGTGTGTCGAGCAGGGTTGTATACCTGATACTCAGAATATCCAAACGATATTCGTTGAAGGTCATCCAGGTATACGCACCGACCTCGTCACACCCAGATGATGAAGTGGAGGCTATGTATGAGGACGTAAGTCGGGCCATACATACGTCTAAGACCCGCTTCACGGTTGTTATGGGAGACTTCAACGCAAAGTTGGGCAAGAAAAGCGATGATGAGTTGAGAGTGGGGCAATTTGGATGTGGGCAACGGAACCCCAGGGGCCACATGCTGGCAGACTTTCTGGAGAAAGAGGAACTCTTCATGATGAACTCTTTCTTCCAGAAGCCACTTCGCAGGAAATGGACCTGGATGAGTCCCGACGGTACCACGAGAAATGAGATAGACTTCATCATGACTAGCGAGAAACGGATATTCAACGACGTCTCCGTGATCCACAGGGTAAAAACTGGCAGTGATCACAGAATCGTGCGAGGCAAACTGAATATCAACGTTAAACTCGAAAGGTCCCGCCTGATGAAGTCTACGCTCCGACCTACTCGTGCCCACATACAAAACCCCGAGAACTTTCAGCTCGAGCTCTCAAATCGCTTTGCTTGCCTGGAGAACTTTGCGTCGGTGGACGAGATCAATAACGGGCTCGTAGAAACTGTCCAAACGGTGGGTTCTAAGTTCTTTAGACCCCGCCGTTCAGATAAACCTAAGAAATTCTCCGATCATACTCTAAATCTCATGGCCGAACGACGCTCGCTAAGACTGCAGTCTTCCGATGATGTAAAGTCATACAGGCGGCTCAATAGACAGATTTCAAAATCGGTGCGGTGCGACATTCGTCTCTTTAATACTAAACATGTTAAAGAGACAATAGAGCGGAACAAAGGCTCCAAAGTGTTCGCGAGGCATTTTTCTATTGGGCAAAGCCAGTTGACAAAGCTGAAGAGAGAAGATGGCAGTATAGCGTCAACCAAGGCAGAGGTATTGCAGGAGATCGAAAGGTTTTACGGACAGTTATACGCCTCGGTAGCAAAGCCTGTAAACAGCACGGCCAAAGACCCAAGAGCCAAGCTGACCCGACACTTCACCGAAGACATCCCGGACATTAGCCTATACGAGATTAGGATGGCCCTGAACCAACTTAAGAACAATAAGGCGCCGGGTGACGACGGAATCACTTCAGAGCTTCTGAAAGCGGGTGGAACGCCGGTACTAAAAGTCCTTCAGAAGCTTTTTAACACCGTCGTCCTCGAGGGCATAACGCCAGAAGCGTGGAACAGAAGCGTGGTGGTGTTGTTCTTCAAAAAAGGTGACAACACCTTATTGAAAAACTACAGACCCATCTCGCTTCTGAGCCATGTTTATAAGTTGTTTTCAAGGGTCATTACGAATCGTCTCGAACGCAGGCTTGATGACTTCCAGCCTGCCGAACAAGCCGGTTTCCGGAAGGGCTTTGGCACCATGGACCACATACATACGCTGCGGCAGGTTATACAGAAGACCGAGGAGTATAACCTGCCACTTTGCTTGGCGTTTGTGGACTATGAGAAAGCCTTTGATTCGGTTGAGACATGGGCTGTGCTTGAGTCTCTTCAACGATGCCGTATTGACCATCGGTACATTGAAGTGCTGAAGTGTTTGTATAATAACGCCACTATGTCGGTTCGAGTACAGGAAGAGAGCTCCAAGGCGATCCCTTTGAAGAGAGGCGTAAGACAGGGAGACGTAATATCTCCGAAACTGTTTACTACTACTCTGGAGAACGCCTTTAAGCTCCTGGAATGGAAAGGACTCGGCATCAACATCAATGGCGAATACATCACTCACCTTCGATTTGCCGACGATATCGTAGTCATGGCAAAGACGATGGAAGAACTCAGCACGATGCTCGAAGGCCTTAATCGAGTCTCTCAACAGGTGGGTCTTAAAATGAACATGGATAAGACAAAGGTCATGTGTAATTCTCATGTTGTACCCACCCCTATTTCAGTTGGGAACTCTGTTCTTGAAGTCGTTGACTCGTACGTCTACCTGGGACAAGTAGTCCAGTTAGGTAGGTCCGACTTCAAGAAAGAGGCCAATCGCCGAATCCAACTCGGTTGGGCAGCGTTTGGAAAATTGCGTAACGTCTTCTCGTCCGACATACCTCAGTGCCTCAAGTCGAAAGTTTTCGACCAGTGTGTGTTGCCAGTGATGACTTATGGCACAGAAACGTGGTCTCTCACTATGGGCCTTATTAGTAAGCTCCAAGTAGCCCAACGAGCCATGGAGAGGGCTATGCTCGGAGTTTCTCTGCGAGATCGAATCAGGAATGAGGAGATCCGTAGAAGAACCAAGGTTACCGACATAGCTCAGCGGATTGGCAAGTTGAAGTGGCAATGGGCAGGGCACATAGCGCGGAGAACTGATGACCGATGGGGTCGAAAAGTTCTCGAGTGGAGACCACGTACCGGCAAGCGCAGCGTAGGACGTCCACCGACAAGGTGGACGGATGACCTTATTAGAACCGCAGGATCGCGCTGGATGCAAACCGCTATCAACCGGTCTTATTGGAAATCATTAGGGGAGGCCTATGTCCAGCAGTGGACGTCCTATGGCTGAAATGATGATGAATGATGATGATGATGAGTGTAACCTGTAAGTCGGTAAAATGCATCAATATAGAAAGGAATGAAAAATGCCAAGTATATAGTAAAATGCGACAAAAAAACAATTATAAAGTGTGTCTAATAAATTAAAAATTATGTCTGATAAAAATGTTTATATTTAACAATTCGGAGGTTACTTAATCAGGGTTGCTAGAGATAAAGTGCTTATTGAGCCAAATATATTTATTTATCCTAGTAAATCCAGAATTAATTTAAAAAAATGAGAGGGCTCTTTCTTGTTTTTAATTGATGTAATAGACTCAGAAAAATATATGAACTTTCTCGAAATGTAACGAGTGTTGTGGTTAGAATTTGATTATTATTATACCAGCCTCCATACATTTTGGGGACGTGTCCTTTATTTGTCTATGAAACTAGGTGTTATACAATGTAAAAAGTACTGTAGATTCTAGGTACCTCTAGAGGTTTATAGACTTAGCAACGTATACTATACCTACTATGCTCGAATAATTACATTACTGCCTCGGTGGTCTAGTGGTTAGTAAAGGAAGAAAGAAAAGTATTTGTATTTCGTAACAAGCTAACCTGTTTTGCAACAAAATCCCTGAATCCTGTGACAAAAAGGCGAAGGTTCGATTCCCACCCAGGACAAGCATTAGTCTCGCCTGTATGTCTGTTTGCTCGTAATTTGTAACCAACGCCTTTGAGCTCAATTTTGCCCTACTTTAAGCGATCAGATTTTCTTTAAACTTTGCACACCTATCAAAGACCGATGACAATGCATTTATGCTCTAGCATATATATATATAGAGCCACAGTCCCTAAGTGAAAATAGCAAAATAATGTCCGAGCGCCGTCCAAAATGCCGAATTACCTAAATATTTACATTAAATAATTCACGATGACCCCTTTTCTCGAATCGCGACGTTATATGTCACCTAATAAGTGCTTGTAACCGAGCGCGTTGGCATCGCGCGGCGTTGTAGTCGGCTTACAATCGCCTTATGACTAACTAAAAAGCCTGCCCACTACGTAGCTTGGACAGAGTTTTGGCTCGGACACTTTTTTTGCACGATTGTGACTCTATAGATATTTGCTCGAAGCAATATAGGCAGAAAATAATAATGAACGAAAAATATTAATACTATTGTGAAAAAAGCGTGGGGTGCTCGATTTACGAGAAATTATGGCACAAAGTTTGAAATAATAAATTGATTGATTACATTGATTATCAGTATGTATTTAAAAACAAATAAGCATGTATTCCAGTCTCTGGTAGCTTTACAACCTTTGCTTAGTTTGGAGTCAGAGACGGTATGTAATCTTACATACCGTCTCTGACTTCTAACTAAGACTGATATACATGCTTATTTATTTTTAAATACATACTGATAATCAATGTAATCAATCAATATATTATTGTAATCAAACTTTGTGCCATAATTTCTCGTAAATCGAGCACCTCAGAGACCGTCAGAGACGGTATGTAAGATTACATACCGTCTCTGACTCCAAACTAAGCAAAGGTTGTAAGGCTGCCAGAGACTAATATACATGCTTATTTATTTCTCTAATTTATTTATTCATATTTATTTACAGAATTCGAATAGTTGGCACGAATCAATGTGACATCCATGTACATTATTGCTAATTAATCAAAAATACACTTTGTACAGGATCGGTTTTGAACACATGTCTCACGCTTGTAAGGCGCGCGATCTCTCACGAGGTCATTTAATTTTTTTTACCGACTTCCAAAAAGGAGGAGGATGTTCGTCTGTATTTTTTGTGTATGTTCATTGATATTTTTGGCAATTGTGAAGCCGTAGTAGCTCAGAGGTAGTGACACCCGCTTGCAAAGGTGAGAGTTTAAATCCCGATCTCGTACTTCTTTTTCTGAATCTCTCTTGTTCTTTGCAATATATGTACGGAATTTTACACCACTGGCTTCTCGGTGAAGCCAGAGGTGTAAAATTCCTTGTGAGGCAACCTGCATGCGTCCGTAATTCGATGGCGTAATGTGAACCCACCAACCCGCACTGGGCTAGCGTGGATGAATATGACCCATCCACCCAGGCCTACGTTCTGCAGTAGGCTATTAAAAAAAAGGCTGGTACGGTAGGTACGGGTTTCCAATTTAAAACAATATTTTTTGTTTCCAAAAGTATACTGTGAGGTGGTCCCATTAAAATATTATCGAAATCAGCTGAGCCATTTTTGGTAAATCAGCAAAACTATTCACGGATGTCACATCGAGTCGAGCAAATTATTCGAATTCTATACATGGTCGGTGTTGCGATATTTTGCGAAAAATAACTATGACATGTACCTACCAAGTTTCGGCTTACAAGCACAACTACGTATCTAGTTAATGCAATTATTTTACATTTTTTATTATACAACGTGTAATGCTTCGGCTCCATTAGCGGGCTATGGCGAATATTCGTGTTAACGCGACAAATGTGGCCGGGCTCATCGTGTCATCGCGTAGTATTCGGGCGAAGACGATGTAGTATCGGGGAGCTGTCGGTAAACTGGCGCGAATCAAAGGGATTTGTCGCGCCAATATTCGCTTAGGTGGCTACATCTACGTCATTTCAGTGTCGTCCAGACTTTGAAGCGAGACGGACGTGCATTTAATTTTTTACACTATGGAGTGGAGTAACGAAAAAGTGTCAGAATTCATTCAATTTTATGAAACTGAGAGTATTATATGGAATCCTAGTGACCCCAACAATAAAAAGAAACACTTGGTACATGATGCGTGGATTCGAATTCGAAATTCAATCCGGCATGATGCATCGCGTTAACTCGACACGAATCTTCGCCCGCCTTAATGTAGACAAGAACATCGCCTATACCCGAACACGATGTTTTTGTCTCGCCAACACGATACGAATCTTCGCCCGCTAATGTAGCCGAAGCATAACGGAAAGACTGTATACATACTGAAAGTACCAAATCAGATAACGGTAACCAACTAGATGTTTAGCCGTGTAAGTTAGTTTGCTGATTTTTAATCTTTTTTTGAAAAACTATTCATTTTTATGACTAATTCACATTTGCACAGCACTATCACACTAAACAGCTGTGAGGTCAATAACACGACCTTGCCCATCAAAATCAGACCACACCTCCTTGTTGTGTTATGTTTGTTTACGTGCAAAAGATTTGTCTAGTCAGTCATTTTATTATATTTTTATTTTATTTTATTTATTTATTAAAATCAACAGCCCTTAAAAAACATTACATTAACTTAACAACTAAACTTAAGGCCAATAACTGATTTATACTATGTTACCAAACAAATTTTTATGCAGTTTCACAACATAATAAACATTATACTTATTATACAGTTGCGCTGTTTATTTGTATGTGTGTGTGTGTGTGTGTGTGTGTGTGTGTATGTGTATGTGTATGTTATTTACATTTACATAATTATATTATAATAAATCTATTCAAAGATACAAATATAATATTATAACTTTATGCTTTAACTGTGTCATGTAATATTTGAAACACCTCTTTTTTAAATCTTTCTTTTTGATTATGAAAAATGTCAATTCAATTATTAAATCTTATGTTATATGTTCTATGTAAGCGATTGACAATTGAATTTTGTGCATAGTTCGTGCGAGAATGCGATACAGCAAATAATTTAGTATGCCTAGTGCGAGTCATTGGAGTACAAAAGCTCAGGATGTTCCTGGATAGGTCTGGATTATCTATATATCCATTACACAGGCCATGTAAAAAGGTCATATCCAAAACGGTGCGTCTATTTTCAAGGCTAGTAAGGAGGTGATACTTGCAAGAGTCTTCGTAGTTAGTAGAATATTTATGAGCTCTATAATTAAGGTGTTTTATGAATTTGTGTTGAATGTTCTCTATGTCCCTAATGTATGTGATGTATGCTGGATTCCAAATAGTACTACAGTATTCAAGAATACTACGTACATAAGAGTAATAAAGTAATTTAATACAATTAATGTCAGAAAAAGGTTTACAAACCCGTAAAATAAAACCAAGACTTTTATAAGATTTATTAATAATAGATTCAATGTGATTGGAGAAGGTTAATTTGGAGTCCAGTAGAATTCCTAAGTCTCGTACTATGTTTGATCTAGAAATGTAAACTCCAGTTAGTTGATAATCGAAGTTAAAGGAATCTTTCTTACGCGTAAATGAAACACAGTGACACTTACCCACATTGATACCTATACGATTAGTTTTGTAGTAATCAGCAAGACGATTAAGGTCAACTTGCAGTAACGAACAATCACTCATGTTATCAATTTTCATAAAAATCCTCATGTCGTCTGCATACATGAGATATTTGGAATGCTGAATACTTTCACCAACATCATATAGATAGCACGCATATAGTAATGGGCCCAATATGGAGCCTTGTGGGACACCTGAGGTTATATCTATATAGTTAGAGCAATAACCACCAACAACAACCGCCTGGGATCGCTTGCATAAATATGATTCCAACCACCTCAACAAATTACCGCGAATACCTAGTTCATAAAGTTTACGTAGAAGGATAACATGGTCTACACGATCAAATGCCTTTTCGAAATCTGTATAGATTACATCCACTTGTGACCCACCATCCATATTAGTAGCGACATAATTAATGAAAGTACCTAGATTGGTTGCAGTGGACCGACCTTTCATAAAACCATGTTGTTGAGGAGGTATAGCTGAAGATATAATTGGATAGATATGAGTGTGAACTATTCGTTCAATTACTTTACTAAGAACATTCAATATTGAAATGGGGCGATAGTGTTCGACTGCCGTTTTAAGCCCTTTTTTATGAACCGGAATGATCCTAGCCTCTTTTCAAATTTTGGGAAAGAAACCACCACGAAAACATCTGTTAAAGATTAAAGTAATCGGGTAAACCAAAGATTTAACACATTTAATAAGCAAAATTGGAGGTAAGTTATCATTACCAGCACCCTTATTTATATCCAAGTTGCTAATAATTTTTTGAACCTCATCCACCGATACCTCAATATTAGAAATGATATTATTGGATGGTATTTTTTCTTTTAATGAACAATGAGCTAAATAATTTTCATCCACTGAGAAAGTGTTAAAATTGCGCTGGAAGAAGTCATTAAATGCAGAACATATGTCTAGTGGCCCGTCAACTTGGATATCACCGTATGTCATTAGATTTGGATAATCAGTGGTATTTTTTCTTTTAAATTTTATGTAACTCCAAAAAGCTTTAGGGTGTGACTTTATTTTTTCTTGTGAAAAAGCAACAAATGACGCAAAGCATTTATCTTGAAGAATTTTTTGTCTCTTTCTAAGCTTTGAAAATGTTAAATAGTCAACTGGATTTTTGTGCTTTTTCCAAGTCCTATGAAGTTTAGTTTTTTCTTTTATTAACTTAATAAGTGATTTACTATACCAGCAAGGATATGTGTAACTACCACCACTACGAACTTTTGGTACAAACTCATCAATAACGCCATTCAATATTGAATAAAATTTACTCACAATATCTTCCAAATTACAGTATGAACTTACAAAAGACCAGTCCTGTTTTTGAAACTTTTCATTCATCGCAGAATAATCAGCTCTTTTGTATTGGTATTTTAGTCTGAAACAGGGCTTGAGCTTAGGAATAATAATATCAGTAGCAGTTATTGATAGGGCAGGGTGATACAAATCTTCTTTAATTAAAGGTGATTCGGACAGTTTTATTCTAAGTGAAAATGTAGAGAATATTAGGTCAAGAGTATTATTACTACAATTCGGCATGTAGTTATATTGTGAGAGTCCAGTGTATGAGAAACACGACAAAAGGTCCGTAGCTGCATTTCGTAACTCAACAGAACTCTTTTTCGTTACAATAGGCTCTCCTGAGGACCAATCAAGACAAGGCAAATTTAAATCACCGGCAACTAAAAAATCGTCATCTGGACATTGATTCCTGACAGATGACACTACGTGTGATAAGAGTTGGATACGTGATGGTAATAGAGCGTTAGGTGGTAAGTAAGCGACAGCTATATGAAGGTCTCTAGACGAGCCCAAGCTTACTGCTGGAATAGTAACCCAGACGCATTCAAGATCTTCGCGCACCCATTCAGGTCGCAACCGGGCATTTAATGTAGAGCGGCATAACAACATAACTCCCCCACCTAAGGTTTCACGATCGTTGCGAAAAACTTTAAATTTGTTATCACACAATTCAGCGTCATAAACTCCATCATAGAGCCACGTCTCAGTCACCATTATAATGTCAGACTCGGAGAGTATTACATTTTTATAAAATATGTTAGTTTTTGTCCGTAATCCCCTCACATTTTGATAAAATAACTTTAATTCTTTTGATGTGTTATCCATTTTGAAAGACAGAGTTGTAGCTAAACAAATTACTGTACCATCTGAAGACATAAAATATGGCATTTACCCACTTAAGCAGCTTCTGAACAATATGATTTCGTTTGATTTTAAATGAATTCATGATTGACAATATAAGTATAAAATGTATAATATATAAATATATAGGAAAAATGGTTGTATTTATATGAGGTGTGTGAACTGAAGTGTAAGCAAGAGATATTTAATTTTTTTTTAAAGTGATTGTTGTTATTTTGGCTCGGAATTTCGAATACAGCATCTATATAAGGTACTAGTTTTTACCCGCGGCTTCGCCCGCATACGCAATATATCATTATAATTTATAGCCTATGTGTTATTCTGATATATAAGCTATATTATTGCAAAGTTTCATCTCAATCCGTTCAGTAGTTTTTGCGTGAAAGAGTAACAAACATCCATACATCCATCCATCCATCCATCCTCACAAACTTTCACGTTTATAATATTAGTAGGATTAGTAGGATAGGATAGTATCAACCCACTTTTTATGTATACAGCCTTTCCGTTACACGTTGTATAGAGCACGACAAACCACTTATTTACTCGCATTATGCAACATACGTTTCCTAATTCATTTTACGGTATATTTTATTTATTTTAGGGTACTCGAAGGCCACCCAAAACCAATCCTTACGTGGTTTTTTAAATCAACACTGACGCCATATGATACTAAATCATATTTTGAAAAAAAAATGTACTACAACCATGAAAATATCACCCTCACAAAAGTCGACAAATTACAAACAGGAATCTATAAATGCATGGCAAAGAATCGCGTAAATTTGGCCGACCTGGACTTCAGAGTGTATATTCGAAGTAAGCAATTACTTATAATTTTTTTTTTAGTTATAGATCGAATCATATAAATCGGCGGATGTGAAGTTAGGTACAATCTTCGCGAAACCTATTTATAAACAACGCGCAGCTTTATGTGAATCTGGATTGGATACTTGTAGCATACTTCACATAACCTGACTTGTATGGTTTGGTCTATCACTTCGGAGTGTGCGCTCAGGAGTTGCACAATCTGGTCCCACTTGCCCCTTTCTTCTATCGTACGGCTAGGCAGACGCGACCAAAGCGCCACCCTTTTATGGTGGACATTCCGCGCGTTAGAACAAAGCGTTTCGAATCCTCATTCCTCATACAAACAGCCAGAATGTGGAACGCTTTGACTGGGTCTGTCTTCCCGCTTAAGTACAACGTGGGTGTCTTCAAATCCCTAGTAAATAGGTATCTTCTAGGTAAGCGTGCTACATCCTAGACCGCATATCTGCTCAACATCAGGCAGTATGTAGTCAAACGCAAACCTAGAAGGATAAAAAAAAATTTGCTAATTAAGCTTCGAGCAAATATCTATAGAGCCACAATCCCTAAGTGAAAGTAGTAAAAAAATGTCCGAGCGCCGTCATACATTTACATTAAATAATTCACAATGACCCGTTTTCTCGAAACTCGACGTTATGTCACCTAATTAGTACTTGTAACCGAGCAATTTGGTATCGCGCGGCGTTGTAGCCGGCTTGAAATTGCCTTACGAATAACTAAAAAGCCTGCCCACTACGTAGCTTGGGCAGATTTTAGGCTCGGACACTTATTTTGCATGATTGTGGCTTTATAGATATTCGCTCGAAGTTTTTAAGACATAAAAATAACTAGTAGTTCATCGAACAGTACATTTTTTTATTTTATTTGTCGCTATTGTGATCGCTATATATTTTAAATAAATCTGAAAAAAAAACGGAAAGTGTAGTATTTAATTAGGTACAGACCGTTTCACTCACGAAGTCGCGCCCCTCCACAGTAAATTATTGGTTTGCATTTATACGCGTAGACCTTAGGCCAGTCATTAAAGCCTAAAACCCGAAAGAAATTGGTAACTCGCTCAAATTTTGAGGGGTTTTTAAGGAAGGTAAAATAACTTACCGTGTGATTTTGCAGCGCTCTGGGGTGAACGGAAAGGGTTGAAAAGGGGGTTAAAGTGTTTTTTGTTAATAACATTGTCAAAAAAATTAGTAACACGCTGCAAATTTAGAATAAGATTGTTCTTATTGTTTTGTAACGTGTATTAATTTAGCAGTGTTTTGCAATGTACGGAACATTGTTTATTATTAAAAAACAGTAACATTTGTTAAAAACATTGTCAAAAAAATTTGTAACACGCTGCAAATTTAGAATAAGATTGTTCTTATTGTTTTGTAACGTGTATTAATTTTGCAGCGTTTTGCAACATACGGAACATTGTTTACAACTAAAAAACAATGGAATTTGTTTATAACAAGGGTAAAAAAAATTAGTAACTCGCCGTAAATTTGTAATTACCTCGTGTACAGCATTTTTTATTAACTAATAAATTTGCAGTGTTTTCCAACAAACGGAACATTGTTTAATACTATATACTACTACAATTTACTATTTGTTCATAACTTATTGTTTCTACACAATTCTAAAAATTTTAAAGATTCCACAACAATGATTGCACATTTGTATAGCTTTACTTTACTATCTTTTCTTACTTAACTAATCATGAAACATCTTCATTTGTTAATAATAAACAATATTCTATACCTTGTAAAACACTGCAGATTTCATTAACCTTTTAAAATAGTGTCAACAACATGTTGTCCAAATTGCAACTTTGTACGAACTTTTCTACCATTGTCACTAACTAAAATATTTGTTTATAAGTTTAAACAATTTTCCGTTTGTTGCAAAATGCTGCAAATTTAATAGTAGTCTTAAAACGGTAAAAACAACTTCATTCTAAGCTTGCAGCGTGTTACTAATATTTTTTGACCTTCTCATTCAAACATTTCATTGTTTTTTAATAATTAACAATGTTAAATTTGGAGTACAACGCCAAAAATTATATGTACAGTATAAAACAATAAAAACAACTCAAATATAAATTTGCAGCGTGTAACTACTTTTTTTACCTTTGTTATAAACAAATTCCATTGTTTTTTAGTTGTAAACAATGTTCCGTATGTTGCAAAACGCTGCAAAATTAATGCACGTTACAAAACAATAAGAACAATCTTATTCTAAATTTGCAGCGTGTTACTAATTTTTTTGACAATGTTATTAACAAATGTTACTGTTTTTTAATAATAAACAATGTTCCGTACATTGCAAAACACTGCTAAATTAATACACGTTACAAAACAATAAGAACAATCTTATTCTAAATTTGCAGCGTGTTACTAATTTTTTTGACAATGTTATTAACAAAAAACACTTTAACCCCCTTTTCAACCCTTTCCGTTCACCCCAGAGCGCTACAAAATCACACGGTAAGTTATTTTACCTTCCTTAAAAACCCCTCAAAATTTGAGCGAGTTACCAATTTCTTTCGGGTTTTAGGCTTTAATGACTGGCCTACCTCGTTTGTACACAACGCCTTAGTGTGCGTAGTGTAGAGGCTAATAGTACCGACAGTAAATTTTTTTTATAAAATATGATCACTTAGGTTAGAGGGTTACACTGTCGTACAACTACATTCAATAAATATGGAGGGGCGTGCCTTCGTGAGTGAACAGATCTGTACCAACCTACACGTTTTTAAATACATATTTGCAGTTTTCTCACTTTTTTAAGATGTAAAATTATAATAGATCTAGAATAATGTTAAAATTACTCTAAAAACTTTTTTTTCAAAGGCAAACCAAAAGTTGCGTTGAACACAAAAGAAATTGTAGTCAGAAAAGGTGAAACAGTGAACGTGAGATGTATGGTAGAGGGTGTTCCTACTCCAGAAGCTTCGTGGATCAAAAACGGAAATAAAATCGTCGAAAGTGATAAAATTACTATTTTCAGAAATCTCCACATGAGGTCAGTATGACAAATTCAATCTAATATTGGAAAAAATAAAATTAATGAAAGACATTTATACGCACAAAGGAAAGGGCTATGCTCGGAGTTTCTTTGCGAGATCGAATCACAAATGAGATCCGTTATGGAAGTACAGAAGTTACCGACATAGCCCAGCGGATTGGTAGGTGAAGTAGCAGTGGACAGAGCACATAACACGGAGGACTGATGACCGATGGGGTTGAAAAGTTTTCAAGTGGGGACCACGTACCGGCAAGCGCAGCGTAGAACGTCCACCACAAGGTGGACGGATGACCTCATTAAGACCGCAGGATCGCGCTGGATGCAAGCCGCTACCAACCGGTCTTATTGGAGATCTTTAGGGGAGGCCTATGTCCAGCAGTGGACGTCTTATGGCTGAAACGAATGAACGAAACTCTATTGTAGATATTTCAATGATATTTTAATAGTATATTTTTAAGTCAATATAAGTAGGCGACGAAGGGTGATTCTGTTATACAATATTCCTTCCTGGTTAGGAGCAAATTGGCGGACTAAATACGCCATCTTTTTTCCACTAATATATGAAGATTTTCTCACGATGTTCACCTTTACCGAAAAAGTGTCACGTTCCGCCGGAGACGAGCGTGCAAGCGAGAGCGCGGAATAAGCAGTAGAGAGGCACGATTAGCCTAAGCGTTCAGCTTGTTTGAATGATTTTTGCTGATTCATCAATGATTTCTTATACAACGTAATATTATCGTTCATAAACCGACTTTACAGATAACCAATTTATTTTTATAGATTTAAGGCGGAAGAATACCACACAGGAAATTATACGTGTCGAGCGAAAAATGAATTTGGAAGTGACAACAAATCTGTTCCAGTTACGGTACACTGTATGTCATATTTTTTTTAATATCTATTTCGGGGTTTTTATTTAGCGGCGAGAAGTTATTTGATTGCTTGGATAACATATCCTAGTGCACCATCACATTGTATGTAAGAATAAGCTGAAGCCGCACTGCTGTCTATGCTTGGCGCCTTCATTTGAGCAGTGTCATCCATCCATTAGCCATAGGACCTCCACTGCTGGACGTAAGCCTCCCCTAATCTCTCTTAAGACTGGTTGGTATTGGCTTGTGCCCAGCGCCCAGACTCTGCGGTCTTAATGAGTTCATTCGTCCACGTTGTGACGCCGCATTACTTGTTGGCATAGGCATAGCTACGGAGAGCCACGGATACAGAAAAGACATTCCCCATAGAAGCTTTTTGCCCACCTCAGGAAACTTCAAAGTCAGTAGATTCTATTTCAAAAGCTTTTATTTTTATTAGTAGTTCTCCGAACTGTAGATATCGCGAATATCTCTTTAACCGAATCTTCAGAACCCTATATACTCGATCTTGACCGGCCAAATATTCTAATCGGAATCGGCTGATAAATAACGCGACAGCAAATTTCCCTCCTTTTTGATGGAAATACACCCCTATCAAAAATGACCAATGATAAAAAAAACTTTTAATATATAGAACTTGTTTACCAAGTTTTGTTGAGATCCGTTGAAAAATACGAAAAATACATCTGCTACTCAAGCATGCGATCATGAAAATAACACATTTCAACGTGTAAAAAAGTGACGGATATATACTTTGCCATTGCGCTGTCTCGTTCTGACACTACAAAAGAAATATTTCGTGACGCGCATACTAGCCCGGCTGGAGAGACTTACGCTTAATTACTTATGCTAACGCTCGATCAATTAGGTGGGCAAAACTAGGCAGTTGCACCTCTATAGAAAAATCTGTAGCTACGTCATTGCATCATACATACAACGTCTTGGTAAACTAGAATGAGTCATTCGTGTTCATTCAACTCCAAACATTCTAGAATAATTCCATTGTAGTTTACTAAAAAGAGTCATTCATGTTCATTCAATTCCTAAAAATCTACAATGGCTTCTGGTTCTTAGTACCGTCACAAATGAGCCACAAGATACAAGCTTGCGCCAAAGAAGATATAATACTTGTGCTTAGTTTGAAGCTCGCTGTAAAGCCTTCTTCTAAAACTATTGTTTATCTGTATTTGAGTATAATTTTGTAATCTCTGTAAGTAAAGCTATTTAGAGACTTAAACCACGTGCATGGATAGTCAATGAGTTAAGTCCCGTTATATAGGTTATGTATAAAATTAAGAGCAAAAAACCTTTTTAAAAAAAAGAGTTTTATTTAAACGCTCTAATAAGAAAAAAAAATATATTTTTTTCTTAAAAATTTTAACTATCAATTTATAACCTCATTATATACGATTTATAAGATCATAAAATCTTGTCGCGCGATTTATACATTTTAAGTTAAATAAAAGCTTTTAAAAACCACGTAGTCTCTACAGTAAAGTAGTAGGTACCATTCATCCACACACTTTGTCGAAAATCCATGAAAATTTCGCTGTATAATAATTATGATATGTATTATAATAAAAAGAATAATTATAAACCAGAACAAACAAATAATATGTACCTAAAAAAAAACTTTTTCAGATATGAACATTAAAAGTCCTGATAAAACTGTTTTTGAACCTATTGCCGGCGAAAAGGTATACTTACCATGTGGTGAGTGCATCAGTGGTATACCAAAATTTACATATAAGTGGAAGTTCACGAGATTCAACGAACACGGTTCTGAGCTGGTGTCGTAAGTATTTTTCACAACTAGCGACCCGCCCCGGTTTCGCACAAGTGTTTTATACACATAAACCTTCCTCTTGAATCACTCATCAATTTAAAAAAAACCGGACAAGTGCGAGTCAGGCTCGCACATCGAGGGTTCCGTACAAACATATTGTTAAAATAATTAAAAACCTGTTTTAGCATGTGCAAACATATTGTTAAAATAATTAAAAACCTGTTTTAGTTATTTTCTATGATACGATTTACTCACTTTGAATTTTGAACCCATATTTTGTGAATTTTAAGGCCCGATTTTTATGTGATTTAAATAAAAATGTACAGTTTTCAGATTTATTCCTATATGTGCACTCTGAGACAATGCTTTTCGCCAAATTTCATAGTTCTATGTCAACGGGAAGTACCCGGTAGGTTTTGATTTTTGTGAGCGTTCAAATATGCGTTTTTTACGACATAAACGGCTCTAACTTTTTTATACGGTAACTGAGAAGCTTCTCTTTTACAAAACTGCAAGAATTCATAGGTTTACGTATACAGTTTAAATTTCAACTCGATATCTTTACGCGTTCCCGAGATAAAGAGTCTTGACATACACACAGACGGACAGACGGACAAACGGACAACAAAGTGATCCTATAAGGGTTCCGTTTTTTCCTTTTGAGGTACGGAACCCTAAAAAACGCATCAAAATCCGTTACGTAGTGTTAAAGATATAAGATATAAGCATACATATAGCCCGAGATCCCACCGCAAGAACATCCCGCTCGTAGCGTACACGGTTCAAACCAATATTTTACGTAACTATATGAATAGGAGAATATAATGTTTGTGTGTAAGATGTCCCAAATATTTAAATATAGTTGCCTTGCTGAATTTGGCCGCAAGTATTTGAAATTTAATAATATTTCATTAATTTATAGGAAAACATATCCTTCATTGGTTAAGACACTTTACAATTGACCTTTAACACTCTTTTATTAGTTTTATCTGTATGTTTACATGCTTGTAAGTTATAACCAACACCTTTGAGCTTGATTATGACCTACTTTGAGCGATCAGATTCTCTATAAACTTTGCACACCTATCAAAGACCGATGACAAAACATTAATAAAAAAAATAAGAAATTGATGAATCCTAAGCATGTTTTTTAGTTTTTTAGGGTTCCGTACCTCAAAAGGAAAAAACGGAACCCTCATAGGATCACTTTGTTGTCCGTATGTCCGTCTGTGTGTATGTCAAGACTCTTTATCTCGGAAACGCGTGAAGATATCGAGTTGAAATTTAAACTGTATAAGTACGTATATCTATGGTCTCTTGCATTTGTGTTAAAGAAAAACTTCTCAGTCATCGTTTAAAAAAGTTAGAGCCGTTTATGTCGTAAAAAAACCGCACATTTCGACACTCACAAAAACCAAAACCTACAGGGTACTTTCCGTTACCATAGAACTATGAAATTTGGCGAGAAGTATTGTCTCAGAGTACACATATAGGAATAAATCTGAACACTGTACATTTTTATTTAAATCACAAAAAATAGAGCCTCAAAATTCACAAAATAGGAGTTCAAAATTCAAAGTGAGTAAATCGTATCATGCAAGGTATCATATAAAAGAACTTCATTAGCACATGCTAAAACAGGTTTTTGATTATTTTAACAATGTGTAATTTTCGATGTATGACGAGAAAACTGAAAAAAATCTTTTTGTCGATTGTTATAGTATAGAGATTTTAACAACTTACTTCCAATTGGGAAGTGTGAAATTTTCTGGATTTGTAGAGAACCTCGACAATGACTCGCACTTGTCTGGCTTTTTTTTAACTATAGGTATTTATATTATTTATATATATTTTTTAACTTAAGATTGATCGGAAGGTTTACTGATTCAAATTGGAACGTCCGTTAATGACACAGGCTTGCCTTTGGTGACTCAAGTAATTTTTGAACATGTTAACAATTAATTTTCTTTTCAGAGAAAAAGTTGAGTCTAAAGAAATTGGAGCCATTGTTGTAAAAAATGGCAATCTTGAATTACAAAATATAAAATCCGGTCAACGAGGTAACTATACTTGCGAGGCGAGCAACAAAGGCAATTCAGAAATCATTAGGTTCAGTGTCGATGTTCTGTGTAAGTATTTTGGATATTTAGGCCTGATTTCAATATACCTTGTCAAATATTTAATGCCTTGTTAAGCTTTTTAACAGACTGTTAAAGTTGTAGAGTCACAATATACGCTAATGGGTTGTTAATTATCCTAACAAGATGTTAAATCTAATCACTGCTTTAGAACCGCGTTAAAATTTAACAGGCATCAGATGACAGATCTTCCTAATTGTCAAAATTCAATGAAAAAATTATCTAGTATGACATTTCAACCAGTAAAATAAAAAGTAACCCGCCCGGTTGCATTATCCTACAGAGTGATTGTTATTTAAAAATGCTCGCGTAGCATAACAAACGACTAAAGAGTAAGTTGTGAATATGTCTATGCATTAACATGTCAATAAAAACTTTTCGATTATGTCGTATGACAATAAGAGTCAAAGTTCACTCCTTGAATGAACAAATTTTTCTTCTTAAGACGTACAATGATCTAACACCTAGCCCTGTTAATTTTACATTCCGGCAAGTATAACTTGGCGTGGCTGTGCGCCACTGTGTTCAATGCCAGTGTACTTTTATAACTGCTTCTCTTGTACCACTTTTTATCACTTTAGGCATGATGATAGCACAGTAGTTAACAAAATATTCGCAACGATGTTTACTATGAACTCGGAAGTGTTAAAGTGAATTTTCAAAATAGCCGTTTTAGTTCCTCAAATCGCCACCGCCAACTTATACTTGTGTAACTGTAAAGACCCATTAGCTAATGACTCATTAACAGTTGACAAACATGGTATGGTGAAATCGGGCCTAAATACTTTATATTTGACCCTCGTTTGAGATAATAGCGATTTTTATATTTTTTTTCTAAGTAAGCATTAGGACGTCCTATGCTGGACTCAGGTTCCAGCCAGCAGCAGTAGCCAGCTGGAGTCAGGAGGTCCAGTTCCGAGACTTTTTCTCGAATTCCTGGTTCGCTCCATAGCAAAAGTTGTCCATAATTATGGTCTGAATCTCCACCTTTTGACTAAGTACAGAGCAAGCAGATGACTTATTTACATTACCTACCTTTTTTAGTTCCTCCAGAAATAGGCATGGGACAAATTACATCATACCAAGCAGTGCAGGGCGACTGCATGTTGAAAATATTCTGCAATATTACTGGAAACCCGAAACCCTTAATTGTTTGGTCGGAAAAGGGTCTTAAGTTGGCAAAACGTAAGTATTAATAGGTGAGCATGCGAAGCATCTCGGCTTCGAGTTGGCAAAATATGTTTTAATCTGTACCGAATTTTATTAGTCGGATTTTCCGAAGAATTTTGACAAAACTTGGTACACAGAATTTTTACAGTTTTGTAATCGCCGGCGAATTTGAATGGTATTTCTCTCAAAAAGGAAGAAATTATATGTTTATATACGCTATTGTAACGTGATATAAAAAAAAAAAATTAAAAAGGGTAGTGGTGTATGTCTGACGTTACCAGTTAGAGCAAAGGGACAAATGGTACAAAAAATGACTAATGATACTAAAGGGAACGAATGATACTAAAGGGAACGAATGGATCTAAAGGGGACAAATGATACAAAACCTTCGAAATTGTGGTGCCGCAGCTACCTAACAAATAAACAAAATGTAACCTGGATAAACTAAGTCGATAAGAACAAAGAACCTCTGTTCCCAAGGACCGTATTATTATCTACCTGCGAGTTGTTGAGTGAGGACAAAATTAAAAGATTTTGTTTTGTAAGTTAAATCACAACAAATTTATTTGCAAAAACCTTAACTCCTTGAAGTTACATGAAATTGTCTTAAATCTAAAGCGGGTATGTTTACTCGGTTGTGACCAGAATGGTCTTGATGCCAACGGGCAAAAATTACACAAACTTAACCGTTGTAAAGTTTACTATTACTTATTACTATATTTTCAACACTTAAATTAAAGCGAACCTAATTAAACCAAACCTAGCAAAGTAGTAGGTAATTAAATGAATTATTAGAGTCGGTGCATATACCGTCTGCGATATTACAAAAAGTATAAACTAGTGTGATTTCTAACATTAATTTACAATCAAGCGAACAAAACAGTAGCTAATCGTTTTGTCCGTGAATAAAAATAAATTCTACTTATGTTCCTCGTTTTCACTGTATGATCCATACATCATACAGTAAAAACGAGGAATGTTTCATACGTCTAAACTCTGTCCAGAAGGCTTCAAATCATGAAAATTAGTAGAAGAATGTGACCATAGTAGTCTTACCAAAGTGACCGTGTGGCCCTGGCTTATGTAAAAAAACAAAATAAGGTGGCAGGCATTTGCTACCTCGTAGTGGCAGGCATGCTCGTAGGATGAAATCCGCAAGTGGAAACAGGTGTAGGCTGGCAGGTGAGCCACAAAGCTAGCCCGACCCCTGATACAACCAATTTGACGTGTGCAAACATCAGGAGTCCGTAATCATCATCGCCGGGTCGGTCGGGGGATCAATCGGGTGGCGGGAAGAGGCTATGGACAAACCAGATGGCAAATAAGTATCACTCGTATTTTTCACCGGAAACATTCCAAGATCAAAAAAGTGTATCACGGCGAATCAAAATCACTAAATCAATTGACTAACCTCTTTCGCTTTTTTTTAAATGCCTCCGCCCTCAGGCAGATGGATGTCCGGAGCATCAAGTGCTTCAACCAAGTCTCAACAAAAAGAACCATTGTCGATCCGAGAAGCTTCTGCAATCCTCTCAAAATTTGCCAACTCACTTTTCTGTCACTTTTGAACCGTTTCAAATCACGCATCCACCTATGACGTCGCCGCACTTAATCTATTACGCCTTGTAAACAAAATATACTTATTTACGTTCCATTCTCCCAACAAGGTTAAGAAAATACAGACATAAATAATTTCTTTTTTTTCTTTACGGATCAGTCCGAACAATGACAGAGAAGCAGTCCATACATGACAGCGTCAAACCAACTGTCACTTTCACTGTCTCATAACTTGCCAACTTCAAAGTCACTGCATTTGCAATTGCATTTTTTTTTTTTTTTTTATTATTTAAAATATAATGACAATACTACACTACTACTACATAGAAAGCAATTGGATCATCCACAGACCCTTGAAGGTCTAAAGATAATCCAAGTGCTCAAGCCCACTGCCAGTTGGCAGCGTGCCCAGCATGCTGGCAGCATTGCCACGCTGAATGGCAATGCTTATACGTTGAGCCAAATAAACACCAGCATTTTGGTCACGCGTCGCGTCCACCAGACGCTCAGAAAGACTTTTGAAAACAAGATGAGCTCCCGGCCCCCACGGACCCAAAGTCTCAACTCCAAATGGCTCAAATATGTAACCACTCCCGAGGTTAGCATATTTGCGCCGCTTGTGCTGCTCAGCCGAATTGGCCGCCGCTCCAGCCCTACTCTGAGTCTCAGGAAGATGTGACGGTGCCAAAGTATCGACGCAAGTTGCGTCCCATACTAAGGGCCGTCCACACTTCCATGGGACCAGCGTCATGCCGTCAGGCCTTTTGCCATCACCACGCGCCAACCCACTCGGTTCGAGTACGGCTGCGATATTGGCGGTGACAAAAGCCCTGCGTATGACATCGTTAAGGCTGGCGTGGCGTCCAATCCGACCAGCGCTTCTTGAGCAAGAGAGACCGTGGTGACCGAGCTGGTCAACTGCAGTACCACACTGACAGCGATGGGCTTCACAACACCTTGCACCCAAACGTAAGCTGACAGCTAGACGAAATGCAGTTGGGTCTAAAAGGTTACCAGTATTGAAAGAGGGCAATGCTTGCAACCAAAGACCGGACTCCCATACAGAGACTGCAAGGATACGAGCGCGATCCGCGACGCTAGGACACGTGTCTAGAAGAGATTTCCGTGCTAGTTCGCAGATCGGCCGATCCCACAGTCCCTGCGACGATAAAGTCTTTGGAAGCTCGGCATTTGGGCAAGCGACCCTCCAAGCATTCGTTGCCTCATTCAAATGAGCTACATCTACGCCAGAATGGCCTAAAGAAGGTGCGAGGATTTTTTCAATCAAGTTCTGAGTACTATGAATGGAGGACAAGAAAGCTGGTAAAGCAACACTTGAAATTTGGCGGACCCCTAACCCTCCAAGCCTAACAGGCAAGGAGGCTTGTAGCCACGCCCTTTCACTCATGTCAATATTCAAAACCGATACTAGGGACTGCTTTACAACATCGTCTAAGCTCAAAAGGAGCTCATTGTGTTTCCACAATGGACTACATCGTAAAGCGTACATAAATTTTGGAACAAACAGACAACATCTTATAATGGTAAAAGCCATGTGGGCGTTAATTTTGAGTAGCCTATCAGAGGCACTCAAAAAATTTTGAATTTTTTCTTGAACGAAAGGCGGAAAAGACTCATCTAATATCGGCGAACCTAGAAGGCGAAGAGAACACTTGTCTACCGATTTGATGTTAGGTGCCAAATCATTAAATTTGTTAAGTATCAAATCTTTATCCGGACATGAGTCGCAAACGAAAAGTTCGCATTTCGAAAAATTTAGCTCCAAACCAATTTGACGAAACTCGTCTATAAGAATTTCCAAATCACGTAGGACTGTGCTCGCATCGCCACCCAAAGTCCCGTCATCCAGATACCAAACGTTGAGTTTAGATTGGAGACGTTGAACAATTGGATGAATGGCCAGGCTGAAAATGGCTGGTCCGAGAGGGTCACCTTGTTGACAGCCAACGGAAGATAGCAAAACATCATTTTTGTAAATTAATTTAGTGGGTTTGCCGTAGCATTGCCAAAGAAAATTGAAAAGATCGGGAATTTTGTCTTTGACCTGTGCCAACAAGGCGTCTCGATTAACCGAATTGAAAGCATTTTTGACATCCACCTTAAGCAACACCTCTCCACAATTTTGACCGAGAAAAGTACGAAGCGAATGAACAGCAGCCTCACATCCACCCCGCGAACCAAAGCCAAGCTGTATTGGTTGAAAAAGGCTACTCAAAAGAGCAACCTTTTTTCCACAACCGGTTTTGGCTGCAAGACGACGATATGTGGTGCCAACAGCAATAGGTCTGATGCCACCATCTTTTTTGACAAGTGCGCATAGGTTAGCGCCATACAAGACTTCGATAACGTCATCATTGACCTGCCCAGATAACATGAGATTTGCCAAAACCGTTAATTCTCTCAAGAGAGACTCAGCCACCTCACCAGAGCTAAAAGATAGAAGATCTTTTAGATGTTGAGGCGAGAGACCATCTAGGCCTCCGGCTGAGCCGCTCCGAAAAGAAGAAACGGCCGCTGCAATCTCCTGAGCTGACACTTCAATGACAACGTCATCAGGGTGTGGTGGCTCAGGCAGGTGGAGACATGCTGCCGGCGGATGCTTGTCACGGAGTGACTGGACCGTATCGGGTGTGTGGGGGGCAATAGTGTCGCTGGAAAACAGGACCCGTGCGGCGCCTTTGATATCGCCATCACTAATTTTGCTCTCTACTATTTTAATGGTAACCGAATCGTCTGTTTTTTTAGAATTTGGTTTATTCTGCCTTGTTGGCGGAATAATGCTTTCAAAATCTAAAGAGTTCTCTTCCAATGCGCTGTACTTTACGCAATTTTCCTTTACCCTAGTGGTAAGGGATTTTTTGTTTGTTGGGTCCGAATGTACGTAAAGCACAACGTAGGGAAAAGTCAAGAGGTGTTCCCAGGCGACTAAAGAATTTTTAGAAATAACATTCCGAATAGCAGCAGATAAACACTGCGCAACCGAAAAACGTGCACCACGCGGGATGCGTTTTAAAACAGGAAGAGAAGTTTTGAGTGAGCTAAGAACCTCCCAAAGCGGTTTGGAAGGAGCAGCAGCGCTCACGGGACTGCTGCTGGCTCCATCAGAGCCTGCAATAGGGGCCGAAAGTGTAATTTGGCTATTTTTATGGCACCGCGTACGGTGAATTTTGAGGCCTTTCTGTCCTTTAAAAAATCGCACTTGGGAACACTCTAGGCACTGAATCATGTCCCCCTGCGACACATTAACGTATTGGGAAACTGCATTTGGCCCGGCCGGGGCGCAAAATGCCATGAATAACAAGAATTATACTACAAATATAAATAAAAATAAACTTAGGTTCTATAAGTGGAGACGTCAGGACGTCAGACCGTGACGTGGGCGGTCTGCGCAGACTCGGATGGCGTTGACATGGAAACAAGAAAACAACAATGAGCCGCGACTGTCAAAAACCTACCGAATATTACAACACAATAGAAAACAATTATTTGACTATCTCTAGCTCTACAAATATTACCTCGAAAGAAAATAAGAAAAAAAGGAAAGATTGGAGTAGAATTTGGCCCGCTAGAGCAGAAAAATCTGAAAAATAAGGGCCGAGAAAAATCCTGCCAACATGCGTTGACAGCAACTTTTTTAATCTTTTTTAAGAATTATATAATTATATTAACATTATATTTTAAATAATAAAAAAAAAAAAAAAAAAAAAAAAAATTGCATTTGCTATTTTCGATTTATATACTAAATAATAAATTGTTAAAAAGTGCAAAAACGAATGATTGTGATGTTTAAGGGTCGTGCAACGAGAAAAAAATAAGTATTGTTAGTAGCTACGCTACACTATACATATATCAGTCAATTTTTATATATTTGGTTTATTTTAATCAACTCTACAAAATTGATTTTAACTTTAAATTGACCTTACCTTGATATTTAAAAAATTAAATGTCCACTGACGAATACAACCCACATTACACTTTTAAATGGACTAAGAGCATCAATATTTAAAAAATCCAAATCGATGACTGAGAGGGATAACGCGGTGTCTCATCACATCTAATTCCAAATGGTAAGGTCAGATTTTGCGATCAGAAAAGTCACATTCAGGTAATTCATATCACATTTGCTAATACTGGGACAAAAAAAACAACTATAATAAATTCATATTCTTAATTAAGTTTTTTTTTTTACAGTGGAAGCACAAAAGGGAATTGAATATTTGCGGCAAATCCACCCGCCGCCATTTAGATAATATTTTTTTCAACTTTCCGCAACAAGTTTCAACAAGTTGCAACAAGTTTCCGCGCACGATTTAGTTAGTATACAGGGTTATTTCTAATCAATTAGCATCCTTTTAGGGGCTTATTCTGTTCATCAAAATTAACAACTTTTGTTCTACGACTTTTGTCAAAACTCGAAAAAAAATCAGCTGTTCCACACGTTTTATCGCGGGTGAACGATATTTTTCTATGGAACACCAATTTTTTTTTGAGATTTGACAAAAGTCGCAGAACACAAGTTGTTAGTTTTGCCCTGCAGAATAAGCCCCTAAAGGGATGCTAATTGATTAAAAACCTTATACATATATGAATAAGGGACACTTATACACACAATAAAATATTTCATACAAAGGTACCCTAAAGTGTTACGCTCTCAAGATATTTTGATGTAAAGATCGCTGTACGAGAACTTTGCAATCTTTACATCCAAATATCTCAAGAATGTGACACATTGGGGTATCGTTGTACTGAATATCTATTATTTGTATTAGTATACCCTATACTACTTTAATTGTAAAAAAAAAAACAAAATATCGGCGGCTAGATATGCCAGCTTCCATAAAAAAATGTTCAAACCCTTTTATTGAAATTTATACATTAACTCAAGAACTGTAATGATTGCACAAGCTTTCATACGAATAAATGATTAATTTAACATCTTTCAGACACACATACAGACGCACGCACGCTTGCAGGCACGAATGTAGACGCACTTTTTAGGGTTCTGTAGTAAAACATGGAACCCTTTTAACTTTGTTAAGTCCGTCCGATCTAATGTTACTAAGCCTTATTATCCACATTTATGAACTAAATGGCATGAAATTTGACATGATGATGGTCAATTTTATTATATTCCTAAAATTATCAAAATATAGCTACCTAATGTGGATATACAGGGTTATGTCTAATCAATTAGCATCCTTTCAGGGGCTTATTCTGTACATCAAAACTACCAACTTTTGTTCTGCGACTTTTGTCAAAACTCAAAAAAAATCAGCTATTACATACATTTTGTCGCGGGTGAACGATATTTTTCTATGAAACAACATTTTTTTATTGATTAGAAATAACCCTGTATACAATACGTGTACCTAATGTGGGATAACCATTTTTTTCGATCGTTGAATAGGGTTTTTAAAATTAATTATAAAATATTTTATGTCTGCTGTACTATTTGCGTTATTTTTCTTCAGGTGATAATATAATGTTCGAAGAAGGATACTTGAATATACGAGATGTTTCTATCAAAGATGATGGAGCTTATGATTGCGATGGCTCAAGTGAAAAATTTAGGAATCAGCCAATTTCACTAAAAATCCATGTCACCGTAAGTGGTAAGTATTTTTCGTCACAGTAATTAGATATCATTGCTCTCGTTTTTTAACAGACTTCAAATAAGGAGGTCTTCAATTTGATTGTATGTTTTCTTTTTTGGCAGGTGCCCCGGTTGTGGCCATCTTAGTATCATTTGTGGCCAATTTGAATTTTAACGATTAATTAAACAATTTTATGTTTAAATAATATTTGAAAAAAAAAATATTATTTGAGATTCACGCAAACTATATTTATGTTGTTAAATTGTTTTTTATTACCATTTATGCAATAATTTTGACACTAAAATGGCCACAACTGGGTCAGTGGCCACAACCGGGGCAAGTATGTTACCTGCTATTATGTGTCCAATATTTTTTAATAATCTTACTCGTAACTAACGGACTAATTATAATTGTTTTACAACTCACGGGTTGCCCCGGATCTTTAGAGGGCATTTATGAGGCCGAAACCAACACCAACATACCTATTTACTTGGGATTTAAAGTCAAACAACGTAGTACTTATTTAAAGTCAAAGTCAAATCATTTATTGCAACATAATAAATTTACATGCGGTTCTTAGTTAACATGTTTTGTATAGTGATACATATTACCCTATAAGGGTATGGCAATTTTATTATTTGTATTATATAATAGCATTTCGATAAAAGGATTATTTTTAGTTGTTTTATGAAACATTTTTCTTTTTCGATATCTTTTGGATTATTTGTCCATTTATTGAACATTTTTATAGCCATAGAATTTGGGCTAGAACGGTGCATTGCTAAGTTAGACTTTGGTTCCACGAGTTATATTGTGTCTATATTGTGATCTAATTTTGTGCGATTTATCAGAAGCTTTGTTAAAATAGTCAGGGTGCTTTTTGACAAATTTGCATATTTCAAATATATAAATAGATACCAGGGACATAATTTCAAGTATGGTTTATGGTATTTTGGTTTGGTAATATCAGGAGTTTTTATATTTGCGTGAATACGAATACATTTTTTGTATATACTTCATACACGTTTACACTATTCCCCCATAAAATAATTCCATATTGGAGCCACGAGGACGCAAAGGCATGATAAGTACTTTTAGCTGTCGGTAAATCTGTAGCAAGTCTGAGTTATTTAAGGGCGTAAGTGAAGCTACTTAATTTAGTCTTAAGTTTTTAATGTGTGCTTTCCAATTTACGTGCGAATCTAGTTCTATGCCAAGCAATGCCGCAGAGTTAACACATTCAATTTTATTGCTCTTATATTGAACATTTATATCAAGAGGAGCTTTTTGGTAGGGTCTAAACTGTAAAATTTTTGTTTTAGAAAAATTTAATTCCAAATTATTTTCACTTAGTTATTTTGTCAAATATTTCTTTATGAGTATTATTTAGATGTAAATTATTTGAGCATGAAGTTAGTATACAAATATAATCCGGAAATAAAAAATACAAGTATTGTTAATAATTTTAGGTAGTTCGTTTATGTAAAAGAGAAACTGGATGCAACCAAGGACGCTTCCTTGTGGGATAGCATGGTTTAATTTTTAAAGTCGATCTTACCGTTTTTATTGTTTTGGAGTCGTAATCAAAAATCAGTCTCTGGCAGCCATATCACAAGCTTTGCTTAGTTTGGGGTCAGAGACCGTGTGTAAGATGTCCCCCAATATTTATATTTATTTATTTATTTATATTGTAGAATGACTTGATAAACAGTATTTTAGCAAAAATATGAAGGATATCGCGAGCTTACGGATACAATTAGGCTTATGTCTAATTGTATCCGTAGTATAATATGATGTTTTTCAATCTTTCTGAAAAAAGTTGGGGTTTTTGTAAAAGCACGAGTTGCTTTAGTAACATTGAATTGAATTGTTGTGAACAAAACAAGTGAAGCCGGCAAAACTACGCTTCACCGTATACAGACACAATACACACAAAAACACGTCCAAGGAAACTACGCCTTGGATCGTTAGTCGAACTATGGCGGCGCAACACCGACGCCTCACCACATGTATAAAAAACCGGCCTCACTTGTCTGTTCACGACATTGTCTTGGTTTTTAGGGTTCCGTACCTCAAACGGCAAAAACGGAACCCTTATAGGATCACTTTGTTGTCCGTCTGTCCGTCTGTCCGTCTGTGTGTATGTCAAGACTCTTTATCTCGGGAACGCGTAAAGATACCGAGTTGGAATTTAAACTGTATACGTATATCAATGGTCTCTTGCAGTTGTGTATAAGAAAAACTTCTCAGTTATCGTTTAAAAAAGTTAGAGCCGTTTATGTAGTAAAAAACCGCATATTTCGCACTCACAAAAATCAAAACCTACAGGGTACTTTCCGTTGACATAGAACTATGAAATTTGGCGAAAAGCATTGTCTTAGAGTACACATATAGGAATAAATCTGAAAACTGTACATTTTTATTTAAATTACAAAAAATATGGTCTCAAAGTTCACAAAACTGGTTACAAAATTCAAAGTGAGTAAATCGTTTCATGTAAGGTATCATATAAAAGAACTTCATTAGCACATGCTAAAACAGGTTCTTAATTATTTGAATAACGTATTTGTACGGAACCCTCGATGAGCGAGCCTGACTCGCACTTGTCCGGTTTTTTATTTGGTCTGAGTGTGAGGTAAGGTGTATTAATATTCTCAATATTCTTAACTTTGATTGGCTTTACTTTGGTTCACAGGCCAACTCTTATTAGAAACTAGCTGCCCATCCCGGCTTTGCCCAGATACGAATGAATTATAGCTATAAACCGAAGAAATGTTCTAAACGATAACTTTTTACGGCAGGTCGTTTGCGTTTCAGGCAGTCCAGTTCTGGAATGCCTTGCCCGTTACTGTCAGAAAAGCTCAATCAATTAACATATTTAAAGATCAGGTTTAAAACCATTACCTGCAGAAAATGTTGATTCTTTAACTTTGTAACTTTTGTTGTTGTTATTTATGTTGTTTTATGTAAGTAGTATATTTTAATTTATATTATGTATTAGTTTATTATTTTGTCATTGGTTTCTTTTATCATTATTATTTTTTATTTATTTATTGTTTTCTTTTTTTTAGGTATTTTAATTTATATGTATGTTTTTTATTTAACGCGCACCCCGTCCATTATTTATACGCTTTCTGTCCTCTCCATCGTAAGGTTGCCTGGCAGAGATCGCTATCAGCGATAAGGCCGCCCATTGTTACACTGTTTATCTTTATTTGTTTCTTCTTTGTGTTTATTTCTTGTTGTGAAATAAAGAGTTTATCTATCTAACGATATTAAAAACAGCATTGAAATCTGTTGAGTAGTTTGGAAGATATAATATACACAGGCAGACATACAGAAATTACTTATTAATTAGTTTTGCTTTATACTATGTATCGAAGTTTCGATATATAGTATACTGGCGACCCGCCCCGGCTTCGCACAGGTGTATTATACTATAAAACCTTTCTCTTGAATCACTTTATCGATTAAAAAAATTAAAAACATGAAAATCCGTTGCTTAGTTTTAAAGATATAAGCAAACGTAGGGACAGACAGACAGAGAAGCGATTTTGTTTTTATATTTACTATGTAGTGATATACCAACCTTTTTTAAACTTTCGTGATTTGAACACATTATCATTATATACTATGGGACTAATCGCGCACTAAAATTACGATATAAAATAAATACCCCTCATCCCGACGTTTCGGCCGAGTTGCATCGACCGTGGTCACGGGTAGACGGGTAAGTCTACCTGTGACCACGGTCGATGCAACTCGGACTAAAATTACGAGATAAAATAAATACCTCCTCAGACTCCTAGACTCACCCGTCTACCCGTGACCACGGTCGATGCAAATCGGCCGAAACGTCGGGATGAGGAGGTATTTATTTTACCTCGTAATTTTAGTGCGCGATTAGTCCCGTAGTATATCGCCGCTTGAAAGGCAAAAATTACCAAGCGACAGTTTGGGCGATATTGAGTTATATATATCACTGAAATCAGAAAAAAAAACTGCGTCGATTGGTCTTACTCTCACGGCGCTAGGACGAAGTTTGTTGTCGTTTGGTAACTTAAAAAAGGACACATTTTCACAGTTTTCGGCGTCCAAGCGACTAAAATTTTAATGATTTATGAATATTTTTCACATGGTATGGATTAGATTTTTATAATTTACACTAAGTAATTTTTGCCTTGACTCTAAATAATGCATCTAAACATAAAGTATTTTCTGCCTTGCGAGTACCCAGGAATTAGCATTAATATTTTGTTCTAAGTCTAACTAATTATTATTTTTTATCACCTACCCTATTAAAATTTCAGAATATCCAGACTCAGATTTAATAACCAACACATCAGATCGTATAATAACTGAAATCGGGAAAAAAGTACCGATCAAGTGTCAACATACTCCCAAAATTTTTGAAAAAATCACTTGGTTCAAAGTAAGTGTTTTGTTTTTAAGCTTATTAAAGGAATGCCAAGCAAAAAATACGAGTACTATACTCTATAAAATAACTTGATCTCTGCGACAGTTACATATTGATATATTTAGAGTTGAGATAGTGGTGGATAAAATCGATTTTCAAACAATGTTGTAATGAAATCGAATGAGTAGTTGAAGGTGAGAAATTGGATTTTATTTACTTACTATTATTTAAGTTCAAGTATGTACACATGTAAATAATGTTATGATATTAATTAGATACTCATAATAATATAACGATAGTATTTATCGACGTTTTTCACTATTATCGATGCTAATGTAACATATAATTGGGTTTAATTTAATTACACATGTAAAAAATGTTATGATTTTAAAATATACAATAAAATAAATGATAAATTAAGTTTTATTTAAAACATCGTCAGTATAAACTATCGATATTTTAATTAAAACTGTGTCTAAAACTCTGTGGTCACGATCATTCGTCGCCCATCACTAATCGGCATGCCCATAAAGAATGACATTGACAGGTACTGTCTGTACTGTTAAGAAATTCAGGACTTCATCGGCGTGATTTTTCTGACAGCTGTCGCAGAGATCAAGTTAAATTTTATAGAGTACTAGCGGACCCGGCGAACTTCGTTTCGCTTACCGTAAGAACCTTGTACAGAGTATTAGAAAACTACAAAAAAAAATAAGCCAAATCGGTCAAGCCGTTTTCATGTTATGTCGTGACAACGGAAAACGGGTTTCATTTTTATATATATAGATAGGACATGATCACAGCAGAATTGCGTCAAAAACGCAAAGAAACTGCTATTTAATCAACGACAACTTCACTCAAGTGACACTTGAACTACCTACTGTTCAAGTGTGATATGACACCGGCAATTTATAAGTGTATTTCATCTACTCTCCTCGACTCTTAACTTACAATAATTAAAATTAATTTCTCAAACTACAGCCGTGGTGGCCCGCCTTACAATCGTGAGATCGTGGGTTCAAATCCTCGGTCCCGTACCAATGAGTTATTTGGAATTTATGTACGGAATTTCATGCCACTGGCTTTTCGGTGATAGAAAAACATCGTGAAGCAACCTGCATATGTCCGGAGAAGAATTTCAATGGCGTATGTTAATCCACCAACCCGCACTGGGCCAGCGTGGTGGATATGGCCCAATCACCCTTCGTGGGTAGGCCTACATCCTGCAGTGGACTATTAAAAAGGCTGATACAGTACAGTACTCAAACTACTATTGCACAAAAAGGAAGTAGATCATCAGTTTTTGGATTATTTAGAGACCTCTAGAGGTCTGTAAATAATCTAAAAGCTGAACCCACGATGCTGGCGGCATTACCGCACAGTATGACAATATTTATACGTTTTGCCAAATAGCCACCAGCATTTTAGTCTCACGTTGCGTAACACAGACGCTCAGATGAATTGATATTTGTCATTAACCACTTATGCAACAGCTATAAGAGATCTACTGCTGGATATAGGCATCTCTTATGGTTCTTCTCTAGGACCAGTTAGAAGCGGTTTGCACCCAGCGCGACCAGTGTATTCCCAGTAGTGCTAGTGGAGTAGTCCCATAATATGGTGGTACCACCATAATATGGGACTACTCCACTTGTCTACTCCACACACAACCAGGAACAAGCGTTCCTTAACTTATGGGAAATAAATACCATTATACTCTATAAAATTTAACTTGATCTCTGCGACAGCTGACAGAAAAATCACGCCTATTAAGTCCAGACACAGACAGTAGTACAGACAGTACCTGTCAATGTCATACTTTATGGGCATACCGATTTGTGATGGGCGACGAATGATCGTGACCACAGAGTTTTAGATAGAGTTTTAATTGAAATATCGATAGTTTATACTAACGATATTTTAAACAAACCTTTTTTTTTTTTACATGTGTAATTAAATTAAATCCATTTATATGTTACATTAGCATCGATAATAGTGAAAAACGTCTATAAATACTATCGTTACATTATTATGAGTATTTAATTAATATCATAACATTATTTACATGTGTACATACTTGATCTTAAATAATAGTAAGTAAATAAAATCCAATTTCTCACCTTCAACTACTCATTCGATTTCATTATAACATTGTTTGAAAATCGATTTTTTCCACCACTATCTCAACTCTGAATATGTCAATATGTAACTGTCGCAGAGATCAAGTTAAATTTTATAGAGTATAGTACCATTACCATCATGGGACTACTCCACTGGTACTAATGGGAATACACGACGCAATCATGTTGTCCTGATGAGGTCATCGGTCTACCTTTTGTGTGGACATCATTAACTGCGCTTGCCGGTGCGAGCTCGTCACTTGAGAACGTTTCGATCTTATCGGCCATCAGTCCTCCTTGAGGTGCCAGTGGGTTGGGTCTTATTGGAGATCCATAGGGGAAGCCTATGTCCAGCAGTGGACTTTTAATGGCTGATGGATGGATGAAGCATACATAGGGACAGAAAGTGGAAAGCAAGCGCAGCATAGGACGTCAAGGTGGACAAATTAAGACCGCAGGATCGCAATGGATGCAAGTGTTATTGGAGATCTTTAGAGGAGGCCTATGTTTAGCAGTGGACGTCCTATGGCTGATGGATGATGATGGTGGACATTCCACAGTAACATGGCCATGACCCATTGTTTGCTAATTTTTAGTAATGTCCGTTGAACTTTAATTCTTATTTGACCGACGAACCACCGGAGGAGGTATACAATTCGACGCGTATTTATTTTATTTTTTATGTATAACCACGCATAACTTTTTTCGTAGTAGTCCGATTTCAATAATTATTTTTTTAATGTAAAGAGTATACTTCGAAATTGGTTTCATTTAAATTTTACCGAAATCGGCTTTTGATGAATCAACAATAATGTGAAAAATGCTACAACGATCCGTGCGAAATATTCGCGAATTCTGTACACGGGTGAAGTCGGTCATGCTAATTTTTGCAAAAAATAATCTTGTGTATTTTTCAGGATGGAAAACTTATTGGCACTGGTAATTTAGAATTGGCTAGTGCAAAGACATCAGACTCGGGTAATTATACTTGTAGAGTAAGCAGTTGCACAGGAGAGACAGAAGCGCGTCATGCAAATACAACTCTCATTGTCGGATTTAAACCTCAATTTACTACGAGTAATGCAAGTGAAGTAGAACTTGAGCTGTATGTAGGAGAAAATATTTCACTCGATTGTTCAGCTTCCGGTATACCCGAGCCCAAGGTGAGTTAATATTTATTCAGTTGACGAAGGAATTTTCTTCATTAACTACTCTACGCCGAATTAAACTTCGTCGGTTATCTAATACTGACTGAACCCCACTTATGAGGCTTCTGAATCAACTAGTGTTTTCGCGTTTACTGTAGAACATCGGGAAAAATCGCAGTACAAAATTAAACCCGGAACGTATAAAATTTACGTTCGGGGAGAAAACTCTTTTCACCCCTTAAATTGTAACAAAATGTTATGGTTTTGGTGTCAAAAGCTTAAGTAAATAAAATTTCACGCTCGTACGTCTTATTTTCTTTCTCAGAAAAAGTTATACTAACAACTAAGCGTAAAAATGTGACTTTTTAGAGGCTTATAACTTAAAAATTAAAACTAAAAGCAAAGACGTACAAACCTACTTAATAAAGTGCTGCGATTACATGAAAGAAAAATCACTCTAAACGGATGATATATAGAGGTAGATAACAGCTTATTGCTTTTGTATGGCCAGGCCAAGTCAGCACAAAACTTACTAGATGGCGTAATAGTCATATAAATTGATCTGTCATTGTCAACTGGCATTCTAGTTGACAATGAGAGATCAATTTATATGACTATTACGCCGGGTGAGAGAGAGAAACCTATAGTAAAGTCTCCAATGCTCTACTGAGGTATAAATTGGACTACGTTTGGACATGACCGCGACTTTATTGGACTATGACGTGACTATTTTGATAAAATATTATTAAAAATTATTCAAACTTAATTCTTGACACGGGTAAATGCACAAAAATGCGACGCCAAAACATAAAAAAAGAAGAAGACATCTTGACAATGACAGTACGATTTCCATAGTCAAAGGATCGACGATTTCAAACTATTGTCGCCATCTATTGGATACTTTCATTACTAAGTTTTTTTTTTAGAAAACGCCTCTTTGGCATGCTGCGCGACGATTGGGTTATACACAGGGAAGTTTGATTTGCTATATACATGACATATTAGAACTACTTGCGCTACAACTATAGAGTTTCACATTATGAGTTGACTCGGAGTTCGGACCGATGCTCCTGGATGGCTAGTCAGACGCTACTCGTATTGTGGTAACACATATCAGCATCCGAGTGCGCTCAAATTACGAGTTTACACAATACGAGTAGTGTCCAAGTAATCATTGAGTGAACTCGGTCCGAGCCAACTTGTGCTGCGAAAACCAAATTTACACCAGCGTGACCAAAATGCTCACACGTCGCGTCCACCACACTCAAATAGAAAAAAGTACTAAACTTAGAAAAAAAGTAGAGCACCCGATTCCTACAGATCTAATGTGTAATGTGTTGACAGCCTCGGTGGCTCAGTGGTTAGTGGCCTCAGAAGTTAGCTTCTGGGTCAAAGAGGCGTGGGTTCGATCCTCACCCAGGGCAAATATTTATGTGATGAACATAAATGTTTATTTAGATATGAGCTATATGAGATGTGCCCTTTTTTTAGATATGAAAATAATAAAAACATTTATTCTTGTAATTTTTTGTAGATTTATTTAGCATGTAAATTAAAAAAAAAACGTTTGTCAGACTCATTGAATCACTTCGATTAAATTAATTAATAATGTCTAATTATTATTTTTTATCTTTTGTAATTTTTAGATGAAGATTGCATTGATTTAGAGAAGTTGTTGCTTAGTTGAAGTATTGTTATATGTTATATGTTGTTGGTTTTCAGGGAACCTGGGATCGTAATGGCATCAAGATAGAGGATTTCACAGGGTTAGTGTATAATGATAAAATGCCGATAGATTTATCTGTAAAGTATAGCTGTCGAATACAAAATATATTTGGGTATATAACTAAGATATTCAAATTAAAACTTAAAGGTAAGGATTCTTTGACTTTTTATTAATAATAAATCAGTTAATTGCTGTGGTGGTCTAATGGTAGTGACACCCGCCTTTAAATCGTTACCAATGCGTTCTTGGTATTTTATGTATGGAATTTTACACTCCTTACTGGCTTTTCGGTGACAAATAAACAATATGAGGGCAACCTGCATACGTTTTTAGAAAAAAATCAATGGCGTATGTGAATGCATCAACTCGCACATGCACATCGTGGTGAATATCGCCCAATCACTATTCGTGGATAGGCCTACGTTCCGCAGTAGGCTTTTAAAAAGGCTAGTACAATACAGTTAATAAGCTATATATCCGCTTGTACATAGATACTAAGTTATGTTCCTAATGTGAGAGCTATCCCGCCTACAAACCGCTTCGCTGTTTGGCAGTACTTTTAATTGTACCTATGTATGTTATATTCAGGACAAATAAAAAAAAAAAAAAACAATTTTTAGAGTTAGTTAGCAACATGACAAAGTATGTTGCTTAGTATATTCTTTAGTTTTAAACAACCCAAAGCCGTGGTGGCCTAGAGGTAGTGACACCCGCCTTGCAATCGTGAGGTTGTGGGTTCAAATCCCGGTCCCGTACCAATGAGTTCTTTGGAATTTAAGTACGGAATTTAACACCACTGGCTTTTCGGTGAAGGAAAACATCGTGAGGCAACCTACATGCGTCCGAAGAAGAAATTCGATGGCGTAATGTGAATCCACCAACCCGTACTGGGCCAGCGTGGTGGATATGGGCCAAGCACCCTTCGTAGGTAGGCCTACGTCCTGCAGTGGACTATTACAAAGGCTGGTACGGTAAACAACCCAAAAAAAATTTGAATGCCACCTAAAATGCGTCTTATATAAAATCTTAACCAATTTACAGACTGTATTCTTCGACTTGACGAGTACACTGATCGACAACCACTTCTGCTCTCAGACAAGGCCACATGGCCTAGTTACAGAACTACAGACGGAAACACAAAAATACCTATATTTGAAGATATAAAGTTTTCTTGTCCAACATTATTCGAAAAGTTTGGGCCACGGGAAGTTCCGGCTTTATGTTATGGAGGAACAAAATTTTTCTTCAAAAAAGAAATTCATGATTTCGCTGATATTAAATGCAAAGAGGCCATTAGACCGGAATCAGACAGTAAAAGAAAACACTGTCAAGGTAGAGGAACAAGTTTACTGAAGATAGTATTTAAACACAACAACTATTCCAAAGCTATCGAAGCCTTTGAATATTGTCTTGATAGAAACTCAAATCCAAAATATGCTAGATATGTAATGAAATCTCCAGCTGGATATATTCCAAAAAACAAAGACATGTGGGATGGTACAGATCTTAGTAGCTATAATTGTGACATTCAGAGAAGAAAATTTCGTTCTTTTCCTATTGACTTTACAAAATGCTGTTTTGCACAAAGGTACTTAGTGAATCCAAGGGATGTGTTCCCAGGACAGCTTCAGAGAGCAACTTTCAATCGCTTAAATATTGTATTACATCGGAACACGTGTAATTCTGAGGTAAGCTTATACTCGTAGAAGACAGAGTTTTGTTTGTAGATGAAATCAACAAAAGTGATTGCTCTCAATCATCGGTAAATATCTAGTTAATATCGATAATAGTGCTGTTAGTCTTCGCACAAAATTCAAAAATATCTTTGAGCTTGTAGGTATTTAACTTATGTTCATCATATTACAAACCACAAAGTTTAGTTAAGAAAACAAATAAACATCGACGTGATTTCAATTGATGATCAAGTATTAAATGATAAATTCCTCTATGCCGAGAATATTTTGCCGTGGGTTCAAATTCCGACCCCATACCAAAGAGTTTATTTGCAAAAATTTGTACTAAATTTAAAAACCATTGGCTTTTCATTGAAGAAAAATGTTGTGAGGCAACCAGTATACGTCCGTATAGAAAGAATTCGACGGCGTATGTCAATCTACCCACCCCCACTGAGCCGGTGAGGTGGATATTGCCCAATCACTCTTCGTGGTTAGGTCTACGTCCTACAATGGACTATTAAAAAAGGTAGTTTAACTAATGGAAAATTTGTTTAGTTTTTAGGTTTAAATATTGCTTTTATTTCTTTTTATCTTTTATTGTCTTCACGTAGTCGCGCGAAACCAATTAATACTACCTACCTGTAGAATTTGGACCACCGAGATACAGGCCTAGCCTAGTTCGGGGCCCACTAGTACCGCAAAGACAATGTACATAAAATCTCTAGTGTTATAATCGCTGCTACTTATAATATTAATAACCTGTTATTTATAGCGTAACATATTAATATCTTAAAAAGACTGGTACAGCTCAGGTACGGAAACTATATAAATTTAGTTTACTTGTGTTTCAGAATTGGGAAGAGTTAGAAAGAAGAGTAAGAAATTATGCTATCAACACAAATACCGAGTTGATTATTTACACGGGAACAACGGGGAAATTGGTTTTTGATGATATCTTTAATGGTAAAAAACAACTTATGTTGCAAAATAAACTTACTGTTGATAAATTTTTATGGAAGGTATGTAACAAACGCCGACATAGTTTGTCATTATTTCATTATTAACCAACTTCAAAAAAGAGAGTTCTCAATTAGGCTGTGTATTTTTTTCGTATGCATGTTACGTGATTATGCCGCCAATTATAAATCGATTTTGATGATATTTATTAGACATAGGCCTCCCTTCTAGATCTCCAATAAAACAGGTTGGTAGCAGCTTGCATCTAGCGCTTCGAGCAAATATTGCTCGAAGATCCAGCGCGATCCTGCGGTCTTAATGAGATCATCCGTCCACATTGAGGGTGGACGCCCTACGCTGCGGTTGCTGGTACGTGGCCTCTACTCGAGAATTGAAGGGAGAAAGAATATGACCATCCAATTAACTGTCATCGGAATCGGCTGTCATTTTTGAAAAATCAACAATATTGTAAAAATGACTACATCAAAGATACATTGATTCTTGCGAACGATTCGAGTTATGTAGAAGCTTTGACTACACATAATATAATAATGAGGCTAAGTAATGGCTCACGAAGTTACCGCCATGTGGGAAGTGGACTCGACGATCATTGTCCCGATAGTCGTTTCGGTAAACGGCTTAATAACGACGAGTCTCGACCACCATCTGAAGAGGCTCTCGCTAGACGGTTGGGTCAATGGTCAGATACAGAAGGCGGTCGTCCTGGACACGGCGCGCATTGTCAGGAGGTTCCTCTCTCTGTAGACCCAACCACCGGTAGCTTGGGCCCCGCCCCGCTGCCGACGGCACTCTAAGTTTAGGTTTTTTATAGTATTTTTTTTTATATAAATTATGTAAAAAAACATAAATTTAAGATAATTAATAAATGAGTATATAATAAGCTAAGTAATAATAATAATGTAGATAATAAGGCTTAAGTAGGTCGTGCTTTTTTACCGACTTCAAAAAGAGGAGGCACTATGTTCGTATGTATGCATTTTGCTTTTTTTTGTATATGTTCATCGATATTTTCCAATAGTGAACATATATAAAAAAAATATTTTTTAGTTAGAAAGGGTTACTTCAGAGGTAAATTTAAATTTTATCGAAATCGGCTGAGCCGTTTTTGATAAATGACCAGTAACATTACTGACATTACATCCATGTACATACATGGATGTCACATCGATTCGTGCAAACTATTCGAATTCTGTACACGGTGGAAGTCGGTGTTGCAATTTTTTGCGAAAAATAATTATAGTGTTTATTTATTATTTTGGTTAGTTATAGTTTATTTTGTGAACAACGAATGAATGTTGACTGAGCAAACAATATGTGCAAAGCGTTTGTGCATCAACTTACCCTAGCTTTAGTTAGACCGCACGTGACTCTAACAATAAGGTGCTCACATAGGTACATATTATATCTCAGTTTTTTACGTGATTACGTCTTATAAACCAATGAACGCCAGCTGTACGCACGAAAATGTGTCACGTTCAGCCAAGCCGAGCGTGCAAGCGAGAGCTCGGATCAAGCTATAGAGAGCCGGCTAAAGGCCGATCCGCACCCAACAGTGCCGGCACGTGCCGATCAGTAACGTATCCATCAGTGTCAGTGAAAAATAATATTGTAGCATACATTTTGTATGACGCTGTCCGTACTCGTCAGTGACAGTCACGTTCAGCACGTGCCGGCACTGTTGTGTGCGGATCGGCCTTTAAGCGTCCGGCTTGCTTCAGTTGTTAACTCAACAATGTTTTCTTAGGACGTTATCACCTAAAATTTTCATCCGTAAACAGACTTAACAGACGACCAATTTTTTTTTTTTTGTTTTAGGTCGTTCAAAACCCAGTAACAAAATCTTCTTTAGCCATTATACAGGTAAACAAACCAGATGTTGGATATAAAGATATAGATTTCTACATTCAATGCACTGACATCTGCCGTCAGATATCTTGGCTCAGGGGACACGATTGGAACAATGTTGATAAAGGATACATTTATTGCTGCCCACTTCAACATTTCAGGAGATATTTCGACGAAATAGACAACATACGCTTTGAACCATATTATGATGTGTTATATTAGGCAAAATAAACTATTGAAATTACTTTGTTTTTTTTTAAGTGAAACCTTTTTTAGCGGGGTTGTGTATTTTTGGGATGGGTAAAAAATGTTTAACTCGCGTCAGGAAAGACGCATAAGTGATCGAAAAGGTGACGTCCACATGTGGTATATTATTCAGAGAAAAATCGAACCAAGATGATATATACATCATTTGAAAGCTTGTTATATGGGCTTCCCAAAAATATTTAATTTAGATTTTTTCACCCCTCCAATTTTTTTTAAATGCAAAAAATATATCGGGGTATTGACTATAGCGCCATCTAGTGCATTGAGAGTGATGAACCACTCTAGCGGAACGCCCAGCCAGCAGTGTTACGAGAACCACGGGCGGACTTGTATCCACGTACAGTGGAGCGGGTCCCGAAAAGGGCATCTCGTGCTCGGCGGATCGCTTACGCATTACAGTTTCGGATTGTTATAATGTGATAGTGTTATTATTAAGGACTTTGAACAGGAAAGTGATTTGAGACTAAAACAGGCCGTGACATAGTGTTACAAGCAGTTATTTATGTCCTCGCCCACAAAATAACCCACGCGCGTATGCGCATTAAGCTAATGACGATGATGATGATGGACCCTCAGTCCCGTTATCAGAAGTGGGATCGCAAGGGCAAATCCTTGAGGACGAAGCTAACTCAAAGAGCACAAAATGACTATGCTTTAAAAACAGCAGCAAATAAATCAAAGTGTGCGTGGGATATAATAAATAGCTCAAAATGTAAGATTCCCAAAGAATTTGTTGGCCATATAAAGATTGGTAACGAAGTCATAACTGATCCAAATGAGATATGTAACTTCTTTAATGATAATTTTGTAGATAAAATTAAACCTTCCACAAACAATATCCAACGCAGTAAATCGCTGATTGAAAGTAGATTAGAATCGTTGTTTTTTGCTCCGAGTACACCTTATGATATGCTTAAAATAATTAAATCACTAAAAAACACAAATAGCGTAGGATATGATGGCATTGCCACTAGTGTTGTTAAACGAGTGGCGGAATATATATGCGGACATTTAAGCTTTATATTAAACCTGTGTATAAGTACCGGTACTTATCCCGAACTACTTAAAATTTCCATTATCAAGCCGATATTTAAAAAAAATGTAGAGAATGTATTGATAATTATAGACCTATTTCTCTGATCCCGATCTTTTCAAAGGTCTTTGAGAAATATATTTGTTCACAACTCTACGGCTACTTAGAGAAGAAAAATATCTTGTGTAATGAACAGAAAGGCTTTAGAGAAAATAGGACCATAAATATGGCCATATATGACTTCTTACTAAATGTAATGTCAAATGTAGATAAAACCAAGCCAGTTTGCGCCATATTCTGCGATATGACGCAAGCTTTTGACTACGTCCAGCACAGCGTACTCTTTAAAAAAATGGAAAAATATGGCATTAGAGGAATAGCGTTGGAATTAATACAATCTTGCTTAACTAATAGGAAACAATTCACGGAAATTACAAAAATAGACATAAATAAGAAACAAGAAGTTACTTACCGATCACGAGAACGATCTCCCAAATTTGGAGTTCCACAAGGTAGCGTAGTTGGTCCTATATTATTTACTTTGTATATAAATGACTTCCCGAAAGCTATATCTCACCCGACGATTCTCTTTGCAGATGATAGTACCGTGACTATTGCATGTGACAACAAAATGACATATGAATTTGACATCAATAGTGCATTAGTATCAATAATTGAGTGGTTAAATGATAATAATTTAAAAATCAACTTGGATAAGACAAATATAATGCATTTTAGGCAGCGTACAGTACCAGATAAAATTAGGATACATTATAATGAAATTGACGTGAAAGAAGTAGAATCTACCAAATTTCTAGGTCTAACAATTGATAGCAGGTTAAATTGGAAAATGCAGGTTGATGTGTTGAGTAAAAGAGTCAATTCTTCGGCGTATGCATTGTTTAAATTGTCATCTATAATGAACCAAGAAGCTCTGTTAACAGCCTACTATGGTATAGTTGTGTCAGTACTCCGATATGGCATTATATTCTGGGGGAACTCTACTGATAAGGAAATTGTGTTCAAAGCCCAAAAAAGATGTTTAAGATGTATGTTTAATCTAAAAAAAACTGATAGCTGTAGACCTTTTTTCCTAAAATATAAACTTCTTACCTTACCGTCCTTATACGTACTTGAAATAGCTATGTTTGTTAGAACGAACCCGGACTTGTTTGAACGATGGGCTGATAGGAACGACCGTAGGAGAAGAGATCATACTAGACTTAGTATTCCACGTGTAAAAACGACGTTGATGCTCAAAAGTGTCTTCTGTATGGCCCCTATTGTGTACAATAAAATACCGAGATGTATTAGGGAATTAAGTGACGGCATGTTTAAAAACGAACTAAAAAAATTACTATTGAACAAATGTTATTATAGTATTGCTGACTTCTTGGATGACAAAATTGACAATTGTTTGACATGACTAATTCTTGTGACATTTATTTAGTTAAGGTTATTAAATTGATTTATCACATTATTTTATGATTTGACATTATTTAACTTTTTACATGAAATTATTGTATTATGACAATCTTGACATCTTATAAATCAGTAGTATTCTTTATTTTAATTTGACATTACTATTTTAAAATTTTGCTTGTAAAATTGCAAATATTGTCTTTTTTTTAACGTACAGCTATGCTATTTACATTTGTACGCCATGATGGGCAAGAACATGCGTTCTCTACTCTCCTAACAACTGTATGCGACTTTGTATGTTGTTGTACACTACCATGTTTCTGACAAATAAAGTATCTTGAATCTTGAATCTTGAACGAAATTTAATCATTAAAACGCGAGGATAAAGTACCGCAACCGTTCCACACTAATTTTAAATCTACCCGCATTTCAATAAGATGAAATCAATTTGCCTCTCATCGCAAAGATATCGTGAAACAACTTCTGCTATTTTATACTATATATAACGGGACTGAAATCACGTGTGGGGATAGTCGTAACAACTATAGTTTCGGTCGCATTCGGCGACCTTTCTCAAGTTGGCGAGTGCTAGTATATATAGTATAAAATGTGTGAAAACCACGTTAATTTTCATAGTAAAACTTCTGCTATAATTTATCAGATTTCAAGTTCGGAGCATGAGCATTGAACAGATGCTCTCACCGAAAGGAGGTTGTAAATTAATGTGTTGAAGAATGGATTGTTAATAAAGCAAGCGTATCCAAAGAAAAGAGGGTATTGTTAGCTTTGGAGTGTGTGAAGTTGTTATTATTCTGCTATGACTTAGGCAGATTGAGGAGAAATAAAATCGTACTTTATTTTGATCAATTTGAACAGCAGGGATGTAATACCAGTGAAGTGTTTTGGTTCAATGTGCGTGGAATTCTAAGTAGTTCTACAATGACAGCACAGATGTAATATCAGTGAAGTGTTTCGGTTCAATATGCGTGGAATTCTAGTTCTACAATGAGCTACTAGACGAGTAGCACTCAAATTGTTGCTGCAGCGCGTCGGCCGGAGACGCTGCAGCGTGTCGTCGCATCGTCACCGAGCTGCTGCGGCGCAATCCGGTGCGCGCACTGAGCTATGCTATAATTTGAGACACGAAAACATCGAGAAGTACTGACAGACCCGGGTGAGCTTGTTCCATTTTATTTTGACTTTTGGTGTTCCTTGATTAATTTGATAGAGCGATTGTTGTACCTAATAAGGCTATAATTAGGTAGGTATTGAAAAAAAAATCTGTGCTTCTGTGTTATTGCGCATCCAGAGAGTGTGAGTGTCTGTTTTCACCGGTACAACAATGTTAAATGACATAGTGATATTCAAAGCGCTAAATTAAACCGTTAACAATTATTCAAGATAATTGCTTCTAGGGTGCGTTTACCCACTCTGGATAGATCGGGATTGTTCTGGGAGTGCGTGAAGCGTGTAGCGTGCGTGTCCAATCAATGCGTAGCTTTATAGCTAATCAGATTAAATTTTATCTCTGACGGAAATGCTTAAACAACCTCGTAAGCATTAACACGTTAGCTGCGTGGCCATTTTCAAAAGGCGTACAGCCTGTGCGTTTGATAAGTATTAGATCTCGTAACCTTGTTTAACCACTCAGTGCGTAAGGGACTTCGTTGACCTCCAATGTTTTTATTTTATTTTTACTACTGAAATTAACTTGAAGCGGAGAGTAATTTTAAACATTTATCTTTCTCATACGGCACTGAGAGAAAGAATACGATTTTTGGTGCCGCAGTGGCTGAAAATCCTGTAAGAAATTATTTTGATACCTTATCGATAGTTGACGTACGCGTTTACTGATTCGCAGTGAGTAGTGGTGTATACCAGCATAGGTGTTTCGTCTCGTATACTTTTTATATTATAATTTTCTTATTTTTTTATACAGAAATCAGTCTGATTACATGTACGATCTGAGATTTTCTAGGAACCGATTAAAATTTATGTTAATCGGTATATATCATCATAAATTGGTCACCTACATCTATTTAAGCCAATATTTTAACACCTGACAAGTGGGTAGCGACAAATAACCAATGAGTATCCCGATCTGTACGACACCGGAGAGCAGGTATTCTAATAATAATGTACCTACTTGCTAAAACACGCAAACACCGGACACACCCGACGACAAAGCTTCGAAATCCGGTAAACTCGTGTCGGTTCTACGAATGATATCGCAATGAACGGAAGATAATTTGAGGATGAGTGCGCATTTTACGTGTTTTTGAGGGGAATAAAATAAAAATAAACATTTCATATTTTTAGTTCTGTTTCGGGCGAAACGGGTGCGCGAATTGTCTTCGGCCGACGAGAGTTTGTGAAGGACGGTGGATAAGCTCTGGGGTTGTGGGGTGTAGGGTTGTGACACACGATGGCAGCGGGATGAAGTCGGGAGCGTGTAGGGGCTGTTGTGTGGCCAGCGTCATAGCTTGGCATGGGTGACGCTCGTGATAGGATTACGCACCGATATCGCAGCGGTGTTGCGAGCAGATTTCGAAGGCGTCCTTGGTGTATGTGGCATATATTTTGAGCCTTATGATTATGGCAATGATGCCTCTTATTTCAGTCTGACGCCGGGTCCGCTCCATAGTAGTTACGTTAATGGTGCAAGGAGGGTACGAAGTTGTCGTTGATTACTATTAATGTGAAACCTGTTTTTAAAATTCTTTCTAACCGTATTTTTACAAAATAGTTTATGCAATTCAGCAGCTTTTGTTTAATGAGAATTTTCATGGCATTCATAATTATTTAACAGAAAAGATAAGGTATGGGAAAAATTAATTATTTTATTATTTTCATTTCTTCGATTAGACAGTGAGAAAGTGTAACAAGTATTGTGTGTGTACTTACAATAAAAGGTTTTCTAAAATTGAAAGTAAATTAAATCATTTTCGAAGTTATTACCATTTTCTTTTGCTACTGGATAACAAACCGTTGAAGAACACTATTTATTTGCTGTTAATCGGGGTTTGTTAATTATCGCTTGTTGGCGAGTGTTTGCTCATTTTATTATCACGTCATAAATTCGTAAAAGGCATTGTCATTTTTGCTACTATGAAGCGACGCACCTTTCTTATTGGCGATTGAAGTAGTAAATGAAGATTTCTGCCATCGGCGGGTGCGCTACGAGTAGTTACTGTATTATTCTTAGGTAAACGGAAAGTTGCGGAACGGGAAAAGTGCTGTAAGCAACGAAAAACATTGTGGGCAGCTATAGTAGGCACCAGTACGTACCTACGTAGCGCATGCTGTTGGGAATTCACTGGACCTGGGAGTTGGAGATTTTTACTAGATTCTTAACAAAAGATTGCTAGATTTGCGCGAATAAGTCTTTTGGCTAATCATTAAAAAAAAAAGCTGTACAGTCATGGAAGAACTGGCGCTTATAGGCGCCGAACTCATGTGTTTAGGCGAGTGGCATCACGACGGCGTGTGATGATTTGAAAGAACCATTTCTGTTTCTCTTTTACAGTGATTTTTATCCAAGAAATGACTGTTAATTTTGATTATTTCTTGGTGACGTATTACTACAGCGCTGACCAAATTGCAGCTGCGTACTTTGGGCACTTATTTTATTTAATTATTTTTTTAGGGACGACAGTAGAAGAGATGTTGCGTCCACGCCGAGGCAGCCGTTAAAATGAGATGTTGCCTCCACGCTGAGGCAGCCGTTAATATGAAACGTTGCCTCCACGCTGAGGCAGCCGTTAATATGAGAAGTTGCCTCCACGCTGAGGCAGCCGTTAATATGAGATATTGCCTCCACGCTGAGGCAGCCGTACCGATCTAACTGTGGAAACGTGGTTCCTGTAGATCGAGGGAGATACCTGATCCAACTGTGGAAATGTGGTCCTGTGGATCAAGAGATAGATGTCGTCTTCGTGGAGTTATATTCGTTCCTTCCATCTAACTGTGGAAACGTGGTTCCTGTAGATCGAGGGAAAGGTATCGTCTTCATAGAGTGACATTTGTTCATATCCAACTGTGGAGATGTGGTCTTGTGGATCGAGAGATAGATGTCGTCTTCGTGGAGAGATATTTGTTTCCTCCATCCAACTGTGGAAATGTGGTTCCTGTGGATCGAGGGAGAGGTATCGTCTTCATAGAGAGTCATCTGTTCCCATCCAACGGTGGAAATGTGGTTCTCGTGGATCGAGGGAGAGGTATCGTCTTCGTAGAGTGAGATTTGTTCCCATCCAACTGTGGAAATGTAGTTCCCGTGGATCGAGGGAGTGTTCCCATCCAACTGTGGAAATGTGGTTCTTGTGGATCGAGGGAGAGTGTTCCCATCCAACTGTGGAAATGTGGTTCCTGTGGATCGAGGGAGAGGTATCGTCTTCGTAGAGTGAGATTTGTTCCCATCCAACTGTGGAAATGTAGTTCCTTTGGATCGAGGGAGTGTTCCCATCCAACTGTGGAAATGTGGTTCCTGTGGATCGAGGGAGAGTGTTCCCATCCAACTGTGGAAATGTGGTTCCTGTGGATCGAGGGAGAGGTATCGTCTTCGTAGAGTGACATTTGTTCCCATCCAACTGTGGAAATATGGTTCCTGTGGATCGAGGGAGAAGTATCGTTTTCGTAGAGTGACGTTTGTTCCCATCCATCTGTAGAAATGTAGCTCTTGTCGATCGAGGGAGATGTTCAGTCCAACGGTGGAAAAGTGGTTCCTGTGGGTTGAGAGTGTACCTGTTGCCTCCACAAAGAGACAATTTGTCAACTGTCAAAATGTGTCATACAGGATCGCGTAGAGAGAGATATTGTCTTCATTTATGACGTTTGACCCGGTAAGGCTGTTGAAGCGTGATAACTCTTACACGAAGAGTTCTTGGTAACGTAACGTTTAAACGTTGGCAACGTAAACGTGAAAAATAAATGTTACTTTAAGCACGTTGCGCTAAGTTTTTGCTCATCTGTCGATTTTGCAGTACATACTTAGATTAAATCAGTATGGCCGAGCAGTTTAAGATGATCCATTCTTCTTATCTGATTTGATAGATTGCTTTGCAGTGTATTGCCGTGGCACATGATGCGATATTGATCTATTAGATGCTGGTAACACTTGCAAGTTGTATCGCAATTATGTGACGAAGTCATCCTGTTGACAGTAGATGTTTGGTTGAAGCAAAAGATTGTGTGATTGTTAACGGTATGGTAGAACACTATACATTTCAGTACAGTGAATGAAATGATGAGTTTAAATGATGTGTGAAACTATAGAATTAAAGCTTTAACTACTGAAGCGGATAACCGACGATACTCAGAGAAAGTATATTATTATGTGTGTGTGTGGATATGTGTGTAAAGTAAGTATAAGTTATGCACGTGTGGCGTGACGTCAAATAATTCGGTTGCTAAGACTGACAAAGATGTGATTGATAATAAATAGCTGCAGAAACCCACATAAATGGATACAAATCGCTCGAGGTCGAGCGAATGTCAGTATGGCCGTATCGGGGTATTGACTATAGCGCCATCTAGTGCATTGAGAGTGATGAACCACTCTAGCGGAACGCCCAGCCAGCAGTGTTACGAGAACCACGGGCGGACTTGTATCCACGTACAGTGGAGCGGGTCCCGAAAAGGGCATCTCGTGCTCGGCGGATCGCTTACGCATTACAGTTTCGGATTGTTATAATGTGATAGTGTTATTACTAAAGACTTTGAACAGGAAAGTGATTTGAGACTAAAACAGGCCGTGACATAGTGTTACAAGCAGTTATATGTCCTCGCCCACAAAATAACCCACGCGCGTATGCGCATTAAGCTAATGACGATGATGATGATGGACCCTCAGTCCCGTTAAATACATTGTATGAAAAATAACAATACAGATTATTATTTTTTCTAATTATTTATTATATTCAATAATAAAGTGCTTCTATCGTTTTTTTACTTGCATTCGTAGCTGATTCTTCCACATTCATCTCTTAATTTGCTACAATTAAAAATTATAACATACCAGTGTGACCAGTTAGTAGGTACAATGTGACAAAAAACACTTAAAATCTGTGTCTAAAAAAATGCTTTTATTTAACAATTTGGAGGTTACTTAATCAGGGCTGCTAGAGATAAATTACATGTTGAGTGAAATATATTTATTTTTTCTAATTAATTCAAAATTAATTTTTATAAAATTCGGAGGGCTCTTTTTTGTTTTTAACTGTTGTAATAGACTCAGAAAAATATGAACTTTCTCAAAATGTAACGAGTGTTGTGGTTAGAATTTTTGATTATTATTATACCAGCCTCCATACATTTTGTGGACATGTCCTTTGTAGGACGGAGCGACAGCGGCGCGGGTTGGAGAGGAAACAATATCCCCATGTTTTTCAACTGCGCGGCGGCGCAGGGCGCTTAGGCTTACGCGAGTGTGCGTTTGTGATATTGTATTTCACCACATATAATTATGATAGTACTATATATGTTCAAGTTTTCACTTTTGCCAACACTCCCGGAGTGCAACCCGTTGTTTTTTTAAAGTTATTTCATTCATTTTTCTCATTATTAGTAGTAGTAAATAAGTAAGTATTTTATTTAATAAAGTAAGTTTAGTAAGTTTAATATCTATAATATATCAATTAAGTCATTTTAAATCCAATAATAACGTTGATTAAATTAAATAAGCCAACATATGTTGCTTTACCAGCTTTTTTGTCCTCAATTCATAGTACTCGTAAATTGATAGAAAAATTACTTTTATCTGATCCGGAGTACTCGTAGCTCATAAATGAGGCAATGGATGCTTGGAAGGTCGCTTGGCCAAATACCGAGTTGGAATTAAATAGGCATGATTACTGGGTAAATAAATGATAATCGTAATTAGTCTTTAATTAGTCGTTAGCTAGATTATAAATAAATATTGGTTACGTATTTTTCATTTAGTCAATCAAACAATAAATGACATGGAGGACAAAGATAAACCTTGTCAAAGTTTGGTTTGGGGGCACGTGATGTCACTTCTTTCTTAAAATTCTATAGGTACTTTTGTTGTCTAGTCGTAACGTTACGCGGAACTTTAACGGGATATCATCAGTTTTTGTTTGATAGACAAAAGAAAAAATATGAGTCTATACAGGGTCATAGGTATTAAACAGTAGTTAGTACTACAAAAGTTGTTTGTTTAGATGTACTAGACCCGCCCTTAAAAGGTTTTGCGTTTAATACCTATAACCTGAATAACAAATATGGATAATTTAAGCTATCTGGTGGATTAATTATATTTTTTTACTCATCACGACAGACAGACATAACTCTTTATTTACAACCACAATATGCAAAATAAACACTATTTACACATATACGACAAAAAAATATGATTATAAAGTAATAAGTTATAAAGCCTTATCACCCATGGCGATTTCTTCTAGGCAATCATGCCTATTTGTATTCCATCACGCACCCTCTACCTATACGGCCTCAAAAGCCGTGGAGGTCTAGTGGCAGCATCACCAGCGGTCCCGTACGCGTATTGCCAAACTGTATACTGACCCAGACACCCATAGTCTGTAGTGAACTACTTCGTGCTCGTTGAAATCACAAACAAATTGGAGCAAAGTACATACGAGCTCAGAGCAGTCTGAGATGGTATGCATTTTGCTCGATGATGTGTAAAGCAAACTGTGACACGCGAATATCTGTAATCAACTATACATCGTGTTTCATAATTTCCCGGAATTTAATTGCTAAACAACTACCTATTGTGAATGAATTTAAGTTTTAACTAAATAAAGGAAAACCCGTTGTAAGTGTGACCATAGCTAAAAATAAGTTTGAATGATAACATTTTGAACTGTAACAACTATACCTATACAGGGTGTTAAAAACTTGGAGAGTTCTCAATTACATTATTTATTAATTTATCAAAAGAAAGATGTATCTACCTACTTACGCAATAAATTTTACATATAAGAATTTTCGGAATAGATAAATAGCCCAATTAAGTCGATATGATAAGTGATAACAAAGTAAATTAACGAATCAAGAACAGAAATTTGGGCAATTTTCATTAAATGCCAAAAACTAAAACTCAAACAGCAAGAGATTGATGCCATGCCACGCCTCTTGTGGGGTGTTTAGGAGGATAAACTTGTTTTATTTCCCAATGGAAAGTTATCAAGTGACAATTTTATTCCAATTATTTATTAAGATTAAATCTTTAAATTTTAAAACTGTTTTGAAGTCGGTTTAGTTTTTAAAGTAAGTAACTCTGTTATTACACTTTATTACATAAATACCCCTTCTCTCCGTGTAATTAGCAACTATAATAATGAAAGTTTTAGAAGACAAGACAGGCATGATATCGCGCCGCGCGGGAATAAAAGAGATAAAACATGTCTGCACTCGTATGAATTTTGCTCTAAACTAAATTATCGATGACATCATGATGCCATACTACACCAAACGTTGAAACATAAAATATGGACGTCTGGACTCGTATGTATTTTGCTCTAGTTTTTTAGAGCAAATGTGTTTTGATTCAGACACTCTCTGAATAGGTATACAGTTTGCTCCTCAACTATAAAGGCAAACTGCGATCGAGCTCAGAGCAACCCCGGTCTGGGTCAGTATACAGTTTGGCAATACGCGTAACTTATTTACAGAATAAGCTATTTGACAACATTGAAAATATACCATTGATTGTGCTAATCCATACAGCTAATAGTCTGAATTAGACATATTTCGCTTTATTTAAACTAAACTAGGTCTAATTTTCGCAAATCGCACGAAACAAAATATGATATTTTTTTATATTTTTATCAATACATTTATATTAATACATGTTCTTGCTCTGAAATCGAAGAAGTCGAACACATAAAATTTCTGGGAATTATTATTGATAATAAACTTAACTGGTCTCAACAAATAAATAGTCTATCTGGTCGTGTACGTAAACTCTTACATGTTTTCAAGAAGTTAGGTGCGATAGCTGACGTTAAAATTATTAGGACTGTTTATTTAGCTCTCTGCCAGTCTATACTAAGTTATGGAATAGTGTGCTGGGGCTCTGCAGGTAAAACTCTACTTTTAAAACTAGAACGTGCTCAACGAGCAGCGCTCAAAGTAGCATACCGGAAGCCATTTAGACACCCCAGTGACACTCTGTATCAAGAACTGAACCATGTCAACACGAGAGGGCTATATATCTTGGCTATTGCACTTAGGTACCATAAAACTGCACCATTCACTATGTCAGATCCATTGCAGCTCTCACGCCGTCGGGCCTGGAAACTGCCAATGATAAGAAGCCAGTTTGCAGAACGTTCATTTGCGTTTAGGGGCCCTTACGTTTACCAAGACCTTGACAAAAAACTGAATATTTTAAGTGATTCCAGGTATGTGTGCAAGCTAAAAATATCCAACTACTTGAAATCCATGGGTTACAATGATATAGAAAATCTAATCAAACCAGTAAGCTAACTGGAGACCTTCCGGGCCTTTATTTTGTCTCTGATTCCGTTCTGCCGCTATAAGTCCAAACGCGTCATATTTGAGCATAACTATGAAGGTGAAGCCAAAAGCAAGAAATATCATTAGAAGCCAAACATGAATACGATCTCGCTCACACTCGGTGATGTATTTGCGAGCCCAACTCTCATGAGGCTGACGCTACGCAGATACGTCACTCGTCTTACATCAAATACACACACACACACACACACACACACACACACACACACACACACACACACACACACTACATACCTATATTATACATGTCAGTTGCCACCGATAGTTCGGTTATAATTTTCTTGTGCTATATGTAAGTATTATATATGTACTGTCTGTTGGAATCTTTATCTATTCAAAGTTTTTCATTCATTCATTCATACCTAAATTCACAAAAACGAAAGACACTGGATTTTGCGACACAGGCTAGCCTAGTGCGAAATCCAGGGTGCATAAAATTACATTGTTATACCTACATTAAAATTTACCTGTTTTGTTAAAATTAAGTACTATTATAAGAATGTTCTGCACATGTGTTATTTGGAAATAAATATGTTTATGTTTATGTTTATCTGTGACGTGAACGCTCTAAGAAGGGTGGCAACTCTGGTGACGTCACGTGCTAGTAAACAAGAATTTCTCGATTAACTGTTGTTTGTGTAATTTATATTTTGTGCTTTCAGAGTAATATTTTTAGAATGTTTAAGTCACTTTTAAAGTATTTTTTGTCAATATTTAGATGTGAACTAGCGTATTTTTATTTACTAGCATGTGACGTCACTGACCAGCGCCATTACAGAATGTCGTTTTGGCGGTATCTTGAATATCTATTCTTTAACACTTGATTTTTATTGTTAATACATTAGAACTCTCGGAAAAATAAATGTAGTGTGCTTTATTATGTACTAACGAATAATTTAAAACAATTTCCAAAAACTAGTCAAATAGCCTATTTCACACCACTGGATTTTCGATGAAGAAAAGCACCGTGAGGCAACCTGTATAGGGTCATGTAATTTACCTAGGGACAATTTAATTTTTTTAACTTGGAGTTTACATATCTCTGAACATAATGAAGATTTTTAAATTCAAGTTACTTTATTTTTTAGGGCTTTTCATCGTTGAGTTATTTTTTGGGTGCTTTGGTAATATTTACTACATTAATTTTTACTAAAGGACAAATAAAAATTGAGGATTTTGTCCACAGGTAGGTACGTTACATGTCTGTATCTTCGGGCAAACCTGTATGTACCTTGGGACATAATTAATTTTAACTATATATTCTAGCAAAAGTTTTTTTCACTGTCGGCAAATACTTTTTTTACTGCATAACGCGGCATTAATGATTTTAAATCGGTCTCAGAACCACTCTGGATAGTATTCACATAAGTGTGTAAAGTTGATTTTTTCATCCCGATTTTTTTCTAGACTTCTTATTTTTACTTGTTTTATTTTTCTTGTATTTTATTTATAGCGTCCCGAGCTTATGGCATCATTTCTGTTATTTTTTCTCCGTGGCACTATTAAAAACTAATACATGTAGTTATTAAGAAGTGTCCATAGATTTAAGCGTCCCAAGATACAAACAAAATTATGTTCCAAGGTACAAAACAGCCATGTTTAACTCAATTCAATTAAGTATCTTGTCCCGATTTTTTTCTAGACTTCTTATTTAAACTTGTTTTATTTTTCTTGTATTTTATTTATAGCGTCCCGAGCTTATGGCATCATTCCTTATGTTACTTTTGCTCCGTAGCAATATTAAAAACTAATACATGTAGTTATTAAGAAGTGTCCATAGATTTAAGCGTCCCAAGGTAAAAACAAAATTATGTCCCAAGGTACAAAAACAGCAATGTTTAACTCAATTCAATTAAGTATCTTGATTTTTATGTTTTGGTTTTGGTACTTAAGGTATTGTAGAAATAAAATGGCAGACTAGATATACGTGATTTAGTTTTATCAATTAAGAGCATCAATGTAAAGTAAAACTACTCAAAAATGTCTAAAAAATTTAGTTTTGACTTCAAAAAACTTCAAAATGTTCTCACAATTCACTTGAAGCCGGAATGGTCATGAGACTCACTAATCTTGTTAAGTTGTAAAAACAGTACACATAAGATATTATTTTACATTTTTTTACGGACAAAGGTGCCTTTACGATAATATACTATACTACTTTATATGCTACAACTACCTACACTACTACTACATAGAAAGCAATTAGATTATCCACAAACCCTTGAAAGTCTAAAGATAATCCAAATGCTCAAGCCCACTGCCAGTTGGCAGCGTGTCCAGCATGCTGGCAGCATTGTCACGCTGAATGGCTTATACGTTGAGCCAAATAAACACCAGGATTTTGGTCACGCGTCGCATCCATCACACGCTCAGAAAGACTAGCATTAAAGACTTATTTAACATTTTTTTTGTCGCTAGTTAGCGAAATATTAAAAATGTCACTAGGAAAAAGCGTCCCAAGGTAAACTACATGACCCTACGTCCTTAAAATAAATTCGATGGCGTATGCATCGAACAAGTATCTATAGATTCGAGTTACAATCGTGCAAAAAAGTGTCCGAGCCAAAACCTTGCTCAAGCTACGTAGTGGGCAGACTTTTGAGTAAGTCGTAAGGCGATTGCAAGCCGATTACAACGCCACGTGATGCCAAAATAGTCGGTTACAAGCAATTAGGTAACATAACTTTAAAATTCGAGAAAATGCGTAATTATGAATTAATGTATATGACTAAGTAGGAAAGTATGACGCCGCCCGGTAATTTTTTACTACTTTCACTTAGAGATTAGGGCTCTGTAGATATTGGCTCGAAGGGCGTACGTGAATCTGCCACCTCTTAATAGACCAGCGTGATGGATATGGTAAATTTACTCTTCATGGGTCGGTCTATGTTCAGCATTGGACTAATAAAATGCCGGTAAAGTACCCACCCTCCGCAAAAAAACTAATTGGTTCCAGCAGCAGCAGTAACGATGTTGATATATAGATAATAACATCAAGGCACAGAGCAAATACCTACCTATGTTGATCGCAAAAATGCTTGGTCTGGGTGGGAATTGAACCCGTGCCTTTTTGGCGCAGGAGTCAGGGTCACTAACTACTAGGCCACTGAGGCAGTCAAATGAGTAACGCATTGGTTTTCTGTTGTAAGTACTTAAGTACTGGTTAGCTGTTCGACATCCACGTAAGTATAGAAAATAAATTAATCGGTCAAGTGCAAGTTGGACTAGCGCACGAAGGATTCCGTGCTGTATATTTTTTTGAGCCCCCCTTGAATATGTATTATAATATAATTTAATTATTTATTATTAAACTGAGTCCTACTTAATAACGCGAAAGTTTGTGAGGATGGATGGATGGATGGATGTTTGTTACTCTTTTACGCAAAAACTAGTGAACGGATGGAGATAAAACTTTGCGATAATATAGCTTATATATTAGAATAACACATCTTAATATATATAAATCTCGTGTCACAATGTTGGTCCTCAATGGACTCCTAAACCACTTAACCGATTATAATAAAATTCGCACACCATGTGCAGTTCGATCCAACTTGAGAGATAGGATAGTTTAAATCTCAAATTATAGTAGCAATTTTAATTTATTTAGCCACAGCAACGCGTGGCCGGGCAGCTAGTAGGCCATAAAATATAATGATATTCCGTTAATTTTCCATAATATAACGATATGTGTTAAGTAAGTAAGAAAAATTCTGCTATCAGTGCGCTTCAAGAAATGTCAAAAAACTACTAATCGAACAACCGTCAAATCGTTTTTTTTTTCTTTTTCACCTCCTTTATTAAGTGTGGTAAGGCAGGGACTCGGGTTTGAAAGACGGAAAGTGACATAGTCTACTTTTTATCCCGGATAAATAAAGGGTTCCCATGGATGGCACAAAAATCAAATTATCATGCGAGCGAAGCCGCGGGTAAAAACTCATATCTTAATATAATTTATATAAATCTCGTGTCACAATGTTTGTCCTCAATGGACTCCTAAACCACTTAACCGATTATAATAAAATTCGCACACCATGTGCAGTTCGATCCAACTTGAGAGATAGGATAGTTTAAATCTCAAATTATAGTCGCAATTTTAATTTATTTAGCCACAGCAACGCGTGGCCGGATCAGCTAGTCTATTATATAAAAGGCTTCCCTGAGTGACTGACTGACAGACAGCCTACAGCCCAAACCGCTTAAGATATGAGCTTGAAATTTGGAATATAGGTACATTGAACGACGTAATGGAGCACTAAGGACGAAAATTTTGAACTTTCGACCTCTAAAGGGGTAAAACGGGCCCTTTTCGTTTGTATGTAACTTTTTATTCCCTGTACCGATTGACTTGAAACTTTGTATACATGCTTTTCAAACAAAATAAAAGACACTTTTTTCCTGTTTTTCCGAATTTTCCTCATCTAAGGGGTCAAATAAGGTCCCAAAGTTGGTGAAAAAAGCGTCAATTACATCGAACCAGCTGAACGGTTATGGTTGAAAATTGGTATGAAAGAAGCACTCAGCATGTTTTAATACAGGAACTAATAAAATCCAGGAAAATCTATAAGGTTCCTTAGGGATACGCAAAATTAATAAGTTTAGGCTACAACCCAAACCGGTGAAGATATGAGCTTGAAATTTGGAATATAGGTACATTGAACAAGGTAATGGAGCACTAAGGACAAAAATTTTGAACTTTCGACCTCTAAGGGGGTAAAATGGGCCCTTTTCGTTTGTATGTAACTTTTTATTCCCTGTACCGATTGACTTGAAACTTTGTATACATGCTTTTCAAACAAAATAAAAGTTATGTTTTTTCCTGTTTTTCCGAATTTTCCTCATCTAAGGGGTCAAATAAGGTCCCAAAGTTGGTGAAAAAAGCGTCAATTACATCGAACCAGCTGAACGGTTATGGTTGAAAATTGGTATGAAGGAAGCACTCAGCATGTTTTAATACAGGAACTAATAAAATCCAGGAAAATCTATAAGGTTCCTTAGGGATACGCAAAATTAATAAGTTTAGGCTACAGCCCAAACCGGTGAAGATATGAGCTTGAAATTTGGAATATAGGTACATTGAACGACGTAATGGAGCACTAAGGACAAAAATTTTGAACTTTCGACCTCTAAGGAGGTAAAATGGGCCCTTTTCGTTTGTATGTAACTTTTTATTCCCTGTACCGATTGACTTGAAACTTTGTATACATACTTTCCAAACAAAATAAAAGACACTTTTTTCCTGGTTTTCCGAATTTTCCTCATACAAGGGGTCAAATAAGGTCCCAAAGTTGGTGAAAAAAGCGTCAATTACATCGAACCAGCTGAACGGTTATGGTTGAAAATTGGTATGAAGGAAGCACACAGCATGTTTTAATACAGAAACTAATAAAATCCAGGAAAATCTATAAGGTTCTTTAGGGATACGCAAAATTAATAAGTTTAGGCTACAGCCCAAACCGCTGAAGATATGAGCTTGAAATTTGGGATATAGGTACATTAAACGACGTAATGGAGCACTAAAGACGAAAATTTTGAACTTTCGACCTCTAAGGGGGTAAAATGGGCCCTTTTCGTTTGTATGTAACTTTTTATTCCCTGTACCGATTGACTTGAAACTTTGTATACATGCTTTCCAAACAAAAAAAAAGTCACGTTTTTTCCTGTTTTTCCGAATTATCTTCATCTAAGGGGTCAAATAAGGTCCCAAAGTTGGTGAAAAAAGCGTCAATTACATCGAACCAGCTGAACGGTTATGGCTGAAAATTGGTATGAAGGAAGCACACAGCATGTTTTAATACAGAAACTAATAAAATCCAGGAAAATCTATAAGGTTCTTTAGGGATACGCAAAATTAATAAGTTTAGGCTACAGCCCAAACCGCTGTAGATACGAGCTTGAAATTTGGAATATACGTACATCGTACGACATAATGAAGCACTAAGGATGAAAAACGTACCCAACTCTAACTTACGGGGTAAAACGGGCCCTTTTTGTTTGCATGTAACTTCTTATTCCCTGTACCGATTGACATGAAACTTTGTATAGATGCTTTTGAGACTAAATAAAAAATATGGCTGTACCTGTTTTCTAAATTTTCCTTAAAAAAATCCTTAGGGGTCAGATACGTCCCATAACTTCAATGCGTTTTTTAAAATAATGTAGTATCTAGGATTATAATAATGATAGTTTATCTTTAAATGGGGCAAAATGGGTCCCCAAAAGTTTACGATTTTTTTTTATTTTGTGAGCCAATAGTCTTAAGCTTAGCGCACATATGGATCAATATAGGTATTTTACTATGGGATCAACCCTGACAGGCGAAAATTACCTACATTTTCCATACATTTTGTCGCGGGTCGATGAACTTTTTGTGTTGAACAGCTGATTTTATTCACGTGCTTTTGGGGTTGGTACCATTGTAAAAGTTAATCAAATTATGAGTATAATAGCATCCTAGAATATGCCTGACTAGAATTACGACTTGTGTGCCATTTTTTCATTTGCCTGGAAAATTAAATTTCTAATGACTTAATAAAACATGTCGAACACCTGTACCGGCCTTAATTAATAGTGCACTACTGAAAATAGGTACTACGGATAGCACTACGGATAATAGAAACAGGTGGGTCTTAAGATTAACATGGACAAGACGAAAGTCATGTGTAATTCCCATGTTTTACCTACCCCGATTTCTGTTGGAAACTCGGTTCTTGAAGTCTGACTCGTACGTCTACCTAGGACAAGTAGTCCAGTTAGGTAGGTCCGACTTCAACCAATCGACGAATTCAACTCGGCTGGGCAGCGTTCGGAAAAGTGCGTAGTGTGTCTTCTCGTCCGACATACCTCAGTGCCTCAAGTCGAAAGTTTTCGACCAGTGTGTGTTGCCAGTGATGACTTATGGCACAGAAACGTGGTCTCTCACTATGGGCCTTATTAGTAAGCTCCAAGTAGCCCAACGAGCTATGGAGAGGGCTATGCTTGGAGTCTCTCTGCGAGATCGAATCATTAATGAGGAGATCCGTAGAAGAACCAAAGTTACCGACATAGTCCAACGGATTGGCAAGTTGAAATGGCAATGGGCAGGGCACATAGCGCGGAGGGCTGATGACCGTTGGGGTCGAAAAGTTCTCGAGTGGAGACCATGTACCGGCAAGCGCAGCGTAGGACGTCCACCCACAAGGTGGACGGATGACCTCATTAAGACCGCAGGATCGCGCTGGATACAAGCCGCTTCCAACCGGTCTTATTGGAGATCCATAGGGAAGGCCTATGTCCAGCAGTGGACGTCCTGCGGGTGATGGATGACTGAAAATAGGCCTATCCGCGAAGGGTAATTGGGCCATATCCATCACGCCGGCCAAGCATGGGTTGCTGAATTCACATACGACATTGATTTTTTCTACGTACGTACATTTCGGCGACAGGAACCTAAATAATACAAATAGAAACCATTAATTACAATTTATTGATTAAATACTAAAAATGGAACGATTACAACCAAAAATAAGAAGTTACTTTCCAAGCTCAAAACAATGATCTGCCATTTCTCTTTTTTTTTTTAATTAATTTTACAATCAGCTTATGTTTCAACTTACGCAATATTTTGGCGATGATGAAGCCCCTTGTCTTGTCATTAGCTCATGTAATTATTATTTTCACACAAGTTTCACCTAAAATAAATTAATACTAATGTTTTATTTCAATAAGTTATTTACCACTTCAAAGTTCTATAGGTTTAATTATTATTTTTTAAATGAGATTGTAATTTAAATTGTTTTATGAATGTACGTCGACAGGAACGACAACGCAAAGTTACTTCACTAGCGCCACTTGAACTAATTTATAATTTAAATATTTGGCGCTAAAATTCAAACGACCGTCTTATAATAGATTGATTAATTCATTAGATTATGTCTAATAATATATTGATAAAAGTAAGTAAGTAAGTAAGTAAGTTCATGTAGGCCGGGAGGCTAGCCCTGGTGTCAGAGTATTTAGGCCGCCTGAAGGCCTCTGACATGGCTAAACGGTTAAAACAACCGGGACCTACAATTTAACGTGTCATCCGAGCTACGGCAGCGCTCAGTTAGAAAATGCCACCCGGTAAAATACAGTAAATCGTCCGTGACGACCACACGGCCATTCTGCTCAAATCGCGACTCTGCGATTTTAACAGAATACGTGAAAATAACATGTCAAATGCATCGACAAGGACCATCAACACCTTAACTAAACTATTTAAAACAAAATTAAAACAAATAAATAAAGTCTAAACAAAGAAAGAGCGTAAAACTATTACACCTTACAATGTTACAAACACAGACAGTACTGGAAAGTTCTAATATAATATGGTTATAAATAATGAATTTTTCCATGATTTTTCTATTTGTTTTTCATAATGTTCAAGAATAAATTTACAATGTCTTAGATAACTTCATTTTTATCCTCTTTATAATTAATAATATTCACATGTCATGTTTGGTACCTACGGAATTTATTCGTAAATGAAACGTTACGCCAAAACTGCATTGTGTGAGACACAAATAAATTTCGGAAGAGAATCTATTTTTTTTTTGTTTTTTGTTGTTTTTTTTTTTTTTTTTTTTTTTATTTTAACATTTTACGACCACACGGTCATATGAATCTGAATTTGTTGTTCAATAAACAATGCAAGAAATAATGTAGCGTTACTGTCTTAACCCATTAATACATTTTACTTTCTAAAGCGTATGCAACCAAATTATTACGTTAACAGCTTGATTGAATAATGAAGAAAAACACAAACATCAGGAAATGTGTCTAAATAACAATATAACTCAGCCCTAATATTAATTAATAAGATTGCATAATAATTATTCACAAATGGGGTAATAGTAATAACAATGTCAGTAAACTATCACTACCATAACGTTACATTATATGTTAAAACATTTCAAAATCACAGTTATTATTTTAACTGTGAAACATCAAGTGTAATAATTAATAGATAGTTCAATGTTAATTTCTCAGTGCGAACAATAGATTAATTAGTTAGTTTTGTTACGAAGAGAATAAGGAAATTTAAGATGCATGGAGTTGTAATAGAAAATCAAATAATGTTCGATACAACAAATGGAAGTAACACTGCCAGTTCTGTTGTCTTGTTGTAAGTTTAAGTAACAAAAAGGAAAAGTAAAACACGGCTAGATATATTCAAAACGCGGATAGATATATTCAAATTCAAATCAGAAAGAATAAAGGAAGTGAACCACCACTCCCAAGCTTACACCATTCCGGTTTCTCGCTCATCAAATCAGTAGAGAAGATGAAGGGAAAGATAGCACCAACCAAGTCAACCCCGCCAATCCAAGCTTACACCATTCCGGTGTCTCGCTTATCAAATCAGTAAAGAGGATGAAGGAAAAGGAACCACCGATCAAGTCAACGACTCCAAGCTTACACCATTCCGGTTTCTCGCTCATCAAATCAGTAAAGAGGATGAAGGAAAAGGAACTACTGACCCCAGGCTCATCACATGACATCTTGCCCAGGAAGCCCAAAGTTCAACCATTCCGATCTCTCACTTTGGCGAATCAGTAGGAAGGAATAAGGAAAGAAGACAAGGATAAGGAAGTAGTAGAATCACGTAAAAAAATCATACATATATCAGCGCAAGCGTTGCGAAAATACGTTAAATATTACCGGAAAGACAACAGATATGGCATGTCTATCTTATTCAGCCGGCTGTTCTCGATATATTAAAGATTATAACAAAGACATCCAAAGGCATAAGAGCGGGTTAAGATTAGAACGAGATTTATCTGAACTTTATCTGTTGATCATTTACAAAATATCATCCGTGTTCTACATTTTAGCTCTATAGGTAATCACTCAATAAATTATCTATATGCTTAGTAAAATCATGGTTGCGAAAATTACATCAGTTTCAAAAATAATCTACGTGGAGACTCGATTAACCGGACTAACTAGTGTCGTTGAGCATTCGGATATTCAAAAATCCGGATATTGGAGTTTCCACTGTATATACTGTTCACATAAAATTTAAAATCAGGGTTTACCTAGAATTTTTACCTACTAGGTTGCATTTAACATAACATCAAAAGAGCGGCAATATAAATAAACAAAAATTACACTTGACACATTAACTTAAAGGACAAGAAAAGTTACATTCACAATATTTGCATTACTGAAATGAAACATCATCTTATCCAAGAATCGAATATCTATCCTAAACAGATTATTTCTGTATTTATTTTAGTATTTTAATTTAGTACAACTTACATGGTTATAATTTTTTTTTTGAAAATATGAGCAACCTCAAATATTTTGTATTAATCCAACCAAGCCACTAAAACAATTAGAATGTAAAACTGCTCGACCATCCCTGAATGAGTTAAGTCCTTTTAAAATCATTGAAACTTTTGCGACATTTTTTTTTTTATTTCTATTGTTTACATATGTTATAAGGCCAATAATTAAATTCTTACTAAATATAACTGACAGCCAAGAAATGGTTATTAAGTAGATTAAAAGGCAATTATTATCTTAAGGATTTTAGAACGGCGTATCTACAAATAATAATAAAAATAACAACAAAAACAAAATTAATATGTCGCCTTTACGGGAAGGTGACAGATTTCCAACAAACGAACATAGTAATTAAGTCAAAATTATAAAATTCAATAAGTGATGACATAACAATCGCAGATTTATCAGACGGGGTGAGCGAATATAAATATTGATAGAAATTCTGATTTGGATTTGCTTTCCTTAAACTTACAATTCAGGAATCAGTGTCTCATTTTTACTGTAGAGAAGTTAAAAGCAGGTCTAACTCAAATGCCAACTTTAACATTATAATAAGACATAATATGAGCAATAATGGATCTTTGTTGTTGTTGTTCAATGTATATTGCTGAAAATTGCGCAAAGTTATAAGAACGAGCGATTTGAATGTAAAAGAGCAACTTTAAGTTATGTTAAGAATAATAACTTGAACTAGGTAAACAGAAGAACAAAACTCTGAAAACTAAAATCATTTCAAGTACACACCTATATAATAAATTAAATTCTACTTTGGCGTTCAGCCCTACATTGTTTTATTTCTGAAAAGCAAGGCTATGACAGAACTGAATTACTTATTACAGGCATAAACTTCTTATATTTCGACGAAATTACGTATTCACTAAGTTATCTTATTTCTTTTTTTTTTTTACAATATAAAAAAAAAAATCAAAAATATTTTATCAATTGGTTCTATGAATTATATTTAACCAATTATATTTTAGTGAAGTTTAATAATTTCCTTTTTAATTTAATACATGAAAACACACCCGTTATACTAAGACTTAAAATGTGTAAAAGCCCTGTTAATTTCCAGAGCAAAATTCTATAAGGACCCATGAATTTAATTTAAATCTTATTAAGTACATTGTTAAAGCTTGAGAAAAGCCACTGGCTGAAAATTACATAATGTGAAATCAGTTCACAGCCAGTGGATTTATGTATTTGTTATCTTTTAACTCATTTGTGTCAAAAATCTAATGTCTCTACGCCTAATAAGGAAATGACAATCAGTACTGTTTATACGATCACACCTTTAAAATATCACACAGCTTCGATAAAATCAGTTTTTCTAAAGATCTAAGGTGAAAACCTTGTTACTTTATGTGAAGTCGGCTAAACAGAACTCTTTGGTTTCCATTTTACATTTATTTATGAGCATCATAGATGTAGTGATTAGTATTTGATCTTGAAATATTGTAATACATTGTTTTTACATTCAATTATTTATCAATTATAAGGTCTATAAGTTTTTAATGTTTGGGCATTAATATCACGATTTATGATAATGATAATTATGTGCTAGTAATAGTAGACTGATAATAAACATCTTTTGATATTTTCCTCTATTGCATTACACAGTTACAGCTCTATTTACTGAAAACTAAATATCACGGCAGTCTAGGTACTGCAGTTAGTTGACTAGGGCAGTGGTTCCCAAAGTTGACTGGACTACAACTCATCTTAAATAAGTTTACCGTATGTTATAAATATTCTGTAAATGTATAATTTTAATTTTGTTGTAATGACTTATCTAAGCACATGATAATTGAAATACAAACTCGTTACACCACCTCTAGGAAAATTAACCAATGCCAACATGAAATAACATTCTTTTGCTCGATCGGTTAGTGTATTGTTCTACAGGCAGGGCCCATTCAAATATTTGCCGACGACTCGACAGTGGGTCATGACCCAAAGTTTGAGAAACCCTGGACCAGGACGTTTCCACTAAATTGATACCAATATATTATATATAAGATTAGAAAGATAATATTATAGCAGTACAGATAGTTCAGCCATGACAGGTTGACCCTATTTTATTAGAGGCACTTTATATCAACATAATTAATTTTCAGTTCTTCCATTGCAACAACCAACATAACAGTAAAATTGTAATATTATTCTAGATTAAAAATAATTTTGTAAGATAGTCAGCCAACAGTTACTTTGGCATTATTACAACAATCAAAAATAAACATGAACAAAATAAATTATTTAGCCTTTACCTATTACTTATTCATAACAAATAAAATCCACTGTTAAATATCGGCTCTCTGTCCTCGAGGAAAGCGAAGCTGATCATGTTGCACGGGGAATTGAAGACAGTACTCAGCTCAGACAGTACCTATGCTCCGAAGCATTCTTACATTGCTCTAGTGTAGTACTGCAGCATCACTTCCGAGCCTTCAGCGTAGAACTGCATTCATTTTTATTCTCTGCCAGAAAAACAACTCGCATTAGTTCTATAACAATATCACAACATATTATAAAGCAGTCTATATTTCTGTGTCCCTTTATTTTCTCTTATATGGCCTAAACTATACAACAGATAGCAATGCAGGTTCCACTATCTTATAAATTATTTATTTCAAAAGGTTTATACCAATAATTTATTCATAGCTGAGTGGAGCCGGGCCAAGTAGCTAGTTAATTATAACTCTAAATTAGCCGAAAAGAAAATTAGGTCTTCTAGGTTTCATTGTGACTTATTGTCTGTTTGTGAGTGTTATACAAATTGATCAGAGAATGCTTATGAAGGAAAACAAAGATAAATTATATTGTCATAATGTAAAGACCACAGAAGTAAACCTTATGGATTGTCAACAGCATCAACTGGCATTGTTATGCCAGCGACTGTGTTCTCAGCTAAAGACCGGCAGAAAACTCTGTAACAAGACTATTGCAATTTTCATACTTTACCTATATCAAAAACATTTCCTCGATGCAACACGAGAGTGTAGCACTTTAAAAGTATTTACAGGCAGCCACAGCGGCATGTAATATTTAGTTTATTCGTTTCTAAATCACAAATCAGATAAAGGACAAAGTTGAGGTTAGAAGTGAAATATTACGATCTCGTCACATTACGTTGCCAATTAACAAACAAAACACATCACCTGGCTTGTTTTCTTGTGAAATAGCTCTGCATTAATATCTTCAAAGGTTTCTCAGTTTTTCCTTAAGTTTTCTCCATGAGAAGTTGCAGTGCAGTAGAAGTACAGCCCTTCAGAGGTCATGATGGATATCCCCCACCGCTGCTTTCGGCGACAGGAACCTAAATAATACAAATAGAAACCATTAATTACAATTTATTGATTAAATACTAAAAATGGAACGATTACAACCAAAAATAAGAAGTTACTTTCCAAGCTCAAAACAATGATCTGCCATTTCTCTTTTTTTTTTTAATTAATTTTACAATCAGCTTATGTTTCAACTTACGCAATATTTTGGCGATGATGAAGCCCCTTGTCTTGTCATTAGCTCATGTAATTATTATTTTCACACAAGTTTCACCTAAAATAAATTAATACTAATGTTTTATTTCAATAAGTTATTTACCACTTCAAAGTTCTATAGGTTTAATTATTATTTTTTAAATGAGATTGTAATTTAAATTGTTTTATGAATGTACGTCGACAGGAACGACAACGCAAAGTTACTTCACTAGCGCCACTTGAACTAATTTATAATTTAAATATTTGGCGCTAAAATTCAAACGACCGTCTTATAATAGATTGATTAATTCATTAGATTATGTCTAATAATATATTGATAAAAGTAAGTAAGTAAGTAAGTAAGTTCATGTAGGCCGGGAGGCTAGCCCTGGTGTCAGAGTATTTAGGCCGCCTGAAGGCCTCTGACATGGCTAAACGGTTAAAACAACCGGGACCTACAATTTAACGTGTCATCCGAGCTACGGCAGCGCTCAGTTAGAAAATGCCACCCGGTAAAATACAGTAAATCGTCCGTGACGACCACATACACGTACAGGTTGCCTCAATGTTTTCCAGCAAAGAAAAGTGAAATTTCTTACATAGTTACTCATACAATTATTATTATTGGCTCCCTCTGTGGCTCAGTGGTTGACTCTGACTCCTGGGTCAAAGAGGCGTGGGTTTGATTCCCAGGGCAAATATTTATGTGATGTTCATATGTGTTTGCTCTGTGTCTGAGTGTTATTAATGTATTTTTATTTGTTTATTTAACACTTTATTGCACACTATTTGTACAAAAGGAGGACTTAACGCTAAACAGCATTATCTGCCAGTCAACCTACATTTATAAATAAATAAATATATCTTTATTGTACACAGAAACACAGTACAGAAACTATACAATATGCTGTACAATGGCGGCCTTATCGCCTTTGGCGAGTTCTACCAGGCAACCTTTGGATGGACTGGAATTATTCTAAAAATAGGAGTATGGTCGGTGGTGTATACAATACAGTACATACATTGAAATACATGTATATGTAGTATATCAGTCTCTGCCAGCCAAATCACAAACTTTGCTTATTTTGGGATCAGAGACCGTGTGTGAGATGTCCTCCAATATTTATTTTATATATTTATTTATTATTGAGTTAATTTCAGAAATTCGGCAATTTATCATCCAAAAATTCACGTATGTACTCTGTAATAAGCTTTAGATACAAGTAAATTAAATAACCAAATACTGAGACAATTCAGGCTAAACCGTAGGCATTATTTTGCAAGTAATACAATAATAGGCTCAGTTATGAAGACGCCATAGTAAATATAATAACAACATAAAAAGTGTTCTCTCTATCGAATGCTTAAAGTGAAAATGAAACAGATATAATTATGATAATTAGCTATTAAAATTACGATGGCGCCTTCATAATCGAGCCTATAGTTCGGCCGTTCAGAGAATGCGTTCCTGACACCTATCAGTTAGTCACGACTAGTGATGGGCACAACATAACACTGAGTTCGTTACCGTTCCTCCAAAATGGACCGCCGCATTATTTTTAAGATTATTTTCGGTTTAAATTGGCGGAATCATTTAAAATTTATATATTTAAGTGGAAACCAAAAAAAGGTAATATTAATATAATAAAATTATTTTATTTATTCTTTGTTACAAAGTTACAATCTGTATTTCTATGCAATAAAGTACATTGAATTGAATGTGCGTACAGAATATTAATCAGACTCCGATTCGCTTGAGGAGGTGGTGTCTTCATCATCATCTTCGCCAACATGTATAATTATATTATTATCAATAACAGAATCAATCCTGATATCGCGCGTTCGGTTTGGTCGTAGTTTTATTTTTATATTTCATGGAAGTTATCTTATAGTCCATTATTTTCAAATTCTTAAAAAGAAAAACAAAACGTAATATTTTATAAAGTTTAACTGCATAAGAACAGATTACGATACTATTATTGCCTGTTATTGTTAGCACAGCACTACAAATATAAAGCGCTGACATAACCTTGTAATAGCGCAGAATAGATTTAGAAAAATATTGTTTACCAAGTTATTTGACACTCAGTTTGGCACAAAATTATAACATTAATTGATTATTGATATAATAATGTTGTTTTAATGCTCATCAATTGTTAAAACGGTAAACAACCAGCAAAAATATTTTTATCGTAACTGCAACGCCATTACAAAGTTACGTCGTCAGTTCAATCGCGACGTGTCAGGAACGCATTCTCTGAACGGCCGAACTATAATGCGGGCTTAACCACGACCTACTATTATTTTAAGTAAGTGCCAAGAAAACGCGGGCCTAACTGTGGGTTTTTATCATTTTAAGCAGTTACGAAAATAACGCGGGCCAGACCGCGAACTATTAGATATTATTATAAGCAAATGCCAAGATAACGCGGGTTGAACCGCGGGCTGTTATTTTAATTAAGTAAGTATTAAAACAACGTGGGCCAAACTGTGGGTTATTATCTTTGTAAGTACCTAATTATTAACACAACGCGAGCTAAACCGCGGGCTTTTATCATTTTGAGCAAGTACTAAGACAATACGGGCCAGACCATGGGCTATTATCATTGTAAGTAATACGACAATGCAGGCCAAACGGCGAGCTTTTATAATTTTAAGCAAGTATTAAGACATCGCAGTCCATGCTGCGTGCTATAAATAACCATCTTAAGCAAATACTAACAACACGCGGGCCAAACCGTGACCTATTATCATTATAGGCAAATACTGTTACAATTTTGACCAAACCGTGGGCATTATCCTTGCAAGTAATTTTAAGCAAGTACTAAGACAACGCGGGCCAAATTGCGGACTATTATAATATATCGACGCTTGAAAGGCAAAAATTACCAAGCGACAGTTTGGGCGATATTGAGTTATATATATCACTGAAATCAGAAAAAAAAATCTGCGTCGATTGGTCTTACTCTCACGGCGCTAGGACGAAATTTGTTGTCGTTTGGTAACTTACAGTTTTCGGCGTCCAAGCGACTAAAATTTTAATGATTTATGAATATTTTTCACATAGTAAGGATTAGATTTTTATAATTTACACTAAGTAATTTTTGCCTCGACTCTAAATAATGCATCTAAACATAAAGTATTTTCTGCCTTGCGAGTACCCAGGAATTAGCATTACTTAAGAATTTTTACCTGATTGTTGTTTTTCTCTCTCGTAATTTAGGACTTTTTAACACACCTTCAATAAACTTTCTTTGTCATTTAGTACTTTTTACCTAAATATAATTTATTCAAAAATGTAAAGTAGTGAATATCTACCTGCCTAAAACCGGATATATTTTGTCGTTAAGTAATTTTCTACCCGCCGATTTTTTTAAAGTTTATGTTATTAGATAACTATTTCTGATATGAGATTTCTCTAAAAGTGACCTTATCCATGCAGCACCTTTTTTGTTTTGTCACTTATCCGCACTGTAAATCAGATTCTAAGTGGCTGTTGGTAACAAAATAACGATTACGTCTTCACCGAACTGTCGCTTAGACAACACGCATGCGTGCGGGCATGGTGCAAAGTGCTTAATTTCGTAGCTTGTTTGTGTACTCGGTAAGTGCATTATTAAGATTTTATGACATTATATTTATAGATTTTCAGATATGACTTTATATTATATTATTAAATTTAAATTTTACATTGATTTAAATCTATTGTTAAAAGTACATAAATATCGAAAAAAGCGAGTAGATTGAAGCGAGATAGAAGCTTGGTAATTTGGTGTGTTTCAGTGTGTTTAGCATGTGTGGACTTTGAGATAGCCATTGATTCGGTCAAGACATGGGCTGTGCTTGAGTCTATCCAGCGATGCCGCAAGTAGTCTAGCCTGTCTGGAGACAGGTCAGTTCCTAAATTTACGGAAGACGGTTAGGTTAGTCCTTCTGAGGAAAGACGGGCGCCTTGCGGACTCTCCCTCCGCGTACTGCCCTATAGTACTGCTGGATGAGGTGGACAAGCTGTTCGAATGCGTAGAGCTGCTTGCCTCATCCAGTATCTTGATAGGATTGGTCCACACTTGTCCGACGAGCAATTTGGTTTCCGGGCGGGCCGGTCTACAATCGACGCTGTCAAACGTGTCAAAGCCCTCTCGGACGAGGCGGTGGCTCATGGTCAAGTGTTGGTGGCGTGTCTCTAGACATCGCCAACGCATTTAATACACTGCTGTGGGTTTGTATAGAGAACCTACGAAGAGGCTGCCAGTCTTGCGATGGCAACGGTGCAGGTGGTGGCTAGAAGGATAGTGAAACTGGGACTCCAAGTAGCGCTGAACAAGTCAGAGGCCCTGGTATTCCATGGCCCTCGACGAGCGCCGGACTACTCGGGAGGACGGATCACTAGGGAGTGAATCAATTAAGGTGAAGCCTACGATGAAGTATCTAGGGCTACACCTCAATGAAAAGTGGAACTTTTGGGAGCATTTCGCCCAGTTAGTTCCTCGAATAATGGACGCGGCTGGGTCACTTAAACGCCTTCTTCCTAATCTTGGGGAACCAATTGCCGCTAGTCGTCTTTTTTATCTTGGAGTGGTGTGGTCGATGGCCTTGTGCGGGATGCTTATATGCTAAACCGAGAAACGGTCGCTTTTCTAAAGTGACCACAACGCGCAATGGCCATCGGGGTAGTCAGAGGTTATCGCACTATTTCGTGTGACGCGACATGCCTTTTGGCTGGGTCACCTCAATGGGATTTAGAAGTAGAGGTAAATAATTATATTTTCAGACAACACAGTAAATCGTTAAAATCAGTAAACACATGGTACATGCGAACATACTCGTGGCGCACGGAGCTCCGCCAACGCGGGCAGAATCCGGCACTCGCATGCATGCTCGAGGAGTGGAAGGAGGAGCTGGCCAAGCATACAGCTGGCAGCTGGACCGTCGAAGCTATACAGCCCGTCCTCGTTGACTGGCTGGACAGGGTGCATGGGTTGCTTATCTTCCGGCTCGTGCAACATTCGCAGGTGCTTTCTGGGCATGGATGCTTCGAAAAGTACTTGTGCCGCATAGCCGGAAGAGAACCGACAACAGAGTGCCACCACTGCGGCTGCGACGAGCATTTGGCGCAACACACTTTGGAGGAGTGTTCAGCATGGGCAAATGAGCGCCGAAGCCTCGTCGCAAGTGTAGGAACTGATCTCTCGCTTTCAGCATTGATTCAGTCAATGGTTGGTTGTGAGAGATCGTGGGAGACGGCCGTTTCATTTTGCGAACAAGTTATGTTGCGCTTGTGTCGAAAGGAAACGGTAGAGCGCGAAAGGGAGAACTTTTAGGAACTCCCGATGGGCCGCCAAAGAACTGGGCGTCGGGGGAGGATTTTCCACGCTCTCCTTCGACCCCGTAACAGCCACCTGTTACGGGGCCAAGCCACCTTGGGCAACGAATTCGAGGGAGTTCGTTGCCTGAAAAGCGTAGCCCGAGGGCTACGCTAGGAAGAGCGTGCGGTATTTCCCCGCGCCACTTAAGGAAAGAAGGGTGAAAATCCACCCTTAAATAGGACAAGGTCCTAGGAGCCGCGAACGAGTGCGAACGCGTCCCCGCAGCTCCAACACATAGGCAGCAACATCCCCGGGGTTTGTAGTGGGTACACCGATCAGTGTAACTCCCACATAACCACCCTGCTCCCTCGGCGGGGTGGTAACCATCAAATATTTCTTTGGAAAAAAAGAAGGACAAGTAGTCCAGCTAGGTAAATCCAACTTCAAGAAGGAGGTCAATCGCTGAATCCTACTCGGCTAGGCAGCGTTCGGAAAACCACATGACGTCTTTTCATCCGATAAACCTCAGTGCCTCAAGACGAGAGTTGCAACAGTTGTGTGTAACCGAAACGTGATCGTTTACTGTGGGCCTAATTGCAGCGTAGTCTTGATATCTTGATTATGGGTCCACCTCCGAGATGAACGGAAGATCTCATCAAGACCGCAGCATCGTGCTGGAAGCAAGCCGTTTCCAGCCGGTCTTATTGGAAATCTATAGGGGAGGCCTTAGTCCAGCTGTGCAATGTCTGCAAAGACAACGACGATGACAAATTAATAGAAACAATAATTAACAATAAAATAGGTAATGATTTGACATGGTTGATTTTTATTATAAATATTTAGATAGGTTTTCCAGATACCGATGTCAACTTTATAGTTTTAAACTTAAGTAGTTTTTATTGTGACAATATTTTTGATAGCATTTTTTTTTTCATTCATCATCAGATGAGGTTCATACTCAGTAGAGAGTGATTGTAGATAACTACAAGGGCTGTTTAAGAATTGGTGATGACGATATCCGTTGAAAACTTTTGCAAAAGTTTCTAATGTAGTGTACAAATCTGAATTTTTGTTAGGTTGTTCTTTTTTGGAAGGTAAGTGTAGGACTTTTTGTCCTACACTTACCTTATTTAAATAGGACTATGGTTGAAATTGCCTGGCAGTAAAGTGGTTTATCTTTTTATTTCGATCATTTTACCTATGTTTTAAACATCTGTTTATTCTGGATGCATCATTTTGCTTCAAATATAATCATAAAATATTGGGGTTTAGTTAATTTTACATGTTTTAGGATAAAAATTTGTTTTTGGTTAGTAATTTTTACCTGTTTGTGATTTTGATCAAAATTTTACTAACCGACACTATCTCTTAAATTATTGAGAAAAATCATATTTTTTAAATGACAGTTCATAAAGCTTTAAAATTTCATTTATAATCTATTAGAACCGAGTAGAAATGAGTAATAGAAAATTTTATATGATTTTTTTTCCAAAAAATAAAACTTTAAAATGCTCTGGTGTAAAGTTGCCAATATGTCGCTTGGTAATTATTGCCTTTCAACCGTCGATATTATTATAAGCATGTACAAAGACAACGTAGATCAAACCGCGGGCTCTTTTCATTTTAAGTAAGTACCTATGTACTAAGACAACGCGGGTGAAGCCGCGGGTTTTAAGCTAGTAGTATATAAAACTAAATATTCTGTAAATATTACATTTCAAGTGTCTACCTGTTATCGTTATTAATATCGAGCAAAATACGGCTAAAATTCAGGTTTGTTGTATCGGAGCCTCCCTTAACTATTTATTTTATTCTGTTTTTAGTGTTTGTTGTTATAGCGGCAACAGAAATAAATTCAGTAAAAATTTTAACTTTCTAGCACTTCTTTCACGGTTCATGACAGACATACAGACAGACTTCGACTAATGTATAAGGTACTATTCTGCCGTCCTTATGAAAAGTGCAATAACTTAACTTTGAGTAACTTTTGAGAAAAACGCGGTAGAAAAATTTAAAATGGTTTTAAGTGTATCTCTGCCCTTAAGTAAGGTATCAACTTGAAACTTGCACAAGAATGTAGATAAAAATGTTGAGCATTATACCAGGTACCTCAAAACTGAAAATTATGTTATTTAAGCTACTTAAATCACAACATTGTTTTTCTGTTTAAACTATTTCATCAAAAGTGTAAGTGATTACCAGTCATAACCACAATAAGTAACATAGTTGTAGTACTTTTTGTTAGTAAATCAACATATTTCAATTTAGATTAGCAGGTGCTTCTGAATAGTCTGTATGGTAATTCTAAGTATAAGTGCAATATTTGTCTGACTTATTGCAGTTGCCATTAAGAGTTTAATAATTTTTATTGAATGTGATTCAAATAAAAGGCGTTAATATGTAAGACAATGTTTAATGTTGTTCATAAAAATGAGGTTTATTTATTTTAAAATGCTACAAAAGGATTAATTTTAACACTAACACGTCTCTGTAAGATTTAATGACTGTGAAATAGGGATTTTAAGTACTTAATCTAAACTAAATGTCACTCATATTGTCACAATTTGTGTGATAAATTTAACAAAAGTCATCTTCATACTTATATTTAAGGCACAGTGAGATCAATCTTTCAATCAGTCTAAAACAATTATGTACGACAATCTTTTTACTCGACTGCGCAAAGGAGTGGTAATGTGTTTATCAGCCTATGTATTATGTATGTTCCTTTGAAGCACTACATAGACCAAACGCCTGGGCCGATTATTATGATTTTTCAATCGATTCCTCCTAGTCCGACAAGTGTCACTAAAGATATCACGTTAGTGAAAATTCAATATAGCGACTACTGGACGCCATATCGTGGAAATGAAAAAAATTAAAGTCAACAAACTACTGATTTGTGACTTTTTATTGTTACCCCACTTGATAGTGGGGCATTGTTGAATAGGTATTTAAAAAAATATTTTAGTTTTCTCTCAACATTTTTGGATTCGGCTGACCGTTTAAGATCTATATCGATTTAAAGTTGCGTAAAACAATTCTGACATACAGGTTTTTAGACAGTAAAAATTTACAATGAAAAGACGAAAACTTTTACGTAGTCGGGTTTTTTGGTTAGTTTTTTAAATTATTACTTTGGTGTCTAATTTGAATTGATCTTTGCTCAATCCAAATTTGGCACCAGAGAGAATTCAGGTAAATTTAACCAAAACTCTCGTCTCGTTAAAGGCACTAAATCTGCTATGATTCTTTGCTTGCGCCCTTTGGAAACACCTCTTACAGAGGTTTTGCTTTCAACATCAACAATTGGAAAACATCGTTTTTTATTATTTTTACTTGAAGGAAATCAAGTTCTTTCCAATCACAATCGTCATGCATCTCTTTATACCTTAAAATAAAAGATCTTTTGTCTGCCCTAACCATCATCATGTGTTTCAAATACACCCTTGGTTCTTTATTTCTTATTTTATGTTGTGATGAAACATCTTCATTACAATAGAAATCAGTTATTGTCATGACTTTTACCGTTTTTTTGTTCGAGTTACTCATTTTCACCGAGTCTGCAAAATCCTCAAAGTCATAAATAAACCTTTTTCTTCTTTGTTAAGGATTTTTCGACTTGATAGTGGAAGTGATCGGCAGACATGTACGTATGGCCGGGCGCAAAATATTTCACTGTAATAGATTCTGCAGAAATGAGTTTGCTGTTTACTATGTTAACCAAAACACTCATGAACGCATCAACTATGTAGTTGAAATACCTATTGGGATTTAGTTTGTGTAGGTATACTGTATCGCTTGTTTCTTCTAATAATAAAAGCCATAACTTTACCTTTTACCTTAAAATATTACTGAACTTTCAAATAACTCGCCAACTTTTCTTAATATAAGTGCAATAACTTGTACTTATTGCACTTATGACTAGGAGACGGTATCACAAAAAATAGATTAATCTGAATAAAAATGGTATATAACTCTAAGTTATTGTCTTTATGGCTAGTAATTATGACCTAAATAATAGAATTTAGACTTTAACTTACCTCAACTCAAGTTATTGTGTTCTTGCTTGGTAAACTAACACAAAATTCCTAAATATTGCAGTTATGCTTAATGAAATCTCGAGATTTTCAATAGATACGTCAAAAATGTCTAAGAAGAAAATGTAGAGCTTTTTTTGCTGATCACGAATATGTATATAACTCAATTTGGCCAAAAAGTCGAGTTATTGCACTTTTCATAAGGACGGCAGTATTGATAATGTATATTTACATTAGATAAATAGTAAAATGAAATGTGAGTAACTTTTTATAATTTCGGGGTCAAATACTATTATATCTTTATTACCGGCGTTCGTTACAATGACCCATAAGCTGCTAATACTAATAGCATGACCGACTTCACCCGTGTACAGAATTCGCGAATAGTTCGCACGGATCGATGTAGTAATTTCACATTGTTGTTGTTTTATTAAAAATGGCTCAGCTGATTTTGATTTAATTTAAATGAGACCAACTTCAATGTATACTCTTTCCAAGAAAAAAATTTTTTCGAATTCGGTCTACTACGTAAAATGTTATGAGTGGTTACACATAAAAAACATAAATACGCGTCAAATTGAGTACATCCTCCGTTTCGTTGGCCAAAAATAGACGTATGAGTCAGGTACCAACATTAAATTTTGGTACTACTACGTCACTAGTGCAATAGCACGAAAACATAATCGAATTTGTCGTAGGTATACTAACATGCATCTTAATGCGTTGCTATAGATGTACTTTCCTTTTCTTCTCCAGTTTTTATGACCCTCAAAAATACTATTGGGGTATTTCACGCTAAGCGGACAGAATAAAAAAACAAAAGTTTGCATATCCTACTTCCTACTAATAATATAAACACGAACGTTTGTGGTATGTATGGATGTTTGTTACCCTTTACGAACAAACGGCTGAACCGATTTAGATGAAATTTCGTGTCGAGGTGGCTTAGACCTTGGATTAACACATAGGCTACTTTTTTCTCGGGTTTCGATCAGGAATACACAGTGTATTCCTGATCGAAAATCTCGGGCTAACGCGGGTAAAGCCGCGGGGCGCAGCTAGTTGTTCATTATTGGGTCATTTGTCAATTATGACAAAGGACATGTCCACAAAATGTATGGAGGCTGGTATAATAATAATCAAAAATTCTAACCACAACACTTGTTACATTTCGAGAAAGTTCATAATATCATAATAGTCTATTACATCAGTTAAAACTAAAAAAGAGCCAACCGATATTTTTAAAATTAATTTTTAATCTATTAGGATACATAAATATATTTGGCTCAATAGGTAGTTTATCTCTAGCAACGCTGATAAAGTAACCTCCAAATTGTTAAATAGAAGCATTTTTACCAATTAGATACAGTTTTTAAGTGTTTATTTGTCTCATTGTACCTACTAACTGGTCACACTGGTTGGTTATAATTTTTAATTTTAGCAAATTAAGAGATGAATGTAAAAGAATCAGCTACGAATGCAAGTAAAATAACGATAGAAGCACTTTGCTATTGCTAAACTAGAAAAATTAGCTGTATTATTGCTTTTCATACAATTTATTTTTCACATTTAAAAAAAAATTGAGGGATGTAAAAATCTAATTTAAATATTTTTGAGAAGCCCATGAATCAAGCTTTCAAATTATGTAAATATCATCTTGGTTCGAATTTTCTCTGAATAATATACCACTTGTGGACGTCACCTTTTTAATTCATTTAAATTCAACACTAGAAGTACAATCGGCTCAATTATGAACAAAATACAAAACCAGACATTATTTCCTGTCCACTTCACATGAAATGCCCCATTGTTGTTGTCAAACACCTAATAATTAATCTATATTGTTACGCATTTAATTTTACCTATTGATTTGTTACAATTAATTTTACAAATAGATACAGTACCTACACACTAAAAGGTTTAATAAGTACATATTTATTTACATGAAACTACATTTTAATGAGTGGTTTTACCTAGGTATTTTTCATAACAGACAGGATAATTTATCTCGGTATATACGAGTACGGTACGATAAATTGTTGTGGTAGAGTTTGTGCAAAAAGAAAACCGCTACGCCGTGGGGTTACGGTAAACTAACAATAAGATTTATTAGCAGCCAAGGTACCGACTACTTTGTAGACGCGAGTCTGCTGATGAAAACCATTTTTTTTTTTATTTCGATTAGGTTCACGTTTGACTACACACTGCCTGATGTTAAGCAGATGCGCGGTCTAGGGTGTAGCACACTTGCCTAGAAGATACCTATTTACTCGGGATTTGAAGATACTTTAACGGGAAGACAGACCCAGGCAAAGCGTTCCACATTCCGGCTGTTCGTATGAGGAATGAGGATTCGAAACGCTTGGTTCTAACGCGCGGAATGTCCACCATAAAAGGGTAGCGCTTTGGTCGCGTCCGTCTAGCCGTACGATAGAAGAAAGGGGCAGGGGGGACTAGATTGTGCAACTCCTGGGCGCACTCTCCGAAGTGTATCCGGTAAAAGGCCGACAAACACGCTACCTTGCGACGATGCTCAAGACTTTGCAGCTGCGTCTTAGTCAAGGTGTCGTTGTCAATCAGCCTCCTGGCTCGCCTCTCAATCGACTCCAGATCCTCCAGTTGATATTTGGCAGAGCCATCCCAAAGGTGAGAGCAGTATTCCATGCAAGACCTGACTTGTGCTTTATAAAGACTAAGCAGTTGCTCAGGTGTGAAATACCGTCTCACCTTAGAGAGAACACCAAGTTTTTTGGAGGCTAATTGGGCTTTGGACTCTATGTAAGAGCCAAAGTTAAGAGAAAATTGGTGTCTACCAAGTATCAGGTAGATATTTGGCTAAATAGGTAGATTATCTCTAGCAACCCTGTTTAAGTAACCTCCAAATTGTTAAATAAAAGCATTTTTACCAATAAGACACACTTTTTAAGTGTTTTTTATCTCATTGTACCTATTAACTGGTCACACTGGTTACAACAACTGCTACAACTGGTTATACTTTTTAATTTTAGCAAATTAAGAGATGAATGTAGAAGACATAAAATCAGCTACGAATGCAAGTAAAATAACGATATAAGCTATTTATTATTGCTAAACTAGAAAAAATAATAAGCTGTATTGTTATTTTTCATACAATTTATTTTTCGCATTTAAAAAAAATTGGAGGTGTGAAAAAATTTATTATTTTTGGGAAGCCCATAAATCAAGCTTTCAAATGACGTATATATCATCTTGGTTCGACATTTGTCTGAATAATATACCACTTGTGGACGTCACCTTTGTAAGACAGAGGGAGGGTAGACCGCCGGCGCGGCGTAGGAGAGGTAGTAATATCCCTCTCTCTTTTTACCACGCGGCAAAATGTATGCTTGCTCCTGCTGTGTCAGGGCGCTTGCGCGAGTGTGCGTGTTTGATAATAATTTAATAATTTACCACATCATACTAATATTATATCATACTTCCTACTAATCCTACTAATATTATAAACGCGAAAGTTTGTGAGGATGGATGGATGGATGGATGGATGTATGGATGTTTGTTACTGTTTCACGCAAAAACTACTGAACGGATTGATTTGAAACTTTGCAATAATATAGCTTATTATATCAGAATAACACATATATATTATATGTTATTCTGATATATAAGGCTATAAATTATAATGATATATTGCGTATGCGGGCGAAGCCGCAGGTAAAAACTAGTAAATGATATTTATACCGAAATATAGGAATTTATTTGCAACAAAAATAAGAGGTACAATACATAAACAACAAACCAAATCATAAAACAAAAAAAAAACAACAGTATTTCACCTAATTTATACTGATAAATAAAAAAAATTCGTGCGAAATTATTCTCGAACCATTCCAATATCCAAAAATGCACAAATGCACAACGTTAATGTTCAAGTTTTCACTTCTGCTGCGCTCCCGGAGTGCAACTCGTTGTTTTTTTACTTCAATAATGTGACATTGCGCGAGCGAGATGAATCTCATCTCCAGAGATGGTAGATGTACCGGTTGTGGTCGCTGACCCGGTTTTGGCCATTTCATGTCAAAATTATTTAGGTTTAGATACCTAGATAATACACAATAATTACATCATAAATATTTTTCATCTGTATGACGTTTGAAAATTTCTTTAAAAAAAGTATTTTAAACTATTAAATTATTTAATATAAAAACTCTATTTATTCTATCTTATTAGAATTCAAAGCGGCCAAATAATACGCTAAGATCGCCAAAATCAGTGCATCTTACTATTAATTGAATATTGACAATCTGTTACAACTAAGGATCGATTCCATAGCTATTCTATATGGCGCGCCCCTTCGGAATCCCAAACGTTCCTTTAAATCCAAAAGCTGTTTCGAATTGTTCGATGCTGCAGCAGTAGGTGTACCCTTTGTTCACATCGTGCCAGTTCGAGTTTTTCAACCAATCGATGGAATCACAGATATCGTCGCAAAGAACGTATTTAGATACATCTGAGGACAGTAAGTCTGGGATGTTGACTTGAATTATTGCGAGGGACGACTGATCTGCTGGATTTTGAATAACCTGCAACAAGTAGGTATTATACAATAAAATATATCTAGAGTTTGTGAAGAAGAGTTTGTGCAAGCCGTGGTGCTCTAGAGGTAATAACACCCGCCTTACAATCATAAAGGTCGTGGGTTCAAATCCTGGTCCTGTACCAATGAGTTCTTTGGGATTTATGTACAGAATTTCACACCACTGGCTTTTCGGTAAAGGAAAACATCGTGAGGCAACCTGCATATGTCCGGAGAAGAATTTCAATGGCGTATGTGAATCCATCAACCCGCACTGAGCCAGCGTGGTGGATATGGCCCAATCACCCTTCGTGGGTAGGCCTACGTCTTGCAGTGGACTATTATAAGGCTGATACAGTACATAGTTTTTGAAAAAAGATAAGCGTCGTACGAGTGAGATCGCCTGTGTGCATATTTACTATACTCTATAAAATTTCACTTGATCTCTGCGACAGCTGTCAGAAAAATCACGCCTATGAAGTCCTGAATTTCTAAAAAGGACAGACAGTACCTGTCAATGTCATACTTTGTGGGCATGCCGATTAGTGATGGGCGACGAATGATCGTGACCACAGAGTTTTAGATAGAGTTTTAATTAAAATATCGATAGTTTATACTGACGATATTTTCAATAAAACTTGATTTATCATTAATTTACTTATATATTGTAATATAACATTTTTACAAGTGTAATTAAAGTAAACCCAACCATATGTTACATTAGAATCGATAATAGTGAAAAACGTCGATAAATACTATCGTTACATTATTATGAGTAATTAATTAATATCATACCATTATTTACATGTGTACATACTTGATCTTAAATAATAGTAAGTAAATGAAATCCAATTTCTCACCTTCCACTACTCATTCGATTACATTACAACATTGTTTGAAAATCGATTTTTTCCACCACTATCCCAACTCTAAAAATGTCAATCTTCAACTGTCGCAGAGATCAAGTTAAATTTTATAGAGTATAATTGTGTTACGTTGACAATATTGCTCTATCATTGCAAGTACAACTAAAAACTAAAAGTGTTTAATATTTGGTAGACACCAATTCGGTTTTCATCAATACCCGGGTCTACCAAGTAGGTATAGTCGGGACCTTGGCTGCTGATTAAAATCTTATTGTTAGTTCACCGTAACGCCGCGACGGTTCTCTTTTTGCACATACTCTTCTTAACTATAGGTACATATTTCGCCAAAAATAGGACAACCGACTTCAACATAGCAATCTGCATACAAAATTCGAATAGTTCGCTAGAATCAATGTGTTTTATTTTTAGGGTTCCGCAGTAAGACGAGGAACTTAGCTTTGTTGTGTCCGGTCCGGACGGACGTCCGTCCGAATGTTTCAAAGCCTTATTACAACTTCCATATTGAACCAAATTACATGGACTTTGATAACAAGATAGGTTTAATACAGATCTCAATTTTAAATAGGTACTTCAAAATCCTCATGTCGAAAGTTTTCGACCAGTGTGTGTTGCCAGTGATGACTTATGGCACAGAAACGTGGTCGCTTACTATGGGCCTTATTAGTAAGCTCCAAGTAGCCCAACGAGCTATGGAGAGGGCTATGCTCGGAGTCTCTCTGCGGGATCGAATCAGGAATGAGAAGATCCGTAGAAGAACCAAAGTTACCAACAAAGCTCAACGGATTAGCAAGTTGAAATGGCAATGGGCAGGGCACATAGCGCGGAGGACTGATGAGCAGTGGAGTCAGGAAGGCGCCTTATCCAAAATTGACGTCGATAACACCCTACACTCTGTTTCGAAAGACATAGAGAAACTGAAGGAGCGCTCTGATGTATTTCCCTGTTAGAATTAATGAAACTACCTAGTTTATTTTTAATGTTTTTTTCATAGTCAAAATAGCTTATTTTTTTAAGTTAAGGTTAAGTACGTTTTATTTTATGTCGCAATGATTAAGTAGACCACACAATTTTATTTCCGTGACAAACAGTTAATTTCATACGATACATTTTGTTTTAAGTTCAAAACATTAGAATTACAAAAATAAAAACGATATCCATATAATGTTTTCCATGTTACCTATGAAATTATAACGTCATGTCTTCATTTAGGTATGGAAAAATTTAAGATAAATAAATAAAATTTTCGATTCATTGACAAATGTGGGCATTTAGATAAGACTAGCTAAGCTAGCTGGTAAACATTAAAAATATTATCATTAATGGAAAATATACATATTTAATTAAATATAAATGGTATAATAACATCCCGTATTCGGATCAAAGACCCGTACCGTATCAGTTCTATTGTTTTATACGTACTCATTATAACTATGAGGAAAGTAAATAGAGTTTATGAGTTTAACTGTCTTAACGTATAAGCATTTCCATTCAGCGTGGCAATGCTGCCAGCGTGATGGGCACGCTGCCAACTAGCAGTGGGCTTGAGCATTTGGATTATATATAGGACCTTCAAGGGTCTGTGGATGATCCAATTGCTTTTTATGTAGTTTTAGCCTATGTAATGTAGATAGTTTATGTTATATGTTGTTGTAAGTAAAAAAGGCACTTGCTTGATTTAAAAAAAAAAAACAGAGAGAAAAGATTTGAAAGAAATATTACTAACAAGGTAAATAAAAGTAAGAAGGTAAGGCCAGAAGGTCTCTGAAATGGCTAAAACAAACAGGATCTAGAATTAAACATGTCATCCAAGCCAAGATATAGCTTAGTTGGTAATGTCACCTAAGGTCACCCATCCGAAGACAGACCGTGCCAAACGTTGCTAAACTTTGGTGATCGCTGACATACACCCAGTCAAACTACGCTATATAGGCAGAAAAGACGCAACGCGCTACAGGTAAAAGGTAAAGGAGATTAATAATAACACATAATTATTTAATTAAGCAAATAATAGCAAATCGTACCTTCCAGAGGAACCTGGGCACTGGTTGGTGATTGCCGCTGTAGTCCACAAAGAAAGGTGTATTTGTGAATCGGGGTGAGCTCAGTTCTAGCTCTTTTGCAACACCCGTCCATACAAACAATTCGCCAGATATCTTCACAAGACGTCGCACTTTACGCTCAATCTCTTTCCAGTTCTGGGAATTACAAAAAAAAACTTTAAGGAGCCGATTATTGATATGTATGTATCAGCCTTTTTAATAGTCCACTGCAGGACGTAGGCCTACCCACGAAGGGTGATTGCGCCATATCCACCACGCTGGCCCAGTGCGGGTTGGTGGATATTGATTTATGTAGAAATAGCCAGTAGGCTTCTTTAATAAAAAAATATGATAAGTCCGTAATAGACTATAAAAAAATATTAGACTCGTATTTTTTCTTTTGTCAATTTAACAAAAACTGATGAAGATGTAGCCCGTTAAAGTTCCGCGTGACGTCACTAACACTAAATTACTACAAAGGTACCAGCCGGCAATTGTCGTCACGAGACCTCACTCTAAAATTTCACAATGGTTATCTTTGACATTAAATTGTAATTGTTTGATTATCAAAGGAAAAAATACGGGTGCAATAATAATCTGACTAACGTATTAATTATTATGATTTTATATCAAGGAAATACGCATAGTGACATGTTTTAGTTCCACTGCAGGTAGTCCAGCAGATTGGCAAGTTGAAATAGCAATGAACAGGGCACATAGCACGGAGAACCTACCGATGACCGATAGGGTCGTAAAGCTGGTAAGTGGAGAGCACGTACTGGCAAGCGCAGCCTAGGATGTCCACTTACTAGGTGGAGAGATAACCTCATTAAAACTGCAAGATCGCTGGATGTAAGTCTCTTCCAACCGGTCTTATTATAGATCTACAGGGAAAATCTACATCCAGTAGATCTCCTACAGCTAAGAAGAAAAAGTGTCAAACCTGATTTCAAATGTTGAGACTCCTATATTTACATTCTGATTACTTCGATAGGTTTAAATATACTATAATAATTAGCGGGCCTATAATCATTGGACCTAGGCAACGCAACGTAACTAGACAGCACATATATTATTATGTAAAGAAGTTATCCATGTTTAGGTACATAATAACAACTCTAATTTACTCTAATTTCACAACTAAAATTCTCTTTCTGTATTTTGTTTCATACATATTTAAAAAACTGTAACTATAAAATATAACCCCGCTGAAATATGTTTACAATAGGGAAGTTTTTAGATCATAATAAGTACCTACCTAACAATGTACCCAGAGATAAGAATAATTGTTAACTATTATTAATGTAAACTATGTACTTTAATGTTTCTATGACTCGTAGAAATAAAGTCTTTTTACTTTCACTATACTTAGATATGTACTTTAATTTTAAATTTGATCATCATCATCAGCATATATTGACCACTGCTAGGTATAATCTTCTTTTCCTAGCTATTTTCTCCAATTTCTCCTATTATTGCTCCCTTTTTTATGCTAGTCTAATCTACTAATAATAATGATGTGGTCGACCTATCGGGAAGGTGTCCTGCCCACAGAGCGTGTCTCTTATTTAAATCTAATGAATAAAGAAAATATTTACATCATCGTTACAAGTGCTCCAATGTGGCACAACGTTGAAATAACTGAAGGTAGATTTTTGGGGTGCCCCCGGGAACACATCTCTAAAATTCACGAGTTGCCGTTTGGCAAAGCAACATCCGTCATCCTTGTGGAATGGTCGGTGTAACCACTCCGAAATTGATTTAATTTGGCTTTTGCACTCAAATGCTTCTTCTAAGTTCATTAGAAAGTGATCACTGTTCGACCAAGCGGCATCATAATCATCTTCAGCTAGCGTACTTCTCATGATATGTTTAGCGTAAATCGGGGTTTCAGTCTTTTTGTTCCAACAAATTTCATAAACTTCTGCAGTTTTACCGTCTTTCAAGTCGAATCCTATACTTATTTTTTCTGTGTTTCCTGGCATACATTCAATTCCTGTTTTTTGTACAGTGTGTTCGACTTCTTCGTCACATTTCAGATCTAAGTAGTTGTATTTTTCTTGGTCAATTAAAATATTCATATCATAATCACAATAACCAGTGAGGTATTGTTTAGGAAACATTGCAAATCTGGTAGGGCAGAAAAAGGTGAGCTGTTCACCTTGTGGGAATATTAGATAGTTATCAAATTTTTGCAATAAAGGCCATTTTAGACTTGACGTTAGCACCATCGGGTGCAGTTTTGTCAACTTTTTAGTATCCACGAAGCAGTCTGAAAATAGGTAATAAGTGCATTCATTAGTGTGTAAAAGTGTTTCTTTGAAAACCGGCTAGGTGCCAAATGAAGATTTATCGAGTCTAACAGTTGTATAGAAAAGGTAGTTGTATGTACTGCCGAAGTTGACCTGCGGCCACATGAGGCTTTTTGGTGTAATGGCCATGATGTAAATTATAACAAGAAAAAAAAAACTTACCAGCTATAATATCAACATATTTTTCTACAAGTGTCCGATTATACTGATTTCTAGCTTCGCATATGTACTTTCCTCCATGGGATTTTTTTGCATTTTTTATTTTAAGAACTGATTTATTTTCAGAATTTTCAACAAACATGCTTTGAGTAAGTAGGGCCCCATCTTTGTACCAAGTAATATTTGCTGGTGGATTTGCGTCGACTATGCAAGAAATGTTGCCATCCTCCCAGTGTTTAATGAGGGTTCCTGTAAACAAATTAAGATTTTTTCCAATGGTCTAGGGGTAGTGAAACCCGCCTTGCAATCGTGAGGTCGTGGGTTTGATTCCCGGTCCCGTACCACAATGAGTTCTTTGGAATTTATGTACGAAATTTTACGCCACTAGCTTTTCGGTGAAGAAAAGCAACAACATAATTACGTCGTGTAGCAACCTGCATACGTCTTTAAAAGAAATTCGACGACGTATATAAGTCTACCAACCCGCACTGGGCATGCGTGGCGGATATGGCCCAATCATCTTCCGTGGGTAGGCCTACGTTCTACAGTGGACTATTAAAAAGGCTGGTACACTACAGTATCCAGAACTGGTGTTCTATATACCTACTCTACTCGTATCTTCCGAAATGATGTGATTCAGACCCCTTATTTTATTATATACTACGTGACTAATCGCGATCGCGAACTAATTTGAAAGGATTAAGGAACATACAGCGGCAGTCGAAAACCGCCAGATACAGAAGTCTGCTATATATGAGCATTTGTTTGACGGAGGTACTGGTCATTGAATCGAGCTCCACGACCCAAAAGTCCTCTCCACGGATCGACACTATTTTTCAAGAATAGTTCCTGAAGCGGTGGAAATCAAAAAATGTATTTCAAAAATAATCATCGCCCAACCATTACAAAAATCACGATTTTTTTAAATAAATAATTAAATTGACATAAAACGCCGAAATTTTTAGTACTCGTATATTCAGCATAGCAAAATATTTTTTAACTAAAACTTAAATATGTATCAGATAGATAAAAAAGAAACTAAAGATTTGGTCTCAGGGCTGAGCACAGATTTTTTATTATAGACGTTCACCCCAGTAAACAGTATCTACCTAATTATTATGGATTTTAATAACGTATCACCGTTATAACTATTATTTTGTTTCTATAATTGTAGTCTATAGACGACCCAGTTGCTACTATTATATACTTAGTAGTTAGCTTAATCATTGTTGTTGTAGTAAGTAAAAGCCCTTAGGCAATATTTTTATATTTATGAATGTGTATATTAATAAAATTAGAACTTACTTTTAGGCGTTTTTATGACATCAAACTTCGGTGAAACGGTTTTAATGTTCACTTGTCTGACATCAGATCCAAATGGGTTTTGTCCTCTACATTCGTATGTAACATTTTCATATACTTTTTCAACTTTGAGTACACTTGTGTATTGATATGGATCCACGTCAATATATACCTGAAACAAAAAAGCCGTCTGGAAAAAGGAAAAAAAAGCATTTGCCCAGAAGTGAACAAGAATAATACTATGCAGAACAGAACAGAAGAATTATAATATACAGGGTTATTTGTAATTAATTAGCACCCTTTTAGGGGCTTATTCTGTACATCGAAACTAATAACTTATGTTCTGCGATTTTTCTCAAAACTAAAAAAAATCGTTCTTCCATAGAAAAATATTGTTTACCCGCGACAAAATGTATGGAACAGCTGATTTTTTTTGAGTTTTGGCAAAAATCGCGAACCAAAAGTTGTTAGTTTTGCTGTACAGAATTAGTCTCTAAAAGGATGCTAATTGATTACAAATAACCCTGTATAATAACAAAAATCGGAAGAGTGGCTTAATAGCGAGCTGTCAGTGAGTAGCGACACCACGAACCCTGATTCTCTGGGCCTAAATGAGACCCCTGACTCACAGCTTGCCTTTACCCAGCTTTACGCGGTCGGAAGTGGAAATTGCAAGAACTAAGAACCTAAGTTCTAGAGTGTAAGTGTTTACACCTCTTGACACTCGGGAGCTATTAAAAGAAACCCATTTAGTGCATGGCAAGTGACCACCCGCGACAAAATTTGTAATGAGGCTAAAATAGCGGGTGCCGGCGCTTATTCCGTAGACTAATTTTTAAATCACTACTATTACTCAATTATATTATATCAATACATGTCAAAATTTTACCTTTTCCGTAATTATATTTGTTTCTCTAAACAATGACTGGTATTGTTATAAAATGAATAAAACACATGTATAACTTACCTGCCCAACAATTTCTTTTCCATTGTTTTTGTTCTTCCAAATAACTTCTGGTTTTGGGTAACAATTTATTTCACATTTTAGATTTATGTCGGAGCCGTAATTAACTAAGACTGTATTTTCTGCAACTATTTTTACTATGGGACTTCTGTCTTTTAGTTGATCTCCTGCAAAGCATCGCCAAGATTCAAGGAAAAAATGTTAATGTTTTTTTAGTTCACATTTTCGCTTATATCTATTATGTCATGTACAATATGTATGTTAAAATAAAGATCTTACGCATTTTAAACTTCATTTTTTACTTTAATTTTCTCTTTCAGGGATATTTCTAATCAATTAGCATCCTTTTAGGGGCTTATTATATAAATCAAAACTAACAACATTTGTTCAACGACTTTTGTCAAATCTCAAAAAAATAAATCGCAGAACAAAAGTTTTTAGTTTTGATGTACAGAATAAGCCCCTAAAAAGATGCTAATTGATTTGAAATAAGTAACCATGTATAAGTAGCTTATCGAAGACAGAGTCTGGCGCAGCGATACTTACTCAGAGTTGACTGCAGAGTTTTTGACGGGAGGCAACTCTGAGTCTTACGATACAAATCCGACACCAATCATTTGGGTTTTAAACTGACTCGTTTCGGAAAATTGATTTTTTTTCTGGTATGAACTAGTTTTAATTGATTTTCAATTTTGAGCATTAGTTAATTTTAGTTTATTAGTTGATTAAATGGATAATGCCTCAAAAGGATCAAATATGCGAACATTGATAGTGGTTATGTATTTGAACCTTTTGAAGTCGAGACTTTAGGACCGTAGGGACCGAGAGTAAAAAACATTTACATTGATTTCATTACGACTGGTCGCAACACGTGACCAAAATGCTGTTCTCTATCTTGCCCAAAGGATCAGTATTACTAGCCAATGTGGTAATGGGGCAATTTTTGGAACCGTGTCCGCTGTTAGTGGGCTTTTACGGTTTTCATCGTAATTTATACTCGTACATATTCATTTTTTTTAGTTCAAGTTTTTTATTTTATTAATTTGTTTAGGTTTATAAATATAGCATTGTAAACATTGCAGTTGTAATCATAGTTAAATTTATGAAATGTTATATACGTTTTGTGTAAATAAATATGTATATTAATCTAGTTGTAACAAAGGAATTTAGTAATAACTAGTTAAGCGTTTTCCTTAGTTAAGGAAAAAGCGTTCTATCTAAACATCGGTATTAACCGGAGCACATAAGTAAAATAATGTATAGGGATTACCTGGTATATTTTTGTAAATTTCTAATGGAGTGCTTGAAGTTCTGATTATTTCAGAATCGCTCTTTGTATCGTGACCAACGACCTGTGAAATTAAATTAAATGTGTACTTAATGACTGAAAATTATTCTTGTCATTCAAACATTATTCTACAAATAAATGACTAATCTCCTAACCAAGTAACCAAGGTAACCAAGGTAACCAAGTTTTTTTGTTATACAGGGTCTGTACATACAGGGTTATCCAGAGCTGGTGTATTAAGCCAAAAGGAGGTTATTCAGACCGTCATTATGAACATTTTTTTTCTATGGCAGAACCGCAAGTCGAGTAAAGAAAATCAGCTGTTACATACGTTTTGTCGATTCCGAGTCGCAATTTTGTATGGAGCAGGTGAATTATTTTCTCGAATTTTGGGTTGGCCTCACGGTAAAAGTGGCTCAGGCACTCCTTTTCGGATTAGTACAAGGCAAGCAGATAACCCTGGGCCCACTCTGTTCAACCGAATACCCGTAGAAGTTCGGGATGCACCTTTCACTGCGTCGCGTCGCCGTGTATGAATAAGTTGTAATGTAATGTTGGATGCACGAGCAGATATTTTATGACGCAAACGACTTTTTAAGATTATTTTAAGGTACTGTATTAAGATTATGGTAACTTAAATTTAATTTTGTTTTTAATGTTTTTTAGTCCTGAATAATATTCCATTATAATGTAATATATTATTACTTCTTGAATTGTAACGTAAGTTAAATGGTGTAATGAATAAATTGCTATAGTAATTATCATATTTTTATACACAAAAATGAATCGTGGTTGTTGTTAGTCTTGCTTACACTCGAGAACGGCTGAACCGATTTGCCTAATTTTAATAATAATATTACTATTTTTTTCTTGAAATATTCGTGGAAGTTCAGAGAAGGTTTATACGGTGAGAAAATTTCAAAAAATAATAAGATAACTAGCTAGCGGAGTGAAGACCTATCCCTCATCTATGTAAGAAACATTAATTTCATTTTCCCATACAAAATGTTCCTGCATGTAAAAGTGGCCATTTACAGTTGTTAGATTGTGAGATGAAGTTCACCGGGCCAGCTAGTTATGTAATAATTATATTATTGATGTAAATGTACCAATACTGGGCAGAACTTGTATTTTCATTTATACTTACAGCTATTTGGAACTTGCCCTTTGGTGGATAAAATGCTTGTGTTATGTAAAACTTATCTCTTTCATTAATCAGCTCTAAGTTAAATTTCATTTTAATATTTCTATTCATATCCAAAATTTGAACAGCTTGTAGTGTAATGTCTCCTTCGTTGAGTTTTATGGCCAGAAATGATTTAAGGTCTGCAAAATAAAAGTTAATTTATGTCATATGTATTGCGTAGTGGACACATTCGTCCAGGGCTCTATCAGAGTGGGGCTGTTCGCTTAAGATTAATGTTTTGATTCTTGTTTGAAGTATATTTATTGTTTATTTTGACATTTTACACTTGATTTTGTAATATTGTACATATAATTATACCAATTTATATGAACGTCCCACAGGAAAATCAATGAATGTCAACATTTTGTGAAAGATGTTTCGTCATAAATGGCACAACTGACTTGTCTGATAAATAACTTATATTTATTGTTTTTTTTTCGACATTCATAAGTGTGTATTATTGTACATACATATGTGAAAATAAATGTACTGAAATGTACAACATTTGAATTTGATTTTGAACACGAATCGAAGTGTCATCAAGTACTTTTTACATTAATGTTGATTTTCTAAAACGGCTCAGCTAATTTCGATAAAATTTTGATAGAACTACTATCTATCAACCAAAAAAATAATAACCAAAATCGGTTCATAATCATCGGAGTAATCGCGTAAGTAAACAGTCAGTCGAAGTAACTTTTTTATGGCTTTAAAGTCTGAGTTATTTATTCTTTTGGTAGTAAAAAATCAGTTTCACAAAAGAACATAGATTCATTGTTCTCCGTGGAGTCTTCTTAAGCTGCTGATCGATGGAATAAATAAAACTTCATCTTTAAAACCGCGGTTTTAAAATCGACGACTTTTGGACGTTCCATTTGATGCTCCTCTTTTGCAGTTTACTTTTTCGTTTAGAATAGCCATGTTTAGTACTATAGCGTTGCGTGAAACTGATTTTAATTATATTTGATTTGGGCCCGTTAATGATTACCTGGTAGAGGGCGAATTTTGGTGTCAGCCAATGACGTTGGCTTGTGAATGGAGAACCCAAATTGGAAGTCGATTCCAGATTGAGCAGACACCACTGCGTTTGTCTCTGTTTGAGTATTGACTTCTAATATGTGGACTCCAATTATTGTTACGTTTATCGAATAGACCTGAAATGATAATTGAAATGTATTAGTCAAAACAGTTTGAAAATTAATCAAAAACTCCTTATTTTATCGCTATCCTTCCAAGTTTGTGTTCACAAATCAAATGTATAATTTTGTATTGACGAAAATCCATGACATTTTAATTGACCTACTTCTATAATCTATGATAATTATTTATTTTAATTATTTACTTTTGATATTTTGTATGGTTCCGACATTATTTAATTCTGTATTCGTTTACCTCTCTACAGCATTTAATCTTGATGCTGAAGTAGATAGTTATTTTTTTTATTAATCTATTATTAAATTTAATTTTAGCGCTTGTGTATAGTGAAATGACGAGATATATTTTGTGGTACTAACTATTATTATACAAACTATTGTATATTTAATTTTAGTATTTAGTAGTAAGAATTCATCAAAAAATGATGTGTTGATTGAGCATACCTACATTATATTTTTGTTCCATAAATTTGAGGATGCCTAGTAAACACTTATTATAGTTAAAGGAACAATAAGATGTTCAAGACAAAACTATTATTTTTGCTGTCATATTTATTTATTTCCTGTACGATCAGACTACTGACCAAAGAGCTCCAAGTATTTAATTTTTTGTTATATTTACCGCACCTGAAACATGTTTGATATATTCTGGTTTTCTTAAATAGTTTACGTAAAGTAAGTAAGTTCGTATAGGCCGGGTGGCTAGCCCTGGTGTCAGTGTTTTCAGGCCTCCTGAAAGCCTCTGACATACTACTATACTACTGAGCTATACGGTTAAAACAACGGGGACCTACAATTTAACGTGTTATCCGAGCCACGGTAGCGCTCAGTTGGAAAATGCCATTCGCGGTTACCCATCCAAATACTGACTTACTACTTATTGTTTAGGTTAATTTTAGTTTAAGCAGAGTAAATAATTTTGTTCTTACCATAACTGTGTCTGTTTCGATAACAACGTCTACTGACACTGTGCTGCCATCTGGCGCCTTCACGGCTACAGAAAGAGTATTAGACGTTGCCGAAGCAAGTGACAGTGTAATGTCTCTCATCATCGGATCAGTGGTAATCTGTAAAATAAGGTAGCATGAATTTTGTAAAACAATATTAATGGATTAATTCAATGAAATTATAAATGATCGAATCTAAGATTAGTTACATGTGCTTAGATTCATAACCAAGCATTAACTGAATCAATTCTGGAATCAAAAGATCAGTTCCCACAATTGTGACGATGTTTCGAAGCTTACTCGCCCATGCAGGCAACTTGCAAGGTATCGGTTGCATGGCATGCAGCACAACTACCTTCCGAAGCATGCGTGCCCAGAAAGCCGGAAGGTAATCGATTCATGCAAGTTGTCTAGTCAATCTACGAAAACGGGTTGGACAGCCTAGATGGTCCAGCTGCCAGCTCTATTCAAATTCAAATTCAAAATTTATTTATTTCGGACAACTCGAATCCATATTTTGTTAGTAACTTATGCTTATAAACTAGGGTTAGTTAATATTTATTTGGTCATATACTTTGGAGGCATCCCCTGCGGAATCATGGTCCGCACGAGATGCCTCAGTATAGGAGCATGCGGGTCGTCCGCTATCGCTTTCAGGATGGTGTTGTCACTCCCCCGTAGCCTCCTCACTAGTGATGCCACCTTCTTCCTAACGAGGGCGTGGAAGCCATCAACGTGGTTTTGCGCGAACATGTTAGAGGCTCTACAGAATCTATGCTAGGCTAGCTTTTTCTTCCATTCCTAAGGCATGGAACGACGAGCTTCTAATTTTCACATTTCTTCCTCTCTGGGTGCCGGATTCTGTTTATTAAACCTGTGTCAAGTTACTGCTATTAAAGAACCTACTTACTGTGGCATTATGTTTACCAGGAGGAAGTTTTTTTCTGAAGATGTCTTCATTTCGACCTTTAACGTTCATTTTTACAAACGGCAATACCTGTAACAGGTACAAATAAGTTGTAGGTATATTTAGATCATAATATAAATTTATATGAATAGTAGAGAGATCTTTTTGGAAGCCGGTTGATAAACTTACTTTGCCAATGTTGGATTTTGATATTCTGAACACGTGCCCATTGGTATCATCTGCCAAATTGTTGTAGACCAGGTTAGCAAGCGAATTTTCAGGCACCCTGTGACAGTTGCCCGTCAATATGAAAACGATCTGGAATACAGAAATATTTTTTCCAAAAAATAACATCGTAGTAATGTTGATTCCAATACCGGTTCCGGACTAATGAGTTTCTAAGGTATTCCTGAACAGATTTTTACACAATTGGCTTATCAGGAAAATGCTGCGTATAAGTTTTTAAAAAATGGCTTTTATGAATACACCGACCCGCAATGGACCATTGTAGAAGCACAATCGCCCTATATGAGTGGACCTTATTTATGTTCAGAGGTATTAAATGATATTTTTCGTCAATTCATTATAAATTACTGTTAACGTGGGGTTCCATATTTTTTGTGCATTGTACACACGAAAACGATAAAGTTTTCGTTCACTATTCAATCAAGTCTATGGCCTTTACAGTGGACTATTATTATTAAAAGACCGGTACTTAAGGAACTGAAGTGTTGTGTAAGATTGAATGCCCAAACCACTACTTCTATGTCTACAATTGGTACGATGACTAGGTAAAATATTTTTATTTCCTCCGTCAGTTAGATAGCAAAAAAAAATGGACAAAAAAATTAACTTTAACGGGAATTATCTTCATCATTTTTTATTTTGTTTAATTGACATAAGAAAAAACACGTGTCTAATATATTTTTATCTAAATGTTGGACTAATTACATTTTTAGTCGTCTAGTTTATTAAAAACTAAAATAAAAATGGGAACTTACCGGAGTTTGTTTATCTTGTGCGATAGCTAGCACTTCTTCAGACTTGTTATAGTCCTTAGCAGCGGCGTCCGTAAATACATACAAAAGTGATCGATCTAAGCTTTGTTCCAGAGCTTTTATAGTTCCCGACAGGGCGTTTTCAGGACAGTCAATTTCAAAGTCATATGAAAAGTTTATATCAGACACAGCGTCTGTAAACTTTCCGGGATCATCGGTGTTCGCCCGAATTACCACACCTGAAGAGAATTGTATCAAAGGATATTTTTTTTTTTACAAAACGTACTATTTCGCAGAATTGCATACAAAGTCTACAAAGGCCAAGATATATATATTATACAAATCATCATAACTACATAATTAAACTAAGACTACATTCAAAGCAAATGGATTAACGAAAGACCCTTGAAGGCCTAAAGATAATCCAAATGCTCAAGCCCACTCCCAGTTGGCAGCGTGCCCAGCATGCTGGCAGCATTGCCACGCTGAATGGCATTGCAAATATACACCAGCATTTTGGTCACCACCGCGTCCACTAGACGCACAAAAAGACTTTTTGAAAATAAAATGATCATCACGATTTCTCTTCGTTGCCTTACCTTGTCAAAAAAAATTAAAGCCGAAAGTCAACAAACTTTTGAACGGAATTGGTGGAACTGGATTTTAGTTTCATTGAAAAAGTTGATCACGATGATGAGTAATATCTTAGAATATACAAAAAAATAGATTGTTGAAATCACCTGCATCTCCGTCGCCCTGGTCATTGAAAGTCAGAAGTACGAAATTTGCAATCTGAGTTTTGTCATTGGCCTGCACAGTGTTTAAAATCGAGACTGTTGCATTTTGCACTGCAATAATTTCATCAAACATGGATGGCGTATTGTCAATTGCAATTGTTAAGCTACTTTTATAGCTTTCACTTTCTTGTATAGAAGCTAGTAAAAGTATCAAATACACGGACTTTATACAACGTAGTATCATGGTGGTACAATTTTATTTCTTGCTCTCAAAAAATACTGTGACAGAGTGAGACTTCAATCTTCGAACATTTATTGCACAGAATGAAAACGATAAGACTAAATGTAGGTGGCTATCTGGTTTATATTTGTTTGTAAGTTATTAAAAACATCTTCTGTGTATAGGTCGTTAAGTTCCCCGAACTAACCTACATGCATTTACCCACGCGATATCACGCCTCTCAATGTCACAGTCTCGACGCAGTGTTAGCAAAGATGAAGCAGACTCTTCGTTAGAACTGAAGGTGTAGAATATAATTATTTCTAGCAAAAACTGGCATGACCGACCGAGATCGATGAAACATTTTTCACATTATTGTTGACTAGGTTTTACCCGCGGCTTCGCCCGCGTTATAATTTGATTTTGCCTTATGTTTATATCGATGCCTACAAATTTTATTAAAATAAAAAATATGCTATCAAAAATAGTAAGTGGCTAATCATTTGTGGCGAAATGATTAGCCAATTTAATGTAAAACGGTACACAAATATCGTAGCAAATAATAATTTCAAACCCAAACATAATAAATCTCAACCAATTTGTTTCATTGTCGTTAGGTATTATCCGCAGCATTCTTTATCCCTCTGCTGGGTATAGACCTCTTACAGTTACTGCCTCGGCCCTTTGCCGGTCGTGAGGTCGTGACCAGGTTCAACCGGCGGTATTGACGATATCGTCGAGATAGTCGACCCACCCCGTACTGCCTGTCGCGCCGTACATAGCTGCGACCCCCCACCTATTCAAGTACCCTTGCATATTGTTGTCACTGTTCAAACCTAAACTAAACAACCGACATCAAAATACATTAGATAAATGCTTCTATTGGTTAAGGTTAGTGTACAATCCCCCCGTGGGTTTCCGCCTTGTCGTGGCCGGGGGACATACTAGCCGAGGCTTATGGGCGGCCACGCGGGAATCCAGGGTGGAGCCGCTTTTTTTCTTCTGAAACAGCTGAGAAAGAGGTCTCCGCTTCTTTGGGTCTTTTTATCCAAGGCAGCTTAGAGGCTTGCACTCGAGGTTGGGCCGCTTCTCTGGGGCTTTTTAACTAAAGCAGTTAAGAGACTGGTCGGCGAGGTTGCGTACCTTATGAGGAGTACCGCAACTGAAACGGGCTGCAGCGCCACTCTTGCTACGCTTTAGCCGAGGATCAGGGGCCGTGGTAGGATGAAACTGGTGGTGTGTGTGCCGCCACCTACCTTACTTTCAGCAGGACCGTCAACGTCACATTTTGTCATTCAAACTATATTCATGTAGAAACCAAGTCAACCCGTTGCTCCGTTGCTGAGAAACAGTTTTTTCTCCTATCCTACGAGAACCATGATTGTATCCGAAATAAAAAAGTAGCCTATTTAACATTCCGTCTTTCAAACTATGTCCATGCCAAAAATAAAGCCAGTTCATTGCTCCGATGCTCGGAAACAATTCTTGTCCGATCCTACGGGAACCACAATTTTTTGAGATAAAAATTAGCCTGTGTAACTTTCCGCCTTTCAAAATAGGTAGGTATGTCCACGTCGAAAATCAAGTCAATCCGTGGCTTCTTTGCTGAGAAAAAGTTTTTGTCCTATCATACGGGAACCATTGATTATCCAGGAAAAAAGTAATCTATGTCACTTTTCGTCTTCCAAAATATGTCTATGCCAAAAATCAAGTCAATCCGTTGCACCGTTACTGAAAAACAGTTTTTGTCCTATCCTATGGGAACCATGATTTGTTTCGAGATAAAGAAATTTATGTCACTTTTTGTCTCTCAAACAATGTCCATGCCAAAAATTAAGTCAATCCGATGCTCTGTTGCTGAGAAACTGTTTTTCTCCTATTCTACAGGAACCACGATTTCTTCGGGATAAAAAGTAAGTAAGTAAAAGCCTATTTGTCTTTTAAACTATGTCCATGCTAAAAATTAAGTCAATCCGTTGCTCCGTTGCTGAGAACATTTTTGTTCTATCCTACAGGAACCTTGAATTTTTCCGAGATAAAAAGGTGCCCATGTCACTTTTTGTCATTCAAACTATGTCCAGGGCCAAAATCAAGGCAATCAGTAACTCCGTAGCTGGGAAAGAGTTTTTCTCCTATCCTACGGGAACCACGAACTTTTCGGGATAAATAGTAATCTATGTCCTTTCTCAGACTCTAGACTATCTGTGTACCAAATTTCATTGAAATCGGTTTTGTGGTTTTGGCGTGAAAGCGCGACGGACAGACAGACAGAGTTCTTTTCGCATTTATAATATTATATATAAGTAAGGATTTATCAAAGACGGCTCAGCCGATTTTGATAAAATTTTAATGGGCTAAACTTCGAAGTACACTTTTGAAGTTGTACACATTTCCAATAAAAAAAGAATTATTAAAATCGGACTACTACGTAAAACGATAATTATAGTGGTTATACATAAAAAAAATACGCGTCGAATTGTGTACCTCCTCGGTTTCGTCGGTCAAAAATCTCAGAAATAAGATTGGTTATCTGTTACTAAAACTACTTGGGAATTCCATTTCAGTCATCACTACTAGGCGACGGGAAGTTGATAATTCAAAGGCTTATCGTTTTTCCCCCAAATTTGTAAGCAGTTGTTTGTTAGAACAGGGGCAATGTGTTTGGTATGTACTGGATGAATGTATGTTATAGCACAAACGACTGAAACCATTTTGACGTGCGCGGTATCCTTAAGTTTATTTTTACCGACTTTCAAAAAGAAGAAGGTACCAGATTTGGTGAGTCGCCTCAAGTGATCGGAAATACGTAGCTAGTAGGTACTATTAAGTAGTTAGTAAGTTAGAATATACAATGGGACTGCCATGTATTTTATATAAAAGTCCCAAAAATAAATTGGAATAAAAAAAAAGAAGGTACTGTGTTCGTCTGTATGTATTTTTTTGTTTATATTCATCGATATTTTTGCCAATTGTGAACCGATTTAAAAAAATCTTCTTTAGTTAAAAAAGTATAATTTCAAGGTATGTAGTTAATAACTTTGGCTTTAATTTTTTTTAGTCTAAATTTTATTATATAATAATGTTAACTGGCGTATTTTTAAATTTTTAAATTGTGTACCTATTGGAGAGTCCATCGGCTCCTGAAATACAGTTTCTAACTAGTTCAGGAGCCTTTGGGTCAATTATTCAGACTATTGTAAACTTATGCCCCAATAAACAATTTTATTTATTTATTTTATTTTTTATTTGATAACTAAATCAGCAAAACATTTGGCCGATAAGTAAAATTGTAGAGCTCTACAAAGATGTCATTGTAGTTAATTTGGTTTTCTCCATAAGTAAATTAAAATATTAATTATAACAAAACTGCCGCTTCTTTTACCTTTTTTTTTTGTATAGTTTGTATCTAGTCGTTTAAAAGTATTACTACCTATACCAATCTTTTTGTTTTAAGTGACGAAATTTTGAGATAAGACTTATCTACTAGGTTTTTACATTTTAGCAATGTAATACTCGTTACTCATGAAGGATTTTTTTGGGTTATTTGTACGTATAAATTACAATAACCAACACAGGGAAACCCATGTTGGTTATTTATTTATTTATTTATTTATTTCATTTCCTCATCATGCTTACAGCAACGCCAAAGCGCATGACGAGTCATTGGGTATTTTACAATTTTCATTCAGTATAGAGATAATATACATGTCAAAATAATCTAAATAAATGTCAAAATAATCTAAATAAATGTCAAATAATCTAAATAAATGTCAAATAATCAAAATAAATGTCAAATAATCTAAATAAATGTCAAATAATTAAAATAATATGTCACAAAAGAATAATAAGGCAAAATGGACACAAACAAACAAAAACGGGCAAACTAAAGTCAGTAACGTTAATACAATAGTAATTAATTAAAACTTAAATAATGCATACAAATTCTTACATATGAGTCATATTTTATGTTAAAGAAGTCTAGATCAGAGTGGTGAGCAAGAAAGCCGTTAATCAGAGAGATAGCTTGGGCCGTAGGAGCGTGCTGAGACGTGCACGTGCGCGAGCGCGGGGCCGCGAGCAGGCGCCGCACGTGCGGCCGCCGCTCCCGCCCCGGTACGACGAGCGCAAGGCGCGATAGACTTTCCGGGTTGTCGATCTTATTGCGGAGCACCAGGTAAAAATGTACCATAATAGCGCACTTGCGCCTGAGCTCCAATGTATCGAGACCTACCATTCCCGCTACAAAAAGGGACGGATACAAATACGGATAGTAACCGTACTCTCTGGCATATAAAGCACGAGCGAACCGTTTCTGCACCTTCTCTACCATGAGCTTGTACTTGATTTCATGGGGGTCCCAGATAATGGAGTTGTACTCTAGCTTACTCCGCACAAACGCATAGTAAAGGGCGAGAATCGTACGTCTATCCTGAAATCGCCGCGACTGCCTCATAACGAATCCTAGAGACCTATGAGCACGAGCACACACATCCAAGATGTGGTCATTAAACGTCAACTCCACGTCCAAAGTCAAACCAAGGTCACGAATGCGATCTACGCGTTCAAGAGGGGAACCGCCTATATCATAAGTATGCACAATGGGTGCACGGGAACGAGTAAACGTGATAGACTTGCATTTAGATGCGTTGAACTCGAGACAGTTCCGTACACTCCATGCAACAACACTGTCAATATCCCTCTGTAACGCCTCACAGTCTGCCTCAGTCTGTATTCCCAAAAATAGTTTCAAATCATCAGCGAACATGAGACACTTAGCCGTTTTAACGACACTTGGCAAATCATTTATCATGATAGAAAATTCGGTCGGACCGAGCGTACTGCCCTGGACCACACCAGAACTGGTCATAAATGGTTCCGAATAGTAATTTCCGAGCTGGACAAACTGCCGCCGATTTGAGAAGAGGCTCGAAAAAAAATTCAGCAAATTAGGGACGAATCCTATCTCAGAAAACTTTTTCAATAGAATGTCGTTATGGACGCGGTCGAACGCTTTTTTAAAGTCGAAATACGCCGCATCCACCTGCTTACCAAGATCCATTTCTGCGGCTGCATAGTCTATGAAATTTACATGATTAGTGGCCGTTGATCTACCAGCCCTAAAACCATGCTGCGCATCGCTTAACTGCGCATCGACCTGTCTAGTTATTTCTCTGTTCAAAATAGACTCAAATACTTTGCCAAGCGCCGACAAAACAGCTATGGGCCGATAATTCTCAACCTTGGATCTTGGTCCATCCTTCGGCACAGGAGTGACTCTGGATAATTTCCACATCGATGGGTATACTGCAGTGCTCAAAGATAAATTAAATATGAACAGAAGAGGCCCTTTCAGAATGTCAAAGCAGTCCTTTACAATATACGGAGGTATGCCATCTGGTCCCACTGAAGAGTGCGCCCTCAACCTACGTACAGCTATAGACAGATCCCGCGGACTGATACTGTCCACCGCAATACGAGAGGAACACAACGAGCTGGAAGCCTCACGGTCTGCTTTCTCAGCAGATAAGGCCGGCGTATCAGCTAGGAATACCGACTTGAAGTAGTCGGCAAAAGCGTTAGCAGCATCATATCCACTTAGAATTTTGCCGTTATACTCAAACTCGCAGTGACACTGCCTGACCGATTTTTGCTCTTTAATAAACTTCCAAAATAGCCTCGGATTCCCAGTTATATTAGTCTCAGTTTGAGTTAAGTATTCCTTATAAGCACATTCAATTAAAGTTTTTACCTTTGCCCTGTAAAACTTGTACATTTCCCAATTGAATTGTTTGTTCTGTTGCCTGTATCTTTTTAGATGAAAATACTTATTGTTTATACTACTTATAATCTCGCCGGTGTACCACTTCGGATATTGGTATCGCGAGTCATGGTTAAAAGGTCGTTTAGTAGGAACATATTTGTCAAAACAAGTACCCACAACATTGTAGAAGGCACTCACAGCCATATCAACATCCGTGTGTGAGTATATCACGTCCCATTCAGCAGCGGCAAGGGCGGCGTATAATGAATGAAAGTCGGCTTTACGGAAATTCCATACGCGCGGTAAGTGATCGCAGTCCGGGAGCGGCGACCGGGCGCGCGAGATGCCATCCCGCGGCCGCGCCGGACGCACGCTGCGCACGCTCACCTTCAGTGGCGGGTGATAGCCGTCCACTTTACCAGGTACTAGGGGCTCCGTGTCGCCACATACTTCTAACCAATCACCGTCTAAATTACTCAACACCAGATCCAACATTCCGTCACATTTATTCATAATATTATTATATTGTTTCAATTTACACGAAGAAACCATTGATTCGTAATACATTTTAATGTTAAGACTGCAAGAACTCAAATTAAAGTCTCCAAAAATGATGACCCCTAACTTAGGAAATTTCGCTAAAACGTTTTCTAACACATTAAAAGTTTGTAAATAAAAATCCTCAGTCGAACGCGGTGGTATGTACACAACACAACATACAATTTTTTTAAAGAATAAATCAAGTAACGCAACTACAAGTTCAACATTGTCGGAGTATGCGTCGATGTCGAGTATCTGCTGCATGTTGAGCGAGCGTTATTCATTTGGACACATTATTATTTATGACGTGTACCTATAACATTTTCTAGGCACTTTGTAAGTGATAAATCTGTGTTTTAAATATTTATTTGCGTATTATTTTCTGCTCTATTGTGATTAGAGATCAATAAATTTAAAGGTTTTATTCAACAAAATTTAAAAAAAAAGTCAGCCACGTGCTTGTTTGACTCGCGCACGAAGGGTTCCGTACTTATTAGTACTCCTTCTTCATCAGGGAATACGCGCACTCCCGTCGACTGGCGCACGCGCACTCCCTTTATTTTATTAAGCCATACCGTACCGTAACGGTCAACAATCACTTCATTAAAACTCGCGTGAGAATACATTATATTAAATAAAACACCGGTTTTAACTCACGTATGATATACGGCCGGGCCGCTGTGAAACCCGACCGGTTTCGGAGTAAAATTAGTACTCCTTCTTCATCAGGGAATACGCGCACTCCCGTCGACTGGCGCACGCGCACTCCAGCGGCCCGGCCGTATATCATACGTGAGTTAAAACCGGTGTTTTATTTAGTTTGAGTTTTAATGAAGTGAACTCTCCCATAATTTATTTTATTAATATTTGATTATTTATTTTGAAAGATCACTTTATATGTTGTGAATGTTTCAAGTGTCTACCTGTTACCGTTAATAATATTGAACATTAATTGGCCAATGCTCTGGGGTGCCAGCGGAATAGAATAGCACCTCCATCTTGTACCAGGTGTCGTAAAAGCCGACTGAAGTATTATGGAACCAATATTCGCCAATATATCCATCCAAACTTCCTCCTCCTCCAGTCGTTTGCCTCATGTCTGAGAGTCGTGACCACCACCTTCCACCAATTTCTCCCGGATGATTTTCTTCCACTTTTTCCGGTCCTCGGCGACATGCAGCGCGTCGTACACTGGCGAGTCCAAAGTGGTGCGGATCTGGTCGGACCAACGCATCGGACTGCGGCTTTGCAAACTTGGCGTAGCCTAAATGGCTCAGGCCAGTGTCGGGCAGCAGTGGCACTGGTGCAAGGAACTACGTCCTGCGATCAACATCACCACAGTAACGATATCTAACAGTATTATGACTCAGCTCTGTCCTTGAAATATATAGCTACAGCGTCACGTGGCCACGTATTTCAGTATTTCATGTACTTACACATTACCTTCTTGAGTTTCTTTCTAGTTTCTATCTATTATGATGTAAAATTATTAATTACATAAAATAAATTTGCTGTAAATGAAAACAAGAAGCGTTCAATAAAAATACATATTGTGTTTTTTGATGTTTTTAGGATTCCATAGCAAAACGAGGATCCCTAAAAAACCGGACAAGTGCGAGTCAGGCTTGCACATCGAGGGTTCCATACGAATCCAGAAACAAACAGAACAAATTACAAAATTCGGAAGAAAGTTAGTTGTTAGATAAAAAGTTTTTTTTTCACTTTTCTCGTCGTACATCGAAAATTACACATTGTTAAAATAATTACGAACTTGTTTTAGCATATGCTACTGAAGTTTTTTTTATGATACCTTGCATGATACGATTTACTCACTTTGAATTTTGAACCCAAATTTTGTGAATTTTGAATTTTGTGATTTAAATAAAAATGTAGGTACAGTTTTCAGATTTAATCCTTTATGTGTATTCTGAGACAATGCTTCTCGCCAAATTTCATAGTTCTATGTCAACGGGAAGTACCTTGTAGGTTTTGATTTATGTGAGTGTCGAAATATGCGGTTATTTACGACATAAACGGCTCTAACTTTTTTAAACGATAACTGAGAAGTTTTTCTTTTACATAACTGCAAGAAACCATAGATATTTTTACGCGTTCCCGAGATAATGAGTCTTGACATAGACATGGACGGACAGACGGACAACAAAGTTATAGGGTTCCGTTTGAGGTACGGAACCCTAAAAAAAAATCATACGTTCGTTCCTCACTACGACGCGCCGCGACTGACTAACATACCAGAGTGTACCGCACTCCGAAGCGCGTAGGTATGGATCGCTTCCCGATCGTAGAACAAAAGTTGTTAGTTATGATGTACAAAATAAGCCCCTAGAAGGATGCTAATTGATTAGAAATAACCCTGTATATCATTACCGCGCCATCAGGCTTGCCCAGCAACGCGGCAATTATGGGCAATTTCCATGCATGAATTTACAGCACAAGACCAGGCCCCCAGTTCCAAATAACAGCAGAGAAGGGGTGCGAAGAATCTTCGGCATTCGCCCCGCTGCCACCCTTACGATGGATGAAAAGATTGTCTGAGAACTGGAAGAATTGAACTCCTCCTTTTTAAGTCTGTTAAAAATACAAGATAAAATTCTATCAAAACTTTTATTCATTCAGGTATTCAACAAATCAAAATATGGTTCAAATGGAATATTTCTTATTCCGTCAAAATTATCCTTGAAATCTTGTAATGAGCAGCAAAATGTGAATCCTTTTTCAACATCACTCCAAGCCGTGCCTCTCAACCAAGATATTTTGTGGCAGATGTCGGTACATAGTTTGTATGATGACACTTCAGAAATCGTCACTTCAGGTACGTTGAGTTGTATTATGGCGATAGAAGATTTGGTTGCTGGGTTCTGCACAACCTATGAACAAGTGAAATAATATACTGGCTTTTGTAAGTTCTGCCAACTATAACGTAGGTACCATACTATGATTGTGTTAGGAACGTATTAGACGATACCTATGCCAACGTGCACAGCACGTTAACGGTCTAGTTGGCATAGTCTCATACTTTTTGACCGACGAAACGTAGGAGATACTCAATTCGAAGCGTATATACACATATATTTTTATGTATAACCACGCATAACTTTTTACATAGCAGTCAGATTTCAATATTTATTGGAAAGAGTATACTTCAAAATTGGTTCCATTCAAATTTTAACGAAATCGGCTGAGCCATTTTTGATAAATTAACAATAATGTGAAAAATGCTACATCGATCCGTGCGAAATATTCGTGAATACTGTACCTAGGGGCCGTTCAAGTATTACGTAAGCACTATAGAGTGTAGGGGTGGGGGGTTTATCATTTGCTTCTTTTTGATGACATGGGGGGTGGGGGCTCTAAGATGTGATTACGTCATCAATAGTTATTTATTTCTTTTCGCATAAGTGTATTAAAGTCATATATGCTAAATCTATTTTCTAGAATTAAATTTGCTGCTCATGAATCCATAAAAAAAAAATGTGTACAGGTGCCAATGTTTACGTAAGAATGGAGGGGAGGGGTAAGAACTTTGCTTACTTTTGCTGACAAAAGGGGAGGGGGGGTTATATAATTGTTATAAATCTACTAACGTAATACTTGAACGGCCCCCTACACGGTTGAAATCAGTCATGCCATTTATTCTGAAAAATAATTATTAATACAAAGCATATTTTTTTTTTTTGCAACATTAATTTTAACTAAAGCTAGTTTATAAAAAATCTGAAGGATCTTTTTTGTTTTTAACTGATGTAATAGATTCAGAAAAATATGAGCTTTCTCGAAATGGAACGAGTGTAGTGGTTAGAATTTTTGATTATTATTATACCAGCCTCCATACATTTTGTGGACGTGTCCTTTATATACCAAACGTATGCAAGCTGTTTGTGATTTTTTCTTAACAGTCAATACAAAACACAGATAGTCCTCCCAGGCGGCAAAAATATTAAAAATATTATTATAACTTACAACTACTTAACTTAGTTTGGTCATTTAGAATTTATCTCGATTTGTTACAATGTTTTACCTTCCATATGTATTTAGGAATTGATTGTCGTCTTTTCAAGTAGAGTGACGTATTATATCCACGTTTGTTGGTCAATGTCAAATTTCCTTCTATTCCCGTGTAGATAATCAAATGGTTTTTCGTTGGAATGTTCAAGTTTCTCACTTTTTTTTCTAATTCATTCCAATTCTGAAACATACGAGTAAATGCACCCAGATCAGCCCCCCTACCGTCTAAAGCAATAGCAATCGTAATAGCAATCGTTTATGACTTCATTTTAGTCATTTGGCACCGCCTATGTGACGTTAGCCATCAAAGTTGTTCATTCAACGATTGCTTTCGCAATCCGCGCAAAGCATTTGATGGCTAACGTCACATACGCGGTGCCAAATGACTAAAATGAAGTCATAAACGATTGCTATTGCTTAGGCGGTAGGGGGGCAGTTTGATTATCTTACTAGCTCAATATTAATTTTTTTAACGCAAATATGTCCATGCTTCACCGACCACCAACTTGCCTGACGGTTAGCGATTACAAAGTTTGATTTTTTTCATCATCATCATCATCATCATTTCAGCCATAGGACGTCCACTGCTGGACATAGGCCTCCCCTAATGATTTCCAATAAGACCGGTTGATAGCGGCTTGCATCCAGCGCAATCCAGCGGTCATTATAAGGTCATCCGTCCACCTTGTGGGTGGACGTCCTACGCTGCGCTTGCCGGTACGTGGTCTCCACTCGAGAACTTTTAGATTTTTTTACTTGCACCTATTTTTTAGCAGATACCTATATGATGTAGCTACTTAAGTAGAATTTATACAATGTGTTTGTCTACCGGTGTCGGAGCCTTAAGCGGTGACATATATGGCAAATTTTGAATAACTTTACTGTGAGATCAACTCTGAAAACGCAAAAAAACAGCTATTTCATACTTTTTGTCGAAAATCTTATTAAAAATCGTATGGAACAGCAGTTTTTTTTACGATTTCAGAGTTGGTGTTATAGTAAAAGTTGTTCAAAATTTGCCATAGATGTCACCGCTTAAGGCTCCGACACCGGTAGACAAACACATTGTATACTATATGCAGCATATATGCAGCATTGTTTCTTACAATTATTATCAGAGGTTAAAACCCAGTTGTTAGAAAGAGATAAACACACGTTCACAGCTACATGAACAGCAAATCGTCTTGTACGTGTTACGCGTGTAATGTGTAAAGGCGCGACTGACTTGGCTCAAGCTAATTAGTTTGACTTGAGTTTGCCACGCTAAGCAGAGTATAACTCATCTACCTCAGCTTAAATAAGTATTTAAGATAATTGGTTTTGACAGCATATTTTACAAACCTCTGAATGACATGTACTCCAATGCGGTACAATATTTAAACGATTGAAAGTTGCTCTTTGCAGTGGACCTGGGAACACATCTCTTGGACTCACTAGGTACCTTTTGGCAAAGCAGCATTTTGTAGAGTCAAATGAAAAGCTAGAATATTTTTTTTTCTGTTTGTCACAGCTGTAATGGTTAAGTTTTGTACGATCCCACATTTCTGTGCTATTTGGAAAATATCCAGCTGGAGACTTCATTATATATTTTGCATATAAAGAATTGGAGTGTTCGTCGAGACAATATTCAAAAATATCAATCTCTTTGGAATATTTGCCATATTTGAAGTTCAACTGTAAAGTAGTTGTCCCATTGCCTTGACACGGTTTATTTTCAGGATTTCGTTCTTGTTGCGGTCTTATGGGATCGCTACATTTGATATCAGCATAATCTAAAACTTGCTTGTTGATACAAAATTTAGTTCCTCCGCAACAAAAACCCCGAAGGTCTTTACTTTCAAAGTTGGTAAAACTCGATGAGCAAGAAAATCGTAGTTTATCAAATATGGGTATGGTTGTGTTTCCGCCCGCTGTGATGTAATCTGGCCATTTACCACGGGTTGTAAGCATCAGTGGTTGATTTTGGGAATATGTGTCAAATTGAAGGACACAATCTGAAAAAAAAACATATATAGTCATAGTCATATATCTTTATTGCGTATATGGGTAATACAAGATGGTAAAGCCGTGGTAGTCCAGTGGTAATGACACCCGCCTTACAATCGTGAGGTCGTGGGTTCAAATCCCGGTCCCGTACCAATGAATTCCTTGGAATTTATGTACGGAATTTCACACCACGGGCTTTTCGGTGAAGGAAAACATCGTGAGGCAACCTGCATGCGTCCGTTGAAGAAATTCGATGGCGTATGTGAATCCACCAACCCGCACTGGGCCAGCGTGGTGGATATGGCCCAATCACCCTTCGTGGGTAGGCCTACGTCCTGCAGTGGACTATTAAAAAGGCTGGTACAGTACAGTACAAGATGGTATAATAATAATAATTAACCGCCATATTCTACCTGTTTGGCATGCAATAATAACAGCAGTGTCAATAATATACCTAATTAGTGTACTATTATGAAAACCCCTAAAAACGGAACCGCATAACATTATACAATTTATAGCACACCACAAATTAATCACAAAAACATAATAATCAAATTTGTGTACGAGAGAAAACAAGATATTTACCTGATAGAACAATTCAAACACGTTAATAATTGTTATTTTACAGATATCTGTGATAATTGTAAACAAATACCAATCAAGCCGAGCAGATAAAACTCACCTCCTAAACCTCACCTCACCAACCTAAAACACATCATTCGTTCCGCAGTACAAACATACATACATACATAGATACATACATACATACATACATTGCAAGTTAAATAAAAGCTTTTAAAATGGTTGCCTGTAAAGTCGTTTGACGGACAATATTTTTACGTGATAACGTCTGAGGAAAACATTGTTGAATCAACAACTGAAACAAGCCGAACGCGTAGGCTGTTCGTGCTTCTCTAATGCTTGTTCCATGCTCTCGATTGTACGCTCGGCACATGCGGAACGTAACATTTCTTTGTGCGTGCAGCCGTAGTTCGTCGATTTATAAGACGTTGTCGTAGTCTTTATTAACTACAACATGATAAAATACTACTTTATATGTTAAAACTACCTACACTATTACTACATAGAAAGCAATTGGATCATCCACAGACGCTTGAAGGTCTAAAGATAATCCAAGTGCTCAAGCCCACTGCCAGTTGGCAGCGTGCCCAGCATGCTGGCAGCATTGCCACGCTGAATGGCAATGCTTACAGATGTTGCATTTGTGATATTATTGAAGTGAAATTTCTAATGCGACTTCCAACAAGGTTGCGTTAAACGTTTAACGCTACCATGGAGGGGGTATGAAAGTACTATTGCGTCGAAGTTTCACTTCTTCCGCGCGGAGGGACTCCACGCACTATTTTTTACACACATACACACATTTTATATACACAATGCTAACAATTTTCTTGGCCGGGAAAATGTATAGCGACCGAGAAATCGGCATTTTTTTCTATGATAAACAATTTTATTTTAATACCTACATAATTACTTGTATAAATCACGACAAAAAAATAAACTTGAAATATACCAAGTTAAGTAAACTACCTAAGTATTTCAGTACATTATATTTATATCACATAATATATACCTAGGAAGCGTGTCTGTTATTATGTTATAAAAATAGTCACCTTTGAAATTTATATTAAATGTCCTGTTTATCTGCCCAAAAATATTATTTATTATGCATGTGTATTGACCTTCTGTTTTTTTCTGTATTGTAAAATTGTACACTATATCTGAAACACTTTCTTTTAATTCCTTATTATGCCACCAAGACACCTGAAAGATAAAAAAAATATTTAGTAAATATTTTAGTAGGTATAAAATTGTAAGGTCACATTTCGTGAACTTCTTTTTATTTTTCTTTTCTTAGTACCTATAATTTTAGCGTCGAATTGTAATTTTTTATGTAGGGACATAGTAATTTATCAAAAATATCTACAATTGAGACTGGATGTGTCATTTGTACATAACAATATAATGTCATTATCAAATTGTCACACACAATGGTCAAAAACTTTCGGTTTGAGGCACTGAGGTATGTCGGACAAGAAGACGTTACGCAAGTTTCCTGAAAAATACCCATATTTATAGCGGCTTAACAACTTTCAGTAATTATTTATTTGGGACAACCTGAATCAAATCAGCATAAGACAGAGATATATATATTTTATATTTGTTACAGTCAAAATGATTAGTCCATTATTATGTTTTATTACTGGTTATTATAATAATATACATAATCGCTGGTTAGTATACATAATAATTAGATAAATCACTTTGACCGTGACATATCCACAAAAAGTTATAGGAGATTGAAAATAGCCTGAATGGCTTCGAGAAAAAAAGTGTACGGCGTTGTTGCCCAACTTGGCGATGAGATTTCGGGTTTTGACCAAAACTTTTCCACCTCAATGGCTCTCTGTTTCTTTTTTTTTAGTCCAGCCTAAGCAATAGCAATCATAATAGCAATCGTTAGCCATCACTTGCTTTGCGCGGATTGCGAAAGCAATCGTTGAATGAACAACTTTAATGGCTAACGTCACATAGGCGGTGCCAAATGACTAAAATGAAGTCATAAACGATTGTTATTACGATTGCTATTGCTTAGGCGGTTGGGGGGCTGGACGGTGCAGGTTTTAGGGCATGCTGCACAGTTGGTGATTTGTGACATTATCTCCGGGCTCACGCCGCAAAGAAATTCGATCTTGCAGTCGTCTATATATGACTGCCTCGGTGGCTCAGTGGTTAGTGACCCTAACTTCTGGATCAAAGAGGCGTGAGTTCGATCCCTACCCAGGGCAAATGTTTATGTGATGAACATAAGTGTTTGCTCTGTGTCTGGGTGTTATTTATATGAGTATGTATTTAAAAATAAGTATATGTAGTATATCAGTCTCTGGCAGCCATATCACAAGCTTTGGTTAGTTTGGGGTCAGAGACCGTGTGTAAGATGTCCCAAAATATTTCTTTATTTATCTCCATTTTGTCATAATATTGTTACGGATCACGTAAACACATACCTACAACGGCCGCCTACGGCGTTACAATATTGTCTTGGCTTCGGCGTACAGACCGTTTCACTCACGAAGTCGCGTCCCTCCACAGTAAATTATTGGTTTGCATTTATACGCGTAGACCTCGTTTGTACACAACGCCTTAGTGTGCGTGTAGAGGCTAATAGTACAGACAGTAAAAAAAAAATGATCACTTAGGTTAGAGGGTATATTGAATGTAGTTGTACAATATCGTACAACTACATTCAATATAGCTGTGGTGGCCTAAAGGTAGTAACACCCGCCTTGCAATCGTGAGGTCGTGGGTTCAAATCCCGGTCCCGTACCAATGAGTTCTTTGTAATTTATGTACGGAATTTTACACCACTGGCTTTTACGGTGAAGGAAAACATCGTGAGGCAACCTGCATACTTCCGTAGAAGAAATTCGATGGCGTATGCGAATCCATCAACCCGCACTGGGCCAGCGTGGTGGATATGGCCCAATCACCCTTCGTGGGTAGGCCTACGTCCTGCAGTGGACTATTAAAAGGCTGTTACAGTACATTCAATAAATATGGAGGGGCGCGCCTGCGTGAGTGAAAAGATCTGTACTTGGGTACGAATATAACTGTGAAAATATTTAATACTCACTGTTACTTTAGGTTCAGCAGAAGCTGAACAATCGAGTGAAACATTTTGTCCAATATGCGCATCAAGTTCTTCGGAGGGTGTGTTACTAAATTCTGGTCTGAATCCAACTATAACATTTACATTTGCGGATTTTATAACTGAAGAGTGTAAATTACTAACTCTACAAGTATATACACCTGTGTCTGACACTTTAGCGTTGATCAATTCTAATTTTCCAATTTGAATAAGTTTTTTGTCCTAAAAAGTCACAAAAAATATAAATATAGGAAATCTTCTTAATTTATATAAATCTCGTGTCACAATGTTTGTCCTCAATGGACTCCTAAACCACTTAACCGATTATAATAAAATTCGCACACCATGTGTAGTTCGATCCAACTTGAGAGATAGGATAGTTTAAATCTCAAATTATAGTCGCAATTTTAATTTATTTAGCCACAGCAACGCGTGGCCGGGCAGCTAGTATTTAAATATAGATCTCAGTTATCTGCTCACCCTAAGTGATTCAAACCATCTATATGAACAACTTTTACAAAGGGGCCAACTAGGAGTTTGAAAAAAAATCTGCTGTTCTATAGAAAATTGCAACTCGGAATCGATAAAATCCGGGTTGACACCATAGTAAAAGTTGTTCATTATGATGGTCCTAATCACTTCTTTTTCGCTTAGTTTTTTTTTTCGAGTAGGTTTGCGTTTGACTACATACTGCCTGATGTTGAGAAGATGTGCGGTCCATGTAGCACGCTTACCTAGCAGATACCTATTTACTCGGGATTTGAAGACGGGTGTCGAATACTCATTCCTCATACGAACAGGCAGAATGTGGAACGCTTTGCCTGGGTCTGTCTTCCCGCTAAAGTACAACGTACCCACGTTACCCACTAAAGTACAACGTACCCACGTTGTACTTTAGCGGGTAACGAAGACAGACCCAGGCAAAGCGTTCCACATTCTGCCTGTTCGTATGAGGAATGAGGATTCGAAACGCTTGGTTCTAACGCGCGGAATGTCCACCATAAAAGGGTGGCGCTTTGGTCGCGTCCGTCTAGCCGTACGATAGAAGAAAGGGGCAGGTGGGACCAGATTGTGCAACTCCTGGGCGCACTCGCCAAAGTGTATCCGGTAAAAAGCCGATAAACATGCTACCTTACGTCGATGCTCAAGACACAAGTACACCAATGCTGGTTAACCCTGTATTATAGTTTTTTCTTCTGTGGAAATAATAGTGCAAATGGTCATAAACGCCACTTGCGGGCACCCATCCGAAGACTGATCGTGCCGTACGTTGCTTCGGTAATCGCTAAGAAACACGTTGTCAAAATACGCTGCGTTGGTGCCTAGAAAAATCGTATAGCAAGTTTTTGTTTACTTTTTACCGACTTCCAAAAAGGAGGACGTAGGTAGGTACTGTGTTGGTTTGTATGTATTTTTTTTGTGTATATTAATCGATATTTTCGCCAATTGTGAACCGATGAAATATTTTTTTGTTTGAATGGGAATACTTCCGAGGTACCATTCAAATTTTACCGAAATCGACTGAGCCGTTTTTGATAATTCAACAATAATGTACATGATGTCTCATCAATTGGCGCAAACTATTCGGATTCTGTACACGGAGTAAGTCGGTGGTTTTATTTTTGCGAAAAATAATTATAGTCCGCGCCACACAAGTCGACAGATGCTTATGCGCAGAACGCTGCGCAAAAAAAAAATATCAGGCAAACCCGCCCGCTAACCTCATGCCTCCCGCGCGCTCCCTTCGCCCTTGCTCACTACTTCGCTACTTGTGTAGGAATTGTGCACACATGCTACTCAAGCATGCGACCACGAATAGCCACGAAAAGAACTCATTTGCGTGAAAAAGTGACAGATATACAACGTGTAACGGAAAGGCTGTATACATAAAAAGTGGGTTGATACTATACCTTATATAGATGCTGTATTCGAAATTCCGAGCCAAAATAACAACATTCACTTTTAAAAAAAAATTAAATATGACTGACTAGAAAAATCTTTTGTACGTAAACAAACATGTCACAACAAGGAGGTGTGGTCTGATTTTGATGGGCAAGGTCGTGTTATTGACCTCACAGCTGTTTAGTGTGATAGTGCTGTGCAAATGTTAATTAGTTATAAAAATGACTAGTTTTTCAAAAAAAGATTAAAATATAAAAATATAAAAATCAGCAAACGAACTTACACGGCTAAACATGCCCGTCTAGTTTGTTACCGTTATCTGATTTGGTACTTTCAGTATGTATACAGTCTTTCCGTTACACGTTGTATACTTATATCGGTGTCTCGTTCTGACACTACGAACGAAATAATTTGTGGCGCGCATACTATCCCGGATGCGCAATAATCAGCGAATCACGGCGAAGTGTCATCTGCGGCTAACTTCTCATCCACCGACTTGTGTGGTGATATCCACCTATATCTTAGCTACTTTCAGTTGGAGGTACATACTCGTAGAATATACTTATCTATGTGTATGAAGTTGGTTGATCTGTTTAAAAAAAAAAAAAATTACTTACTTTGAACCACGTTATTTTATCGAGTTCTGAATGAGGAACTAAACACCCGATGAGCGCCCTGCTCCCTTTTTCGATTGGCCTATTTGTTTTTGCGTCTATTAATTCTGGGTAAGGATATCCTGAAAAAAAAAGAAAAAGACAAATATAACAATAAGGGGTAGAATTATTCAATTCGTAATCGTAATGTTATTGAACTCTTATCGTCCAATTTTTTTAAAGTAGGAATTCAAATCACTAACATAATTTCGATAATCATACAATTTTACTAAGCACTACTTTTTACCAGCGACTTCGCCCGCATACGCAATATATCATTATAATTTATAGCCTATGTGTTATTCTGATATATAAGCTATAGTATTGCAAAGTTTCATCTCAATCCGTTCAGTAGTTTTTGCGTGAAAGAGTAACAAACATCCATACATTCATCCATCCATCCAACCTCACAAACTTTCGCGGTTATAATATTAGTATAAATGCTACGACCGTGCTAAGAACGTTTCAGACAAAAACATTATTTTCACTTTATGAAAAAAAACCGGACAAGTGCGAGTCAGACTCGCACATCGAGGGTTCCGTACAAATATATTGTTAAAATAATTAAAAACATGTGCCAACGAAGTTCTTTTATATGATACGGTTTACTCACTTTTAATTTTGAACCCATATTTTGTGAACTTTAAGGCCCTATTTTTTGTGATTTAAATAAAAATGTACAGTTTTCAGATTTATTCCTATATATATGTACTCTGACACAATGCTTCTCGCCAAATTTCATAGTTCTATGTCAACGGGAACTACCCTGTAGGTTTTTATTTTTGCAAGAACACAATTACAACAACAACTTTTACACAATTCCAAGAAACCATAGATATACGTATACAGTTTAAATTTCAACTCCATATCTTTACGCGTTCCCGAGTTAAAGAGTCTTGACATACACACAGACGGACAGACGGACAACAAAGTGATTCTATAAGGTTTCCGTTTTTTTCCGTTTGAGATACGGAACCCTAAAAATGATCGAAAATAGTAAATCACTCACCATTTACATTTACTCTGATTTGTGCTTCAACTGTTTTATTAAATTTTGTACTGTTTCCTATGCAGCTATAGTATCCAGCATCTTCTATCGAAACATTATAAATCTTCAGCCAGCTTTTTTCATATTTAATTTTGTCATGCACTGCAACAAAATATTATTTTAACTATTAGTTCTGCGTGGAAGATCGACCTTCACCATTGTGCTAAAAAAATACTACAATTAATTTAGTTAAAAATAAGATAAGCCGAAGCTAAGGCTTTGTTTCGCGACATTGGGCGGAGGATAAGGGACAGAGGAGGTGACTCCCGCTCTGTGTGGTTCTTGGTGCAAATAATGTCTATCGCTATTCAACGTGGCATTGCTGCTAGCATTATGGGCACCTTTGCACCGGGAACCATGAAGGGCAGGTTATTTGATTTGAATTTATAATTTCCGTATGTTATTTTTAAGTAAAAGAATTATTTGTATCTTATGACAATTATTATAATTTGACATTAAAGAGGAGGAAAGAGGAGGTGACTCCCGTTCTACCTCGTTTCTGGTGCAAAGAATGTCCATCGCCATCCAACGCGGCAATGCAGCAAGTTAGCGTTATGGGCACCTTTGCACCAGGAACGATGAGGGTGGGTTATTTGATTATTTTTTTAATTTTATTAATTATTTTCTGTTATTGTTATTATTCAATTAATGTGTGTTTCATGACTAGTATTATTACTTTTAATAATAAACATTTGACATGTAATAAAATAAATATTATTATAATAAAGTGTTAAAAATAGCCACTAATACTTTTCGATAGGCAATAAGCCCAATTACAGAGGCGCCATCGTAATTATAATAGCTAAATAGCATAGTTCTGTTTCTTTTTCACTTTAGGCATTCGATAGAGAGAACGCTTTTTACGTTGCTATTAAATTTACACTGGCGCTTCTATAATCGAGCTTATTACATTATTTGTGTTTGAAAATACACATATATTATAATGTTTGATTAAAAATATGTATCGTCTAGTTATCAGGTGGGTATCTTCACCAGAAACTCTTAAGCCATTATCTAGAAAGAAGAAGAACCTAGAAGAAATCGCTTAAAGGGATAAGGCCGCCAGTTAGAAACATATTAATTATATTGTTTGGTCCTTGTACTTAATCTGTTTTTTATGTGGTGGTTGATTTAAACTTTCGCGATTTCAACACATTATTGTTATATAGGTATTACGGGACTTCGACCTAGTTGAATCAATCGTGGTCACGGGTTGAAACTGCTTGTGACCACGATCGATGCAACTCGGTCGAAACGTCTGGATGATGAGCTATTTATTTATCTCGTAATTTTAATGCGCGATTAGTCCCGTAATACTGTACTATACCAGCCTTTTTAATAGTCCACTGTAAGACGCAGGCCTACTCACGAAGGGTGAATTGTAATGTGGTTGTCTATTAAAATGTTATTGTTCGTTTATATGTACATATGAATCCAGCTATCCATTAACTGTACTTAACTGTTTCAATTTTTAACCAACCTGGTGGCAATGCTTGTCTATTTTTAGTCCAAACAAAAGTTGGTTCCGGGTAACCAATGATATTGCAGAATATTTTTAGCATAGAGTCTCCAACTACAGCACTGTACGATCGAGTTCTAGTCTTATCTTCACTTGCTGGAACTGAAATATAAATAATAACATGATTATACTTGTATAACATTTGGCTCAAATCAATTGTTTCCTGTTTTATGTATATTTTGTTATAAATTACTACAGCCTTCCTTCCGAGCTTCATTACTTGTAGTATTCCCAAATACGCACCTACGAGTACATATCTCTTCAGAAAGGCTGCATAATTAAGGATCGAACTAAATTTACAGGTAAGTTTTGTTTGGCCATCTACTAAAATTAGTAGTTGTCCAAGAGATGTGCCGCGAGGTCTGCACTTTGTGGCATATCTCTAACTTAATCTTCATAAACCTAATATTTCAACTTCTCTTGACAGATTTGGTTCATTTACTCGCAAATCTTGATAGAATTTAAGTACTAAAAGATCTTGCCTTTAGATACTAATCGGTTTTGCGAAACGTCATAAAAATCTTTTTTACGGTTCCGTACCTCAAAAGGAAAAAACGGAACCCTTATAGGATCACTTTGTTGTCCGTCTGTCCGTCTGTATGTATGTCAAGACTCTTTATCTCGGGAACGCGTAAAGATATCGAGTTGAAATTTAAACTGTATATACATGTATCGATGAACTCTTGCAGTTGTGTAAAAGAAAAACTTCTCAGTTATCGTTTAAAAATATTAGAGCCGTTTATGTCGTAAAAAACCGCATATTTCGCACTCACAAAAATCAAAACCTACTGGGTACTTCCCGTTGACATAGAACTATGAAATTTGGCGAGAAGCATTGTCTCAGAGTACACATATAGGAATAAATCTGAAAACTGTACATTTTCATTTAAATCACAAAATATAGGTTCAAAATTCAACGTGAGTAAATAGTATCATGTAAGGTATCTTATAAAAGAATTTCATTAGCATATGCTAAAACAGGTTTTTAATCATTTTAATATTTTTTACAACAGTAATTTTCGATGTATGACGAGAAAAGTGAAAAAAAAAACTTTATAGTATAGAGATTTTAACAACTTACTTCTCAATTTTGTAAAATTTTCTAGATTTGTACGGAACCCTCGGCGTGCGAGCCTGACTCGCACTTGTCCGGTTTTTTTTTTAAATTGTATTGTCGTTCGTGGTTCGTCATTGATTTTGAAAAGTTAAAGATTTAATTTCCGCGTATTATTTAAGAAAAAAGCTATGCAAGCCTTGGCCACAACTAGACATTGATGGACTAACGTATTACACGTGCATCCATCAATGCCTCTTTCGCTGGCCGCTGCAGTATAGTGATAATAATAAATTACTTACACATTACATCAACAGCAAAAGTAATATTTTCTAAGTAGGCTGCGTTCTTTGCCACGCAAGTGTAGTAACCTCGCTGGTTCGGCTCTATTCTTTTTATTTCAAGATTGCTGTTTATTATAGAAATTTTTCCATCTAACGACTTTGCTTGTCTAAAAATAATACAGAAAAACACACATTTGTTAAATCTTACATCTCAGCGCGATAGATTGGGAAATGCAATCTGTAGAAAAGGCAAAGTTATGGGCATAGCCAAGCTGTTCTATGGCTGACATGAGGATGTTATTGATGATATTTTGCTACTTACAAGACAGGTATAACAGGTGTATCAGAATTGGAAAACATCCATAAATAAGTCAGTTTTGGCACTCCATTGATATATTTTTCACAAGGTAAATGTATTTGGTCTCCGAGACTAAGTTTATACTCAATGCTTTCCGGATACGTAATATTTATACCTGAAAATTTGATATAGTTTTAGACAAGTGTTTAAAGGAAAATATCTTTACGGTACTTAAATTGAAAACCCGAGAAAGTTGACTGTTTCATACATAAAGTTTATCGACTCTCCACAAAATGTAAGTATGTTTACATCTGACTTATTTCGAGTTTTTGGGATAAAAGGTGACGTCCACAAGTGGTATATTATTCAGAGAAAAATCGAACTAAGTAAGATGATATATACATAATTTGAAAACTTGATTTATGGGCTTCTCAAAAATATTTAATTTAGATTTTTTTATCCTTCATTTTTTTTAAATGTAAAAAATAAATTGTATGAAAAATAATAATAAGCTATGTATTTTTTCTAGTAGGAATAATAAAGTGCTTCTAACGTTATTTTACTTGCATTCTTAGCCGATTCTTTTACATTTATCTCTTAATTTGCTAAAATTAAAAATAATAACCTACCAGTGTAACCAGTTAGTAGGTACAATGTGACAAATATATTTATTTATTTTAATAGATTCAAAATTAATTTAAAAAAAAACGGAGGGCTCTTTTTTGAACTTGACTCAGAAAATATGAACTTTCTCGAAATAAAACGAGTGTTGTGGTTAGAATTTTTGATTATTATTATACCAGCCTCCATACATTTTGTGGACATGTCCTTTACCCCTATTGCAGAATTAAAAAAATAATAATCATAAAATTGACTAAATATAAAATAACTTTAAAAATATTGGCAATTTGGAAAGAAACCGTGTAAAAAGGGCAAAGTTACTTAAAAATAAAATATTATGTGAGTATACAACGTACTGTATACTGTAATTTTCACAGATTTACTTGCTAGTCCTAGTTTATTTTCTGCTTGGCATGTATAAGTCCCGGTGTGATGCTCCTCCGCTTTAAATCTGAAAAATGACCTGTTATTTCGTCATTAACTGTTGATAATTTTTGATAGAATTAGCATATTAATGTTAACATGTTACTTTAATAAGAAACAAACAGATTAGGTATTCAGAGTTATTCCTAATCAAATAGGATCCTTTCAGGGGCTTGTTCTGTACATCAAAACTAATAACTTTTGTCAAAACTAAAAAAAAATTGCTGTTCCATACATTTTGTCGCGGGTGAACAATATTTTTCTATGGAACAAGAATTTTTTTTGGAGTTTTGACAAAAGTCGCAGAGCAGAAGTTGTTAGTTTTGATGTTCAGAATAAGCCCGTAAGAGGGTGGGAATTTATTAGGAATAACCCTTTATATGTAACAAATTAAGCTAGATAGCAATATAACGAAAATATGTGTGCATTTCAAAGTATCAACTGAATTCTATCGCACGTACGCGATCGGTCTATTATTAGATAGGACGAAAGCCTATGATTATATTAAATATAATATACTATTAAATTTAATGTATAACATTGGAATACGCGGAATTGCTCATGATAGGTTTAAATCTTATCGAGAAAATCGTGATCAATACGTAGAAATAGAACATTTTGATTACGTCTCCAAAACAATAAAAACGGTAAGATCGACTTGCGAAAAATTAAACCATGCTATCCCACAAGGAAGCGTCCTTGGTTGCATCCAGTTTCTCTTTTACATAAACGAACTACCTAAAATTATTAATATTACTTGAATTTTATTTGCGTATGATATATCTATACTAACTTCATGTTTAAATGATTAACATCTAAATAGTACTCCTAAAGAAATAGGTATTTGATAAAATAACTAATTTGATGAGCGAACATAATTTAGAATTAAATTTTCCAAAAACAAAAATATTACAGTTTAGACCCTACCAAAAAGCTTCTCTTGATATAAATTTTCAATATAAGAGCAATAAAATTGAATGTGTCAACTCGGCGACATTGCTTGGCATAGAACAATTCCAATTTACGTGCGAAACTATCGCACGTAAATTGGAAAGCACACATTAAAAAACTTAAGATCGAATTAAGCAGTTTCACTTACGCCCTTAAAGAACTCAGACTTGCTACAGATTTAACGACAGCCAAAAGTGCTTATCATGCCTTTGCATCCTCGTGGCTCCAATATGGAATTATTCTACGGGGGAATAGTGTAAACGTATGAAGTATTCATAATACAAAAAAAATGTATTCGTATTCGTAAACCATACTTTATAAAACTTGAAATTATGTCCCTGGTCTCTATTTATATATTTGAAATATGCAGATTTGTCAAAAAGCACCCTGACTATTTTAACAAAGCGTCTGTTTCAGAGACAAAGAAAACTGTTTCATAAAACAACTAAAAATAATCATAATATCGAAATGCTATATAATCTAGAAAACATAAAAAGAGATAAATCGTTCCAATACAAATAATAAAATTGCCATACCCTTATAAGGTCATATGTATCACTATACAAAACATTTTAACTAAGAACCGCATGTAAATTTCATATGTTGCAATAAATGATTTGACTTTGACTCTTTTTCACATAATTATCTTGTCTGCTGCGATAAAGATGTTTTTCTTTATAAACTACAAAAAATATAATTATGTAACTTACACACAAATTAATATTACTTTAAACTATAACAATGATTACTTAGTAATTTTTACACTCAATATCAATATTTTTAGAAGTGAGCACCAACCACATATCCATCAGCCGTAGGACGTCCACTGCTGTATATTGGCCTCCTCTATAGATTTCCAATAAGCCCGGTTGAAAGCGGCCTGTATCGTTGGTCCGCCTAGAGAGTGGACGTCCTACGCTGCGCTTACTGGTATGTGTTCGATCCAAGGAGTTTACGGCCCCATCATCAGTTCTTCGAACTATGTGCCCTGTCGTTTTTAAACTTTTGCGATTTGAGCACATCATACTACTATATTACGGGACAGTCTGCCCGTGACCGCGACCAATGCAACTTGGTCGAAACGTCGGGAGAAAAAGAAAAAAAGGTATTTAATTAATTTTTCATCACATCTATTTGAAAAGGACTACTTGGTTCGCCTTTAAGTGCGCCCAAAGGAGGTGTTTTCTATAAAGAACTTTATAAGTGCGAAGGAATTATCATTGCCGCGCACTTTTTGAATTTGGAACAAATAAGTGCGACGGAATGATCTTTGCCGCCACTTTTTGAATTTGAAAGTATTTGTAATGTTAGTGTTCAGCGCCAAGAAAATGAATGATAAGAATGTAAATATAAGTTTTCATATGTTTTATTATTAGATACCATTTAATTTCAATTTATTTGTTACTCTACGTTTTATTAAATAATAATATTATATTAAAATATGAGGCGCCTTTTGTTTTCTCATAGAGGTGACGAAAAGTAGAGTGTACCACTCGGGCGCAAAATATATTTTTGGCTCGGGCGACGTACTTTGAATCCATCACTACGTTCAGGATTCTACTAAAGAATGCCTCGCTACGCTCGGGATTCTACTCTAGAATCCTTCACTTCGCTCTGGATTCAAAAAAGCGCCCTCGCCGTAAAAATATTATTTTGCTTCCATATGATACAATCTACTTTTACTATATCTCTTGTTTTATTGCGCGATAAGTCCCGTATTAATATAGTAGTAGGTATTATGTGCCCTGTCATTTGCTAATTTGCGGGACATGCGGGGTTTTGTCGGCAACTGTGGTTCGTCTGCGGATTTAGACCTGATTTGGTGTCTCAGAGAGAGAAGTGAGCATTGTTCAGATATTCAGAAAAATCACAAGTGCCGAATAATTTTAAAAACGTATGGTAATTTTTGATACTAACCTCATGTGTTCATTTCTGTAAATTGTTATTTTCTCAGTTTTACCGATAATAGCTCCATTTTTCAGCCATGAAACTTTTGCAATAGGAACTGCTTTTACTGAACATTCTATATTCACCACATCGTTTTTTTTGACCACCATTTCTTTTGTGGCATTTAATCTCACTGATGGCTTCCCTGTAACATATAATATGTACCATGTTATATAACTATAATGTTAATAATATCATGTTATTTAACTTTAGCAAAAATATTTTAATCATCATTTGCCTTTCCTTATTTTATTAAGGTATGCGATACAGTATATATAACCTATCTGAGTTCACACTCTTACCAATGTCTAACAGACAATTTATCCCTCATTTTTTGGTCTATTGCTACGTGTCTAAAAATACGTGCTTAAGATTTTTTGACAATGTAAATGAGGAACTAATAATATTTTTTAGTCATCTACTCATAGCATATTAGTCAAGGAGTAGGTATATTATTCTCAATTCGTCTGTTAGTAGGTAAGTACATTTTTTAGGAGAGCCCGTCCCTCATTCACTTACACCTTTTTGACTACTTTATAAAGAAGTAGTTTTAAATCATTTCCAAATAAATTGACAGAAATAATTTTATGACTGCGCCTGGTGAAAATTCTATAGCAAAAAAACTATTTAAAAGCTTGCTTTTATTTATTGCTAGTGTAGGTAAAACAAATAATCCTTACAAATTCACTCCAATAAAATAAATGTAAATCCGTAAGTGTGTTTGTTGGCGTGATACTCTTTCACGCAGCAACAAAGCTACGAATGGGCTACTTTTCATCCCGAAAAATAAAATGTTGCTATGAGATCAAAAAACGCGAGCGAAGCCGTGGACAAAAGCTAGTTTACTAAATAACAACTCTTTTTACGTATCTACAAACATTAGTGCATTATGCACTCATGTTTGACATGTCACAAAAATAACTCTTAATATGATGGTGAAAGGCAAAAGAGGGAAGGGAAGATCAAGAAAAGTGTGGATGAATTGTGTGAAAGATGACATGCGAGAAAAAGGGGTTGATGATGAGATAACGAAGGATAGAGTGAAGTGGCGAAAGGAAACGTGCTGTGCCGACCCCACCTAATGGGATAAGGGCAAGATGATAATGATGTTTCCGAGCTGTTTGTTAAGTTATGAAGATACTTATTCGCAAAATAACATATCATATTATTTTAGGATAATGTAAAACATTGTTAGGGCCTTGTAGGTTACAACAAAAGAGCTTCTAAAATAGCTTGATGTAGGTTGTAAAACTAAATGTTTTAATTTATTAAATAAAGTATTTTTTATAACCTTACTTTGAACATACACATGGAAAGTCAGCTGATCCCATCCAAAATTATTTTTTGCAACGCATGTATACGTTCCTGTATCATACATATTGAGGTTTTTAATGCTGATTATTTCCTGATTGACGTATCTTCTAAGTTCTTTATATTTAAATGGATTCAATTGTGATTTGAAATACCATGTAATCTTTGGTTTCGGTTTTCCTTGAAGTAACCTGAAACCCAAAATAGGCACGATATTATAAATATGTTACGTACTCTCTTATTCTGTTCCGTTGTTAGAGCTTGTGGACGCCACCATAATCATCAATCAGCCATTAAGAGGGCTACACTACTGGACTGACATATTTTCCCATTTATAACAAGACTAATACGCATAATGACTTAAAAATATGAGAGATATTTTTTCTTTTGTCAAATTGATGAAGACATAGCCCGTTAAAGTTCCGTCTGACGTCACGAGTCACATACAAATGTATAGACTTTTGTCAGACCCTCCACTTTTAAACATTGACAAGTTCAATGTTTGTTCAATATTTTCTGATAAAATCTAACTCACGGACTAGTAAAATTATAATAATGATGTTTTTATCGGGTAAAAACATAATGCCTTTTGCATGCTCCATCTATGCATGGCATCGAAAATTCTATTGCGGTCTTAATCAGATCTTCCTGCCCAAGCTGTCAGTATGCTTTTAGTTTCTATACGTATATACGTTTGTCGTTGTGTGTCTTATAAATATCTTTTCATCACATCTATTCGAAAATGACTATTTGGTTCGCCTTTAAGTGCGCCCAAAGGAGGTGTTTTCTATACGGAACTTTATAAGTGCTCCGGAATTATCTTTGCCGCGCACTTTTTGAATTTGGAACAAATAAGTGCGACGGAATGATCTTTGCCGCGCACTTTTTGAATTTGGATGTTTTTGTAATGTTTGTGTTCAGCGCCAAGAAAATGAATGAAAACAATGTGAATATATTAGTTTTATTATTAGATACCATTTAATTTCAATTCAGTTGTTACTCTACGTTTTATTAAATAATAATATTATAGTAAAATATGAGGCGCCTTTTGTTTTCTCATAGAGGAGATGAAAAGTAGAGTGTACCACTCGGGTGCAAAATATATTTATGGCTCGGGCGACGTACTTTGAATCCCTCGCTACGTTCAGGATTCTACTCTAGAATCCCTCACTTTGCTCTGGATTCAAAAAAGCGCCCTCGCCGTAAAAATATTATTTTGTTCCCATATGATACAATCTACTATTGCCCAGCGAATGGAAAAGACTGTCGGTTTTCTTAGAGATACAACCTGAAGCTTTTCAGAGTAAATAGTTATATTCTAAGTCTGCTTGCTTTATCTTCAAGTACAATGTAAATTAGGTTGAGACCATGACGTGAGTTGGTGATTAAGACTCATTTGCGATATCAAAAAATCATTTTTCAATCCGATCGTAATCCGAAAACTACGTCATAACTTACAAGATTTGATTACACTGGGACTTGAATAAAATAAATGAAAGCATGTTAATACTAACTTGCATGGCAGTTCGATGGTTTTACCGGGATTCACATACATTTCCGTTTCTTGCGGATATTCTGTAAACATCAACACGTACAATCACTAAGTTACTTTCTTAGGAGTATGGATGTGTAGTTATATTATTTTAGCCATTATTTGTATCTTTATTTACTGGGGCAAGTGCCTTTATTAACTACAACAAAATACAATACTATTTACTCAAGCTAAAACTATATGATACTACATAAAAAGCAATTGGGTCATCCACAGACCCTTGAAGGTCTAAAGATAATTCAAATGCTCAAGTAAATATTTATTTTTATCTAATATATGGGCGACAAAGCAAAAATTATGTACTATAAGTCAGGTGAGCTTGATATATTATTGAGTAAAATGTGGACTTAAATGGATTGATCTGGCTGATAGTTTTTTTAGTATTCTGTATTATCTACTATCATTACCATCAGCCTGTATTGACCCACTGCTGTGTTTAGGCCTCCTCTTTCTTGTGCCAGCTTTCCATATCTTGAGCTGATCTCATCCACGCGTGTCCCGCGATCGATCTGATATCGTTGACCCATCGGGCTGGTGGTCTAACCTACGGAACGCCTGTCTGCTATTGGTAGCCACTCAGTCAGGAATCTACCTCACCTTCCATCATTCATCACGCCTTGCTACGAGTTCTGCCCAGCGCCACTTGAGTCGCGTAATATGGCTTCCAACCTTTGTCCGTCGTCGGATTTCCGTATTACGGACTCGGTCTCTTGAGCTAATTCATAGCATGGCCCGCTACATTACCCTTTGGGCGACTCTCACTCTATTATCTATAATTTTTATAAACTTACTTATTCGTGGAAGAACAAATTTTGGTTTGACTTCGACAAATACTTTTTTACTATCACGTCCAAATGCGTTTTCGACGTAACACTCATACGTTTCACTTCTTGTTAATCGTTTCAAACTCACTGTTTTGTATGTACTAGACGACGGACCTTTGTAAAAATTCTGAAAGATAAATTATTTATCATTATTATGTCATCATCATGATATTTATCATTAGTATGTACCATCATCAATTATTATTTATCATTATTATTATGTATCATCATCATGAATGATAATTACCTTGTGTGCAGTGTGTCTATATCATTATGGTCTGTCAGGATTGCTACACACATAAACGTGCCGGCACAGTTGGTTCGGCAGAAACAACCACGCTTGTGCTGAAGGCATAGATCGGGTCGTTTTTTTTTTGGGTCAATTTGGCATAATTACATTTTCATTTCACACAGATCGTCTCTCTACTTTGTAGGTAGACGTCTATTGCTGTTTTAACATGTGCGTGGTCACCATCCGAGAATATTATGCTCCCATTTGTCAACAGTCGCAGTGATTTCATCAGTAGGTAATTTATTTACAATATATATATATATACTTACCGTAAGTAGTTTTCCATCCGCGTTCTTCCAGTTAAATACTTTAGGCAAAGAGTATGGATCAACATCAACTACACAACTTAATTCTATATTACCACGGTATTTCACTGTACGTTTGCTGGAACCTTTTATGTGTGCTTTTGGAGGTCTTCCCTTAACTAATCCTGTTGAAAAAGAAATTGGTCGATACATTAATCATTCATTTGTCACGTATTTTCTAATTAGTAATTTTTGTACTTGTATAGTACTTTTTACAGTAGATTATTATATTATTTATCCAATAAAGTGTTTGAGTCATGTTTTCAACCTTTAAGTTTGTCGTAATTATCATCATCATATTACTATACTGCCTTGTTTTTACCTCCTTGCTTCCAATTCATCCATTTCAGTTTCTTTTTTTTTTAAATAAAGAGAATACTAAAATTTTAAATTGCCGTCTTTTTAACTATCTTATGTATAAGTAGTTTATCAGCCTGTAGTAGCCGTATCACAAGCTTTGCTTAGTTTGGAATTAGAGGCCGTGCGTAAGGTGTCTCCAAATATTTATTTATTTTGTTGTCCGTCTATTCACTTTTCTAACTTAGAAACGCGTGAAGGTATCGAGTTGAAATTAAAAGCATATACCTACGAGTATCTGCACAGATTTGTAGTTCAGTAAATGAAAAGTCAAACTATGACTGCCTCGGTGGCTCAGTGGTTAGTGACCCTGACTTCTGGATCAAAGAGGTGTGAGTTCAATCCCCACCCAGAGCAAGCATTTATGTGATGAACTTATGTGTTTGCTCTGTGTCTGGGTGTTATTTAGATACTATCTATATAAGTAAAAATTTAAAATATGTATATGTAGTATATCAGTCTCTGACTGCCACATCACACGCTTTGCTTAGTTTGCGGTCAGGGACCGTGTGTAAGATGTCCCCTGATATATTTATTTATTAAACTACTCAGCTAATGTGACAAAGCTTTTAAAAGTAGCCGTATCATAAGAAAGAGCTTTATTAGAACAAGCTTGACACATTATTAATTATTTTAAAATAATAATAAATAATGTGTATACAATTATCTTATCGGCTTATGGTAAAAACTGTAACTATTTCCTGTTCTTATTTACGATGAGCTTCTCCTTGAGGTTTTGAAATCTTATTCCCCAAGTTTGTCGGATTTCTGGAATTTATACAGAACCTTCGATGGGTGAGTCTAACTCGTACTTGTCTGGTTTTTTACTATAGAAACTGGTTGAATCAACTTTGTACATGCGTAATATATTTATTATCATTAATACGTTAATCGATGTTAAGTATTTGAGCTATTCTTCTTAATATTCATGAACCCAATTCTAAAAAGTAATTAATGTTACATATTTGAGTATAATAATTAAGTTTATATTCTTACCTGTTTCCAAAATCATGCTTCCTAATCTTGTGAACGTAGAGTTCGTGACCGTATTTATACCTTTTACCTAGAAAAATAAATTTTAGAAGTAGAAACGGCAGTTCTGGATAACCCTGTATATCATATTCTCAGTCATTTCAGTATTCATCATTACCAAACTGTACTGTACTGTATCAGCCTTTTAATAGTTCACTGCAGGTCGTAGGCCTACCCACGAAGGGTGATTGGGCCATATCCACCACGCTGGCCCAGTGTGGGTTGGTGGATTCACATACGCCATCGAATTTCTTCTACAGCAATATGCAGGTTGCCTCACGATGTTTTCCTTTACAGAAAAGCCAGTGGTGTGAAAATTCCGCACATAAATTCCAAAGAACTCATTGATACGGGACCGGGATTTGAACCCACGACCTCACGATTGTAGGGCGAGTGTGACTACCTCTAGACCACCACAGCTTTCGTCATTATTACCATAGACTATAAAAAATTAAAAATCATCAACAAATTGTATAGATACTCACAGCAATCCTAAATTTGGACGACGGAGGATAAAAAGGTTTTGAAACGTATAATTTATCTTTTTTGTTATAAAGTCCTAGTGGCAATTCTATTAATGTATGATTATGCTGCGATAGTAACTTTACAGTAGTCAGTTTTACTTCCTCACCATATAACTGTATAATCAGAAGGTTTTCAGTTTCTGAAATAATAAAACATAAATATTGTCATGTCAATCTTTTGAGCGCCACGCCGCAAATAGGGATGTTTACTGGGTATGAAAATCATTATTATAATTAGTCCGTCAGTTAGATTATTGAAAAATATTGGACACGTATTTTTTCTTTTGTCAATCAAACAATCAGTGACTAAGATAAACCTTGTCAAAGTTTGAGAGTGGGGGCTCGTGACGGCACTAGCCGGTACATTTCATAGCGGCTAGTGACGTCACGCGGAACTTTAACAGGCTATATCTTCATCAATGTGTGTTAAATTAACAAAAGAAAAAATACATGTCTAATATTTTTTGACAGTCTACTTGACGGAACTTGAGTAAACATCCCTATTACTAGTAGTTCGCCAAACAGTAGATATCACGATATAATCTTCATAAGTCTATATTATATCTCGGTTTGATGTTAAAAGATTTCGTCCATACTCGCAAACCATGTTAGGATTTCAATACCAAACAATATTGTCAAATTAACAAAATCGGTTGATAAACAGTAGGTGTTTTTAGTACTTTTCAATAGGCATGAAAAATCAGACACGTATTTTTTCTCTAGTCAATGAAATGAAAATTGTTGAAGCTATAGCTCGTTAAAGTTCCTCATGACATCACAACTGTCATACGTCACATACAACAAAATTATTTTTTTCAAAAATAAGCATGACCGACTTCACCCTTGTACAGAATTCGCGAACATTTCGCACGGATCGATGTAACATTTTTCACATTATTGTTGATTTATCAAAAATGGCTCAGCTGATTTCGATAAAATTTAAATGAAACCAATTTCGAAGTATACTCTTTCCAATAAAATAAGAATTATTGAAATCGGACAACTACGAAAAAAGTTATGCGTGGTTATACATAAAAAATATATATACGCGTCGAATTGTACACTTCCTCCGGTGGTTCGTCGGTCAAAAATGTATAGACTTTTGTCAGAGAAATGACGTCACGACCCCTACTCCCGAACTTTGACAAGGTTTATCTTTGTGATTGACAAAAGAAAAAATAAGTGTCCAATATTTTTTGATAAAATCTCACTCGAGGACTAATAATTATAATATATACCTATTATAATATCTAATATTTTACCTGAAAATGGACTGAAGACAGTATTTTTCAAAGATGATACTAAATTTGTAGAAAACCCGTGGCGAAATTTTACTTCCGATTGCGCTGTGACTACGACGTACGCTGGCACGTTAGAACTAAATACCACTCGATAGGTTCCAGACCCTGATACTGACAATTTCGGTACCGACAAAATCTGCAAAAAAAGAAAGAATATTATATACTCGTGCATGAAAAAAATTTAAAATTAAATGATTAAGTGATAAAATGAGACAAGAAACGTCACAAACGATTGTGTATGTAAGTGTATGTGTACGAGAACAAGCGCGGGAAGAATATGTTTTAACCCTTATTCGCATGGTGATAGACATTTCCATCATAACATTTAGTGGACAAAAAAAGTACACAAAACCGGTGTACTGTAAAATTGTTGTTGCTGGCAATTTTAAGTCGTGTCATGTTTACTAGCACGTGGCGTCACCAGAGTTGCCGCCCTTCATAGAGCGTTTACGTCACAGATAAAATATCAAAAAAATATCGTACTTTATTTCGTGCGATTTGCAAAAATTAGACATATTTTAGTTTAAATAAAGTAAAACATGTCTTTTTCAGGTATTATTATCGGTATGGATTACCACAATTAATAGAACATTTTCATTGTTGTCAAATGTTGTCCTATTCTGTATTCGCTTTGTAAAACAGTCAGATTGCGTTACAAGCTCAGAATAATGACAAGTAATAGAAATCTTGCTGAATTTTGCTCAAATCATAATACCTAACTACGTTAAATCTGGGTTATACCTACATAATATACTCGTGGCATACGCGAGAGTGAGTGGAAAAAAACGCATTGTCTGTCGTCAAACGTCAAAATCACATGTCGGAATGTCATATTGGTGAAATTTTCTGTCTAGTGCCACCAACATAGCTATTCAGTTTTGACGGCGTCGCTATAGTGGAGATTTTGTGTATGACATTTTCAAAATGGCGGGTGACGCACACGTAGTTCTAATTTTGCCCACCTGATCAGCTAAGTTGGTGACACTAAACCCAACCGAAGGTTCAAATCTCTGATCATTTTACCTTCTTACTTTCTACCAAAGTTTCTCGTCTGTCCAAATATACATTTTTGTATTCGAAACCTTCGAAATTACGTAAGTTCGGGTGTATGTGCATCTTTTTCTAACACCTTTTCAATGTGATTACAATATAAAATAGGACAAAGTGATATATATATATATATATCTCTTGCTACTATCGGTTTCTATTACTACATATTACTTTCTGAGGTTACAAACTACTAATTTGCGAATTCACTTTTAGAACGCAGAAGTCCTGTTTTTTGTTTTCGAAGGCACAACAAGATACTGAATAGTTTTGATTCTCGGAATAAAAAAGTTTGCATGTAATAAATAGGAAATTTTAAGATGGTAGGTAAGCAAACCACACTACGACCCCTGCACTGTAGATTCTCCTTCGATACGTACGTAACGGTTTGACTCAACATTTCTGATTCGTACCGCCAGGGACTGGAACAGTCTGCCGGATTTCCTGCTTCCTAAGAGAAATAATTTAAAGCTCTTCAAGGTCAGAGTCACTCAGAGTAAATAGGTACCTTCTAAGTTCGTACTTCATTTTAGACCTTCGCTTACCATCGGCGAGTTGATGGTCAAGCTCGGACTTATATACCATAAAAAATCACATGAAACGATAAATTTTCCTTTTCATAACAATAAAAATCTATATCAGAGCAAACTGGATAGCAAAACATAACTCTAATTAGTTTCAAAATTATGTTCCAGAATCCAGATGCTACGCCATAACATCGTCATACCTAGTTGGCAGCCCATCATTTACAAGTCGGTTGGTCCCTTTTATCATTATAAACGGACAATTCAAATTTGAAAGGCAATTAAATTTGTATCATGAAATATTCTGTATCCTTATAGGTATTTTTCAATGTGTTCCATATTTTTTTGTTACGAGTCGAATGAATACTAATTAAACTTACAATTATTTCCTGTTGTGGCGCCGGGCTATAAATTATTACACGTCTGGAGTACATTAGCTTTTAATTTTATTTTAGAGGATTTATGTACATTACTTCATTTCAGCGTTCTTTATCTAAAGTTCTATACATATTATTATTGATTAAAGCACTATGTTATTTTTTTTTTGCTACGAAGTGTGGTCGTGGTTCACACGCTCTCAATGGTCTTTTTGACTTTTTTTTAACTTAAGGCATCGTTTAGTCGGCGATTTTGCAAAGAGTTTTTCAGGACTGAATAACATTTTTATTTTCATTATAAACCATTTTACTTTATGTTTCTTAAGTTTATTTTATAGCTGTATGCATTCTTTGTAGTGTGATCTATTGTTTATGTTATTGTTCTCCCAGTTGTTGCTAGAATATTTCTAAAGGATCTGTAATTAAGCTCAATATTTGTTTATAATCATCATCAGCCGTAGGACTTCCACTGCTGGACATAGGCCTCTCCTATAGATTTCCAATAAACCTGGTTGGAAGCGGCCTGCATCCAGCACGTTCCTGTGGTCATGATTATAATTATCGTCGCCTATCATTACATTTATATATTAGCTATTGATACTGTTGATCCTCTTAGTAGTTAAATTAATAAATGTGTACGTAAATGAAAGATGTAACCATTTTCACAAGATTTTACTTAACTTGCAAAGGATGTACCTATGTAAGTATCTTGCAAGTTAAATTTGACCAACTTCCCGGTTTCCGATAGAGATGACATTTTGCATGCATGTGTATATTGCGTGACAATGCAATAATATGGTACCACGGAGCTGATCTGATGATGAAGTCGGAAGGTAGCCATAGAAACTTCTGTACTTAACAAGATAGACCCGTTGTGTTTGGGCTCGTTTTACTTGTCTTGGCTAGCTCTGCTGCTACATGATATCCAGGATCTCAAAAAATTTTATTTTTGAAATGTTATATGTTTATAATAATTTATTATTAATAAATTTTATGTTGCCACTAGAAACTTACCACAATTTCTTCCAGTTTTACAATCGCGTCCACGTCTGCCGTATCGCCATTAGGTTTTATTATAGTAGCTTTAATTTCAGAATCATCTCTACGTTCGGTTGTTGTTATAGATACTGTGAAATCTTTCATTTTATCATCAGCCGTAATCTAAAAAAATACATTTATAGTGATTAAAAGTAAAAGGTAAAAAAAACACGTCGTCACAATTGCATAGCTTATAATGTATTGTATAATAGCAATTCATGGTATAAAGAGTTCTTTTTGTGGTAAACATATCAAAAATTCATCGCAAATGCAGTGCGCCATCTTTTGTCAATGTTCAGAAGTTCTAATAACTTCAGTTGAGTGATTATCTGTCTAACACGGGTATCACTGGTGGCGCCGCCAACGCTGTAAGTTGGTTAAAATGATAAACAGTTCACAAAATAAATTCGGAGCAAGGTCAGGACTGCGAATTAGCTCAGTGGGGAGAGCGTCAGGCTAGTAATCCGAAGAGGCAAGTTTGTGTCCTGCTTTCGCGACGAATTTTTGAAATGTTTATCACAAAAAGACTATTTGAGACAGACCTAGTGTGGGAAGCACTATCAAAATTAATATCATTTTAATTCATAGTATGACAACAAATATATAGGAGAAACAAGGGTATTATTGTCCACCTCGAGTGATTGTCCACTTTAAGGGACAATCGAATTTTTAGGTGATTTTAATGATCCTATTTCAAATTTTATCTCACCAGATATTACTAGAAGTACTCAAAAGTGTTTTAAAAATAAACTGACATCATTCAAAACAAAAAATAGAGCCATAGCCACAAAGCTAATACAACCTGAGATATATCGATGTTATAGTTTGAGGCAATGAGGTTTTTTCTGACAGATGACTTTAAAAAAAATTATGTAAAATGCTTAACAGATGGCGTTGTATCGTCAGTGTACAAGTGAGTTCTCCATAGTACGTAAAACGGAACGTTACATAAACTTTACAATGCAATTCAAATTCCAGACAATATTTTGGTAAAATTAAATTTATTGTGGTAATCAATTTACAAAATTCTGATTTAAAAGTTAGACAACAATGTCTTAAAAATATTCGTCATTTTTTTTAGAAGAAATGGATCTTACGTGACATATTTTGACATCTCACCATAATTTGTGTTTGTGTACATTTTGTGTATCGTCTGTGTTTTCGAAGTAAAAATGAAGAAAATGTTTTTTCTAACAAAAAAAGAATGTTTTTGTTACATAAGTTCAGAGTTCATTTAATGACAACAAAAACAAATGACCGTGTAATGGGACTGCCATGTATTTTATATAAAAGTCCCAAAAATAAATAGGAATAAAAAAAAAAAAAAAATGCCGTGTACAACTTGGTCTTAGATTATAGTGAACTTGGTGTACACTCACAGTACAGCGACATCTATTGAACCCATTTTAAACAATATTTTTTTTAAATTGGCTCCCGGAAAAAAGCTCATTATCAACCACAAAATGTACAGAAAACCTTGCCTAGAGCTGTCAAAACTGTTTTTTTTTTCAACTAATGCCATTTAGCCTCATTATCTCTCTGGTTGTTCTAGCTCTGTGGTCATAGAGGATTTTTGCACAGGTGCACGACTCTTCGAAAATCGTTGTTTAATCTAGTCAAATCTTTATCAATATGTGTGAAGTTGTTTACTTACATTCAGAAGATTTTCGTTCCCTGCGGGATGACTACTATTAACGTATAAAGTTACTCTTGGTGATGCTATATAATGTTGTACGTATCTCAAAATCTGTAAATAGAAAAAAAATCTGGCAGAAACCGCTATGAGCGTTAAGGTTGCCCTTGCATTCCGTTGATATAATTAATCTTAATGTTTTTGTTTGATGTTTCAATAAAGTATAATATTATTATGATTCAAATGAATTCACAAGCTAGGCCTGTTCCTTTATTAATTAGGCATCAATGGAGCCTAAGCCAAGACGTACAATATTTCGGTTTTCGTTCAATATTTTTAACTTACAGAACTAGAGTTGTTATTTTTGATGTACAGAATAAGCCCTTAAAAGGTTGCTCAATGTTTATCAGTCACCCAGTATTAGTAAAATTTAACTAAAAATCCACAGAGCAAATAAAAAAATCAAGAGAACGTCGTTGAACAGTCAAGTGAGGCCGGTTTTTAAACATGTGTGAGTGCGTCGGTGTTGCGCCGCCATAGTTCGACTGACAAGCCAAGGCGTAGTTTCGTCGTACGTGGATGTGTGTGTGATTGTCTGTACACGGCGAGGCGTAGTTTTAGTTGGCTTCACTTGTTTGTTCACAACATTATCTCTTGATTTTTTTATTTGCTCTGAGTAAAAAGCATCCTAATTATGAGATCATAATATTAAATCAGTAAAATTTAGCTAAAAAGTATCCTAATATCCTAGAATAATACGCGGTTTCAGGAGGTTTCGATATATTATAACTACTATGGCACCTTCATAACTGGGCCTAATGCATAGATATAGCGTAGTTGTAGTACTCTACTTATGACTTACCTTATTTACGTGCCGTTCGCGGACATGGAACACTTGTCCTGAAGTCACTTCCGCAAGCTGAGGATACACCATATAGTTTTCTGCTACTGGTGTCTCATCCTCACACATTTCAGCTAGAACAAATGTCACCTGAAACAAGTTTTAGTAAAAATTTGTCAAGTGCGTGTTGAGACACGCGTTTGATAGGCTGACAATGATGACGATAATTATAATGATAATAATTTTTTTTTTTAAATATTTTGATAACTAGAAAAGCATAAATAGATTAGAAATATGTTTGTGAGATCAATTACCTTTGAGCTGTGTGCAAATTTAAGAATTTTATTTTTTCTTTATAACTCAAAAAGATTCCCACAGTGCTCAAAATAATTCTCAGAGAATGTTTTTAATATGGTCTATAAATTCAGAAAATTTAAATATTCAATCTAGTATACTTTAAAAATTAAGTGGGACACACACACACACACACACACACACACTCAAATTTCAACTTTGGCAGCCTATATTTATATATGTGAATAAAACTCCTACTCAACGATACTCCACAGGAGGGGGTGGGGTTGAAAAAAAGGTTTCATCCCCACTTTACATGTATGGGAGCTACCCCTTTATATTACACAATTTGGAAAATTCTAAGTAATACTCTAAAATTGAGATAACATTTGCAGTTACTACATGATGTTTATCAAATATTTTCAGTGATGACTGCCTCGGTGGCTCAGTGGTTAGTGACCCTAACTTCTGGATCAAAGAGGCGTGGGTGCGATCCCCACCCAGGGTAAGTATTTATGTGTTGAACATAAGTGTTTGCTCTGTGTCTGGGTGTTATTTAGTTACTATCCATATAAGTATGTATTTAAAAATAAGTAAATGTAGTATATCAGTCTGGCAGCCATATCACAAGCTTTGCTTAGTTTGGGTTCAGAGGCCTTGTGTAAGATGTTCCAAAATATATATTATTATTTATTTATTTAGTACCTATGTATTTATTTATATATTTATACCGCAGGCTAACTTCGTATGGCTAATTAGGTAGGTAATGGTTCGCATGTTCATGCTTTCTTTTATTTTTATATTTTTAAAATCTGTAAGTTTTATTATGCCGGTGGGTAGCATAACTTCACAACATTCTTGAGACACGACTTGATCGTTAAGTATTGTGTTGTAATCTTTTGTCTTTACGCTGGTAATTTATTTAGTTTGTATATTTCTTTTTTTTTGTATATATATTCTTAGATGTGTTTCGACTTGTTTTTTCTTTTCTGTAAATAATTAATAGGATTAGGCCTATTATTGGATGTTTATATATGTATTTGTACAATTAAGTTTAATTATATTTTTGTGCGGTGGCCTGTAAAGAAATAAATAAATAGCTATACTTAAACTATAATAATGTCAAATTTCTTGCAATTTGGTTCATATATATGTGAAAGTTGTACGGCTTTGTAACATTAAGACGGACGGACAATCGGAGGTACGGAAGGTCGGATGGAAGATATAAGGGTTCTCCGTTTTACTACGGATTCCTAAAATTTCTAAAAAAACGTAAAAAGTAGCTTTAGCCTTACTCAGCGCCGAGTTCACCAACGCTTGTTTTAGTTAAACGCGTGATTACTGTATTGAAACAACGGTTAGTGCTTAGTGAACAGCAACATTTCGTTTACAATCCGTTTAAGATTTAACCAACGGTTAATAAATTAAACATCTGTTGGTGAACTCGGGTGAACCCGAGTTTAACCGCTGTTTAAATACAGTACTCAGACGTTTAACTTAAACAAGCGTTGGTAAACTCGGGTCTAACTGTCTTACCACAAAAGTTTTACGCACGCTTTAGACAATGTTTAACAGTACAAATAGCACGGTTAAACAGTGTTTAAATCTTTTGTGTTAAGGCGGTTAGTATTTAAATTCGAGAGTGTGTTTGTTGGTTTGTTACTCTCTCACGCAGCAACAGAGCTACGGATAGACTTGATTTTTCGAATAAATATAAAAGTACTTAGTTCAAAGGTCAGGTCAGGTCAGTTTCTTTAGAATAGCACTAAACGTATCTACAATAAGTACCTGGTATTCTTTTTCCTGTGCGATACGTTTTACTTCCATAAATTTGTCAGAGTCCATGGCAAAAGAGTCAGTAAATACATATACATAAGAGCCACTTAAGCTTGCTTCCATCGCTGTTTTGATGCCTGTCATAGATAAGTCCAGACATTCTCCTCCATCCTCTAGGCTCCTGGTATTGTTATACAAAGTGCTCTTAAATATATCTCTGTCGGTAGTTATTAACGCTTCTGAAACATCTGAATGACAAAATTCAAATTTAGTAGTTAGCAATAGTAGATTGCATCATGAGGGAGCAAAATATTTTTACGGCGAGAGAGCAATTCGCGCTGGGTTCTTTAGTAGAATCCTGAACGTAGCGAGGGATTCAAAGTACGTCGCCCGAGCCAAAAATATATTTTGCGTCCGAGTGGTACACTTTACTTTTCATCACCTCTATGAGTAAATAAAAGGCGCCTCATATTTATTATTATTTAATAAAACGTAAAGTAACAACTAAATGGAAATTAATTGGTATCTAATAATAAAACAAATAAAAACTTTAGTATTTTTACATTAATTTTCTTGACGCTGAACACTAACATTACAAATACTTCCAAATTCAAAAAGTGCACGGCAAAAATCATTCCGTCGCACTTATTTGTTCCAAATTCAAAAAGTGCGCGGCAAAGATAATATTTTTCATCACATCTATTCGAAAAGGACTAGGTACTTGGTTCGCCTTTAAGTGCGCCCAAAGGAGGTGTTTTCTATAAGGAACTTTATAAGTGCCATAGGGCGACGTGTAGGCGTGAAGTGCCATAGTGCCATAGATGACTACCTCGGTGGCTCAGTAGTTAGTGACCCTAACTTCTGGATCAAAGAGGCGTGGGTTCGATCCCCACCCAGGGCAAATATTTATGTGATGAACATAAGTGTTTGCTCTGTGTCTGGGTGTTATTTAGTTACTATCTAAATAAGTATGTATTTAAAAATAAGTGTATGTAGTCTCTGGAAGCCATATCACAAGCTTTGCTTAGTTTGGGGTCAGAGGCCGTGAGTAAGATGTCCCAAAATATTTATTTATTTATAGCCTCCCATAGCCTACGAGATTGTTTTAAGATAATAATGACTTATTTTACGTTGAGATTGTATGACATATTATAATGAGCCAGTTTTGAGCAGGTGGTATGAAAAATACATTATCACTCAATAAGTACATGTTTAATAATGTATTAGTTTCCGTTATAGTTCTTTAATAAGTCTAGTTGATAGTAGCCTGCATCTAGCGACATTGTACGGTCTTAGTAAGGACATTCGTCTACCATGATGGTAAAATATATAGGTCATTTGTACATTATATTTTAATTTATAAATACGTAGGTATCTTGCAGTATAAAAATTAGAAGCCTCTTCATTTTTATACAGTGTTAAAAAATGATCACCATTCGGTAATTAATATAATATCATCGTATCGTAAAATACGTAATCTAAAACGACTTAAACTACCACTACATAACAAGAAATTAATATATAGGTAATATGTAGCATTAAATTACTTACTTGGATCTCCGAAGAACACTAATACAAAATTTTCAATCGGAGAATTTGTAGATTTTGTAACAGTGTCAAATATAGCGTTAGCACCTTCTTTCACTTTTTCTATAACAGAACTCATTGACTGCGTTTTATCAATCACAAAAACTAAACTGCTCTTTGGATCATTATTATTACACATTCCTTTTGAAATCACGGACAATACAATGCACAAAACTAAATTAACACTGTAGAGAAACATGACGATATTTTTTTTGTTATATTCTGGTCAATAAATGTTATTAAACATTAACTACTGATACCGATTTAAATATCACTGAATCACTAAATAACGATTTTTAAAATTCGTGAATAATAACTTTGTCAATACAATTGCCATACTGTAATTATCATAATATAAATCACAAACAATGAAATCACATCACACTATTCTATCTTAAAATATGCCATTGCACGACATATTTTTATCTAAGCGCCACTCGATATAACAAAAAACATCTTAGTAACGGTACGATACTTAAAGAACTGTAAAATACTAAGCCCACCCGTTCATAGCCCCCTCCACGTTCACAAGGCATATTTATTTATATATTCTAATTCAAGTACGGAGTAAGAAATTCAAATAACATGAAACTGCGAACAACACGCGGGATCTAATCGCTTTACATTGTATTCAGGAATACTTAGAAATAAGAAACCGCCAGAGACTACGATATGTTTTTATACCCTTTTGTAATGCGTTCGAAATTTTTGTTATTTACTCGCTTATGACCGTGGCTTTGCCTGCGTAGTTTAATTTTTGTGCTACCTCATGGGTACTTTTTATATTTCTGGAACAAAAGGTAGCCCATGCCACTTTCCGTATTTCAAACTACGTGCCAAAAATCAAGTCAATCCGTTGCTCCGTTGCTGCGTAAAAGAGGACCGGAAAGAAAGGATCCAATAAACCAAAAAACACACTATCAGATTTGTAATATTAGTATCTAAGGGTTCATAAGCCATAATTTGCATGATAATTGTGCTACTCAAAACATTTCATTTATTTTTGCTTATACCTATTCTAACGTTACTTGGTTACATGGTATAGTGCGTGCCACCAAAGATAACACTTGACGAGCATCAGTGGTGGGGGACTTGCGCAGGTACAGGCGTGTACAAACTGTACTGTACCAGCCATTTTATTAGTTCACTGCAGGACGTAGGCCTACCCACGAAGGGTGATTGGGCCATATCCACCACGCTGGCCCAGTGCGGGTTGGTGGATTCACATACGCCATCGAATTTCTTCTACGGACATATGCAGGTTGCCTCACGATGTTTTCCTTCACTGGAAAGCCAGTGGTGTGAAATTCCGTACATAATTCCAAGGAAATCATTGGTACGGGACTGGGTTCGAACCCAAGACATCACGATTGTAAGGCGGGTGTCATTACCACTAGACCACCACGGCTTCTTTTATAAACTAACTATCCAGAATTTGTATATCTATTAAACGTTTTATAAACCTTTTTTCAATAGTTTGTATAGAATTTGTATATTAATTTATTACAAACCAAAGTGGTTTCTCAAGTGTAATTTTTGGTGGCACGTAGTATAGGCACAATAATTAGAAAATATGTCACTTCTAGCCAATCGTACCCGGGCAAAGCCGGGACGTGCAGCTAGAATTCTAATAATCACAAATTATTTATTACTAGTTTTTACCCGCGGCTTCGCCCGCATGATATTTTGATTTTTGACGCAATATCATTATAATTTATAGCCTATGTGTTATTCTGATATATAAGCTATATTATTGCAAAGTTTCATTTCAATCTGTTTAGTAGTTTTTGCGTAAAAAAGTAACAAGCATCCATACATCCAGCCATCCATCCATCCATCCTCACAAACTTTCGCGTGTACGAGTATAATATTAATTAGGATTGGTATTCTGCACTGTTTTTGTCATCCAAAGGTTCCTCAGCAGAATACACTCAAGGTATTGACCTTTACCTTGAGTGATTTCTGCTAAGGTCATTCTTGTACTAATCAATATTAGTCAAGAAAATATAGATACACTGTGGATATAACAAGGTTAGATGGAGGAAAACAGAAGAGCTTTTGGGAGCTTGAAGTGGACAACGCATGGTTCTATTGAACCATGAGTATGTACACTGGGCTGAAAAGTCTGCAAATTGGAGGATAGGATATAAGATACATAATACTCAGGATGGACATCTATTAAAATAAATATATCTAAAACATGTATGGAGGATCAAAATATTTTTGTTAAATAAAGACCTTGTCTATATGCGAGGGAAACAGGAAAAAAAAAAAATATTTATGTAGGCCGAATCAAAATTTTCTGACGGCTATGAAGTTAGCTATAAGTTGCGCGAAACCCAATCCCCGGACAGTTGTTTTTATAAGATTACTACTTACAATAACCTGCGCAACCCCAATAGGACTGGGGTTATTATTACTATTTATTTAAATTTATTGCTAGCATCTAGCCACCGCCAATTAGTTTGATTTGGCCTAAGTACGTTTTAGTTATTTTATCTTTGATGTGCAGTAAAGTTATATAAAAATTTAAGTTGAAAGTGTTATAACATATACTCTATAAAATTTAACTTGATCTCTGCGACAGTGACATTGACATGGAAGATTGACATTTTTAGTATTGAGATAGTGGTGGAAAAAATCGATTATCGAACAATGTTGTAATGAAATCGAATGAGTAGTTTAAGGTGAGAAATTGGATTTTATTTACTTACTATTATTTAAGATCAAGTAACACTCATAATAATGTAACGATAGTATTTATCGACGCTTTTCACTATTATCGATGCTAATGTAACATATAATTGGGTTTAAAGTTTATTACACATGTAAAAAATGTTATGAAATTAAAATATACAATAAAATTAATGGTAAATTAAGTTTCATTTAAAATATCGTTAGTATAAACTATCGATATTTTTAATAAAACTCTATATAAAACTCTGTGGTCACGATCATTCGTCGCCCATCACTAATCGGCATGCCCAATTGCCCATAAAGTATGACATTGACAGGTACTGTCTGTACTATTAAAAATTCAGGACTTCATAGGCATGATTTTTCTGATAGCTGTCGCAGAGATTAAGTTAAATTTTATAGAGTATAATTATATAGCGGTAATTTGACTACCGTAAAAAAATGTTTAGGCTCACTGAACTAGATTTTTGACACCAATCTGACTACAATGAATTCGGAGTCAACCGGTTTAACTAACGAAGACAGAGAGCGTAAATATTTTTTGTGTCGCTTACGTGTATTCTAATTTAAGTATCTATTATTTTTATGTGTATACTTAGACCCAAAAGTCGATGATTTAGATATCCTACTATATTATATTATATATATATATATATATATATATATATGCTGTATGATAGGAATAAAGATAAGAAATTGTGGCTTTGGCTTTGGCTTCCAATATCTACAGGGTTATATAGAAATGATGTAATAAACCGAAAACAGGTGAATCTACATTTTTTTAGAAAAGAATCAGTGGTTTCATATATTTCACTATGGAAACCAGCGTGGTTTTCGCACATTTTAATTAAGTAAAGCACAGGTATATCTCACGCGTAATTTTAGTAGACAACTGCTACTATAGTTTCAATCGTAATTGGCGATCTTTCTCAAGGTGGTTGTGTGCTATGCGGGACGAGCCCGCGTGCTAGTACTCCAACCTTGAGAAAGATCGCCAAATGCGATTGAAACTATAATAGCAATATTCTACTAAAATTACGCGCGAGTTATACCTGTGCTTTACTTAATTAAAAAGGCTTCATATATTTTGTTGATTCCGAGTTGCAATTTTGCATGGAACAGCCTCAGACCAAATAAAAAATCAAGACAGAATCTTGTGAACAAAGCAAGTGAGGCCGGCAAAACTACACCTCACCGTGTACAGACACAATTACACACACAAACACGTACCAAATTAATAGGTTTAAAATTCAAAGTGCGTAAATCGTATCATGTAAGGTATCATATAAATAAGCTTCATTAGCACATGCTGAAACAGGTTTTTAATTATTTAAACAATTTTCGATGAATGACGAGAAAAGAAAAAAAAACTTTGTCGATGATGATGATGAGTATAGAGTTTATAAAAACGTACTTCCCAATTTAGTGAAATTTTCTGGATTTGTACGGAAACCTCGGTGTGCGAGCCTGACTTGTACTTGTCCGTTTTTTAGTTTTCAATTAACTTGAAAATAGATATGGAGCAAAAGAAATGGAAAGTTCTACTGCGCTACACCTTAATGCGTAAATATATACAGCTAGAATATTTGTTAGTTTTTCCAACAATTTTAAAAGGTATGAACAAAGCAGAACAAGTCACCGACAGTGAATATGTTAAGTTTTTTTTCAGTAACTTCAAAATAGATTTGAGAAAAAGATAGCATCGATTTGTGCGAACCACACATTCGAATTTTGTACACGGTTGAAGTCAGTTACGCTATTTTTGGCAAAAAGTAATTATGACTTATTTCTACTATCTCATAGGAACCTTTTATTTTTTCGGGATAAAATGTAGCCATTTTCACTTTCTACTTTTGAACTACATAATTATATCCATGCCAAAGTCAGGTTTATCCATTGTTCTATTGTTTCATGAACTATAATAAATAATCAATATGAATTAAAATAAAATAAATAAACGTTTATTGTATTTCCATACAGCACGGAAACCTAAGTGCACGAGTCCGACGCGTACTTGGCCGATTATTAGATTACACGTTAGTGTAAGAAAAAAATATTTTTTATTTACTAATTTCATAAAAGGCGTTTTTGACCGACGAACCACCGGAGGAGGTATACAATTCGACGCGTATATATTTTTTTATGTATAACCACGTATAACTTTTTTCATATTAGTCCGTGTTCAATAATTATTTTTTTATTGGAAAGAATATACTTCGAAATTGGTTTGATTTAAATCTTGTCGAAATTGGCTTTGCCATTTTTGATAAATCAACAATAATGTGAAAAATGTTACATCGATCCGTGCATAATATTTACGTTCTAGCGATGCGCCCCGGCTTCGCACAGGTGTATACATAATTTATTATAAATATTTCTCTTAAATTACTTTATCTATTAAAACAAACTGCATCAAAATCCGTTGCGTAGTTTCAAAGATATAAGCATACATGGGGACAGACAGCGAAAAGCGACTTTGTTTTAAACTACGAGTATGTAATGATTCTGTACACGGGTGAAGTCGGTCATCCTATTTTTTGCTAAAAATAATTATTTACCTATTCTTCTCCCCATATTGAAGCACTTTTTTTGCACAGTAAAGTACTTAACCTTCTACATGTACTTATGCACTGAATATTAATTAGTTTAATACAAATTACCAAAAACCTTATCTAAAATTTAGCACATATTTTGTCTTGACCCTGACCCCAATCTCGAACGAGTTACAGTACCAATGTCGATAATAAAGTTGTGATAGGTATAGTTGTTAAAACTTCGTTAAAACTTAAATAACGTGAGTGTGTGTGTGCGCCTGGTGAAACAATCAAAATCCGTGAATCAAAATGATGAAAATCAGTGTGCGCACATGGTTTGCACCAACTATACGTTATGTAATAAACTAGCAACGATATCTGGCTTCATACGAGTAGTCCATTAAAATTATAACTGCTTATTAAACATCTCATATTTTGATTGAAGTCGATTCAGTTTGAGTTGTTCTTCGGCTCTCCTGTTAAGTTGTCATTTTGCCCTTACGCTACTTTAGTTCTGAACCTACGAATTCGTAGCAAACATAGCCAATGTGTCCCCAGCTATAAACATCAATGCCAACATCACTATTTCGCTGAGAATTTGCGGGCCTCTATGGGAGCCTATTACAATCAGTTTGTAGGTCACCGTCCTCTAAAATATTTTTATTTATGGCTTAGCAGATGGCTTATCTCATTCCTCTACCGAACTAATTTTCTTAGAATAATTTTATTACCTCACCCAAATAAGTAGTTCATCTAATGACAAATGTTTCTTTGTTATGGTACTCTAGATTATAATAGTAGATGGTCCTTAAAATGCTTCTAATTTGCAAACCTTTTGTTAATAACTTAAGGTCTGTTTAACCGACTTCCAAAAAGAAGGAGGTTCTATGTTCGTCTATACGTATGTATTTTTTGTGTATGTTCATCGATATTTTCGCCGCAACCGAATCAAAAAAATCTTTTTTAGTTCAAAAAGTATATACTTCCGAGGTGGTCCCATATAAATTTTATCGAAAACGTCTGAGACGTTTTAAAAAAATCAAAAATAATGTAGAATTGTAAAAATTCAATAAAAAAATTCAAATATAAATTAATAATATAATATAAATTCAATTCGAGCGAACTATTCGAATTTTGTACATAATGGAAGTCGGTTTAGCCAGTTTTTAGAAAAAATAATTACTGTATGAACTAGTCTGATACATATAATAGTTCAAAAACGTTTTAAAATGTTGATTCATTTTTAATATGTGGCATTGACTCCATTCCTACTTTAATAAACATCCGGGTCTAGCTAGAGTATCGACAATTAATTAAAATCAATAAAATAATAGGCGAAGTGAAACTTTTATCGATAGGGGCTACCTTTGGCCTCTTTTATCTTTGAATGTTAAAACGAGTTGGCGTAGCGATAATATTATATTATTTCACGTTACTATTAATTTATGGTCTGTATTTATAGCACAAAGCAATGTGTCACTAGGCGAGTAACTCATTCAAAGAAACCATTGTGCTCTTGCATAACAATCATTTAAGAGCGTTTGATGGATACGACGCGTGATCTAAATACTGGTGTTTATTTCGCTCAACGCATAAGCATTGCCATTCAGCGTAGCAATGCTGCCAGCATGCTGGGCACGTTGCCAACTGGTAGTGGGCTTGACCATTTGGATTATCTTTAGACATTCAAGGGTCTGTGGATGATACAATTGCTTTTTATGTAGTAGTAGTATATGTAGTTTTAGCATATAAAGTAGTATAGTATCTTGTTATAGTAATAGTAGTAATAAAACAAAAAAAAAGTTATGGGACCAACCTAGAAATCACGAAAGAAAAACAGCTAAGTACTCTATGAAAAAACCGTTCAAGTGCGAGTCAGGCTCGATCACCGAGTGTTCCGTATAAATCCAAAAATAATCACAAAATTGGGAAGTAAGTTGTTAAAATCTACCTATAATAACTTTTCTCGTCAAACATCAAAAATAAATGATTGTTAAAATAATTAAAAACCTGTTTTAGCATGTAGTAATGAAGCTCTTTTAAATGATACCTTACATGATACGATTTACTCACTTTGAATTTTTAACCCATATTGTGTGAATCTAGACCCTATTTTTTGTGATTTAAATAAAAATGTACGGTTTTCAGATTTATTCCTATATGTGTACTCTGAGGCAATGCTTCTCGCTAAATTTCACAGTTATATGTCAACGGGAAATACCCTGTAGGTTTTGGTTTTTGTGAGTGTCGAAATATGTGGTTTTTACGACATAAACGGCTCTAACTTTTGTATACGATAACTGAGAAGTTTTTCTTTTACACAACTGCAAGATACCACCAATACACGTATATAGTTTAAATTCCAACTCGATGTCTTTACGCGTTCTCGAGATAAAAAGTCTTGACATACGGACAGACGGACAGACGGACAACAAAGTGATCCTGTAAGGGTTCCGTTTTTCCTTTCCCCCAAGTACGGAACCCTAAAAAGGTGCATTTACTTTCGAGAAATTTATAGGCTAGTTTTTTCAGGCCATTACAAGATCGATCCCATAGTAGGTACAAGCTGATTTACCGAGCCAAGTGTGAAGAAATGAGAAAGAGTGAGAGAGTTCGTAAGTCTGGATGTTAATTCTACTCTAGGGATCACATTTTTCAACGGATCTTGACGACACTTGGTGCACGCACTCTATAATATAGGTACAAAGCGATTGTTTACTGGTGTGAAGCCTTAAGCGGTGACATACATGGCAAATTTTGAATAACTTTTAGTGTGGGATCAACTCTGAAAACGCAAAAAAACAGCTATTCCATACATTTTGTCGAAAGTCCTATAAAAAATCGTATGGAACAGCAGTTTTTTTACGTTTTCAGAGTTGGTCTCATAGTAAAATTTGCCATAGATGTCACCGCTTAAGGCTCCGACAACGGTAGACAAATACATTGTATATTTGAATTTTCACCAAAAGACAACAATGTAAATAGAAGAGAATTTATATAATAACTAGTTTTTACCCGCGGCTTCGCCCGCATGATATTTTGATTTTTGACGCAATATCATTATAATTTATAGCCTATGTGTTATTCTGATATATAAGCTATATTATTGCAAAGTTTCATTTCAATCCGTTCAGTAGTTTTTGCGTGAAAGAGTAACAAACATCCATACATCCATCCTCACAAACTTTCGCGTTTTTAATATTAGTAGGATATAAAAATTGAGCCTGGCATAGACGGCTCCATATCAGGCTGAATATGCATTGGTCAATCATCCTGCGCAAGCAAATTTGATCTCATTTAGGTGACTCCTCGGAGCCAGCACCCAAAGGCAAGATGCTGCTGAAAAAGGGTGTTGTTATAGGCGTTCTAGCAAAGCATTTGTGCCTCCTGCAAGACCAATATTTAACTCGAACACTCAAATTTTATATGCGAAAATTGACGACCAGATACGGAGTAATTAGAAGCTGTTTTGTTGGTAACCAAAGAAAAAATATTTATGAGATGACTCTTATATTAATGCCTTAAACTATATTCGTAGGTCTGATTCTTGTTCTCAATCAAAAAAGCTTAATATTGTTAATTTAAAAATTAACAGTTGATTTATTTATGTTACCTAAAACTAGAGGTTTTTCATTTAGTATCAGCTGCTCCATACAAAATTGTAACTCGGAATCGACAAATTGCATGAAACATTTGACGTTATTTTCTCGAAATCCGGGTTGGCATCAGATTAAAAATTGTTCATAATGATGGTCTGAATCATATTCTTTCGGTTTAGTATAGGGCAAGCAGATAACCCTGTATACTTCTTAAAGTCCCATTTTCCAAAACTTCAAACCTTGCCTACTATGAACATAAATACTACAATATATCTACTCTGCAACACAGGACAAAAGAAACCTAGTGCAGAGTGCCGCGTACTAAATTCGGCGTTCGTCGGTAACAAAGAAAAAACTTAATATTTATACGGGCATACGGCATACGGGCGAAATCTTGCGATTGATTCGGCAACTACAGAACCTCAACTATTACTCAATTGTTAATGGAAATTCTCCCTTTGATTAATTTTTCCTCGTGCTGACTGACGAATTCGAAAAAATTAAAACCATTTCTGGTCTTAAGCCAATATCTGCTCTAGGCAACGATAAAATTAGCATAACTGATAACTATAATTAGGATAACTGATATCCTTACAACCCTGTTTCTCTTAAACATTCTAGAAAAACTAGTCAACAAAAGGCTCTTGAGTTTCATAAAGAAGAACAATATCTTATCTCCAACCAAACCAATACGGATTTCGCTTTAATAAATCAAATGAAGATACAGTAGTGGCTCTAGTTAATCACGCGACCAAATACCGTGACTGCAATCAAAATTGCCCTATATCTCGTTAAATCCAAGACACGGTTTCATAGAAAATCTTGCTCCGAAAGTCAGAACTTCTTGGTGTTGTGACTCAACGCTAAATTGGTTCCGTTCATATTTTCTTTGTAATAGAAAACAAAGGGTTCGGTTATCAAATAGGTACCTACAGCGACTGTACTTCCATCTCTTTCGGTGTCCCTCAGGGCAGTGTTCTCGGATCTGCCCTCTACAAAAACAAAAATCTAAATGGATGGATGACGAGAGTAAAACGAAGATTGACGTGGGTATATTATACACAAGTAGAAGAGCAAACGAATCAAATGGTCAATTTAGAGTGTCGCTGGTAGCGTAGTTTGTCAGCAATCACGCAAGTTAAGCAACGTTCGGCATGGTCGTCTTCGGATAGGTGACTGCTGGTAGCATTTATGAAAATGAAATGAAATGAAATGATATTTATTCGACATAAAATACACACAAATTAACATTATAAAACCAAAATTGTAAAACAATAAAGGATGTCGAAAAAGGCTCATTTCAGCATTAATGCTGAGTGCTGGTAGATACCTTACACTCAGCGTTGGTTTGCAGATGAACCCCTTATCGAGGGTATAAACAAAAGACAAATAATAAATAATAATCGAGAAGTAGGTAGGTAAAAAGTACAAAAATTACAGAAAAATACTACATCAAGAAATCATACAAAACAATCAGTTCACATTGAAACTAATAGAAATACATAATAAAATACAAAATCATACAAAATCAAATTCACATAAAGGTTATACAATGAATTATATAACTATCCTTAGCAAAATACACACGTAAAAGTACATTTGGAGGCGATATAATAAAATAAATACATAAAAAATATCCACATCATAAAATAAAAACTTTGTCAAAGTAAAAACAATTTTTAACAGCTAGTAAGTAAGGAACATAAGATGGCCAGGAAGAAAGAGAGAGCTTGGGGTCAAATAAAGGATTGGTCGTACATTATCAATCCATGCTGCAGTTGTTTAGTTAACAGATAGTGTTTCAGCTTTAAACGAAAGGAGTACTAGTATTTACAACTGCGCGCTGCCGTGGTTCGAATGACACGTTGAATTGTGGGTCCCGGTTATTTACCCGCTAAGCCATGTCAGAGACCTTCACGTGGCTTCAAAACTCTGACACCAGCCCCCCTACCGCCTAAAGCAATAGCAATCGTAATAGCAATCGTTTATGACTTCATTTTAGTCATTTGGCACCGCCTATGTGCCAAATTACTAAAATGAAGTCATAAACGATTGCTATTACGATTGCTATTGCTTTAGGCGGTAGGGGGGCTGGTCTAGCCACCCGGCCTATACGAACATACTTACATTATATATCTACATTAATGGAATCCATTATTGGTCGGACATATTTCAATGTTTGATGATTTTCAATATTTGTACCTACTGATGTTTGCTATTTAGTGATTGTGTAGGTACTCTACATGATAAATCCATTAAAATTTTTGATCTTACCAAAAACAAATGGACCATAATGATCAAAATTCAACATATTTTTGATTTACTACTATGCTTTTGAGATTATAATGAGAACATCTTCATAATGAAATATGCCCGGTTTTGTGTTTAATGAGTTTATTTTATTTTTTATATTTAATCATAACATAATTTATTACTAAGTATTGTTATAAATAAATGAGTACGAGTTTAAAAAACATATTTTGTTTATACTACTAATCATGTAATATGTGTGTGAACAATAAATATTAGGTACATTTGAAGTTTGATAAGTTTTAACGTTTATATTGTACATACATATAACTTATACATTGATAAACCCTGAACTAAGAGGCTATACTTGTAATTGGTGTTATCAGCTTTAGATTACACTTTCGAACGGTTGTTGTATTTTACTCGACTGCGAGTCGCAAAGGAGAGCAGCATTATTAAATATTTATTTGAGTTTATTTCTCGAACGCGTAATCCGATATCGATGTTTTCTCCAGCAATCGGTTTGTCATAACCATGGAAAAAAGAAACAGACTGTGGACAAAAAATTTAAGTATTCGTTTATTTGTGATTTAGTTACTATTTACAGTTATCCAAATATAAATTTTAGTTTGAAGAAAAATTTATGCGACATTTCATGTCCTAATTCTGTGTTATTTTTTTTAAATATTGTACTAACATATGAAAATTTTACAAAAGTGATTGAAAAAGAAAGATAATTCAAATCAATGTTTAATGTAACACGCATAATATACTTTTAATGAGTATACACACCATTCAAACTGCTCCCATGGCAGAATTTCTAAAACGTGCTTCTCAAGTTAATTAGTTTCTACATAATCAGAATTATATCATAAAATATTCGTAACAACAATTATTGATCTTGAAATGAACTAAACAACAAGCATTCATGCTCGCCATCGAAGGTCCCTTGCGGCGGCATCATGTGTCGGGTCGTTCTCCTCCCTCAAATATGGTCGAGGAGAGCGATGGCTGGCACAATAAATTGGCACATGTGTCACACTCGTGATCGGGTGCTGCTTGTGGGTCGCCGGTCTCCTTGTGGCATTCACGCAGTGCATTGACTAACTTAGGCTAAGATTTCTAGTACCTAGTCTTTGTACAGTAGGTATAATAAAATAATTGTAAATTTCAGTTAACAAAGGGCACAGACCATGGAGTCTGTGGTTAGTAAATCTATTATATAAAAGGCTTCCCTGAGTGACTGACTGACAGACATCCTACAGCCCAAACCGCTTAAGATATAAGCTTGATACTTGGAACATAGGTACATTGTACGACGTAATGGAGCACTAAGGAAAATTTTTTTGGAAAATCGATCTTTAAATGGGTAAAACGGGCCCTTTTCGTTTGTACTCGTATGTAATTTTTTATTCCCTGTACCGAATGACTTGAAACTTAGTATGCATGCTTTAAAGACAAAATGAAAAATATGTTTGTTCCTGTTTTTCCGAATTTTCTTATCTAAGAGGTCAAATAAGGTCCCAAAGTAGGTGAAAAAAGCGTCAATTACATCCAACCAGCTGAACGGTTATAGTTGAAATTTGATATGAAGGAAGTACACAGTGTGTTTTAATACTGGAACTATTAATATCCAGGAAAATTTATAGGGTTCCTTAGGGATAGCCAAAATTAATCAGTTTAGACTACAGCCCAAACCGCTGAAGATATAAACTTTAAATTTGGAATATACGCACATCGTACGACATAATGAAGCACTAAGGATGAAAATTTTGAAAAATCGACCTCTTACAGGGTAAAACTGTATTTATTTGCATGTAACTTTTTATTCCCTATACCGATTGACATGAAACTTTGTATTCATGCTTTTGAAATAAAACAAAAAATATGGTTGTTCCTGTTTTTCCGAATTTTCCTTAAAAAATTTCCTTAGGTGTCCGATACTTCCCAAAGCTGGTGAAAAAAGCATCAATTACAGGTTACGGATGAAAAAAAGTATGTAGGAAGCACACAACATGTTTAAATACTGGAACTATTATCATCATCCCGGAAAATCTACAGGGTTTTTTAAGGATAGCTAAAATTAGTCAGTTATAATATAAAGCTAAGATAACCATTTTATCGAAAATGAATTCTAACGAAATTTGGTACGAAGCTAGACAATAACACAAATTACCACTTAGAGTACTGCTATCTCGGAAAATTTGAGTTGGTCCTTCGGGATATCAATTTCTTAAAAAAATACTTACTGTTCGAAAATCAATGCAATTTTGTTTCAAAATAGCCCGCCATTTTAACTAATAAATTACTATTGACGTGCTGAGAAAAGTCCCGGATTCCTTATCCGCTAAATTAATAACGTAACCCTGAATAAGCGTAAAAAATAACTTGAATGCTCTTTTTTTACCAGAATGTAGTGAGGTATCTAGAATAGAACTAATATAATGATTCCTCCGTAAATGGGGCAAAATGGGTCCCCAATAGTTTACGATTTTTTTTATTTTGTGAGCTAATAGTCAGAAACTTAGGGTATACGGGTCAATATACTTACTTTACTATGGGATCAACCCAGAATAGCGAAAATTACCTACCTATTCCATACATTTTGTCGCGGGTCGATGAACTTTTTGTGTTGAACAGTTGATTTTATTGACGTGATTTCGGGGTTGGTACCATAGTAAAAGTTAGTCAAATGATGAGTATAATAGCATCCTAGAACATGCCTGTCAACTAGATAATATACACTAGGTATGTGTTTCTATTTGTATGCCATTTTTTCATCTGCCTGGGGTCAGACAACGTCTGAAAGTCCTACAAGGTGTCTCGATAACTTTTGACTGGGTAAACGGTTTTAGGCAATATATCTCGAAAAAATGAGCTTAGAATAAATTTTTAACGGCTTAACCCACTTGTTACTAGCGTTTGATATGCGGATCAATGAACAATAAAAAATATTAAACAAAACGTGGATAGTTTCAAATTTCTTTGTTTATTGTTTGTGATAGCTGGATGATCCCTTTGTCGAATAGACGTGGTTTGTTCTAGTTTGAGTGGGTCATGTAAAATTTACAAGTGTTGATAAATCGTGTTTATTTGTCATGAGTGTTTCGAGGTAATTAGATAATATTAATTGAATTTATATTTGGTAATTGTTGTAAAAATATTAATATTTACAGTATTATCTTTCATATAAGTTAATATGTTTATTGATTTTCTATCAATTTATGTCATTTATTTGTCTATAAAGTTGATGTTCCGTATATCAAACGATAGTAAAATGTACTGCTATAAAGCAGTTTTAGCAGTTGTACCGAAAATATTTATAAAATATATTTTAGAAGTTTAGATAGTTAATAAAATACAAATTACTCTATAAATAAAAAATTTAACACATTTTTGGAACACCATATTACGTAAACAGGTAAGTAGTAAGTACCTCAAAATAATTTACTCAGCATGTGTGATAGGTTTCGAAACAAACTTTAGGGTGTAAAGAGACTTTACCCAAAAAAAAATCAGCATTTTATGGCACACAGAACATCGCAACTGTCCCGTTCTGTACTTCATTTTATGTGATCTACTTCATCATAGCGTAAAGTTTCTTGAAAATGAGTTGATGTCCGCCTGGCCTGGCTGGCTTTCAAGCTGTACCTTTACCGTAAGAGTCTAATAAACATGTAACGATGCTTCTTCGGAATCCGGGGTTGTCATACTCCCCGCCGTTTTTTTTGTAAAGCTGCTAAGCATTATGTACAGCCATCTAAACAATGGGAAATCAAGGAAGAGTTTAATTTCTTATAACGAAGTATGATATAAGCCAATGTATTGGTCAGACCTACCTACGACTCTCATGTTTTCATTATAGGCAAATTGATATTTGTTTTCATATATCAATTTGGATGTATCTCTTTTGTTGTTGGGAAAGTTTTCTAGTCTTACATGGGAGGCGTAAATAGATCTGACCAAAACTTTGACTTATATCGTACTTCCATTGGTGGCGTGGAAAGAAATGGTACTTTTCCCGGATTTCCCATTGCTAATCAAGTATGTATGTATGTAGAACGGAACAGTTGCAATGTGGCTGTGTGCTATAAAAGTGCTATATTTTTTTTTGTAAAATGTTATGTCTCTTTACACCTAAAAGTTTGCTTGGAAACCACATGTTGAATAAATTATTTTGAGGTACTTACTACTTACACACCTACGTAATTGGTGTACTTAAAATAATTAAATATTTTTTTTTTATTTATCGAGTAATTTGTATTTTATTACCTACCTAAACAGCTAAAATAGTTTTTTTTATGTTTACGGTACATGTGCTTTATAGCAGTACATATTACTAGCGTTCCGTATATCAAACACCATTTTCCAGCTTTTCCGTAACACTTTCAATTTTTTATTTATTTTTCCTCATATAGTAAGTCTATAATTATACCGAATACAAAAAATCAGAACGATCCTCCGAAAAAAGGGATATCCGTAACAACTGGGTTAATGAAACACATCAAATACCTGTACCGGCCTTAATTAATAGTGCACTACTGAACGTAGGCCTACCCGCGAAGGGTGATTGGGCTATATCCATCACGTCGGCGCGGGTTGCTGAATCCACACACGACTTTGATACGACGATTGATTTTTCTCTACGGACGTACCTATACAGGTTGTCTCAATGTTTTCCATCAATGAAAAGCCAGTAGTGTGAAAATCCTTACATAGGTACTAATACAATTATTATTATTGATTTAATTTCAAATATGTATTCAGCAATTTCTCATAAAAAAATGCACGCACTCAGTAATAAGCTTTAGATACAAGTAAATGAAATAAGCAAGCACTGAGACAATACAGGTCAATCCGTGGGCTACTATCATTTTAGGCAAATACTGAGACAATAATTCAGGCTAAGCCGTAGGCATTATCCTTGCAAGTAATACGATAATAGGCTCAATTATGAAAGCGCTATCGTAAATTTAATAGCAACGTAAAAAGTATTTTCTCTGTAGAATGCCTAAAGTGAAAAAGAAACAGTAATAGTTATGGTAATTAGCTATTATAATTACGATGGCGCCTTCATAATTGGGCCTAATGCAGGCTTAACCACGGGCTATTATTATTTTAAGAAATTCCAAGACAACGCGGGCCAAACTGTGGGCTATTATCATTTTAAGCAATTAGGAAAACAAAGCGGGCCAGACCGTGGACTATTATCATTGTAAGTGATACAACAACGCAGGCTAACGTCAGGCTGTTATAATTTTAGGAATTATTAAGAAAACGCGGGCCAGCCCACGGACTATTAGAAAGTATTATAAGCAAGTGCCAAGATAAAGCGGGTCGAACTACGGGCTATTATTTTAAGCAAGTAACTACTAAAACAACGCGGGAAAAAGTGTCGGTTATTATCATTTTAAGTATCTAAGTATTATAACAACGCGGGCCAAACCGCGGGCTATTATCATTTTGAGCAAGTACTAAGACAACACGGGCCAGACCATGGGCTATTATCATACAACAATGCAGGCCAAACGGAAAACTTATATAATTTTAAGCAAGTATTAAGACAACGCGGGCCAAACTGCGTGCTATAAATTACCATCTTTATTAAGCAAGTACTAAAAATACGCAGGTTAAACCGTGACCTATTATCATTTTAGGCAAAATCTGAGACAATTCAGGCCAACCCGTGGGCATTATCCTTGCAAATATTACGACAACGCAGGCCAAATAGCAGGCTATTATAATTTTAAGCAAGTACTAAGACAACGCGGGCCAAACCGCGGACTATTAGATATTATTATAAGCAAGTACAAGGACAACGTAGGTTAAACCGCGGGCTATTTTCATTTTAAGCAAGTACCTATGCACTAAGAAAACGCGGGCGAAGCCGCGAGTTTTAATCTATTTTTAAATAAAAATGAACTAAAGTTTAAAAACACATGCAATTTAATGTTGTACTGATATCACATAAAAGCGCGTTAGTTGATCTCGCATAAAATTGCTTATACTGATTGTACAGCCTTCATTGTACCTAATGCAGATGCACGGTAAACAGTAAAGTTAAAATCAATTTGTATCTATCTATTTTTCTATTTGTAACTAAAAATTATTAAAATATACAATACTACACAACGCCTCTTGTTGCAGTTATTTATTGACGGTATTGATCCAACTAGAGGCCAGCGCGTTAATTTGCCACTTTATCATACAACGTGTATAAGAAGGTCAAGCAATACCGTCGCTACACATCCCATCAACTGGACTTATTAGAAGTCTATAGGGCGGCCTATGTCTAGCAGTGGACGTCTCACAGCTGATAATGATGATGATGAAATCGAGAATAACCTTTACTACGAAACCATATTTTTATTATATGGAAATATGAAACCGAAACCATCGATGCAACGAAATATCTGCCAAATGGTTGGTAGGTAAACTAGACAGATTATGTGGATCAGATGTTTTTGTTGAAGTTTCAATTTTAATTTCATTTATTTTTGCTTGCAAAGGGTAAAAACGGGATCATATTACTAAAACTCTGCTGTCCGTTCGTCTGTCCGTCTGTCTGCCACCAGGCTGTATCTCGTGAACCGTAATAGCTAATAATAATAGCGTAATTGAAATTTTCACAGATATTGTATTTTGGTTGCCGCTACAATAAAGAATACTAAAAACAGTATAAAATAAATATTGAAGGGGGCTTCCATACAACAAACGTGATTTTTTTTTTTTGCCAAGGGGCTCCTATAAGGTACGGTACTTGGCCGATTTTTATTCAATTACCTAAGGAACCATTTACAGTTTTCAGAATAACATTAGACTATGTACTGATTTGTGTCATGGCCTACTTCTATAGCAAATCGAATTTGAATCCGTCCAGCTGTTTCGCCATAATAAATATTTTTTGGAGATTTTGGTTATCCGAAGAAATAGAAAGGTTTTTCAAGATAACTATATGCCTCAAGTATTCAATTGGTACTTCTTATAAACTTCTCTAATATAATTTTTTATCACTTTTAATAATATCATTTTCACATTATCACTTTTAAATATCATTTTTATCACTTTTAATATCATTTTTTATTCAGTCAGTTGGAGGTAACTGATGTTTTGTTTTACAAACTTTGGAATTTTATCGGGCTCCAAGGTAAAAAAATCACAAATTTTTAACAGTGTCTTTTTATTTTGTAAGAGTTTTTTAATCAATCGGTCGCCCGCCAATCTTCTTCTTCATCATAACACGTAGTATTATTATATCTTCTTTGTCATAACCTTCGTACTGAGCGTTGTGCTCCCTCAGCTAGTATGATGTAAGTGCACTACCTTAACATGCTATGGAATAATACAGAAGGGATTGGCACGACGCATAATACACGGATATCAATGTATCAGAGAGGGCTGTGCCTCGTTAAATTTTCATAATGGAAATAACTTTCGTTACCCACTACAATTCAAATTTTCATCTAGGATAAACTCTCAGGTAATATTTGATGGTCTTAGACCTATTAAGTTAACAGTCAGATGATTGTACATATGGTAGAATATTTTATTTAGAAATTCAAATTAAGCTGAGATTCAGCCGCTGATGCAGCTGTTTTATGAAAAGATAAAAACACTTTTTTGTATCCAGTATTAGCAGATTCCTTACCAATCAATTGAAATACTAACCATTCCCAGTTCAGCACATTTTAGAGCTCTTTCCCAGGTTGAACCGTAAAACAAAATGGCAATATTTTCGGCATCACAAACGGTCTTTGCATTTTCAATTTCGATGTAATGTATATCCCGGCGTTAGTGAGGTCGGGTATCTCATACCCGAAAGCATTATTATTCACGATATGTAAAACTGTAAATGAAACTTGATAGAGAAATCGATTGAGTTTTGTCAATGTGCGCTCAAAATAATATAGAAAAGTGTGTTATATGTTGGGATTCGCATTACAATCATATACAGAAAGACAAGGCATCACATGTATACCTACGTAGACAGATGCATACAACTGCATGTTTTGGTGAGAGCATTTGTGGCATGGGTCCGGAAATTTACAATCATTTACCGACGGAAATACTGGAGTCAGTGAGTGTGGCTGTATTTAAGAGCAAGCTATTCAATTTGCTAGTTACAAAAGCTTATTATAGTATACCTATTTAATTAGTTCCAATTTTATTTGACATTTTATCAGTATAATTAAATATAATTTTAATTATTATTCATAATTCTTTGACATTGTACCTATTATTGTATGTTCACCAAGGACTTAGCTGTTGAGACGTTTTAATTTTCTTCTAATTATGACCTTTTATGTAACACAGTTAACGATAAAGTTTATCTGAATCTAAATCTGTAAAAAAAAACAATTTGTACGTAGCATGAGTCTTGTTGTTGAAATCTGCTTCATAAAAATAGTAGTTTTTTTGTGTGGGAGGTAAAACAAGATATTAACATGTTTTATGTATATTTATGTTATGTCGAAGCCAAACTATGTAAGACCAATTTATTCTTTAATTTTGTGTCCATAGCTGATCATAAAAATCACAAATTTGTAGATTTTAAGTCATAGTTTCTTTATACTGTGGTGGTCAGCCGTGGTGGTCTAGAGGTAGTGACATCCGCCTTACAATCGTGAGGTCGTGGGTTCAAATCCCCGGTCCCGTACCAATGATTCTTTGGAGTTTATGTACGGAATTTCACACCACTGGCTTTTCGGTGAAGGAAAACATCGTGAGGCAACCTGCATACGTCCATAGAAGAAATTCGATGGCGTATGTGAATCCACCAACCCGCACTGGGCCAGCGTGGTGGATATGGCCCAAACACCCTTCGTGGGTAGGCCTACGTCCTGCAGTGGACTATTAAAAAGGCTGGTACAGTACTGTGGTGTTGTGCGTAAATAATATACTGCTTTGTTTTTTATACAAATATAAATACTTTTATAATAATAGTAATGTGTTATTTTTTCACCTTATTGAGCTTAATGTCAATTAAGATATTTCAGCAAAAAACGTTATTTTAAGGTCATTTTAGTACTCAAAATCGGTAATTTATGCATTCGGGTATGTCATACCCACCTCATAGTTGGTGTAACAATTTTTCACCTCACTCACTATGTATAATTGATGTACAACTTGAAAAGCATGAATACTACCCTGAGGCACACCGAAATTGATGACTAAGGTACTACTTATCAATTTCGACATAATGTCTCTACCCCGATAAGTAGCTTTCAAGTCAATAACTAGCTATCCTCCTAATACCAACTTTGAATAGTTTTTTCAGAAGTATTGGAACGGAGTCAGTGTCGAAAACAACAATCTAAATCACAGCTAAACAATTTTCTCTTTTATCCAATTTAGATGACACCACCAATGTTTAAGAATGATACTCGTACCACGCCTATGCTGCACCTGCCCTTTCTAAACCAAAATTGTTTATGGGTACTCTAGTACCTACAAATTTTATTTTAGTTAGCTTTTTTCAAAACTTGAACAAAAAATTGATATTTTTGAAGATGTTCGGTGTGTCTGATAGTCAGTAAAATAATAAATTATTTCTACGATTAATTAAATTTATTTTGTTATTAAATCCTATAGCTATCGATAAAAATGTAACCATGTGCTTCTTACACCAATTGTGACACCGTACGCAGGTATAGGAACATTAACAATGTCAAAGAACAATATTATTAATTTCTTACTTCAATTGACCCCATAGCCAAATTAAATTAGTTCATCTTATACTTAAAGATATACCGTAGTATTATTATAAGTTCTTTGGCTATACTTATGAGGTTGTAGGTATGTAAGTTATTATTATCTAAACCTATATATTATGTACCATATTCTGAAATTTATACTATATGAAAAAGTAAGAAAACCATTATTCTGGATCAAAGAATATCACTCATTTACAAAATGCTTCATACCTACTTCAATTTTACAACCAGCAATAGTATTAAATAAAATAGTAAAAAAACAAAGGTTTTTGTAGACTGCGATCTTTTATTTTCATTGTAACAATTCAAGCAGACACTTTGAAATATAGGCTGGTTAAGGCACAACTATTATTTCATTGTTGTGCTGAGGAGATGTTCCATATTTGCCCCAAATATCCCTCTGAACCCAAAAGCTTCTTCAAAGTCTTCAATTCTGCAGCAATATGTGTACCCATACTCTACGTTGTGCCAATTATTGTGACCATCATTTTCATGTTTCATCCAACCAGTGCGATCGCAAATGTCACTACAACGTATGTAGTTGGAAATACTTGAAGGCATCCAATCTGGGATGTTGACTTGAATTATGGCAAGTGACGATCTTGAAAATGGGTCTTGGACCACCTGAAATTGAGATTATAGTAGATAAATATCTAGTAGCAAATTTCTTGGAGGCTGTGATGTTAGATACAAGATACGGATAACTTAATCCTGACTAAAGCTCGCATATAACCGCTGAAGTTTGGTTCGAATCTCGGCCTATAACTAACTTGTGAGAGATCACGTTTCATTGAACTTACTCATAAGACCATAGTGAGAGAACAAGTTTCATTGCCGTAACCACTGGTAACACACACTGGCCAAAAACTTTCGACTTGAGGCATTGGGACTATGTCGCGCGAGAAGATGCAACTCAATTTTTCAATCGACGACCCCCAGCCGAGTTGTATTCGAAGATTAATCAATTTTTTGAAGTCTGACTAACCTAACGAGGCTTAAAGTAAATGTACTGCAAGTACTGACCTTTTTAATAGTCCATTTCTGAACAAAGGCCTACCCAGGAAGAGCTATAGGCAAATTTCTAGTCCAAATTGTTGTATGAATTAACAACCTCAAGAACCAAGGCGCTGGATGCAATATGCTTCCAACCCTTGCTATTAGGCAAAAGCCTAAAAGCAATAATAATAATAATAAATATGTATTTTCGTATCCCTGGATAAAAATCCAGGGATACGATACGAAAATACATATTTATGACGAGGCGAAAGAGAAGCAGGTAGTTAAGTTCGACTGGCATGTTGCTACCCCTAAATTAAATAAATCGGAAATCGGTCGCCAAGCATGACAAAGATTAACTGTAAGACTGTTCTGTAAATTTCATCCATAATGACTTTTTGTAAGGAACCACTCATTTAATATTTTGATTTCCGAGTCCACCTTTTTTTGTCCGGAGCAAGTCACCATGGAGTCTTGGGGACAGACATGATATGGCTCGCATATATGACATTTAAAGGACATTGGTATGTGGTCACACATAACCAGTCCTTTGGTTATGTGGAAATCCCGCCGACTAGTCGAGATACCTACAAAACACACTAAGAGTGATCCAGCGCTTGGTGTCATGACTATGGGTATCAACGGTATTTTAGTGTACGTAATACGATAGGAATATACGATATGATAATTACCTTCCATAAAAACAAAGGCACTGGTATTTCCGCAACATCACTTGATATGTGTACAGTTTTGTTTTCCGCGCCGTTAACGTATTGTAAAACTTCTGCAGTTCCCGTCCAGACTACCAACTCTCTTCCCGATGTGTTGACAAACTTTCTAACTCTTTTCTCAATCTCGTTCCAGTTCTAAAACAATTTATATTTAATTAAACGTGTCAAAAGTTTAAAAGCGTTTTAAACGTGTACAGAAGAAGTAAGGATTAAATTAATAGTTTTAAAACTATTATAACAGAATCATGATATCTTTTTACAGTTTTAAAATATTTTGAAGTTGAAAAATATGGGGCTAAAGGATAAACGGAGATTTCCGTCATTTGAATCATTTGTAAATATTGTGGCACCTGCATTAAAGGTCTTCGCGACCGCTGTTAGGTGGCTAGGATACAAAATTAGGTCTGAAGGTGGTTAAGGGTTAAATGCCAAAAAAAAAACACATCTAAGTATTTTTTAAGAAATCAGCAAGCTTCAATTCATCAAAAGTTTCTCATTAGCAACTTCGCTTTCAATAAAATTGTGTTTATATCGGTAATAGCTATGTTTCCACATCATTGCTTGGTAGTTGAATGATTATATTGTCTATAGTTACGTACCTCAGAATTGCAAGTACTCCATTGTGGTACAACATTGAAATAACTATAAGTAGATCTTTGGGGCACTCCAGGAAAAACATCTCTTGGATTGACGAGTTGTCTTTTGGCAAAACAACATGAGCCTTCATATTCCAAGTCCAACTCTTCCTGGATACCGCCAATTTGAAAATCACAATCGTACGCTACAGACATGTCTAATTTAAAACTAGCACTATCTGCCCAATCAGCTGTTAAATCACTATCAGCAAATGATTTTTGCAATATATGCTTGGCGTATATTGGAACTTCGTTTTTATTATCGAAACAGATTTCATAAACGTTTTTGTCTTTGTATCCTATTTTTATCATCTCGCTGTTGGGTAGCTTACAATCGATTCCTGTTCTTTTTGCAACATGTTCCACTTTTTTATTGCATTTAATATCGTAGTAGTTGTATTTTTTTCGGTTGATTAGAAAATTGGCTCCACTGTCGCATATAGCAGTAAGGACCTGTGCAGGGTATATGTTGAAATTGCTTGGGCAATACCAGAACATGTATCCTCCTTTTGGCAGTACGAAGTTTTTATCTGAATTAACAGGTATTGACGTAAAATCAAGTATCAACGGCGAAAGCACATTCGTGTTTACTAATGTAGACCTCTCAATGACGCAATCTGAAAATAAAAAGATATTTTTAAAGTGGTTTGCAATAAATAGATGTATCATTGTCATATCCAATAAAAATAGTCTCTAATTTCAGGCAAGTTTTTGTGTATAAATATATGGTATTGAAAACCTAAAACTTAAAAGCGTAGTGATTGTGAGTTGATTACCTACATTCAAAAAAATACAAATCAGACCATATCTAGATAGGGCGGTGGTCGTCAAATGTTTGTTGTAATCGAGAATACGTCATAGGCTATTTTTTATTTTTCAAGGAATAAGGGTAGCCTACTCCAGATTTTTTATAACACCAAAGAACGTCTGTTGGGTTAGCTAGTAGACTCATAATATTAAGAATCATAGTCTTGCAACAAACGCCGTAAAACGCCTACATTTGTTCTCATAGCATTAAGTAGTTCTTTGTACGTCTATTATCAAATCTTATAAAATTTAGGTAATTATACTCGTGTATCACAATACTGGTCTACATTTCGATCTCTCGGTGCTCGAAGTTTACTAAATATATTTCTAAATAGTGATCATTGAATAAAAAACTCGACACTTAATGGCTCTGTGTAGGCAAAGCTCATGTTATTATTCAAGTGTAAATTTTGACATTTAGAAATGTCTTTACATAATAATTCAGTATTATCTATTCTATGTAGATATAATTTAACTAATAGCTCAACAATCTCGATTACATCAGTTTAACGGAATTTCATACAGCCAAAACTGTCTCACTTGCACGTTTGCAAGTTGGAGCACCTAATGCTCTATGAGAGCATTGATGCTCCATAGAGGAATTATCAATCTTTAATTAGGGATATAATGGTGGAAAGACAATTTTCCCCTTTGCAATGCTACCAGTACATACCTGTGCTAGTCTCATCCAGCACAGGTATGTGCTGGATGAGACTAGCACAGGACTGGGATAATTGGCGTAATGGGGAGGAAACTTATGTCTTGCAGTGGGCCGAAATAAGCTAATGATGATAATTTTTATTTGTTCCTTGGGAATTGTGTAAGAGGACACAGACATACAAATATACAGACACGTCAACATTCCAAACGAATAACGCCTAACATCTTACCACACACTAACAACAACTGAAAATACTTACATTTTTGGGTGACATTAAAAGTTCTAGAGACATTTCCAAACATATTGTTGACTTCACATCTGTACTCTCCGGGGTCACCTACTCCCGGAGGGAATTCGTAAACCGAGTCTGTTGAATTCAATTTCTGCTCTTTGGTGTACCACGTATACTGAAAATATAAATATTTCGTCCAAAACAAAGCGTCTTTGTTTTACACGACAATTTAGCGTTCGTCTGTCTGGATGTGGGTTTTCCTCTACTACTCAAAAAGGTTCAAAAACACCCTTCGTGGGTAGGCCTACGTCCTGCAGTGGACTAATAAAAAGGCTGGTACAGTACAGTACTCAAAAAGATTTCGTAGAGATTCGTTCCTCATTTTACAACGAATCTCTACGAAACCTTGTACACAAGTTTTAAATACTAACGTTTTTTTTGTCCTTGGAGATTTTGATAGGGGACTCAAACCGCTATTTATCAGCCGATTTTGATAAATATTTAGAGACTCGGACAAGAGCGAATTGAGATATAAATGAAGATTCAGTTGAAGAGATTTGTCGCGGGGTCTCCTGTTCGGACAACGACTAGTATATGATAATTGAACGAACTGTACTATATTGCACTCTCATTAACTGCTGACTATACGAACGACTCGAAATGCTACTTATAATTATGCTAATCTTTAGAATAATGTAAGAAAAAATACAAGTTTGACGATATGCTAGCATTGAAATTTTCCAGTTAACATTGTTAATTTTTATACTTTTTATTACATTTAAAATATTTGATATATTATATTTGAATTTAACTGATTTCGTGTGTAATAAGTCTGTACCAGCCTTTTTAATAGTCCACTGCAGGACGTAGGCCTACCCACGAAGGGTGATTAGGCCATATCCACCACGCTGGCCCAGTGCGGGTTGGTGGATTCACATACGCCATCGAATTTCTTCTCAGGACGTACGCAGGTTGCCTCACGATGTTTTCCTTCACCGAAAAGCCAGTGGTGTGAAATTCCGTACATAAATTCCAAAGAACTTATAGGTACGGGACCGGGGATTCGAACCCACGACCTCACGATTGTAAGGCGGGTGTCACTACCTCTTGACCACCACGGCTATATGTAATAAGTAATGCGATGTTATTAATTACAAGCTTTGTAATTTAATTAATAATGTATGACCTGTAATTTAAGATATTACCAATAAAAATAATTATGATTAGTATTTATCACTTACACTTCCTTCTGGTATACCATTTGTTTCACAATTAAGTTTCGTTGTCTGTTTATCAATCAGAGGTACATTTTTTCCATGAACTTTTTGTTTGAATGTTGGACTGTATCCAATAATTACTGCAACGGTCTTGGAATACGATTCTGTCACTGTACTAACTCTACATGTGTAATTACCAGTATCGTTTAGTATAGATTTCTTTAAGTTCAGTTTTCCAATACGTATCAAAACTTGGTTCTGAAAAAAAAAAGTGAGTAAGTTCGTACAGGCCGGATGGCTAGCCATTGTGTTAAAGAGGTTTCTGAATCGACCCGTGTTTTCGCGTTTTCTGTAGAACATTGAGAAAAATCACGGTATTTTAATAAAATTTCACCCCTCAAATTGTAAAAATGTTATGTTTTTGGTGTCAATTGCTTGAGTAAGGAATATTGCACGCTAGTACGTCTTACGTTTTTTCTGAAATTTTGATTATTTTTAAACTTAATAATAATTATTCAACTTTATAATTTATGTTGATGCATAAAATGCTTTCATTTTCAAACGAAACAACATGCCGTTTTAGAAGATCTTTAAACTTAGTAAAAGCTGACGTAGTTAATATTATCAATCATCAATGATGATTGTATGATGCACTGCACAGTGCGACATAAAAGACTTGAAAATAAAATGAGGTCGCCACTATCGCTTTGTTTTATATTTTGCATAATGAGACTGTTTTCATGTTCACAATTCACAAAATATCACAAAACGAAAAAAATGCTAGGATGTTAACAATGATTGACAGCTCAGGTTGTGGTTCCAGCAAAAGTGATAATTTAGTTCCCGAATAATTCATTTTATCACTTTTGTGTCGCACTGTACCTAAATCACCATTGATGATTATACAAACAACTTATTTTGAAGTTTTATTATATTTTACTAGTGTGTATAGAATAAAAGATAAATAGGTACATAATCATAATTATTATATCATTTCAGAATTACCTTATACCATCGCAGATAGTCAGTCTTTTTATGCGGAATAGGACACTTTATTTCAATAGTCTGGCCCTTCTTTACATAAAAGGGGGGTGAAACGGGTAGAGTTTCTATTGGCGACCCTGAAATGTTTGAAACAGACATTTAATGCAACTCATTGACTCACCGGAACTTTAGCCAATACAAGATCTGTTTTATCCATAGGCTAAATAGGCTAAAATAGCAGATTTTAAGGCGACAAATTCGTTGTTTATGTTGTTTTCTTTATTTCGCCAAAGGCATACAAAATCAGAAAAGAGAAATGTTTTCCATTTCTTCTTCTCATATGAAATTAAGATCTTCCCTTTATTCAAAAAAATATGCGCTCTCTACGCTCGCACTTAGTGACTATACAGATTTGGACATTATGATTATGAGATAGTCTCATACAAACTAACAATCAACTATACCGATTTATTATCATATTGTAGAGATCTAAATTAGCAGCGGCAAACTTCAATAGCCTACTAGTAGCTTATGTATAAATCAGCCATCTAAAACACTGCATTATTATTTTCATTTATAATAAACTATAACGTACTTTGGACAACTACTTCGAATGTTGAACGGTCCGTTGCGGTGGGGTTTTTTGCTTCACATGTATAATTCCCGCTTGCATTTGCTGGGACCTTGCCAATGCTCAGCGTTCCATTTTTTACAGAATAAGTAGAGCCTAGAAATCAAATTACATATGTAATACAAGTTATACTTTAAGGACCTTTTAGAAGCATATTCTGTACATCAAAACTAACAACTCTTGTTTTGCAACTTTTGTCAGAACTAAAAAAAATTGGTGTTCCATAGAAAAATATCTTTCTCCCGTGACCAAATGTATGTAATATTTTTTTTTTTTAGTTTTGACAAAAGTCGTAGAGCAAAAATTGTTAGTTTTGATGTACGGAATAAGCCCCTAAAAGGTTGCTCAATATACCAGCATCCAGTACAATACTTATATAATTACATATTTCGTACAATAAGACTTTAAACTTGAACAAATATTTGGTGACCGCCTGATATCTTCTCTTACATTTTTTCGTAAATCCACTTTTGAAGTTTTAAATTCAACGTCTATTGCAGACTTCGGCGCGAAATTAACTATTTATACTCTCTTGTACAATAGGCAAGACGACTAAAAATACAATTAGTCTGTCAGATAGATTATCAAAAAATATCAAACACGTATTTTTTCTTTTGTCACTTAGACAAAATTTTGTGAAGATATAGCCCGTTAAAGTTCCGAGTGACGACACAAGACACTTAAAAATGTATAGACTTTTGTCGAAGTGACGTCACGACCTCCACTTCCGAACTTTCACGAGGTTTATCTTTGTCATTTATTGTTTGATTCACAAAAGAAAAAATATGTGTCCAATATTTTTTGATAATAATCTCACGGACTAATTATAATAATATATTTTTACCCAGTCATCATGTCTATTGTCTATGTGCAGGCAAAAGCATAGAATTAGAATTAAAGAAATAGAAGGCGTACTAAATAACTAGAGATATACATCACTTCGTCCCACTTTAAATATGTCATACATCCTACAGAACTTACGTAATTTCGAAGGGTTTCACAAACTAGCATTAAGCTATCTCGGCTGTCCAAATTAAAAAACGTAAAAAGTAGGAAGGTAAAATGATCAGAAATTTGAACCTTTTTACTGGAACTAGAGGGTTCAAATTTCCGATCGCAAAAGACAATGTGGAACCATTTTGACATTCCAATTTGTGATTTTGACGTATATAATTATTCGACGACAGACAATGTGTTTTTCTTGTTCCACTCAATCTCGCGTATGATGTATAATTAGATATGAATAAGACAGCTGTAACATAGTTTTGATATGAGCAAAATTTGGCAAGTATTCTATTACTTTAGTTCTAATTCTACGGGTAGAAGATCTCTGGTGACGGACGAAATATAAGACAGTCGAGACAAATTCCTAACTACTTTAGCTACTTACCTAAAGTAAGATTTTGATTGTTCCTTGTCCAAATCACGCTGGGCTTGGGGTGACCAGTTGTATAGCAATGAATTCGTAAAGCTGTATCTCCTTCTACTACCACGAAGCGTTTTTCTTTGTACATGTTAATAATTGCCGCTGGTACTAAAAAGGTAATTGTTTGAGACAATGTAATTAGGTGTTTATTGTTTAGGTTAGTTATCTAAATGTATAAGTTTTGTCATTTAGCGTGGTTGAACTGTCAGTTTGCTAGTAATTCTGCTAACTAACAATGTAGTATATTACACAGTCCTAAGACTCTTGAAAATTTGCAAAAAAAATCGCTTATCGCGCGCGCGTTGACGAATTTTTTGAATGGACAGCTAATTTTTTTTCTCGGTGATTTTCCAAAAGCCCTAGAACAAAAGTTGTTCGCCTAGATGTACTAGACCCGCCCATAAAAGGTTTTGCGTTTAATACCTACCTGTGACTCTGTATATAGAATTTAGCCTCGAACTAAATTCCCGATCTTTTTAATCCCTTCATGAACATAAAATAGCAAAAATCAGACAGTTCCAGGCGGGTCTTCAAGGGCCAACATGGAAAATAATTTTTGCCCGATATCTTAGAATGGGCTTGGATAACAGAGATCCCACAGATAAAGCTGTAGTCACTTGGCCGAAAAATCCGACAGTAGCCATCGAATCAAGATATTTTTATATCTTTTTCTTACTAATACCATTTAAATCGATGCATATTTTCTCGATCGACCACATATCTCATTATCCCTCTATAGTGTCTTTGTGGCTTGAGCATTTGGAGTGTGTCTTGATTGTGATTTGATTGGTCATAAGTAAGCAGCTGCTAATGCCAATACAAATTCTATTCCGTAGCCTAAAATACGAATTGTTATGTACTTACCAAATACCTGCACAGTATATGTGACATTCACTACTCCCTCGGAATTAAAGGCCAAACATGTGTACATTCCTTCTTGAGAAACATCAATGATCTTTAATTGCAATGAATTATTGACAACTTCCAAATGCCTGAAAACAATTGGCTTAAATAAAGTACCTTTTAACCGACGAAACGGAGGAGGTCCTCAATTTGACGCGTATTTTTTTTACGTGTAACCACGCATAACTTTTTCGTAAAGGTTTGATTTCGATAAGTAATCCTTATTTCGTTGGAAAGACTTATACTTCGAAATGAGTTGCATATAAATTTTATCGAAATCGGCTGAGCCACTTTTGATAAATCAACAATAATGTGAAAAATGTTACATCTACCCTTGCGAAATATTCGCGAATTCGTATTGAAATCGTACCACTTTGTAAAAAGGTATGCGTTCATACATAAAAATATAAATTGATGTTGATTTAATTTCAAACGTATATTTAAACATAAACAATAATAATTATTTGATAAACAAGGAATGCAAAATTGCTTTTGAACCGCGTGCTCAATTTCGACTGAGCAAGCGAAGGATTCTAAAATTAGAATTCTTAGCGTTAGCAAGAGAATCAAAAGAACACAAGGCGAAAAATCTTTGCACTCGAGTGCAACACGTAACTTTTCATTCCACCTCAGCGAGAAAATGACTAAAGTCGTCTCTACATGTTGTACTGTTTCAAATACATCTTATATGATTGTTCAGGGAGAATGCTCATTTGCGCATTATTCACAGTTCCAATTAATTTTGTTGTCATTAAATAAACTTTCTCTTCCCTAGGATTCTATAGGATAGCCTTAATTATAAAGTTAGCAAATATATTATTTATATTATCTCTTTGAATTGATCGATAAATACTTACTCTAGAACTTTGTTTGATAGTTTTATAGAATCCAAACTTTGATATATCCATTTTATTTCCGGTTCTGGAATTCCTCTAGCTTTACATGGCAAAGCCAACTGGTTTCCTATTTTTACATTGTAATTTTTATTTTTTGGTGTTTCAATTATACTTGGGAACTCTGAAAAATAAAAAAGGTCATTGTGATTGAACTAATGAATGCTAAAACTAATAGGTACCTACGGGGTTTCAAAAGATTTTCTTCGGATTTTATGCCATCAACAAAAATCTAAGGTGCAAATTAATTGGTGCATTTTTGTGCCTAACCACTATTTAGTTTTTTTTGTGTATGTATATACTACCTATACAGGGTTATTTCTAATCAATTAGCATCCTTCATGGGGCTTATTCTGTACATCAAAACTAACAAATTTTGTTCTACGACTTTCGTCAAAACTCAGAAAAAAAATTGTTGTTCCATAGAAAAATTTAGTTCACCCGCTACAAAATGCAATGAACAGCTGATTTTTTTTTGAGTTTTGACGAAAGTCGTAGAACAAAAGTTGTTAGTTTTGATGTACAGAATAAGTCCCTAGAAGGATGCTAATTGATTAGAAATAACCCTGTATATGGTCGCTAAACAAAGTTTTGTAATTAATTTATAATGAGTAGTTTATCTGGCAAAAAACCCAAAAAATGCCTATTTATAACGTTCATTAAATAAATGTGAAAATATTCCAATAGAAGGCAATACATGGCGTCATTAAAACATTTTTTTTTTCATTTATGACTGTGTCTTGAAGATTTTGATTGAGGAATTACTTCTCATGACCAGCGCATAAACAATAAGTTGCTCACGATAGCTGATTCAGCAAATTATGAATAAATAGATAGGTATTATTAAACAGAAGAACTTTCATTCATACCCACTTACATACCAGGATAAATTATAGGCAATCTTTGATTTTGATGTCGGATAACAAAAATATTTAACATAATCTTACCAACTATGTTTACTTCAACTGTCATAGAAACCGTATCAAATTTATTTGTGGCTTTACAAGTATAATTTCCTTCCAGCGATGGTTCGGCCACGAAGCTGTAAAAAAATTCAATCTCTTTAGCCCACTATAATCCGTTGCTTTGTAAAGTAGGTACATATATTTACAAGGGTATAGATAATAGGCATGATGACTAAAAACATATAATTAGTCCGTCAGATAGACTAACAAAAAATATTGGACACGTATTTTTTCTTCTGTCAATGAAACAAAAATTGATGAAGATATAGGCCGTCAAAGTTACGTGTGACGTCACAAGTGCCATACAAAAGTATAGACACGAGTCAGAAGTGGCGACGTCACGATCCCCACTCCCAAACTTTGACAAGGTTTATCTTTGTCATTTGTTGTTTGATTAACAAAAGAAAAAATACGTGTTCAATATTTTTTGGTAATCTAACTCACGGACTACTTGTTATAACGATTTCTTAACCCAGTCATTATGCCTATTATCATTATGAACAACTTTTGCTGAGACCAACTGAGAAATAGTAAAAAAATACAGCTGCTTCTTAAATTTTGTCTATAAGGAGTCAGTGAACTCTTTGAATGGAACAGTTGGTTTTATTACAATAAGTTCGTGCCTTTTAAGTCTATGTGTCAAATTAAACGTGCCATTTGGAACCGAACTGCCAACTGCAACTGTTTTATTACCAGTGTCACTACCAATCTTACTACCAGTAGTAAGAACGGTAAATGAATTATTTACCGTTGTTACTACTGCAGTCGAAAGTTGTTAGAACAGCAATAATAAATTACCCGTGTTACTACCGTGAAACTAAAAATAACAAAAAGAAACAAAATATGACCTGTCATGATAGAGTTGCATGACAGGTATCAAAGTGACAGCTGTCAAACTGAAATATATTTTATCAGGGCATAGTTCAAGTCAAATATGAAAGATATCAAAGTGACAGGTGTCATTCTCGAATTCATAATAGAGTTGCATTACATATAGTCATATAGCTATCACTTTGATATATTTTATATTTGACTTGAAATATGACCTGAAAATAAACTTATTTGAGTTTGACAGCTGTCACTTTGACCCTAGAGTTTGTTAGAGTTGCATGACAGGTCATATTTTGTTTCTTTTTGGTATCTTACTTTTACGATAGTAACACGGGTAATTTAGTATTACAGATCTAACTATTTTAACTGCAGTAGTAACAACGGTAATTCATTTACCGTTCTTACTACTGGTAGTAAGATTTGTTGTATTACTGGTAATAAACCACGGTAACTGTCGACAGTACGTGCAGCGGCGTTAAGACGGCCACATATTTGTGTCACGATAATGATGGGTGTATTAACACTATTAACCTCAGTACGTGCAGTTGGACGTACTGCGTACGTGTACGTTGTACGTGCAGAATTTGCAGTTGATAGTTCAGTTCCAAATACTCTAGAACGCCGATTATCTGAATCATTTGGGGCCGGGGTCGATTCGGAAATAAACAAAAATAAACTGTCACCATATAGAATAAAAGGCGCCGGGCGGCAATAATTTTTACACCGTCGCATTCGGGTTGCCGCTCCATCATATACTCCTCGCTGTGAGATGGTACACTTTGGTCTTGTGCGTCTTCCCCTTCGAAGGATCGATTCGGATAAGTGGCGATTCGGTTATTCGACGGATAATCGGCGTTCTACTATAGCACCATAAGCATAAGGAGCACCACAAATACGCGAGAATACAAAATACCTACGTATGCGCTACAGCTACAACTTACTTTAGTTTCTGAAGTTCAAACGTAAAAGGCTTCCTATCTGTGACTATTTCCACGCCGTTTTTAAGCCAAGTCACTTTAGGATAAGGTCTGCCGTCCACATAACAAGGTATGGAAACATTCGTTCCAACTTTGACTTTTGTTTTCTTGTCAATGCTATCGTAGTTTAAAATTTCTGGTGGATCTGAAAACGACTTGATATTCAACATTCAGTTATTTGAGCAAACACTGATGTGTATGTTAATTAGTACATAATCGTATACACTGATATATACAATGTGTTTGTCTACCGGTGTCGGAGCCTTAAGTGGTGACGTATATGGCAAATTTTGAATAAATTTTGCTCTGGGATCTACTCTGAAAACGCAAAAAAACAGCTATTCCACACTGTGTAATTTGGGCATCAGATACCAGGAATAAGTAGTATGCATGAATAGAATGGGAGAAGTCGAATTCGAATGAAAACGAGGGGTATACTCGTAATATTAAAAGTTTAATAAAGAATATGCAATTATGCATACCAACCATTCTTAGTCAGATTTTTTTATTTCTCTACAGTCTTTGTGACTTTTTGATTAAGCTTGTAAGAATATATTGACGTAAAAATGTGTTATATTTCGATAAATGCCGGCTGCAAGTACGAAAAAGCATGCTCATTGTCACGTTCCGTCTAAGCCGAGCGTGCAAGCGAACGATCAATAGAAAGGCATGATCGGCCTAAGCCTGTGGCCTAAGCAATCGGATTTTGACGCAAATGACGTTATCACGTAAAATTCTTGTCCGTAAATCAACTCTACAGACTTTTTTCATGTGAAAACTTCTTTAGCGGTTCTGTGCACTTTTTGAGATGGGTAAAAAATGTTAAGCTCGGGTCAAAACACGTGACCTGATCAAAAATTCGTAAGACTTAGGGAGAGTAGACCGCTGGAGCGATGTAGAAGAGGAAGTTATATCCCCTTCTGTTTCTACCGCGCAGCGAAATTTTATGCTTGTTCCTGCTGTTTCGTTTAATCGCAGGGCCCTTTCGCGAGTGTGCGTGTGCGATATTGTATTTTATCACATTAATAATCGTACTTATGGTGGACATCCCACGCGTTAGAACTAAGCGTTTTGAGTCCACATTCCTCATACGAACTGCCAGAATGTGGAACGCTTTGCCGAAGTCTGTCTTTCCGTTAAAGTACAATGTAGGTGTCTTCAAATCTCGAGTAAATAGGTATCTTCTAGGTAAGCGTGCTACATCCTAGACCGCATATTTGCTTAACATCGGGCAGTGTGTAGTCAAACGCAAACCTATATGAAATAAAAAAAAAACTTTTATACTGATAAATAAAGCAATTCACAACTATAATGTTCAAGTTTTCACTTTTGCCGGCACTCCCGGAGTGTAAACCGTTGTTTTCTTTTTCGTTTTTTGCTCGATATTAATAATGGATACAGGTAGACGCTTGAAATATTCACAGCATATTATTTAGTTGCATGTTAACTAGCTTCATAAAAAAAATATAAAATACTAGCTGCAGCGTTACCCGCGTTAGCTCGAGATAAAAAGTAGCCCATGTGTTAATCCAAGGCTTAAGCTGCCTCCATACCAAATTTCGTAGTGGTCTAGAGGTAATGACACCCGCCTAACAAACGTGAGGTCGTAGGTTCAAATCCCGGTCCCGTACCAATGAGTTCTTTGGGATTTATGTACGGAATTTCACACCACTGGCTTTTCGGTGAAGGAAAACATCGTGAGGCAACCTGCATATGTCCGGAGAAGAATTTCAATGGCGTATGTGAATCCATCAACCCGCACTGGGCCAACGAGGTGGGTATGGCCCAATCATCCTTCGTGGATAGGCCTACGTCCTGCAGTGGACTATTCTAAGGCTGATACAGTACAGTACAGTTCAGCCGTTTGTTCGCGAAAGAGTAACAGACAGTACATAATATTAAGTAGGATAAGGGTGGCTCCCATATGGTATGGAGCACTTGGCCGATTTTATTTTATATTTTATTTCGTAATTTAAGTAAAACCATAATACCTTGTTCCATACTTACATTCGACATGTAACTTTATCTCAAGGTATCTTTCATAAATTTCATCTTTTATGATATTCTCGGCTCGACATTCGTATATGCCGTTGTGTTGTGCTCCTGCCTTTTCCACTTCTATACTTTCTTTGTTCTTCCATTCAGTCAATTCCTTGAATGTCTCTCGCCTGCCCTTGATTCCTCTGATTAACTTGAAGGACCAATTGATTGATGGTTTTGGTTTGCCTTTTAATATCCTAAAAAATATATAAATTAGTAACGAATACGACAATACGCCATATTTTGATAAGTAGAACAATGTTTTTCAATCAATTTTGTTGATTTGATTATTTAAATTACCAGTTTTTCATCTATAAAATAAATACTTCTGATGTGACTAGAATTAATATTTGCAATATTGTTACTACTTACAATTGGAAATAGATATTTTACTTTTACTTATTTTATTTACTACAGACAATGAACTTTCTTAACTACAAGATCAACTGCAACAAGATTTTCTACAGAGCATTGAAGGTCTAGAGATAATCCAAGTACTCATGCCCACTGTTGGCAGCGTGTCCAGTACGTTCACCATTACTATGCTAAAAGCATTGCTTAATTGCTTGTACGATATGATAAATAGAACTTTTAACTTACTTGCAATCAATTATAAATGAAGAACCTCTTTTAACGAAAATGTCAGTTTTATTAGGTCTTAAAATATAAGGTTTTTCTGAAACAACAAAAAAAATACCTATGTACAATCAAAAGGTATACTTGATGTATATACGTATAGAGTACAACATTCAGCCCTTTACTATTATATCTATAAAAGAAAATAATTAAGAAAATTTACCACTATTTCTGATGCACGATCATAGATTTGCTAGTCACAAACAAAATTAATTACGGAATGGTTAGTGTGAGATTTTTTATTTTTAGGGTTCCGTACCTCAAACGAAAAATCGGAACCCTTATAGGATCACATTGTTGTCCGTCTGTCCGTCTGTGTGTATGTCAAGACTCTTTATATCGGGAACGTGTAAAGATATCGAGTTGAAATTTAAACTGTATACGTATATTTATGATCTTCTTGCAGTTGAGTAAAAGAAAAACTTCTCAGTTATCGTTAAAAAAATTTAGAGCCGTTTATGTCGTAAAAAACCGCATATTTCAACACTAACAAAAATCAAAACCTACAGGGTACTTCCCGTTGACATATAACTATGAAATTTGGCGAGAAGCATTGTCTCAGAGTACACATATAGGAATAAATTTGAAAACTGTACATTTTTATTTAAATCATAAAAAATAGGGCCTCAAATATCACAAAATATGGGTTCAAAACTGAAAGTGAGTAAATCGTATCATGTAAGGTAACATATAAAAGAACTTTATTAGCACATGCTTAAACAGGTTTTTAATTATTTTAACAATGTGTTTGTACGGAACCCTCGGTGTGCAAGCCTGACTTGCACTTGTCCGGGTATTTTATTTATTCATACACAAAACAATCAATCGCTGCAAAATATTACCTTAAACATATATTACTAGCGACCCGCCCTGGCTTCGCACAGGTGTATTATACATAGGTAATTATAAACCTTCCTCCTTAATAACTATTAATAAAACCGCATCAAAATCCGATTCGTAGTTCTAAAGATATAAGCGTACACAGGGACAGACAGCAGGAAGCGACTTTGTTTTATACTATGTAGTGATGATCTGGATCGTAATTCAAATAGGTACATGTGTACACAGAAAAAGTAATTGAGTGAGGAAACATAGAGGCTGTTGATTTCTTAAGAAAATGTTAACTGCAAATAAGTTACTGGAAAAAGAAAGTAAAAACACAGCAGTGTTCAGTCAGACACACACTCACACATACACACGCACGTACATGCACACCCTCTTATACATCAAACATACTGACAAACAAAAACATGCATTACATACAAGCACGCTACACATAACAAATGTACAGAAAAGGCATACTGTATATATATGTACCTACTAATACTGTACATAGTCACGTGAAATTCTCCTCGTTACCTCACGGTTTGGGTCACCAAGACAAAGGCTTAGCCTAGTTTGGGGCCCACTAGACATGTTAATGGCTATTAAGTACCTACCTTCGAACTCCGGTAAATTTGTAAATTTCAGTTAGTGCTTTTACTTCTTGTCCATGTACGAGTACCTATCTGAATTGTAATTTTTTTTCGTTTAGTTAATAAGTACTTAAAATTGAATCTCTATTGTTTGATGTTCTTAGGTTAGGTATTTATGAATAAAAATTATCTTATCTTAATATAAAGTAAGAATTGTGGGGTCCCATAAGACAATATAAGATGTTAAAGAACAAATAACACCTGAGACCCAACATCGAGTAACAGCTGGCTCCGCGTCACTCGGCTCGAGCCAGGTTTCTTTCGTTCGCCAGTCTATTGACTTGCGCTAAGCGTTCGCTCACCGTTCGCACCGGGCAGGTAAACAACTTCGCCCCGCGCGCCGCCAGTCCGTACTGATCTCACACGCGGTTCGCATGTCGCTTGTGGCTACCTCGGAACTCACGCGTTGTTATTGTCGCCGGCGGCCATTTCGTGATTGGACAATAATACTTTTGACTTGTTCACATGGGTGCAGTGAAATACGTCTACTAACATACACTTCTGTTAGTTTTGATTAAACTTAAGTGCATAATAAAATTTGACCCATACGAGGGGAGTACTAAAAGTGACCTTTCATTTAACGGACCAAATTGGTGACCTTATTTGTTGAACACAAACAAAATGAGTGAATCAAATGATTCAGACGACACAGCGAAATCACGAGACGGTCAATCGAGTCACGTCACTAAACGCCGGTGTTACCCTGCAAAATCCGAAAAAGAAACTTTGGACTATAAAAAATTTAACATAAAAGCACCAGAGTTTTCCTATGAGGATCCAGAGCTATGGTTCGCTCTTCTGGAAGGACAATTCGATAATCAAGGAATCACTGAGGATAATGTTAAATTCAACAATGTGTTAACACACCTTGATATGAAGGCAGCCAAAGAAGTTAAAGACATCATTATCAACCCACCAGAAACAAATCGCTATGGGAAGATAAAAGGTGAACTAATTAAACGGCTAGTTGCCTCTAACGAAAAAAAGGTACAGCAATTACTAGACCATGAAAAGTTGGGAGACCGAAAACCTTCTCAGTTTTTGCGGCATTTGCAAGACCTTGCAGGAGCAAACGTCCCGCAGGAATTTCTAAGAACTATATGGAGTAACGGTTTACCACGGAACATTCAGACGGTCTTAGCATCTCAGCCTAACCTTACCTTGGAGCAGCTAGCAGATTTGGCAGATCGTATCCAGGATATAACTGCACCAGGAAGCAGCGTGGCAGCAGCGAATATTCCAACAGCATCCACGACAAGTAACTGTTCCGGTGAGATAGCAGAACTCCGAAAAATGGTGGAACATCTGGCATCCAAACTGGATGATTTTTCTCGCACATCACGTCCTTCACGTTCTCCGGACCGTTTTGGCCAGCGACGTCGTTCTCAATCACGCAACCGGACACGGTCGAATTCAGAATATCGCCGCTTTCCGATCTGTTGGTATCACGCAAAATTTGGAGCTGAGGCATATAAATGCCAGAAACCGTGCGATTATAAAACGGAAAACACTTCGGGCGGTCGATAATGGCGACAGACGATTGCCCAACTACCCCAGGTCGCCTCTTCGTCACAGACCGTAGCAGCAAAACACAGTTCCTGGTTGATACGGGCAGCGACCTTTGTGTTTTCCCTCAGTCGCAACTCCGAGAGCATCGTGCACCCACGTCGTACAAATTATCAGCAGCAAATGGTTCAGTAATTGACACTTTCGGTTATGCACATTTAACATTAGACTTAGGACTTCGTCGCAGTTATCCATGGCAGTTTGTAGTTGCTAATGTTACCAAACCAATTATTGGAGTAGATTTTTTGTGTCATTATAACATAATGGTCGATTGTAAAAATAAAAAACTAATCGATAATACGACATCACTGTTTACCCCAGCTTCACTGGCCCCTAATTTAAATAATATACTTTCTGTGAAAGTTCTGACTGGCGATTCGCGTTATCACGTTTTATTGTCACGGGAATTTCCAGAAATTACGCGGCCAGCTGGTACTCACCGCACTATTCCACATAACACACAGCACCACATACGCACCACACCCGGTCCACCAGTGTCAAGCGCCCCAAGGCGCCTCGCACCCGACAAATTTCAAATTGCTAAGGGTGAATTCGAGGCAATCTTGGCCGCTGATACTGCTAGACCCTCCGAGAGTTCGTGGTCATCACCATTACCCTTAGCGCCGAAGAAAGATAACGGTTGGCGACCATGCGGTGACTACAGACAGTTAAATACTCGCACCATTCCAGACATGTACCCTATCCGCCACATACATGACTTCGCCCATAATATAGCAGGATGTAAAGTTTTTAGTACAATAGATCTCGTGAAGGCCTACAATCAAATCCCAGTCTACGCAGAAGACATATCAAAAACGGCAATAACTACCCCATTTGGTATGTTTGAATTCCCGTTCATGACCTTTGGCCTTCGCAATGCAGGACAGACATTTCAAAGGTTCGTGGACGAGATGATGCGTGGGCTGGATTTCGTGTACTGCTATCTAGACGATTTCTTAATTTTCAGCCAAAATGTATCCGAACACGAAAGTCACTTACGCCAAGTTTTCACCAGACTTCGAGATTATGGGATGGTGATCAACGTCTCAAAATGCGTTTTTGGGGCGCAAGAGGTCAGTTTCTTAGGGTACAAAATATCAGAGAATGGAACTAAACCCCTCGACAATAAGGTACAGGCTATTCAGGAAATTCCCCCTCCCAAGAACGTTAAAGCACTTAGACGTTTTTTAGGCATGGCTAACTTCTACAGAAGATTCCTGCCAAATGCTGCGCGAATACAAGCGCCCCTTAACGCCCTCCTTGCAGGATCAGCCAAAGGTTCCACGCCAATCAGTCTTACCAAGGACACTTTAAGCGCATTTGAAGAAACCAAGAAAAGTCTTGCCAATGCCGTTCTTTTATCCCACCCAGACTGTTCAGCCAAACAAGCAATTGTCACAGACGCTTCGGATATAGCGTTGGGAGCCGTTTTGCAACAACTTAAAGATGATGTTTGGCAGCCACTAGCTTTCTTTTCCCGTAAGTTGAGCCCATCTCAAGTAAAATATTCCCCGTATGATCGAGAACTTCTCGCGATCTATGAAGCCATAAAATATTTTAAGCACATGCTTGAGGCGAGGCATTTCGTCATTTATACGGATCACAAACCTATTAGTTACGCCTTCCATGAAAAGAAAAACAATTGTTCACCCAGGCAATTTAGACATTTAGATTACATTTCTCAATTCACAACAGACATCAGACATATACCGGGCAAGGAAAATACCGTGGCTGATACCCTAAGCAGAGTTGATGAATTGAGTTTACCAATATGCCTTAACGACCTCGCGCTGTCCCAAGTTAATGACCCAGAACTTCAAAGCTACCTTACAGGTACCTCTTCTCTTCGCCTTCAGAAGATAAGTTATCCCGGTAGTCAAGAACCACTCTATTGCGATGTTAGTACAACTAAACCAAGACCATTCATAACCAAAGCACTACGCAAACAGGTATACAACAGCTTACATTCTTTAAGCCATCCAGGCCCCGCGGCAACCGCTCAATTAGTAGCGGAAAGATTCGTATGGCCAGGTGTCAGGAAAGATTGTCGAGATTGGGCTCGCACATGTGTAGCATGCCAACGGTCAAAAGTAAGCCGCCACGTATCGACACCGATAAGCACGTTTGACTTACCCCGCGCTCGTTTCAAACAATTACATGTCGATCTGATAGGTCCACTTCCTTGTTCACAAGGGTTCAGGTATTGCCTAACAGCGGTCGACCGTTTCACAAGGTGGCCCGAAGTGGTACCCTTAGAGAGCATCACAGCAGAGTCGGTGGCCAAAGCCTTAATAATGGGTTGGATATCTAGATATGGCGTACCAACTGACATTGTTACAGACCGCGGAAGACAATTTGAGTCCGCGCTGTTTCAATACCTAGCGAAATTTACAGGATTCCAGCATAGACGCACTACCGCTTATCACCCAGCATGTAACGGGCTTGTAGAACGATTTCACAGGCAACTTAAAGCAGCAATTACCTGCCATGCTAACAGTAATTGGTCAGAAGTTCTACCTTTGGTGCTTCTTGGAATACGTAGTGCCTACAAACAAGATATACAAGCATCATCGGCCGAACTACTTTACGGAGAACCATTAAGGTTACCCGGAGAATTTTTCAACCCTAGCATCCCAGGCACAACCGACATGTCTGATTTCACAGCCCGTTTGCGTTCATTTGCAGAAAAACTAAAACCAGTTCCCACTTCACGACATTGCAAACAGAAAGTTTTCATTTTTAAAGACCTGGCAACATCCGAACATGTTTTCCTTCGTGAAGACGCTTCGCGTGCCCCACTTCAACCAGCCTACACAGGTCCTTACAAGGTCTTAGAACGAAGCGAGAAAACTTTCAAACTTTCAGTTAAGGGAAAACCAGTTACCGTAACAGCAGACCGCCTTAAGCCTGCCTACGTACTGGCTGACGAAGAAACAAGTGCATATACTGTACCTACTGCACATAATTCAACCACACGTCCTCAATCACAACGTAATCACGCACTGCCAGATACTACACTCACACCAACTGATTCTACTTCTCACCCAATACAAACTACGCGGTCAGGACGACGAGTGCGATTTCCAGATTTTTATCGCCCTTAGCCAGGTCTCTAGGGGGGAGTGATGTGGGGTCCCATAAGACAATATAAGATGTTAAAGAACAAATAACACCTGAGACCCAACATCGAGTAACAGCTGGCTCCGCGTCACTCGGCACGAGCCAGGTTTCTTTCGTTCGCCAGTCTATTGACTTGCGCTAAGCGTTCGCTCACCGTTCGCACCGGGCAGGTAAACAACTTCGCCCCGCGCGCCGCCAGTCCGTACTGATCTCACGCGCGGTTCGCATGTCGCTTGTGGCTACCTCGGAACTCACGCGTTGTTATTGTCGCCGGCGGCCATTTCGTGATTGGACAATAATACTTTTGACTTGTTCACATGGGTGCAGTGAAATACGTCTACTAACATACACTTCTGTTAGTTTTGATTAAACTTAAGTGCATAATAAAATTTGACCCATTCGAGGGGAGTACTAAAAGTGACCTTTCATTTAACGGACCAAAGAATAATTAACAAATATGGAGTACGCACTCAGCAAGCGTATGTGCGCACTCTTTGCAATCTAAGGATATGACGTGTTTTAAATTGCCAGGCACAACCCAGAGATCGCACTTGACCTGACGGGTTTGGTATAGAGATATCTTTCACTTGTTCAATGTAAATTTTGAAGAAAATATGTATGTCAAACTTTTTATTAACAAATTCGTTATACTGACGAGACATTTTTGACGAGTTATTTTTGTGACTATTTAGAGCAAAGGCATTTATTTGATTGAATCTACGTGCACTGTACCTAGTGTCAAAGTTTTTTTGAGATAACATCTAAAACGGAAACTACAACAGTTTTCGTGTGCCTCCATACATTTTTTACAGGTCCCAGCTCCTCTGATAATGAAGAAAAACTAACGAAAATATACGGAGCAAGAAGAAAACGATAAAAGTCTGTAATAAAATAAGACAACGACATTCTTTCTTCATTAGCCTTATAAAAAAATTTTGGTAAAATTGCTTAATAGATACACTATATTTTACCTTTGTTTTCATGTTAGGGCATAAGGGCGTCACAAGTCTTCAAAGTTTTATTAGCTTATACAGGGTTATTTCTAATTAATTAGCACCTTTTTAGGCGTTTATTATACATAAAAACTAACAACTTTCCTTCGACGACTATTATCAAATTAAAAAAAAAAATTGTTGTTCCATAAAAAAAATCGTTCACTCTCGACAAAATGCATGGAATAACTGATTTTTATTTCGAGTTTTGACAAAAGTCGCAGAACAAAAGTTGTTAGTTTTGATGTACAGAATTAGCCCCTAATAGGATGCTAATTGATTAGGAATAACCTTGTATATAAGTAGCACCACACAAGCCGGCGGATGAGAAGTTAGGCGCAGATGACACTTCGTCGTGATTCGCTAATTATTGCGCATGTGTACCGACGCCGCGTGGCGTAGTGGTGAGCACGGACGTAGGGAGCGCGCGGGAAGCATGAGGTTGGCGGGCTGATGTGCCCCGGCGTCTCGTCTCTCTGGCTCCCGCGCATACCTATATTTTTTCTTTTGCGTAACGTTCTGCGCCTAACTTCCCATCCACCGACATGTGTGGCGCGGAGTAAATATATGTCGAATCCATAAAAGGATCCGCATCAGTTATGGTGATTCAATGTGGTAATTATTTTATACCATCTGACCCAACTATACTTTAGTGTGGCGTGGCGTGGGTTAAGCGGGCGAGGAGATAAATTGCGACGTCACGAACAATCAGTTTATTTCACAGAAGATTACGTATGATTACAATTATAGAGAAAACTTTAAGCGAAGGACATGGCGTTCCGCAGCGTAACTCACGCTGCGACCATTTTATCAAGAATCACAACTCGAGCCATTCTAAACACAGTTCACCATAACCTCTCCGAACCAGCTCTCCTTACCACTCTCAAGTGACATCTGTCAAGTCATCATCGCATTTTCCCGCCCATCGGCCAGTCATGCGATGCACTTGAAACCTCCTTGGAACCACTCAGCAGCGTTCGTCACAAGCGTTACCCCAGGAATGTTGCCACTACCATTCCTAGTCCTTCGAAATTATACTAAGTGGCACTATTTAAAAATAAACTTAAAGCTATTGTCCCGATATATATATTATTGATAAACATAACAATAATAACTACTTACCAAATACTTGGATGCTATAAGTAATATTCGAGGATCCAGCAGAGTTTTTCGCGATGCATGTATAATTTCCTTCGTCTTTCATTTTTATGTTTTCCAAATGTAATCTACTTTTATTATTTCCTTTAAACCTAGAAAAAAATAATGCACATTAAAAAAACAAAAGCGTGTGAAAGAAAGGTAATACACAAATATCTAGCTTGTGTTTGTCAGAAAAAACCTACATTTATTTAACTTCGATAGCAACAAACGCCGCAACACAAAACTAGCTCTCCCTATCTACAATAGAAATGTTCAAATCCAGTCCACAATACCGTTGTGTAAGTATAGGTATATATAACAAGATACCTGATAACCTAAGAAATATTGCCAAAAATATTACTTTTAAAAATAAAGTTAAATCAAAACTTCTAGAGAAAGCGTACTATTCAATACAAGGTTTTATGGAAGATGAATGGTAGTAAATAATAATATGCAATATATATGTTACAGTCAAAGTGATTAGTCCGTTATTATGTATAATAACTGGTTATGATACATAATAACTAATCTGCTTAATAATCGTGATAAACTAATCACATTAACTAGATATTATTCATAATAACCGGTCAGGTAAGTATAGTGAAAGTTATAACTTTTCAAAATGGCAACTTTCAAGTAGCTGAATGTTTTAGTTAAGGTAATACTCATTTAGTTGTTTATTGTTTACCAATTTTTATACCAGCTAAAGTTTCGTTTTATAAGTTTTTATACAAAGCGATTCGCTTTAAGCACTTCGCCGGCCGTTGCCGCGGTACGCTCGCTTCGCTCGCTCGGCTCGTGCGTTGTTTGTCATGTTCTAACCTAACCAATTTTTTGTTTCACACCTAATCTATCAAGGCGGTTCACTAATGGTAAAAATGATTACTATTACTTAAAGCAAAATCAAATAAAACTTTATAAACTTAGTTAAAAATGTTTTTATCACATTAACTAAGTTGTCCCAGATATTATAATGTTATATAATAACTAGTTAAAGTGATTAATTCTGTGCCATTTATCACTGTCACTGAATTGAGTAGTAATTATACATAATTGCTGGTTAGTATACATAATAACTAGATTAATCACTTTGACTGTGACATATACATGACTTTCATTAGAAATAAATTAATGATATAATATACTTAACTCATTAGATAATAATAATTATAAAATACTAAGTACAATAACATAACAATATCCTATAAAGCCTGGGTATAGCTTGTTAAATACCCGTGGTAGGTATTATTACATAGTATATTACAAACCATATTACCAACTGTGAATAATTTAATATTATAAATAAGTATATTCCATTGTTAGATTTAAAAATACTTAAGAGTATTATACTCTTGCGGAGCCCTAATGGGGTCTATGTTTTGTACTTCAAATAATTTTAAGAACTGTTGTAATGTACACTACATTGTGCAAATAAAGTATAAAGAAATTAAAAAAATACTTGTTACTTTATAGGGGTGATAGAGAAGCAGAATGGTGAAAAAAGTACGTAGTATACTGATACGTTTCCTTAGTACTGTAACATAATTAGAATTACATTTATAAAATTACAATACTTTGACATTAAATTCTTTAAAAAAAAAGGTTCTGTCAACGCAAGTTGACAGAATTTTTTCCTTTTTTAGGGTTCCGTAGTAATACGAGGAACCCTTATAACTTCGTGGTGTCCGTCCGTCCGGCCCGTTATTACAAAGCCTTATTACTTCCACATTTATCAACTAAATTACATCAAATTTGATTATAATATATGATAGTCTAAGTAAATTTCATACTCAATGACGTTTTTCTTGTAGTCAACCATCTTACACAATACACACAATAGATATTTATCACAGTACAATTGGTATTTATCATCATCGTAATCATCGTCACCATCCACGGAAACCTATCATACACGTGTCTCGACACGCACTTGACGACTCTAGCGGGCCAAATTCTACTCCAATCTTTCCCTTTTTTATTTTGGTTCAAGGTAATAATATTTCTGGAGCTAGAGATAGTGGAATAACTGTTGACCTTTCAGGGTTTGTGGATGATCCAATTGCTTTATATGTAGTAATAGTGTATTTAATTCTAGCCTTTGTGAGTTAGAAGTATTGTATTTTGTTGTAGTTAATAAAGGCACTTTTGAGCACCTACTGTGGCAAACGCCACAGAGGAAGACCGCTAATAAGATGGGCAGACGATATTGTAAAAACGGCTGGCTCAAAATGGTTACAAATCGCTCAGGACAGAGGACGCTGGAGTTCCTTGGAGGAGGCCTTCACCCGCGGAGGGGTTCTTACTAATATAGATAACTAGGATTAAATTAGCTTAAGTAATTTTTGTAGTAAGAAATAAAAGGCTTTTTATTTATTATAATAAAGGCACTTTTAAAATAATGTTAATGTCTATAAAATATTGCATACGTACTGAATTTTCTTCGGTGGTATACTGGCATGAGAACTTTGAAAGATCCATTCTAATTCTGGTTTCGGGAATCCTATGGTGTTGCACGATAACGTAGTTCGTATATCGCCCACGATCAAAGTTTTGTTGAGATTCGTTGGTAATTCAATCGAAGCTGGTACTATAAAATAAAGTCAAAATTTAAATCATGAAGCTAAGGCACGATGTTTGTCTCTGACAGTAGAAATATTATACACTTTGTTTGTGATGGTAGTGTAGATATGACGTGGGTAGTGTGTTATTAATTTTGGTTTGAGATGTTAGCGTTATACGAGAATCGATTGAGTATCTACAGGTTCTGCGATGCGACAATTGTACAGTAAATTGGCCCACGAATCGAATCTTTCACACCGAGACCTGGATATGTCAAGACAGATAAATTTGAACATCAATCACAAATAGAACGGCCCAAGTTTTTGACATTTGACACGGACATTTTGTTTTTAACCTATCTAAGTGACGTGTTTAGGGAAAATAAAATAGTTACCTACCTCATTATTCATCACACGCTCGTACCGAAATGGTGAGTAAAAATGATTTGAACTGAAATCAATGTAGGTACATACACCCATGTTTTCAAAATAGTTGTTTCTGATAAACTGACTAGTTATTTTCTGTATTATACGGTTTTCGGGTGGTATTTTCTTCGGACATTCTCAAATAATTTCTGTAGTCTGTTAGTTCTACTATCAATTCTTGGATTAATTTTATGTGTGAGAACAGAGCCCAATTTTTTAGCCCACTCCTAACCCACATTTTAGGGCATTTTTACTTTTTACATTAATTTCGTTGCATGCTGTAGCGAGGTTACATACATTTTCAAATTTCGAATATAATGATAACATTTTGTATCCGTGGTTTTAAAAACCGACAAGCGCGGTTTGTCATTATTAAAGCTATTGTGGCCGTTTTCAAATCCTGAAAACTAAGTAATAAACGTAAAAAGTTCTTAAACGTAAACTTATTCTTCTACTAATTCGACCTCACCGTGATCCGAAAATACATAAGGGAGTCCCAGAACAAAAATCAAATTATGGATACTACTGAAATCAACCGATTTTTAAATTTACTGTAAATCTATCGCACTACCAAATGTACATCGAAAATTTACTATGACAGTAATCAGTCCAGCGCAACAACAAGATTTTAACTTTAGCGTGTTTTTAAAACCGAGTTTTAAAAACTAAATCTTTTGTACATCGATCAGAAGCTTTAGATTACAGCCAAAATTGAACAATTTTGAAGAGTCCTTTATTGTAAAGGCAGAAATGACCTAAAATCGACAGTTAAGGAAATAAATTACTACTAAGTTTTACACCTTTCCACTCATAATAAGCAAATCTCGTTGAGCTCCCTCACTTTTGTGAACACAGTAACAGTCTAGAATCGGCAGCTTCGGAGATTAATCTCCTTTAAGTTTACTGCTGACAACTTAAGTATAAATTCTAGAATATAAGAGTTGTCACTTTGACGTCTGTCATTTTTGAAATCGGTCACCCATCCGAAGACTGATCGCGCCGAACGTTGCTTAAGTTTGGTGATCGCTAACACACACCTAGTCAAACTGCGCTATGAGCGCTACAATATAGGTAGATATAAAATATATAGATATAGATAACTTATCGATAACAGATAAAAGTTAGCAGTCAATATTGTGATATAATGTACTCATTATTCACTTAAAGCCAACATTTCCCTAAAAGTTGGGAAAAACTCTTAAGGACTCGACTGACAACTCTGTCCAATTAAAATAAGCTACAAAATATCGAAACGAAATTGTGTTCTAATAAAGAAATTTGATCAATAATTCATTTGATTGAATCATTAAAATAATATCCTTATTTCCAGAACGATTGTGGCACAATATCGGTGTACAAGCTGGCATAGTTAAAATATTTTCCTGAGCACATTATCGCGTAGTGAATCAAGTGACACTAAAGTAGCAAACTAACTAATGGACCATATATGGCTCCTAAATTTTGGGCCGTTTTCCTTAGATATTGCGCCGTCTAGACATATCCAGGTCTTTGCTTTCATAGTTTTGGAATTATTGTGATTTTTATCTTTATTCATAGAGGATTGCGCGAACGAGATGGAACATTTAACACATAAAACCCCCCTTAATTTACCAATTATTTTAAAATTTAATTTTAAGAGAAACGCACAATTAACATCAAAGTTTTATGTGATACTTACCGGTCATGCATGTAGCTTGAAAGGTAAGTGAGACTTTACAAAAGCGTAATTTACGAGATAAATAATAGTAGATTACTTACCGCCCTAGGGCTTTTCTGTACATTATTACCCTAGAGCGCTAATAAGTCACCTACAAGCCCCATTTGGAGGTAATAAGAACATTTACGGAACATGAGAGATGTAAATTCTTTAATGCTATAAAGGCAGCAGTTTTATTTGATGGCATAAGGATTTAATTGAACGTAAAAACATCAGTTCAAATAACCATCTCCTTTCAGTTACTGGCAGAGGTACCTACAAGAAAAATATTTAATCCTGGGCCATCTACATGCCAGTAACTGAAAACTTTACATGGCCAGTTACTAATTAAATCCGTTGCATTTTATAGATACCCGCAAAATGTCTAAAAACAAGACAGCATTCAATAAAAACAATTGACAATGAGCTTGATTTTGTTTGCTATGATGCATGCTTAAGCCTTAATGTGAAAATAAATCGTCATTTTAATTATGATGACCTTTTTTATATCATAAATATTACAGTATAAGTAACAGCGACTCATCTGATTCAGAGTCCAACAAGATTTTAATGATCAATACATTATCAGGATCCCTGCATCAATAAGATCTCGTATAGTGAAACAATTGACAAAAAACATACGAGTAAGCTATTTTTATATGATGTCATAACTGATCGATATTTTTGTATAACTTTGATAAGGTTTAGATTTTCAACATGCTATGGATACTTTATAGGAAACAGAGTTATCAAGCACAGACTTCCCAGACAGAGCCTCGCCGAACATGCATGTGACGCCAAGTTCAGTAATACTAAACACTCGAGTAATACGTTTCCGCTATCAGTTCGCTTTCAAGCAACAGCCGGGTCGCACGCCTTCTTGGTAATATTTTGCAGCGTGGTTTTCATATAATTATGCCGTATTGCACCTTTCGGGATTGCAAAAATAGTTCCCAAAAACAAAAGAGTCACGATGGAATATTTTTTCATAGGTGAGTTTATTGTTTAACCTTTATTATTCTTTAAATTATTTTAGACAGACGGCTTGGAACACAAAACCTACACAAACTCAGGCACATTAGTCAGTGTGACAAGTATGCATCCAATTATTTTTTCCAAAATTCTGGGGTAATTTTCCTAGTATGGTTTTTCGAATTGTTCGGAATATTACAATGTGTTTTATTTTTGACCGACGAACTACCGGAGGAGGTACTCAATTCGACGCATGTATGTATGTATATATATATATATATATATATATATATATATATATATATATATATATATATATCTCAGTCATGCTATTTTTTTGCAAAAAATAATTATATTATTAATAATAAATATTTACAATAGGCTAGTCTACATTTATATTTCCGAGAGATCTACTGTATTAACAATAAAAATCAAATGTTAAAAAATAGATATTCAAGATCCCGCCAAAACGGAAGAGAGAAACAAAATAAAGTATTTTTCATTTTCCATTATTATTTAACATATTCTTATGTTTAAATTTAAAAAGCTATCATTAACTTTTGGGATGTTATTTTCTTTTACTATCAACATTACACTCCTACTGCGTACGTACCTCCTACGTGTCTCTGTGTGTAACGCACACAAACATAGCTGACTGCAGTCACTAGTAAGTTCGGTGGGGCGCTATCTGCTTTTTTTATGGAAATCTGTGTTATCTAGTTGTTCATTCTGGTTTGAGATGTTAGCTAGACGAGCGTCGATTTACGTTCTGCGATGCTTATGATTGTTCAAAAAGGACACCTCACCTGTTACTTGAACTTGAACCTGTTTTTTATCTGATCCGTGTAAGTTCGTGGCTTCACACGTGTAAGATCCGGCATCCGCCAACTCGGCAGTGAAACTGTAAATACGAACATTGCGAATGAACTTAATATGCCCAACGGATCCGGGCCGGATCGCAGTGAATATCGAAAGTGGCCAAAATTGGGCAGCCACAGTGTATATTGCATGACCACGTTTACTTCGGGGAACAATCTTTGTAGACTTTATTCAATTTCAAAGCGAACAGAAAACATTCAAGTAGGTAGGTATAATGATAAATTATTTATTAGTCATAAATCGAGCATTAGATTACCTGAGAGAGCGCCCGTCGGGTGCTATTTGATACTTGGCATCGTTATTTATCGCGACATTACTGTCTTTGAACCACGCTACTTGTGGATTTGGAAAGCCTGTTACATTGCAATTTATGGACGCACTACCGCCGGCCTTTACATCCATCTTTTCGTCTCCCTCCTTTGCATCGTCTTTTCTAACGATCCTCGGACGGTCTAGAGAGAGAAAATAAATCCATATTTTAAGTATGAGTCACAGCTAGTATTTATTCAACAGAGCTCGCTGGAAAGTTTTGGTCGTGCTCGTAACCCGCTCGTGAAAATTTATCCATATAATTATAATTACAATCGTTTCTCGTAGCAGTTTTTGAGCTTCCAACCTTGGATATGGGAGAACTTGCGCATGACAACAGAAGCGATTCAAGCAAACTTATGTTAGTTAGGTAGGTACAGTAAATTGGCCCTCGAATCGAGTCTTTCATCGGAAACCAGGGTTATTCAGTTGTTCATTCTGGTTTGAGATGTTAGCTAGACGAGCGTCGATTTACGTTCTGCGATGCTTATGATTGTTCAAAAAGGACACCTCACCTGTTACTTGAACTTGAACCTGTTTTTTATCTGATCCGTGTAAGTTCGTGGCTTCACACGTGTAAGATCCGGCATCCGCCAACTCGGCAGTGAAACTGTAAATACGAACATTGCGAATGAACTTAATATGCCCAACGGATCCGGGCCGGATCGCAGTGAATATCGAAAGTGGCCAAAATTGGGCAGCCACAGTGTATATTGCATGACCACGTTTACTTCGGGGAACAATCTTTGTAGACTTTATTCAATTTCAAAGCGAACAGAAAACATTCAAGTAGGTAGGTATAATGATAAATTATTTATTAGTCATAAATCGAGCATTAGATTACCTGAGAGAGCGCCCGTCGGGTGCTATTTGATACTTGGCATCGTTATTTATCGCGACATTACTGTCTTTGAACCACGCTACTTGTGGATTTGGAAAGCCTGTTACATTGCAATTTATGGACGCACTACCGCCGGCCTTGACATCCATCTTTTCGTCTTCCTCCTTTGCATCGTCTTTTCTAACGATCCTCGGACGGTCTAGAGAGAGAAAATAAATCCATATTTTAAGTATGAGTCACAGCTAGTATTTATTCAACAGAGCTCGCTGGAAAGTTTTGGTCGTGCTCGTAACCCGCTCGTGAAAATTTATCCATATAATTATAATTACAATCGTTTCTCGTAGCAGTTTTTGAGCTTCCAACCTTGGATATGGGAGAACTTGCGCATGACAGCAGAAGCGATTCAAGCAAACTTATGTTAGTTAGGTAGGTACAGTAAATTGGCCCTCGAATCGAGTCTTTCATCGGAAACCAGGGTTATTCAGTTGTTCATTCTGGTTTGAGATGTTAGCTAGACGAGCGTCGATTTACGTTCTGCGATGCTTATGATTGTTCAAAAAGGACACCTCACCTGTTACTTGAACTTGAACCTGTTTTTTATCTGATCCGTGTAAGTTCGTGGCTTCACACGTGTAAGATCCGGCATCCGCCAACTCGGCAGTGAAACTGTAAATACGAACATTGCGAATGAACTTAATATGCCCAACGGATCCGGGCCGGATCGCAGTGAATATCGAAAGTGGCCAAAATTGGGCAGCCACAGTGTATATTGCATGACCACGTTTACTTCGGGGAACAATCTTTGTAGACTTTATTCAATTTCAAAGCGAACAGAAAACATTCAAGTAGGTAGGTATAATGATAAATTATTTATTAGTCATAAATCGAGCATTAGATTACCTGAGAGAGCGCCCGTCGGGTGCTATTTGATACTTGGCATCGTTATTTATCGCGACATTACTGTCTTTGAACCACGCTACTTGTGGATTTGGAAAGCCTGTCACATTGCAATTTATGGACGCACTACCGCCGGCCTTTACATCCATCTTTTCGTCTCCCTCCTTTGCATCGTCTTTTCTAACGATCCTCGGACGGTCTAGAGAGAGAAAATAAATCCATATTTTAAGTATGAGTCACAGCTAGTATTTATTCAACAGAGCTCGCTGGAAAGTTTTGGTCGTGCTCGTAACCCGCTCGTGAAAATTTATCCATATAATTATAATTACAATCGTTTCTCGTAGCAGTTTTTGAGCTTCCAACCTTGGATATGGGAGAACTTGCGCATGACAACAGAAGCGATTCAAGCAAACTTATGTTAGTTAGGTAGGTACAGTAAATTGGCCCTCGAATCGAGTCTTTCATCGGAAACCAGGGTTATTCAGTTGTTCATTCTGGTTTGAGATGTTAGCTAGACGAGCGTCGATTTACGTTCTGCGATGCTTATGATTGTTCAAAAAGGACACCTCACCTGTTACTTGAACTTGAACCTGTTTTTTATCTGATCCGTGTAAGTTCGTGGCTTCACACGTGTAAGATCCGGCATCCGCCAACTCGGCAGTGAAACTGTAAATACGAACATTGCGAATGAACTTAATATGCCCAACGGATCCGGGCCGGATCGCAGTGAATATCGAAAGTGGCCAAAATTGGGCAGCCACAGTGTATATTGCATGACCACGTTTACTTCGGGGAACAATCTTTGTAGACTTTATTCAATTTCAAAGCGAACAGAAAATATTCAAGTAGGTAGGTATAATGATAAATTATTTATTAGTCATAAATCGAGCATTAGATTACCTGAGAGAGCGCCCGTCGGATGCTATTTGATACTTGGCATCGTTATTTATCGCGACATTACTGTCTTTGAACCACGCTACTTGTGGATTTGGAAAGCCTGTTACATTGCAATTTATGGACGCACTACCGCCGGCCTTTACATCCATCTTTTCGTCTCCCTCCTTTGCATCGTCTTTTCTAACGATCCTCGGACGGTCTAGAGAGAGAAAATAAATCCATATTTTAAGTATGAGTCACAGCTAGTATTTATTCAACAGAGCTCGCTGGAAAGTTTTGGTCGTGCTCGTAACCCGCTCGTGAAAATTTATCCATATAATTATAATTACAATCGTTTCTCGTAGCAGTTTTTGAGCTTCCAACCTTGGATATGGGAGAACTTGCGCATGACAACAGAAGCGATTCAAGCAAACTTATGTTAGTTAGGTAGGTACAGTAAATTGGCCCTCGAATCGAGTCTTTCATCGGAAACCAGGGTTATTCAGTTGTTCATTCTGGTTTGAGATGTTAGCTAGACGAGCGTCGATTTACGTTCTGCGATGCTTATGATTGTTCAAAAAGGACACCTCACCTGTTACTTGAACTTGAACCTTTTTTTTATCTGATCCGTGTAAGTTCGTGGCTTCACACGTGTAAGATCCGGCATCCGCCAACTCGGCAGTGAAACTGTAAATACGAACATTGCGAATGAACTTAATATGCCCAACGGATCCGGGCCGGATCGCAGTGAATATCGAAAGTGGCCAAAATTGGGCAGCCACAGTGTATATTGCATGACCACGTTTACTTCGGGGAACAATCTTTGTAGACTTTATTCAATTTCAAAGCGAACAGAAAACATTCAAGTAGGTAGGTATAATGATAAATTATTTATTAGTCATAAATCGAGCATTAGATTACCTGAGAGAGCGCCCGTCGGGTGCTATTTGATACTTGGCATCGTTATTTATCGCGACATTACTGTCTTTGAACCACGCTACTTGTGGATTTGGAAAGCCTGTCACATTGCAATTTATGGACGCACTACCGCCGGCCTTTACATCCATCTTTTCGTCTCCCTCCTTTGCATCGTCTTTTCTAACGATCCTCGGACGGTCTAGAGAGAGAAAATAAATCCATATTTTAAGTATGAGTCACAGCTAGTATTTATTCAACAGAGCTCGCTGGAAAGTTTTGGTCGTGCTCGTAACCCGCTCGTGAAAATTTATCCATATAATTATAATTACAATCGTTTCTCGTAGCAGTTTTTGAGCTTCCAACCTTGGATATGGGAGAACTTGCGCATGACAACAGAAGCGATTCAAGCAAACTTATGTTAGTTAGGTAGGTACAGTAAATTGGCCCTCGAATCGAGTCTTTCATCGGAAACCAGGGTTATTCAGTTGTTCATTCTGGTTTGAGATGTTAGCTAGACGAGCGTCGATTTACGTTCTGCGATGCTTATGATTGTTCAAAAAGGACACCTCACCTGTTACTTGAACTTGAACCTGTTTTTTATCTGATCCGTGTAAGTTCGTGGCTTCACACGTGTAAGATCCGGCATCCGCCAACTCGGCAGTGAAACTGTAAATACGAACATTGCGAATGAACTTAATATGCCCAACGGATCCGGGCCGGATCGCAGTGAATATCGAAAGTGGCCAAAATTGGGCAGCCACAGTGTATATTGCATGACCACGTTTACTTCGGGGAACAATCTTTGTAGACTTTATTCAATTTCAAAGCGAACAGAAAACATTCAAGTAGGTAGGTATAATGATAAATTATTTATTAGTCATAAATCGAGCATTAGATTACCTGAGAGAGCGCCCGTCGGGTGCTATTTGATACTTGGCATCGTTATTTATCGCGACATTACTGTCTTTGAACCACGCTACTTGTGGATTTGGAAAGCCTGTTACATTGCAATTTATGGACGCACTACCGCCGGCCTTTACATCCATCTTTTCGTCTCCCTCCTTTGCATCGTCTTTTCTAACGATCCTCGGACGGTCTAGAGAGAGAAAATAAATCCATATTTTAAGTATGAGTCACAGCTAGTATTTATTCAACAGAGCTCGCTGGAAAGTTTTGGTCGTGCTCGTAACCCGCTCGTGAAAATTTATCCATATAATTATAATTACAATCGTTTCTCGTAGCAGTTTTTGAGCTTCCAACCTTGGATATGGGAGAACTTGCGCATGACAACAGAAGCGATTCAAGCAAACTTATGTTAGTTAGGTAGGTACAGTAAATTGGCCCTCGAATCGAGTCTTTCATCGGAAACCAGGGTTATTCAGTTGTTCATTCTGGTTTGAGATGTTAGCTAGACGAGCGTCGATTTACGTTCTGCGATGCTTATGATTGTTCAAAAAAGACACCTCACCTTTTACTTGAACTTGAACCTGTTTTTTATCTGATCCGTGTAAGTTCGTGGCTTCACACGTGTAAGATCCGGCATCCGCCAACTCGGCAGTGAAACTGTAAATACGAACATTGCGAATGAACTTAATATGCCCAACGGATCCGGGCCGGATCGCAGTGAATATCGAAAGTGGCCAAAATTGGGCAGCCACAGTGTATATTGCATGACCACGTTTACTTCGGGGAACAATCTTTGTAGACTTTATTCAATTTCAAAGCGAACAGAAAACATTCAAGTAGGTAGGTATAATGATAAATTATTTATTAGTCATAAATCGAGCATTAGATTACCTGAGAGAGCGCCCATCGGGTGCTATTTGATACTTGGCATCGTTATTTATCGCGACATTACTGTCTTTGAACCACGCTACTTGTGGATTTGGAAAGCCTGTTACATTGCAATTTATGGACGCACTACCGCCGGCCTTTACATCCATCTTTTCGTCTCCCTCCTTTGCATCGTCTTTTCTAACGATCCTCGGACGGTCTAGAGAGAGAAAATAAATCCATATTTTAAGTATGAGTCACAGCTAGTATTTATTCAACAGAGCTCGCTGGAAAGTTTTGGTCGTGCTCGTAACCCGCTCGTGAAAATTTATCCATATAATTATAATTACAATCGTTTCTCGTAGCAGTTTTTGAGCTTCCAACCTTGGATATGGGAGAACTTGCGCATGACAACAGAAGCGATTCAAGCAAACTTATGTTAGTTAGGTAGGTACAGTAAATTGGCCCTCGAATCGAGTCTTTCATCGGAAACCAGGGTTATTCAGTTGTTCATTCTGGTTTGAGATGTTAGCTAGACGAGCGTCGATTTACGTTCTGCGATGCTTATGATTGTTCAAAAAGGACACCTCACCTGTTACTTGAACTTGAACCTGTTTTTTATCTGATCCGTGTAAGTTCGTGGCTTCACACGTGTAAGATCCGGCATCCGCCAACTCGGCAGTGAAACTGTAAATACGAACATTGCGAATGAACTTAATATGCCCAACGGATCCGGGCCGGATCGCAGTGAATATCGAAAGTGGCCAAAATTGGGCAGCCACAGTGTATATTGCATGACCACGTTTACTTCGGGGAACAATCTTTGTAGACTTTATTCAATTTCAAAGCGAACAGAAAACATTCAAGTAGGTAGGTATAATGATAAATTATTTATTAGTCATAAATCGAGCATTAGATTACCTGAGAGAGCGCCCGTCGGGTGCTATTTGATACTTGGCATCGTTATTTATCGCGACATTACTGTCTTTGAACCACGCTACTTGTGGATTTGGAAAGCCTGTTACATTGCAATTTATGGACGCACTACCGCCGGCCTTTACATCCATCTTTTCGTCTCCCTCCTTTGCATCGTCTTTTCTAACGATCCTCGGACGGTCTAGAGAGAGAAAATAAATCCATATTTTAAGTATGAGTCACAGCTAGTATTTATTCAACAGAGCTCGCTGGAAAGTTTTGGTCGTGCTCGTAACCCGCTCGTGAAAATTTATCCATATAATTATAATTACAATCGTTTCTCGTAGCAGTTTTTGAGCTTCCAACCTTGGATATGGGAGAACTTGCGCATGACAACAGAAGCGATTCAAGCAAACTTATGTTAGTTAGGTAGGTACAGTAAATTGGCCCTCGAATCGAGTCTTTCATCGGAAACCAGGGTTATTCAGTTGTTCATTCTGGTTTGAGATGTTAGCTAGACGAGCGTCGATTTACGTTCTGCGATGCTTATGATTGTTCAAAAAGGACACCTCACCTGTTACTTGAACTTGAACCTGTTTTTTATCTGATCCGTGTAAGTTCGTGGCTTCACACGTGTAAGATCCGGCATCCGCCAACTCGGCAGTGAAACTGTAAATACGAACATTGCGAATGAACTTAATATGCCCAACGGATCCGGGCCGGATCGCAGTGAATATCGAAAGTGGCCAAAATTGGGCAGCCACAGTGTATATTGCATGACCACGTTTACTTCGGGGAACAATCTTTGTAGACTTTATTCAATTTCAAAGCGAACAGAAAACATTCAAGTAGGTAGGTATAATGATAAATTATTTATTAGTCATAAATCGAGCATTAGATTACCTGAGAGAGCGCCCGTCGGGTGCTATTTGATACTTGGCATCGTTATTTATCGCGACATTACTGTCTTTGAACCACGCTACTTGTGGATTTGGAAAGCCTGTTACATTGCAATTTATGGACGCACTACCGCCGGCCTTTACATCCATCTTTTCGTCTCCCTCCTTTGCATCGTCTTTTCTAACGATCCTCGGACGGTCTAGAGAGAGAAAATAAATCCATATTTTAAGTATGAGTCACAGCTAGTATTTATTCAACAGAGCTCGCTGGAAAGTTTTGGTCGTGCTCGTAACCCGCTCGTGAAAATTTATCCATATAATTATAATTACAATCGTTTCTCGTAGCAGTTTTTGAGCTTCCAACCTTGGATATGGGAGAACTTGCGCATGACAACAGAAGCGATTCAAGCAAACTTATGTTAGTTAGGTAGGTACAGTAAATTGGCCCTCGAATCGAGTCTTTCATCGGAAACCAGGGTTATTCAGTTGTTCATTCTGGTTTGAGATGTTAGCTAGACGAGCGTCGATTTACGTTCTGCGATGCTTATGATTGTTCAAAAAGGACACCTCACCTGTTACTTGAACTTGAACCTGTTTTTTATCTGATCCGTGTAAGTTCGTGGCTTCACACGTGTAAGATCCGGCATCCGCCAACTCGGCAGTGAAACTGTAAATACGAACATTGCGAATGAACTTAATATGCCCAACGGATCCGGGCCGGATCGCAGTGAATATCGAAAGTGGCCAAAATTGGGCAGCCACAGTGTATATTGCATGACCACGTTTACTTCGGGGAACAATCTTTGTAGACTTTATTCAATTTCAAAGCGAACAGAAAACATTCAAGTAGGTAGGTATAATGATAAATTATTTATTAGTCATAAATCGAGCATTAGATTACCTGAGAGAGCGCCCGTCGGGTGCTATTTGATACTTGGCATCGTTATTTATCGCGACATTACTGTCTTTGAACCACGCTACTTGTGGATTTGGAAAGCCTGTTACATTGCAATTTATGGACGCACTACCGCCGGCCTTTACATCCATCTTTTCGTCTCCCTCCTTTGCATCGTCTTTTCTAACGATCCTCGGACGGTCTAGAGAGAGAAAATAAATCCATATTTTAAGTATGAGTCACAGCTAGTATTTATTCAACAGAGCTCGCTGGAAAGTTTTGGTCGTGCTCGTAACCCGCTCGTGAAAATTTATCCATATAATTATAATTACAATCGTTTCTCGTAGCAGTTTTTGAGCTTCCAACCTTGGATATGGGAGAACTTGCGCATGACAACAGAAGCGATTCAAGCAAACTTATGTTAGTTAGGTAGGTACAGTAAATTGGCCCTCGAATCGAGTCTTTCATCGGAAACCAGGGTTATTCAGTTGTTCATTCTGGTTTGAGATGTTAGCTAGACGAGCGTCGATTTACGTTCTGCGATGCTTATGATTGTTCAAAAAGGACACCTCACCTGTTACTTGAACTTGAACCTGTTTTTTATCTGATCCGTGTAAGTTCGTGGCTTCACACGTGTAAGATCTGGCATCCGCCAACTCGGCAGTGAAACTGTAAATACGAACATTGCGAATGAACTTAATATGCCCAACGGATCCGGGCCGGATCGCAGTGAATATCGAAAGTGGCCAAAATTGGGCAGCCACAGTGTATATTGCATGACCACGTTTACTTCGGGGAACAATCTTTGTAGACTTTATTCAATTTCAAAGCGAACAGAAAACATTCAAGTAGGTAGGTATAATGATAAATTATTTATTAGTCATAAATCGAGCATTAGATTACCTGAGAGAGCGCCCGTCGGGTGCTATTTGATACTTGGCATCGTTATTTATCGCGACATTACTGTCTTTGAACCACGCTACTTGTGGATTTGGAAAGCCTGTTACATTGCAATTTATGGACGCACTACCGCCGGCCTTTACATCCATCTTTTCGTCTCCCTCCTTTGCATCGTCTTTTCTAACGATCCTCGGACGGTCTAGAGAGAGAAAATAAATCCATATTTTAAGTATGAGTCACAGCTAGTATTTATTCAACAGAGCTCGCTGGAAAGTTTTGGTCGTGCTCGTAACACGCTCGTGAAAATTTATCCATATAATTATAATTACAATCGTTTCATCATCACTGCGATTTATTGCATGTAAACAGCAAGATCCAGTAACTCCATTCAATGCAAATATGGATGCAAATTTTCACGAAGAACACAAGCTGAGGCAGGAACGATAATATTACATGCGAACGTTCGAAGCATTCATAATAAATATTTTGAAATAGAAAACTTACTATCTGAACAAAATTGTGATATACTATGTTTAACGGAAACATGGGGAAAAAATCATCTGGTACAAGCTATGAATATTGATAATTATACGTTAGCAACATGTTTTAATAGGGTATTCTTCGAACATGGCGGTTCAGCTATTTATGTAAAAAATGACATAGATTATAAAGTTAGAAAAGATATAAACAAAATGGCATTTGAGATGAACTGTGAATTATCAGCAATAGAATTAAAATCTTGTAAATTAGTGATTATAGCATTGTATAGACCCGATTATGACATTGATTTATTTTTTAGTATAATGAAAAAACTTTTATGTAAATTATGCAGAGAAAATAAGAAAATTTTGATAGCAGGAGATTTTAATCTAAATGTTTTGAAAAAAGACAAAAATGTCAAAAAATTTGAAGGAATACTAAATAATTTTAATTTTAAATGGGTACTAAACGAGCCCACCAGAACACAAACCACAAAAAAGAATATGACTAGTTCCACTTGCATTGATAATTTTATTGTTAATTTCCTTGATTATGAGAGCTCAGTTTTGAGCTATAAACTTTCTGATCATAATGTAATTAAATTAGAACTAAATAATCTTAAAAAATCAAATATTACAAAAGAATGTAAAAGCAATATAGGGAGATCGTTTTCAAAGAATAATTTAAATTATTTTAACTATTTATTTAACAAAGATTTTGATAGATTAAAATCTGAAATATTAATAGCCTCTGACGCGAATACTAAAATGAGGATCTTCCAAGAGGCGTTAAATCATTATTATAATATTGCCTTTCCAAAAGTTAAAAAACAAGTACAAAAAAAGACGAAAAAATGGACTACTTTAGGCATAGAAACATCAAAACAAAAGTTAATAAAATTGGAATTTTAGCAAGATCACGACCCAAATGAACAAAGATTGCTTACTATTAAAAAATATAAGAAAATATTGAAAAAAACAATTATTTCAGCAAAGAGACTACAGTATCGACAGAGAATAAATAAAGCTAATAATAAAATTAAAGAGTCGTGGCGTATTATCAATGAACAAGTAAGTACAAAAAATAAGCAAAATACCAAGGCTAGAATCGAATCAATAAAAAATGAGAGGCAAGAGGTTGCAACAGAAGCCAGAGAAATTGCAAATATATTTAACAAGTTTTTTCGTAGTATTGCCCATAACTTGACAAACAATTTAGACATTATCCCGGAAAATTGCTTGAAATATTTAGATGGTGCCAAAAAACCGCAGACTTCTATAAATTTTAGTCCATTAGATTACATAGAATTAAGAAAAATTGTAAAAAATTTAAAACAAAAAAACACCCTTGACATATATGATATGAGTACTAGAACTTTGAGAAATATTATATTAGGCAATGACAATGTATTTGAATTAATATTTATTACTATAAATTCGTGTTTAGCTGATGGCATATTCCCTGATGTACTTAAACCAGGAAGAGTAATACCGCTGTTCAAAAAAGGTGACGCGTCTGACATGAATAATTACAGACCAATTTGCATTCTGCCAGCGTTATCAAAGATATTAGAAAGTGTAATTAAAGTAAGAATACTTAACTATTTCGAAAAAAATAAATTGTTTAACGTTGCTCAATTTGGATTTAGAAAAGGTCGTTCAACGGAAATGGCGATAAGAAAAGTAATTTACTTTATTTTAGATTCATTAGACAGCTCGAATAGATGTGCAAGCATATTTTGTGATCTATCTAAGGCTTTCGACTGTTTAAGGCACGATATATTAACGTTAAAGCTAGATCATTATGGCTTTTGTGGCACCGAATTGAACATGATTAAATCATTTCTTGGTAATCGTAATCAAACAGTGTTTATAAATGATTCTTCTTCGCTATCAGGTAAAATAACAATTGGCGTTCCCCAGGGATCTATTTTGGGTCCTCTATTATTTTTAATTTATATAAACGACCTTGCAAGTGCTATGCCGGACTGGATGTATATAAGTCTTTTTGCCGATGATACACATGTAGGTCTTCGAGACAAAAATATTGACAGCCTTCAAGAAAAAATAGATAACGCTAAAGACTTATTAAAAGAATGGTTTGATTGTAATGGTATTATTCTGAACTCTAATAAAAGTATAGTCTTGCAATATCAATCGAAGTTAGGTATTTTTGGAAACTCTCTCAGAAAAGAAAATGTATTCTTAGGCTACACTATTGATAATACAATTAGTCACTCGGCGCATATCGACAAAATATGTAAAAAAATTGCTAGTGGGAACTATGCTCTCTTTAAACTCAAACCTTTGCTAGATAAGGATTCTCTTAAATCTGTTTATTATGCGTACATACATTCGATTATACGATATGCTATTACAGTTTGGGGCAATGCTACAAATATTGTTAAAGTATTAAGATGTCAAAAAAGATCAATTAGAATAATTAATGGTTTGAAAAAACGCGAATCCGCAAAAAAAACATTTCAAAAGTAATCAGATAATGACAGTGATATCTCTTTACATTTACAATTGCTTACTGGAAATACACGAGTTGGATTTACCTACAAACCAAAATAGGCATCAATACAACCTACGAAATAAGGAAAAGCTTGATAAGCCTTACACTAGGCTAGTTACATTAGAAAAACAAGGACTGAGCAATAAAATATCTATGTATAATAAATTACCAAATTATGTAACCAAGTTAGATTTTGAGCGATTTAAAAATACAATAAAAAATTTTTTTGAAATTAATCCATTTTACAAATTAAGTGAATTTATGTCAATGTCATTTTCAGAATCCTCATTTTCATGTACCAGATTATAATTATGTTGGTAAGTAAGACATCAATAAATGTAAACCATGACTTGCCTGTAACGTTTGATGTTATTTTATGGCCAATAAATATTTCTTATTCTTATTCTTATTCTCGTAGCAGTTTTTGAGCTTCCAACCTTGGATATGGGAGAACTTGCGCATGACAACAGAAGCGATTCAAGCAAACTTATGTTAGTTAGGTAGGTACAGTAAATTGGCCCTCGAATCGAGTCTTTCATCGGAAACCAGGGTTATTCAGTTGTTCATTCTGGTTTGAGATGTTAGCTAGACGAGCGTCGATTTACGTTCTGCGATGCTTATGATTGTTCAAAAAGGACACCTCACCTGTTACTTGAACTTGAACCTGTTTTTTATCTGATCCGTGTAAGTTCGTGGCTTCACACGTGTAAGATCCGGCATCCGCCAACTCGGCAGTGAAACTGTAAATACGAACATTGCGAATGAACTTAATATGCCCAACGGATCCGGGCCGGATCGCAGTGAATATCGAAAGTGGCCAAAATTGGGCAGCCACAGTGTATATTGCATGACCACGTTTACTTCGGGGAACAATCTTTGTAGACTTTATTCAATTTCAAAGCGAACAGAAAACATTCAAGTAGGTAGGTATAATGATAAATTATTTATTAGTCATAAATCGAGCATTAGATTACCTGAGAGAGCGCCCGTCGGGTGCTATTTGATACTTGGCATCGTTATTTATCGCGACATTACTGTCTTTGAACCACGCTACTTGTGGATTTGGAAAGCCTGTTACATTGCAATTTATGGACGCACTACCGCCGGCCTTTACATCCATCTTTTCGTCTCCCTCCTTTGCATCGTCTTTTCTAACGATCCTCGGACGGTCTAGAGAGAGAAAATAAATCCATATTTTAAGTATGAGTCACAGCTAGTATTTATTCAACAGAGCTCGCTGGAAAGTTTTGGTCGTGCTCGTAACCCGCTCGTGAAAATTTATCCATATAATTATAATTACAATCGTTTCTCGTAGCAGTTTTTGAGCTTCCAACCTTGGATATGGGAGAACTTGCGCATGACAACAGAAGCGATTCAAGCAAACTTATGTTAGTTAGGTAGGTACAGTAAATTGGCCCTCGAATCGAGTCTTTCATCGGAAACCAGGGTTATTCAGTTGTTCATTCTGGTTTGAGATGTTAGCTAGACGAGCGTCGATTTACGTTCTGCGATGCTTATGATTGTTCAAAAAGGACACCTCACCTGTTACTTGAACTTGAACCTGTTTTTTATCTGATCCGTGTAAGTTCGTGGCTTCACACGTGTAAGATCCGGCATCCGCCAACTCGGCAGTGAAACTGTAAATACGAACATTGCGAATGAACTTAATATGCCCAACGGATCCGGGCCGGATCGCAGTGAATATCGAAAGTGGCCAAAATTGGGCAGCCACAGTGTATATTGCATGACCACGTTTACTTCGGGGAACAATCTTTGTAGACTTTATTCAATTTCAAAGCAAACAGAAAATATTCAAGTAGGTAGGTATAATGATAAATTATTTATTAGTCATAAATCGAGCATTAGATTACCTGAGAGAGCGCCCGTCGGATGCTATTTGATACTTGGCATCGTTATTTATCGCGACATTACTGTCTTTGAACCACGCTACTTGTGGATTTGGAAAGCCTGTTACATTGCAATTTATGGACGCACTACCGCCGGCCTTTACATCCATCTTTTCGTCTCCCTCCTTTGCATCGTCTTTTCTAACGATCCTCGGACGGTCTAGAGAGAGAAAATAAATCCATATTTTAAGTATGAGTCACAGCTAGTATTTATTCAACAGAGCTCGCTGGAAAGTTTTGGTCGTGCTCGTAACCCGCTCGTGAAAATTTATCCATATAATTATAATTACAATCGTTTCTCGTAGCAGTTTTTGAGCTTCCAACCTTGGATATGGGAGAACTTGCGCATGACAACAGAAGCGATTCAAGCAAACTTATGTTAGTTAGGTAGGTACAGTAAATTGGCCCTCGAATCGAGTCTTTCATCGGAAACCAGGGTTATTCAGTTGTTCATTCTGGTTTGAGATGTTAGCTAGACGAGCGTCGATTTACGTTCTGCGATGCTTATGATTGTTCAAAAAGGACACCTCACCTGTTACTTGAACTTGAACCTGTTTTTTATCTGATCCGTGTAAGTTCGTGGCTTCACACGTGTAAGATCCGGCATCCGCCAACTCGGCAGTGAAACTGTAAATACGAACATTGCGAATGAACTTAATATGCCCAACGGATCCGGGCCGGATCGCAGTGAATATCGAAAGTGGCCAAAATTGGGCAGCCACAGTGTATATTGCATGACCACGTTTACTTCGGGGAACAATCTTTGTAGACTTTATTCAATTTCAAAGCGAACAGAAAACATTCAAGTAGGTAGGTATAATGATAAATTATTTATTAGTCATAAATCGAGCATTAGATTACCTGAGAGAGCGCCCGTCGGGTGCTATTTGATACTTGGCATCGTTATTTATCGCGACATTACTGTCTTTGAACCACGCTACTTGTGGATTTGGAAAGCCTGTTACATTGCAATTTATGGACGCACTACCGCCGGCCTTTACATCCATCTTTTCGTCTCCCTCCTTTGCATCGTCTTTTCTAACGATCCTCGGACGGTCTAGAGAGAGAAAATAAATCCATATTTTAAGTATGAGTCACAGCTAGTATTTATTCAACAGAGCTCGCTGGAAAGTTTTGGTCGTGCTCGTAACCCGCTCGTGAAAATTTATCCATATAATTATAATTACAATCGTTTCTCGTAGCAGTTTTTGAGCTTCCAACCTTGGATATGGGAGAACTTGCGCATGACAACAGAAGCGATTCAAGCAAACTTATGTTAGTTAGGTAGGTACAGTAAATTGGCCCTCGAATCGAGTCTTTCATCGGAAACCAGGGTTATTCAGTTGTTCATTCTGGTTTGAGATGTTAGCTAGACGAGCGTCGATTTACGTTCTGCGATGCTTATGATTGTTCAAAAAGGACACCTCACCTGTTACTTGAACTTGAACCTGTTTTTTATCTGATCCGTGTAAGTTCGTGGCTTCACACGTGTAAGATCCGGCATCCGCCAACTCGGCAGTGAAACTGTAAATACGAACATTGCGAATGAACTTAATATGCCCAACAGATCCGGGCCGGATCGCAGTGAATATCGAAAGTGGCCAAAATTGGGCAGCCACAGTGTTTATTGCATGACCACGTTTACTTCGGGGAACAATCTTTGTAGATTTTATTCAATTTCAAAGCGAACAGAAAACATTCAAGTAGGTAGGTATAATGATAAATTATTTATTAGTCATAAATCGAGCATTAGATTACCTGAGAGAGCGCCCGTCGGGTGCTATTTGATACTTGGCATCGTTATTTATCGCGACATTACTGTCTTTGAACCACGCTACTTGTGGATTTGGAAAGCCTGTTACATTGCAATTTATGGACGCACTACCGCCGGCCTTTACATCCATCTTTTCGTCTCCCTCCTTTGCATCGTCTTTTCTAACGATCCTCGGACGGTCTAGAGAGAGAAAATAAATCCATATTTTAAGTATGAGTCACAGCTAGTATTTATTCAACAGAGCTCGCTGGAAAGTTTTGGTCGTGCTCGTAACCCGCTCGTGAAAATTTATCCATATAATTATAATTACAATCGTTTCATCATCACTGCGATTTATTGCATGTAAACAGCAAGATTCAGTAACTCCATTCAATGCAAATATGGATGCAAATTTTCACGAAGAACACAAGCTGAGGCAGGAACGATAATATTACATGCGAACGTTCGAAGCATTCATAATAAATATTTTGAAATAGAAAACTTACTATCTGAACAAAATTGTGATATACTATGTTTAACGGAAACATGGGGAAAAAATCATCTGGTACAAGCTATGAATATTGATAATTATACGTTAGCAACATGTTTTAATAGGGTATTCTTCGAACATGGCGGTTCAGCTATTTATGTAAAAAATGACATAGATTATAAAGTTAGAAAAGATATAAACAAAATGGCATTTGAGATGAACTGTGAATTATCAGCAATAGAATTAAAATCTTGTAAATTAGTGATTATAGCATTGTATAGACCCGATTATGACATTGATTTATTTTTTAGTATAATGAAAAAACTTTTATGTAAATTATGCAGAGAAAATAAGAAAATTTTGATAGCAGGAGATTTTAATCTAAATGTTTTGAAAAAAGACAAAAATGTCAAAAAATTTGAAGGAATACTAAATAATTTTAATTTTAAATGGGTACTAAACGAGCCCACCAGAACACAAACCACAAAAAAGAATATGACTAGTTCCACTTGCATTGATAATTTTATTGTTAATTTCCTTGATTATGAGAGCTCAGTTTTGAGCTATAAACTTTCTGATCATAATGTAATTAAATTAGAACTAAATAATCTTAAAAAATCAAATATTACAAAAGAATGTAAAAGCAATATAGGGAGATCGTTTTCAAAGAATAATTTAAATTATTTTAACTATTTATTTAACAAAGATTTTGATAGATTAAAATCTGAAATATTAATAGCCTCTGACGCGAATACTAAAATGAGGATCTTCCAAGAGGCGTTAAATCATTATTATAATATTGCCTTTCCAAAAGTTAAAAAACAAGTACAAAAAAAGACGAAAAAATGGACTACTTTAGGCATAGAAACATCAAAACAAAAGTTAATAAAATTGGAATTTTTGCAAGATCACGACCCAAATGAACAAAGATTGCTTACTATTAAAAAATATAAGAAAATATTGAAAAAAACAATTATTTCAGCAAAGAGACTACAGTATCGACAGAGAATAAATAAAGCTAATAATAAAATTAAAGAGTCGTGGCGTATTATCAATGAACAAGTAAGTACAAAAAATAAGCAAAATACCAAGGCTAGAATCGAATCAATAAAAAATGAGAGGCAAGAGGTTGCAACAGAAGCCAGAGAAATTGCAAATATATTTAACAAGTTTTTTCGTAGTATTGCCCATAACTTGACAAACAATTTAGACATTATCCCGGAAAATTGCTTGAAATATTTAGATGGTGCCAAAAAACCGCAGACTTCTATAAATTTTAGTCCATTAGATTACATAGAATTAAGAAAAATTGTAAAAAATTTAAAACAAAAAAACACCCTTGACATATATGATATGAGTACTAGAACTTTGAGAAATATTATATTAGGCAATGACAATGTATTTGAATTAATATTTATTACTATAAATTCGTGTTTAGCTGATGGCATATTCCCTGATGTACTTAAACCAGGAAGAGTAATACCGCTGTTCAAAAAAGGTGACGCGTCTGACATGAATAATTACAGACCAATTTGCATTCTGCCAGCGTTATCAAAGATATTAGAAAGTGTAATTAAAGTAAGAATACTTAACTATTTCGAAAAAAATAAATTGTTTAACGTTGCTCAATTTGGATTTAGAAAAGGTCGTTCAACGGAAATGGCGATAAGAAAAGTAATTTACTTTATTTTAGATTCATTAGACAGCTCGAATAGATGTGCAAGCATATTTTGTGATCTATCTAAGGCTTTCGACTGTTTAAGGCACGATATATTAACGTTAAAGCTAGATCATTATGGCTTTTGTGGCACCGAATTGAACATGATTAAATCATTTCTTGGTAATCGTAATCAAACAGTGTTTATAAATGATTCTTCTTCGCTATCAGGTAAAATAACAATTGGCGTTCCCCAGGGATCTATTTTGGGTCCTCTATTATTTTTAATTTATATAAACGACCTTGCAAGTGCTATGCCGGACTGGATGTATATAAGTCTTTTTGCCGATGATACACATGTAGGTCTTCGAGACAAAAATATTGACAGCCTTCAAGAAAAAATAGATAACGCTAAAGACTTATTAAAAGAATGGTTTGATTGTAATGGTATTATTCTGAACTCTAATAAAAGTATAGTCTTGCAATATCAATCGAAGTTAGGTATTTTTGGAAACTCTCTCAGAAAAGAAAATGTATTCTTAGGCTACACTATTGATAATACAATTAGTCACTCGGCGCATATCGACAAAATATGTAAAAAAATTGCTAGTGGGAACTATGCTCTCTTTAAACTCAAACCTTTGCTAGATAAGGATTCTCTTAAATCTGTTTATTATGCGTACATACATTCGATTATACGATATGCTATTACAGTTTGGGGCAATGCTACAAATATTGTTAAAGTATTAAGATGTCAAAAAAGATCAATTAGAATAATTAATGGTTTGAAAAAACGCGAATCCGCAAAAAAACATTTCAAAAGTAATCAGATAATGACAGTGATATCTCTTTACATTTACAATTGCTTACTGGAAATACACGAGTTGGATTTACCTACAAACCAAAATAGGCATCAATACAACCTACGAAATAAGGAAAAGCTTGATAAGCCTTACACTAGGCTAGTTACATTAGAAAAACAAGGACTGAGCAATAAAATATCTATGTATAATAAATTACCAAATTATGTAACCAAGTTAGATTTTGAGCGATTTAAAAATACAATAAAAAATTTTTTTGAAATTAATCCATTTTACAAATTAAGTGAATTTATGTCAATGTCATTTTCAGAATCCTCATTTTCATGTACCAGATTATAATTATGTTGGTAAGTAAGACATCAATAAATGTAAACCATGACTTGCCTGTAACGTTTGATGTTATTTTATGGCCAATAAATATTTCTTATTCTTATTCTTATTCTCGTAGCAGTTTTTGAGCTTCCAACCTTGGATATGGGAGAACTTGCGCATGACAACAGAAGCGATTCAAGCAAACTTATGTTAGTTAGGTAGGTACAGTAAATTGGCCCTCGAATCGAGTCTTTCATCGGAAACCAGGGTTATTCAGTTGTTCATTCTGGTTTGAGATGTTAGCTAGACGAGCGTCGATTTACGTTCTGCGATGCTTATGATTGTTCAAAAAGGACACCTCACCTGTTACTTGAACTTGAACCTGTTTTTTATCTGATCCGTGTAAGTTCGTGGCTTCACACGTGTAAGATCCGGCATCCGCCAACTCGGCAGTGAAACTGTAAATACGAACATTGCGAATGAACTTAATATGCCCAACGGATCCGGGCCGGATCGCAGTGAATATCGAAAGTGGCCAAAATTGGGCAGCCACAGTGTATATTGCATGACCACGTTTACTTCGGGGAACAATCTTTGTAGACTTTATTCAATTTCAAAGCGAACAGAAAACATTCAAGTAGGTAGGTATAATGATAAATTATTTATTAGTCATAAATCGAGCATTAGATTACCTGAGAGAGCGCCCGTCGGGTGCTATTTGATACTTGGCATCGTTATTTATCGCGACATTACTGTCTTTGAACCACGCTACTTGTGGATTTGGAAAGCCTGTTACATTGCAATTTATGGACGCACTACCGCCGGCCTTTACATCCATCTTTTCGTCTCCCTCCTTTGCATCGTCTTTTCTAACGATCCTCGGACGGTCTAGAGAGAGAAAATAAATCCATATTTTAAGTATGAGTCACAGCTAGTATTTATTCAACAGAGCTCGCTGGAAAGTTTTGGTCGTGCTCGTAACCCGCTCGTGAAAATTTATCCATATAATTATAATTACAATCGTTTCTCGTAGCAGTTTTTGAGCTTCCAACCTTGGATATGGGAGAACTTGCGCATGACAACAGAAGCGATTCAAGCAAACTTATGTTAGTTAGGTAGGTACAGTAAATTGGCCCTCGAATCGAGTCTTTCATCGGAAACCAGGGTTATTCAGTTGTTCATTCTGGTTTGAGATGTTAGCTAGACGAGCGTCGATTTACGTTCTGCGATGCTTATGATTGTTCAAAAAGGACACCTCACCTGTTACTTGAACTTGAACCTGTTTTTTATCTGATCCGTGTAAGTTCGTGGCTTCACACGTGTAAGATCCGGCATCCGCCAACTCGGCAGTGAAACTGTAAATACGAACATTGCGAATGAACTTAATATGCCCAACGGATCCGGGCCGGATCGCAGTGAATATCGAAAGTGGCCAAAATTGGGCAGCCACAGTGTATATTGCATGACCACGTTTACTTCGGGGAACAATCTTTGTAGACTTTATTCAATTTCAAAGCGAACAGAAAACATTCAAGTAGGTAGGTATAATGATAAATTATTTATTAGTCATAAATCGAGCATTAGATTACCTGAGAGAGCGCCCGTCGGGTGCTATTTGATACTTGGCATCGTTATTTATCGCGACATTACTGTCTTTGAACCACGCTACTTGTGGATTTGGAAAGCCTGTTACATTGCAATTTATGGACGCACTACCGCCGGCCTTTACATCCATCTTTTCGTCTCCCTCCTTTGCATCGTCTTTTCTAACGATCCTCGGACGGTCTAGAGAGAGAAAATAAATCCATATTTTAAGTATGAGTCACAGCTAGTATTTATTCAACAGAGCTCGCTGGAAAGTTTTGGTCGTGCTCGTAACCCGCTCGTGAAAATTTATCCATATAATTATAATTACAATCGTTTCTCGTAGCAGTTTTTGAGCTTCCAACCTTGGATATGGGAGAACTTGCGCATGACAACAGAAGCGATTCAAGCAAACTTATGTTAGTTAGGTAGGTACAGTAAATTGGCCCTCGAATCGAGTCTTTCATCGGAAACCAGGGTTATTCAGTTGTTCATTCTGGTTTGAGATGTTAGCTAGACGAGCGTCGATTTACGTTCTGCGATGCTTATGATTGTTCAAAAAGGACACCTCACCTGTTACTTGAACTTGAACCTGTTTTTTATCTGATCCGTGTAAGTTCGTGGCTTCACACGTGTAAGATCCGGCATCCGCCAACTCGGCAGTGAAACTGTAAATACGAACATTGCGAATGAACTTAATATGCCCAACGGATCCGGGCCGGATCGCAGTGAATATCGAAAGTGGCCAAAATTGGGCAGCCACAGTGTATATTGCATGACCACGTTTACTTCGGGGAACAATCTTTGTAGACTTTATTCAATTTCAAAGCGAACAGAAAACATTCAAGTAGGTAGGTATAATGATAAATTATTTATTAGTCATAAATCGAGCATTAGATTACCTGAGAGAGCGCCCGTCGGGTGCTATTTGATACTTGGCATCGTTATTTATCGCGACATTACTGTCTTTGAACCACGCTACTTGTGGATTTGGAAAGCCTGTTACATTGCAATTTATGGACGCACTACCGCCGGCCTTTACATCCATCTTTTCGTCTCCCTCCTTTGCATCGTCTTTTCTAACGATCCTCGGACGGTCTAGAGAGAGAAAATAAATCCATATTTTAAGTATGAGTCACAGCTAGTATTTATTCAACAGAGCTCGCTGGAAAGTTTTGGTCGTGCTCGTAACCCGCTCGTGAAAATTTATCCATATAATTATAATTACAATCGTTTCTCGTAGCAGTTTTTGAGCTTCCAACCTTGGATATGGGAGAACTTGCGCATGACAACAGAAGCGATTCAAGCAAACTTATGTTAGTTAGGTAGGTACAGTAAATTGGCCCTCGAATCGAGTCTTTCATCGGAAACCAGGGTTATTCAGTTGTTCATTCTGGTTTGAGATGTTAGCTAGACGAGCGTCGATTTACGTTCTGCGATGCTTATGATTGTTCAAAAAGGACACCTCACCTGTTACTTGAACTTGAACCTGTTTTTTATCTGATCCGTGTAAGTTCGTGGCTTCACACGTGTAAGATCCGGCATCCGCCAACTCGGCAGTGAAACTGTAAATACGAACATTGCGAATGAACTTAATATGCCCAACGGATCCGGGCCGGATCGCAGTGAATATCGAAAGTGGCCAAAATTGGGCAGCCACAGTGTATATTGCATGACCACGTTTACTTCGGGGAACAATCTTTGTAGACTTTATTCAATTTCAAAGCGAACAGAAAACATTCAAGTAGGTAGGTATAATGATAAATTATTTATTAGTCATAAATCGAGCATTAGATTACCTGAGAGAGCGCCCGTCGGGTGCTATTTGATACTTGGCATCGTTATTTATCGCGACATTACTGTCTTTGAACCACGCTACTTGTGGATTTGGAAAGCCTGTTACATTGCAATTTATGGACGCACTACCGCCGGCCTTTACATCCATCTTTTCGTCTCCCTCCTTTGCATCGTCTTTTCTAACGATCCTCGGACGGTCTAGAGAGAGAAAATAAATCCATATTTTAAGTATGAGTCACAGCTAGTATTTATTCAACAGAGCTCGCTGGAAAGTTTTGGTCGTGCTCGTAACCCGCTCGTGAAAATTTATCCATATAATTATAATTACAATCGTTTCTCGTAGCAGTTTTTGAGCTTCCAACCTTGGATATGGGAGAACTTGCGCATGACAACAGAAGCGATTCAAGCAAACTTATGTTAGTTAGGTAGGTACAGTAAATTGGCCCTCGAATCGAGTCTTTCATCGGAAACCAGGGTTATTCAGTTGTTCATTCTGGTTTGAGATGTTAGCTAGACGAGCGTCGATTTACGTTCTGCGATGCTTATGATTGTTCAAAAAGGACACCTCACCTGTTACTTGAACTTGAACCTGTTTTTTATCTGATCCGTGTAAGTTCGTGGCTTCACACGTGTAAGATCCGGCATCCGCCAACTCGGCAGTGAAACTGTAAATACGAACATTGCGAATGAACTTAATATGCCCAACGGATCCGGGCCGGATCGCAGTGAATATCGAAAGTGGCCAAAATTGGGCAGCCACAGTGTATATTGCATGACCACGTTTACTTCGGGGAACAATCTTTGTAGACTTTATTCAATTTCAAAGCGAACAGAAAACATTCAAGTAGGTAGGTATAATGATAAATTATTTATTAGTCATAAATCGAGCATTAGATTACCTGAGAGAGCGCCCGTCGGGTGCTATTTGATACTTGGCATCGTTATTTATCGCGACATTACTGTCTTTGAACCACGCTACTTGTGGATTTGGAAAGCCTGTTACATTGCAATTTATGGACGCACTACCGCCGGCCTTTACATCCATCTTTTCGTCTCCCTCCTTTGCATCGTCTTTTCTAACGATCCTCGGACGGTCTAGAGAGAGAAAATAAATCCATATTTTAAGTATGAGTCACAGCTAGTATTTATTCAACAGAGCTCGCTGGAAAGTTTTGGTCGTGCTCGTAACCCGCTCGTGAAAATTTATCCATATAATTATAATTACAATCGTTTCTCGTAGCAGTTTTTGAGCTTCCAACCTTGGATATGGGAGAACTTGCGCATGACAACAGAAGCGATTCAAGCAAACTTATGTTAGTTAGGTAGGTACAGTAAATTGGCCCTCGAATCGAGTCTTTCATCGGAAACCAGGGTTATTCAGTTGTTCATTCTGGTTTGAGATGTTAGCTAGACGAGCGTCGATTTACGTTCTGCGATGCTTATGATTGTTCAAAAAGGACACCTCACCTGTTACTTGAACTTGAACCTGTTTTTTATCTGATCCGTGTAAGTTCGTGGCTTCACACGTGTAAGATCCGGCATCCGCCAACTCGGCAGTGAAACTGTAAATACGAACATTGCGAATGAACTTAATATGCCCAACGGATCCGGGCCGGATCGCAGTGAATATCGAAAGTGGCCAAAATTGGGCAGCCACAGTGTATATTGCATGACCACGTTTACTTCGGGGAACAATCTTTGTAGACTTTATTCAATTTCAAAGCGAACAGAAAACATTCAAGTAGGTAGGTATAATGATAAATTATTTATTAGTCATAAATCGAGCATTAGATTACCTGAGAGAGCGCCCGTCGGGTGCTATTTGATACTTGGCATCGTTATTTATCGCGACATTACTGTCTTTGAACCACGCTACTTGTGGATTTGGAAAGCCTGTTACATTGCAATTTATGGACGCACTACCGCCGGCCTTTACATCCATCTTTTCGTCTCCCTCCTTTGCATCGTCTTTTCTAACGATCCTCGGACGGTCTAGAGAGAGAAAATAAATCCATATTTTAAGTATGAGTCACAGCTAGTATTTATTCAACAGAGCTCGCTGGAAAGTTTTGGTCGTGCTCGTAACCCGCTCGTGAAAATTTATCCATATAATTATAATTACAATCGTTTCTCGTAGCAGTTTTTGAGCTTCCAACCTTGGATATGGGAGAACTTGCGCATGACAACAGAAGCGATTCAAGCAAACTTATGTTAGTTAGGTAGGTACAGTAAATTGGCCCTCGAATCGAGTCTTTCATCGGAAACCAGGGTTATTCAGTTGTTCATTCTGGTTTGAGATGTTAGCTAGACGAGCGTCGATTTACGTTCTGCGATGCTTATGATTGTTCAAAAAGGACACCTCACCTGTTACTTGAACTTGAACCTGTTTTTTATCTGATCCGTGTAAGTTCGTGGCTTCACACGTGTAAGATCCGGCATCCGCCAACTCGGCAGTGAAACTGTAAATACGAACATTGCGAATGAACTTAATATGCCCAACGGATCCGGGCCGGATCGCAGTGAATATCGAAAGTGGCCAAAATTGGGCAGCCACAGTGTATATTGCATGACCACGTTTACTTCGGGGAACAATCTTTGTAGACTTTATTCAATTTCAAAGCGAACAGAAAACATTCAAGTAGGTAGGTATAATGATAAATTATTTATTAGTCATAAATCGAGCATTAGATTACCTGAGAGAGCGCCCGTCGGGTGCTATTTGATACTTGGCATCGTTATTTATCGCGACATTACTGTCTTTGAACCACGCTACTTGTGGATTTGGAAAGCCTGTTACATTGCAATTTATGGACGCACTACCGCCGGCCTTTACATCCATCTTTTCGTCTCCCTCCTTTGCATCGTCTTTTCTAACGATCCTCGGACGGTCTAGAGAGAGAAAATAAATCCATATTTTAAGTATGAGTCACAGCTAGTATTTATTCAACAGAGCTCGCTGGAAAGTTTTGGTCGTGCTCGTAACCCGCTCGTGAAAATTTATCCATATAATTATAATTACAATCGTTTCTCGTAGCAGTTTTTGAGCTTCCAACCTTGGATATGGGAGAACTTGCGCATGACAACAGAAGCGATTCAAGCAAACTTATGTTAGTTAGGTAGGTACAGTAAATTGGCCCTCGAATCGAGTCTTTCATCGGAAACCAGGGTTATTCAGTTGTTCATTCTGGTTTGAGATGTTAGCTAGACGAGCGTCGATTTACGTTCTGCGATGCTTATGATTGTTCAAAAAGGACACCTCACCTGTTACTTGAACTTGAACCTGTTTTTTATCTGATCCGTGTAAGTTCGTGGCTTCACACGTGTAAGATCCGGCATCCGCCAACTCGGCAGTGAAACTGTAAATACGAACATTGCGAATGAACTTAATATGCCCAACGGATCCGGGCCGGATCGCAGTGAATATCGAAAGTGGCCAAAATTGGGCAGCCACAGTGTATATTGCATGACCACGTTTACTTCGGGGAACAATCTTTGTAGACTTTATTCAATTTCAAAGCGAACAGAAAACATTCAAGTAGGTAGGTATAATGATAAATTATTTATTAGTCATAAATCGAGCATTAGATTACCTGAGAGAGCGCCCGTCGGGTGCTATTTGATACTTGGCATCGTTATTTATCGCGACATTACTGTCTTTGAACCACGCTACTTGTGGATTTGGAAAGCCTGTTACATTGCAATTTATGGACGCACTACCGCCGGCCTTTACATCCATCTTTTCGTCTCCCTCCTTTGCATCGTCTTTTCTAACGATCCTCGGACGGTCTAGAGAGAGAAAATAAATCCATATTTTAAGTATGAGTCACAGCTAGTATTTATTCAACAGAGCTCGCTGGAAAGTTTTGGTCGTGCTCGTAACCCGCTCGTGAAAATTTATCCATATAATTATAATTACAATCGTTTCTCGTAGCAGTTTTTGAGCTTCCAACCTTGGATATGGGAGAACTTGCGCATGACAACAGAAGCGATTCAAGCAAACTTATGTTAGTTAGGTAGGTACAGTAAATTGGCCCTCGAATCGAGTCTTTCATCGGAAACCAGGGTTATTCAGTTGTTCATTCTGGTTTGAGATGTTAGCTAGACGAGCGTCGATTTACGTTCTGCGATGCTTATGATTGTTCAAAAAGGACACCTCACCTGTTACTTGAACTTGAACCTGTTTTTTATCTGATCCGTGTAAGTTCGTGGCTTCACACGTGTAAGATCCGGCATCCGCCAACTCGGCAGTGAAACTGTAAATACGAACATTGCGAATGAACTTAATATGCCCAACGGATCCGGGCCGGATCGCAGTGAATATCGAAAGTGGCCAAAGTTGGGCAGCCACAGTGTATATTGCATGACCACGTTTACTTCGGGGAACAATCTTTGTAGACTTTATTCAATTTCAAAGCGAACAGAAAACATTCAAGTAGGTAGGTATAATGATAAATTATTTATTAGTCATAAATCGAGCATTAGATTACCTGAGAGAGCGCCCGTCGGGTGCTATTTGATACTTGGCATCGTTATTTATCGCGACATTACTGTCTTTGAACCACGCTACTTGTGGATTTGGAAAGCCTGTCACACTGCAATTTATGGACGCACTACCGCCGGCCTTTACATCCATCTTTTCGTCTCCCTCCTTTGCATCGTCTTTTCTAACGATCCTCGGACGGTCTAGAGAGAGAAAATAAATCCATATTTTAAGTATGAGTCACAGCTAGTATTTATTCAACAGAGCTCGCTGGAAAGTTTTGGTCGTGCTCGTAACCCGCTCGTGAAAATTTATCCATATAATTATAATTACAATCGTTTCTCGTAGCAGTTTTTGAGCTTCCAACCTTGGATATGGGAGAACTTGCGCATGACAACAGAAGCGATTCAAGCAAACTTATGTTAGTTAGGTAGGTACAGTAAATTGGCCCTCGAATCGAGTCTTTCATCGGAAACCAGGGTTATTCAGTTGTTCATTCTGGTTTGAGATGTTAGCTAGACGAGCGTCGATTTACGTTCTGCGATGCTTATGATTGTTCAAAAAGGACACCTCACCTGTTACTTGAACTTGAACCTGTTTTTTATCTGATCCGTGTAAGTTCGTGGCTTCACACGTGTAAGATCCGGCATCCGCCAACTCGGCAGTGAAACTGTAAATACGAACATTGCGAATGAACTTAATATGCCCAACGGATCCGGGCCGGATCGCAGTGAATATCGAAAGTGGCCAAAATTGGGCAGCCACAGTGTATATTGCATGACCACGTTTACTTCGGGGAACAATCTTTGTAGACTTTATTCAATTTCAAAGCGAACAGAAAACATTCAAGTAGGTAGGTATAATGATAAATTATTTATTAGTCATAAATCGAGCATTAGATTACCTGAGAGAGCGCCCGTCGGGTGCTATTTGATACTTGGCATCGTTATTTATCGCGACATTACTGTCTTTGAACCACGCTACTTGTGGATTTGGAAAGCCTGTTACATTGCAATTTATGGACGCACTACCGCCGGCCTTTACATCCATCTTTTCGTCTCCCTCCTTTGCATCGTCTTTTCTAACGATCCTCGGACGGTCTAGAGAGAGAAAATAAATCCATATTTTAAGTATGAGTCACAGCTAGTATTTATTCAACAGAGCTCGCTGGAAAGTTTTGGTCGTGCTCGTAACCCGCTCGTGAAAATTTATCCATATAATTATAATTACAATCGTTTCTCGTAGCAGTTTTTGAGCTTCCAACCTTGGATATGGGAGAACTTGCGCATGACAACAGAAGCGATTCAAGCAAACTTATGTTAGTTAGGTAGGTACAGTAAATTGGCCCTCGAATCGAGTCTTTCATCGGAAACCAGGGTTATTCAGTTGTTCATTCTGGTTTGAGATGTTAGCTAGACGAGCGTCGATTTACGTTCTGCGATGCTTATGATTGTTCAAAAAGGACACCTCACCTGTTACTTGAACTTGAACCTGTTTTTTATCTGATCCGTGTAAGTTCGTGGCTTCACACGTGTAAGATCCGGCATCCGCCAACTCGGCAGTGAAACTGTAAATACGAACATTGCGAATGAACTTAATATGCCCAACGGATCCGGGCCGGATCGCAGTGAATATCGAAAGTGGCCAAAATTGGGCAGCCACAGTGTATATTGCATGACCACGTTTACTTCGGGGAACAATCTTTGTAGACTTTATTCAATTTCAAAGCGAACAGAAAACATTCAAGTAGGTAGGTATAATGATAAATTATTTATTAGTCATAAATCGAGCATTAGATTACCTGAGAGAGCGCCCGTCGGGTGCTATTTGATACTTGGCATCGTTATTTATCGCGACATTACTGTCTTTGAACCACGCTACTTGTGGATTTGGAAAGCCTGTTACATTGCAATTTATGGACGCACTACCGCCGGCCTTTACATCCATCTTTTCGTCTCCCTCCTTTGCATCGTCTTTTCTAACGATCCTCGGACGGTCTAGAGAGAGAAAATAAATCCATATTTTAAGTATGAGTCACAGCTAGTATTTATTCAACAGAGCTCGCTGGAAAGTTTTGGTCGTGCTCGTAACCCGCTCGTGAAAATTTATCCATATAATTATAATTACAATCGTTTCTCGTAGCAGTTTTTGAGCTTCCAACCTTGGATATGGGAGAACTTGCGCATGACAACAGAAGCGATTCAAGCAAACTTATGTTAGTTAGGTAGGTACAGTAAATTGGCCCTCGAATCGAGTCTTTCATCGGAAACCAGGGTTATTCAGTTGTTCATTCTGGTTTGAGATGTTAGCTAGACGAGCGTCGATTTACGTTCTGCGATGCTTATGATTGTTCAAAAAGGACACCTCACCTGTTACTTGAACTTGAACCTGTTTTTTATCTGATCCGTGTAAGTTGGTGGCTTCACACGTGTAAGATCCGGCATCCGCCAACTCGGCAGTGAAACTGTAAATACGAACATTGCGAATGAACTTAATATGCCCAACGGATCCGGGCCGGATCGCAGTGAATATCGAAAGTGGCCAAAATTGGGCAGCCACAGTGTATATTGCATGACCACGTTTACTTCGGGGAACAATCTTTGTAGACTTTATTCAATTTCAAAGCGAACAGAAAACATTCAAGTAGGTAGGTATAATGATAAATTATTTATTAGTCATAAATCGAGCATTAGATTACCTGAGAGAGCGCCCGTCGGGTGCTATTTGATACTTGGCATCGTTATTTATCGCGACATTACTGTCTTTGAACCACGCTACTTGTGGATTTGGAAAGCCTGTTACATTGCAATTTATGGACGCACTACCGCCGGCCTTTACATCCATCTTTTCGTCTCCCTCCTTTGCATCGTCTTTTCTAACGATCCTCGGACGGTCTAGAGAGAGAAAATAAATCCATATTTTAAGTATGAGTCACAGCTAGTATTTATTCAACAGAGCTCGCTGGAAAGTTTTGGTCGTGCTCGTAACCCGCTCGTGAAAATTTATCCATATAATTATAATTACAATCGTTTCTCGTAGCAGTTTTTGAGCTTCCAACCTTGGATATGGGAGAACTTGCGCATGACAACAGAAGCGATTCAAGCAAACTTATGTTAGTTAGGTAGGTACAGTAAATTGGCCCTCGAATCGAGTCTTTCATCGGAAACCAGGGTTATTCAGTTGTTCATTCTGGTTTGAGATGTTAGCTAGACGAGCGTCGATTTACGTTCTGCGATGCTTATGATTGTTCAAAAAGGACACCTCACCTGTTACTTGAACTTGAACCTGTTTTTTATCTGATCCGTGTAAGTTCGTGGCTTCACACGTGTAAGATCCGGCATCCGCCAACTCGGCAGTGAAACTGTAAATACGAACATTGCGAATGAACTTAATATGCCCAACGGATCCGGGCCGGATCGCAGTGAATATCGAAAGTGGCCAAAATTGGGCAGCCACAGTGTATATTGCAAAACCACGTTTACTTCGGGGAACAATCTTTGTAGACTTTATTCAATTTCAAAGCGAACAGAAAACATTCAAGTAGGTAGGTATAATGATAAATTATTTATTAGTCATAAATCGAGCATTAGATTACCTGAGAGAGCGCCCGTCGGGTGCTATTTGATACTTGGCATCGTTATTTATCGCGACATTACTGTCTTTGAACCACGCTACTTGTGGATTTGGAAAGCCTGTTACATTGCAATTTATGGACGCACTACCGCCGGCCTTTACATCCATCTTTTCGTCTCCCTCCTTTGCATCGTCTTTTCTAACGATCCTCGGACGGTCTAGAGAGAGAAAATAAATCCATATTTTAAGTATGAGTCACAGCTAGTATTTATTCAACAGAGCTCGCTGGAAAGTTTTGGTCGTGCTCGTAACCCGCTCGTGAAAATTTATCCATATAATTATAATTACAATCGTTTCTCGTAGCAGTTTTTGAGCTTCCAACCTTGGATATGGGAGAACTTGCGCATGACAACAGAAGCGATTCAAGCAAACTTATGTTAGTTAGGTAGGTACAGTAAATTGGCCCTCGAATCGAGTCTTTCATCGGAAACCAGGGTTATTCAGTTGTTCATTCTGGTTTGAGATGTTAGCTAGACGAGCGTCGATTTACGTTCTGCGATGCTTATGATTGTTCAAAAAGGACACCTCACCTGTTACTTGAACTTGAACCTGTTTTTTATCTGATCCGTGTAAGTTGGTGGCTTCACACGTGTAAGATCCGGCATCCGCCAACTCGGCAGTGAAACTGTAAATACGAACATTGCGAATGAACTTAATATGCCCAACGGATCCGGGCCGGATCGCAGTGAATATCGAAAGTGGCCAAAATTGGGCAGCCACATTGTATATTGCATGACCACGTTTACTTCGGGGAACAATCTTTGTAGACTTTATTCAATTTCAAAGCGAACAGAAAACATTCAAGTAGGTAGGTATAATGATAAATTATTTATTAGTCATAAATCGAGCATAAGATTACCTGAGAGAGCGCCCGTCGGGTGCTATTTGATACTTGGCATCGTTATTTATCGCGACATTACTGTCTTTGAACCACGCTACTTGTGGATTTGGAAAGCCTGTTACATTGCAATTTATGGACGCACTACCGCCGGCCTTTACATCCATCTTTTCGTCTCCCTCCTTTGCATCGTCTTTTCTAACGATCCTCGGACGGTCTAGAGAGAGAAAATAAATCCATATTTTAAGTATGAGTCACAGCTAGTATTTATTCAACAGAGCTCGCTGGAAAGTTTTGGTCGTGCTCGTAACCCGCTCGTGAAAATTTATCCATATAATTATAATTACAATCGTTTCTCGTAGCAGTTTTTGAGCTTCCAACCTTGGATATGGGAGAACTTGCGCATGACAACAGAAGCGATTCAAGCAAACTTATGTTAGTTAGGTAGGTACAGTAAATTGGCCCTCGAATCGAGTCTTTCATCGGAAACCAGGGTTATTCAGTTGTTCATTCTGGTTTGAGATGTTAGCTAGACGAGCGTCGATTTACGTTCTGCGATGCTTATGATTGTTCAAAAAGGACACCTCACCTGTTACTTGAACTTGAACCTGTTTTTTATCTGATCCGTGTAAGTTGGTGGCTTCACACGTGTAAGATCCGGCATCCGCCAACTCGGCAGTGAAACTGTAAATACGAACATTGCGAATGAACTTAATATGCCCAACGGATCCGGGCCGGATCGCAGTGAATATCGAAAGTGGCCAAAATTGGGCAGCCACAGTGTATATTGCATGACCACGTTTACTTCGGGGAACAATCTTTGTAGACTTTATTCAATTTCAAAGCGAACAGAAAACATTCAAGTAGGTAGGTATAATGATAAATTATTTATTAGTCATAAATCGAGCATTAGATTACCTGAGAGAGCGCCCGTCGGGTGCTATTTGATACTTGGCATCGTTATTTATCGCGACATTACTGTCTTTGAACCACGCTACTTGTGGATTTGGAAAGCCTGTTACATTGCAATTTATGGACGCACTACCGCCGGCCTTTACATCCATCTTTTCGTCTCCCTCCTTTGCATCGTCTTTTCTAACGATCCTCGGACGGTCTAGAGAGAGAAAATAAATCCATATTTTAAGTATGAGTCACAGCTAGTATTTATTCAACAGAGCTCGCTGGAAAGTTTTGGTCGTGCTCGTAACCCGCTCGTGAAAATTTATCCATATAATTATAATTACAATCGTTTCTCGTAGCAGTTTTTGAGCTTCCAACCTTGGATATGGGAGAACTTGCGCATGACAACAGAAGCGATTCAAGCAAACTTATGTTAGTTAGGTAGGTACAGTAAATTGGCCCTCGAATCGAGTCTTTCATCGGAAACCAGGGTTATTCAGTTGTTCATTCTGGTTTGAGATGTTAGCTAGACGAGCGTCGATTTACGTTCTGCGATGCTTATGATTGTTCAAAAAGGACACCTCACCTGTTACTTGAACTTGAACCTGTTTTTTATCTGATCCGTGTAAGTTCGTGGCTTCACACGTGTAAGATCCGGCATCCGCCAACTCGGCAGTGAAACTGTAAATACGAACATTGCGAATGAACTTAATATGCCCAACGGATCCGGGCCGGATCGCAGTGAATATCGAAAGTGGCCAAAATTGGGCAGCCACAGTGTATATTGCATGACCACGTTTACTTCGGGGAACAATCTTTGTAGACTTTATTCAATTTCAAAGCGAACAGAAAACATTCAAGTAGGTAGGTATAATGATAAATTATTTATTAGTCATAAATCGAGCATTAGATTACCTGAGAGAGCGCCCGTCGGGTGCTATTTGATACTTGGCATCGTTATTTATCGCGACATTACTGTCTTTGAACCACGCTACTTGTGGATTTGGAAAGCCTGTTACATTGCAATTTATGGACGCACTACCGCCGGCCTTTACATCCATCTTTTCGTCTCCCTCCTTTGCATCGTCTTTTCTAACGATCCTCGGACGGTCTAGAGAGAGAAAATAAATCCATATTTTAAGTATGAGTCACAGCTAGTATTTATTCAACAGAGCTCGCTGGAAAGTTTTGGTCGTGCTCGTAACCCGCTCGTGAAAATTTATCCATATAATTATAATTACAATCGTTTCTCGTAGCAGTTTTTGAGCTTCCAACCTTGGATATGGGAGAACTTGCGCATGACAACAGAAGCGATTCAAGCAAACTTATGTTAGTTAGGTAGGTACAGTAAATTGGCCCTCGAATCGAGTCTTTCATCGGAAACCAGGGTTATTCAGTTGTTCATTCTGGTTTGAGATGTTAGCTAGACGAGCGTCGATTTACGTTCTGCGATGCTTATGATTGTTCAAAAAGGACACCTCACCTGTTACTTGAACTTGAACCTGTTTTTTATCTGATCCGTGTAAGTTCGTGGCTTCACACGTGTAAGATCCGGCATCCGCCAACTCGGCAGTGAAACTGTAAATACGAACATTGCGAATGAACTTAATATGCCCAACGGATCCGGGCCGGATCGCAGTGAATATCGAAAGTGGCCAAAATTGGGCAGCCACAGTGTATATTGCATGACCACGTTTACTTCGGGGAACAATCTTTGTAGACTTTATTCAATTTCAAAGCGAACAGAAAACATTCAAGTAGGTAGGTATAATGATAAATTATTTATTAGTCATAAATCGAGCATTAGATTACCTGAGAGAGCGCCCGTCGGGTGCTATTTGATACTTGGCATCGTTATTTATCGCGACATTACTGTCTTTGAACCACGCTACTTGTGGATTTGGAAAGCCTGTTACATTGCAATTTATGGACGCACTACCGCCGGCCTTTACATCCATCTTTTCGTCTCCCTCCTTTGCATCGTCTTTTCTAACGATCCTCGGACGGTCTAGAGAGAGAAAATAAATCCATATTTTAAGTATGAGTCACAGCTAGTATTTATTCAACAGAGCTCGCAGGAAAGTTTTGGTCGTGCTCGTAACTCGCTCGTGAAAATTTATCCATATAATTATAATTACAATCGTTTCTCGTAGCAGTTTTTGAGCTTCCAACCTTGGATATGGGAGAACTTGCGCATGACAACAGAAGCGATTCAAGCAAACTTATGTTAGTTAGGTAGGTACAGTAAATTGGCCCTCGAATCGAGTCTTTCATCGGAAACCAGGGTTATTCAGTTGTTCATTCTGGTTTGAGATGTTAGCTAGACGAGCGTCGATTTACGTTCTGCGATGCTTATGATTGTTCAAAAAGGACACCTCACCTGTTACTTGAACTTGAACCTGTTTTTTATCTGATCCGTGTAAGTTCGTGGCTTCACACGTGTAAGATCCGGCATCCGCCAACTCGGCAGTGAAACTGTAAATACGAACATTGCGAATGAACTTAATATGCCCAACGGATCCGGGCCGGATCGCAGTGAATATCGAAAGTGGCCAAAATTGGGCAGCCACAGTGTATATTGCATGACCACGTTTACTTCGGGGAACAATCTTTGTAGACTTTATTCAATTTCAAAGCGAACAGAAAACATTCAAGTAGGTAGGTATAATGATAAATTATTTATTAGTCATAAATCGAGCATTAGATTACCTGAGAGAGCGCCCGTCGGGTGCTATTTGATACTTGGCATCGTTATTTATCGCGACATTACTGTCTTTGAACCACGCTACTTGTGGATTTGGAAAGCCTGTTACATTGCAATTTATGGACGCACTACCGCCGGCCTTTACATCCATCTTTTCGTCTCCCTCCTTTGCATCGTCTTTTCTAACGATCCTCGGACGGTCTAGAGAGAGAAAATAAATCCATATTTTAAGTATGAGTCACAGCTAGTATTTATTCAACAGAGCTCGCTGGAAAGTTTTGGTCGTGCTCGTAACCCGCTCGTGAAAATTTATCCATATAATTATAATTACAATCGTTTCTCGTAGCAGTTTTTGAGCTTCCAACCTTGGATATGGGAGAACTTGCGCATGACAACAGAAGCGATTCAAGCAAACTTATGTTAGTTAGGTAGGTACAGTAAATTGGCCCTCGAATCGAGTCTTTCATCGGAAACCAGGGTTATTCAGTTGTTCATTCTGGTTTGAGATGTTAGCTAGACGAGCGTCGATTTACGTTCTGCGATGCTTATGATTGTTCAAAAAGGACACCTCACCTGTTACTTGAACTTGAACCTGTTTTTTATCTGATCCGTGTAAGTTGGTGGCTTCACACGTGTAAGATCCGGCATCCGCCAACTCGGCAGTGAAACTGTAAATACGAACATTGCGAATGAACTTAATATGCCCAACGGATCCGGGCCGGATCGCAGTGAATATCGAAAGTGGCCAAAATTGGGCAGCCACAGTGTATATTGCATGACCACGTTTACTTCGGGGAACAATCTTTGTAGACTTTATTCAATTTCAAAGCGAACAGAAAACATTCAAGTAGGTAGGTATAATGATAAATTATTTATTAGTCATAAATCGAGCATTAGATTACCTGAGAGAGCGCCCGTCGGGTGCTATTTGATACTTGGCATCGTTATTTATCGCGACATTACTGTCTTTGAACCACGCTACTTGTGGATTTGGAAAGCCTGTTACATTGCAATTTATGGACGCACTACCGCCGGCCTTTACATCCATCTTTTCGTCTCCCTCCTTTGCATCGTCTTTTCTAACGATCCTCGGACGGTCTAGAGAGAGAAAATAAATCCATATTTTAAGTATGAGTCACAGCTAGTATTTATTCAACAGAGCTCGCTGGAAAGTTTTGGTCGTGCTCGTAACCCGCTCGTGAAAATTTATCCATATAATTATAATTACAATCGTTTCTCGTAGCAGTTTTTGAGCTTCCAACCTTGGATATGGGAGAACTTGCGCATGACAACAGAAGCGATTCAAGCAAACTTATGTTAGTTAGGTAGGTACAGTAAATTGGCCCTCGAATCGAGTCTTTCATCGGAAACCAGGGTTATTCAGTTGTTCATTCTGGTTTGAGATGTTAGCTAGACGAGCGTCGATTTACGTTCTGCGATGCTTATGATTGTTCAAAAAGGACACCTCACCTGTTACTTGAACTTGAACCTGTTTTTTATCTGATCCGTGTAAGTTCGTGGCTTCACACGTGTAAGATCCGGCATCCGCCAACTCGGCAGTGAAACTGTAAATACGAACATTGCGAATGAACTTAATATGCCCAACGGATCCGGGCCGGATCGCAGTGAATATCGAAAGTGGCCAAAATTGGGCAGCCACATTGTATATTGCATGACCACGTTTACTTCGGGGAACAATCTTTGTAGACTTTATTCAATTTCAAAGCGAACAGAAAACATTCAAGTAGGTAGGTATAATGATAAATTATTTATTAGTCATAAATCGAGCATAAGATTACCTGAGAGAGCGCCCGTCGGGTGCTATTTGATACTTGGCATCGTTATTTATCGCGACATTACTGTCTTTGAACCACGCTACTTGTGGATTTGGAAAGCCTGTTACATTGCAATTTATGGACGCACTACCGCCGGCCTTTACATCCATCTTTTCGTCTCCCTCCTTTGCATCGTCTTTTCTAACGATCCTCGGACGGTCTAGAGAGAGAAAATAAATCCATATTTTAAGTATGAGTCACAGCTAGTATTTATTCAACAGAGCTCGCTGGAAAGTTTTGGTCGTGCTCGTAACCCGCTCGTGAAAATTTATCCATATAATTATAATTACAATCGTTTCTCGTAGCAGTTTTTGAGCTTCCAACCTTGGATATGGGAGAACTTGCGCATGACAACAGAAGCGATTCAAGCAAACTTATGTTAGTTAGGTAGGTACAGTAAATTGGCCCTCGAATCGAGTCTTTCATCGGAAACCAGGGTTATTCAGTTGTTCATTCTGGTTTGAGATGTTAGCTAGACGAGCGTCGATTTACGTTCTGCGATGCTTATGATTGTTCAAAAAGGACACCTCACCTGTTACTTGAACTTGAACCTGTTTTTTATCTGATCCGTGTAAGTTCGTGGCTTCACACGTGTAAGATCCGGCATCCGCCAACTCGGCAGTGAAACTGTAAATACGAACATTGCGAATGAACTTAATATGCCCAACGGATCCGGGCCGGATCGCAGTGAATATCGAAAGTGGCCAAAATTGGGCAGCCACAGTGTATATTGCATGACCACGTTTACTTCGGGGAACAATCTTTGTAGACTTTATTCAATTTCAAAGCGAACAGAAAACATTCAAGTAGGTAGGTATAATGATAAATTATTTATTAGTCATAAATCGAGCATTAGATTACCTGAGAGAGCGCCCGTCGGGTGCTATTTGATACTTGGCATCGTTATTTATCGCGACATTACTGTCTTTGAACCACGCTACTTGTGGATTTGGAAAGCCTGTTACATTGCAATTTATGGACGCACTACCGCCGGCCTTTACATCCATCTTTTCGTCTCCCTCCTTTGCATCGTCTTTTCTAACGATCCTCGGACGGTCTAGAGAGAGAAAATAAATCCATATTTTAAGTATGAGTCACAGCTAGTATTTATTCAACAGAGCTCGCTGGAAAGTTTTGGTCGTGCTCGTAACCCGCTCGTGAAAATTTATCCATATAATTATAATTACAATCGTTTCTCGTAGCAGTTTTTGAGCTTCCAACCTTGGATATGGGAGAACTTTCGCATGACAACAGAAGCGATTCAAGCAAACTTATGTTAGTTAGGTAGGTACAGTAAATTGGCCCTCGAATCGAGTCTTTCATCGGAAACCAGGGTTATTCAGTTGTTCATTCTGGTTTGAGATGTTAGCTAGACGAGCGTCGATTTACGTTCTGCGATGCTTATGATTGTTCAAAAAGGACACCTCACCTGTTACTTGAACTTGAACCTGTTTTTTATCTGATCCGTGTAAGTTCGTGGCTTCACACGTGTAAGATCCGGCATCCGCCAACTCGGCAGTGAAACTGTAAATACGAACATTGCGAATGAACTTAATATGCCCAACGGATCCGGGCCGGATCGCAGTGAATATCGAAAGTGGCCAAAATTGGGCAGCCACAGTGTATATTGCATGACCACGTTTACTTCGGGGAACAATTTTTGTAGACTTTATTCAATTTCAAAGCGAACAGAAAACATTCAAGTAGGTAGGTATAATGATAAATTATTTATTAGTCATAAATCGAGCATTAGATTACCTGAGAGAGCGCCCGTCGGGTGCTATTTGATACTTGGCATCGTTATTTATCGCGACATTACTGTCTTTGAACCACGCTACTTGTGGATTTGGAAAGCCTGTTACATTGCAATTTATGGACGCACTACCGCCGGCCTTTACATCCATCTTTTCGTCTCCCTCCTTTGCATCGTCTTTTCTAACGATCCTCGGACGGTCTAGAGAGAGAAAATAAATCCATATTTTAAGTATGAGTCACAGCTAGTATTTATTCAACAGAGCTCGCTGGAAAGTTTTGGTCGTGCTCGTAACCCGCTCGTGAAAATTTATCCATATAATTATAATTACAATCGTTTCTCGTAGCAGTTTTTGAGCTTCCAACCTTGGATATGGGAGAACTTGCGCATGACAACAGAAGCGATTCAAGCAAACTTATGTTAGTTAGGTAGGTACAGTAAATTGGCCCTCGAATCGAGTCTTTCATCGGAAACCAGGGTTATTCAGTTGTTCATTCTGGTTTGAGATGTTAGCTAGACGAGCGTCGATTTACGTTCTGCGATGCTTATGATTGTTCAAAAAGGACACCTCACCTGTTACTTGAACTTGAACCTGTTTTTTATCTGATCCGTGTAAGTTCGTGGCTTCACACGTGTAAGATCCGGCATCCGCCAACTCGGCAGTGAAACTGTAAATACGAACATTGCGAATGAACTTAATATGCCCAACGGATCCGGGCCGGATCGCAGTGAATATCGAAAGTGGCCAAAATTGGGCAGCCACAGTGTATATTGCATGACCACGTTTACTTCGGGGAACAATCTTTGTAGACTTTATTCAATTTCAAAGCGAACAGAAAACATTCAAGTAGGTAGGTATAATGATAAATTATTTATTAGTCATAAATCGAGCATTAGATTACCTGAGAGAGCGCCCGTCGGGTGCTATTTGATACTTGGCATCGTTATTTATCGCGACATTACTGTCTTTGAACCACGCTACTTGTGGATTTGGAAAGCCTGTTACATTGCAATTTATGGACGCACTACCGCCGGCCTTTACATCCATCTTTTCGTCTCCCTCCTTTGCATCGTCTTTTCTAACGATCCTCGGACGGTCTAGAGAGAGAAAATAAATCCATATTTTAAGTATGAGTCACAGCTAGTATTTATTCAACAGAGCTCGCTGGAAAGTTTTGGTCGTGCTCGTAACCCGCTCGTGAAAATTTATCCATATAATTATAATTACAATCGTTTCTCGTAGCAGTTTTTGAGCTTCCAACCTTGGATATGGGAGAACTTGCGCATGACAACAGAAGCGATTCAAGCAAACTTATGTTAGTTAGGTAGGTACAGTAAATTGGCCCTCGAATCGAGTCTTTCATCGGAAACCAGGGTTATTCAGTTGTTCATTCTGGTTTGAGATGTTAGCTAGACGAGCGTCGATTTACGTTCTGCGATGCTTATGATTGTTCAAAAAGGACACCTCACCTGTTACTTGAACTTGAACCTGTTTTTTATCTGATCCGTGTAAGTTCGTGGCTTCACACGTGTAAGATCCGGCATCCGCCAACTCGGCAGTGAAACTGTAAATACGAACATTGCGAATGAACTTAATATGCCCAACGGATCCGGGCCGGATCGCAGTGAATATCGAAAGTGGCCAAAATTGGGCAGCCACAGTGTATATTGCATGACCACGTTTACTTCGGGGAACAATCTTTGTAGACTTTATTCAATTTCAAAGCGAACAGAAAACATTCAAGTAGGTAGGTATAATGATAAATTATTTATTAGTCATAAATCGAGCATTAGATTACCTGAGAGAGCGCCCGTCGGGTGCTATTTGATACTTGGCATCGTTATTTATCGCGACATTACTGTCTTTGAACCACGCTACTTGTGGATTTGGAAAGCCTGTTACATTGCAATTTATGGACGCACTACCGCCGGCCTTTACATCCATCTTTTCGTCTCCCTCCTTTGCATCGTCTTTTCTAACGATCCTCGGACGGTCTAGAGAGAGAAAATAAATCCATATTTTAAGTATGAGTCACAGCTAGTATTTATTCAACAGAGCTCGCTGGAAAGTTTTGGTCGTGCTCGTAACCCGCTCGTGAAAATTTATCCATATAATTATAATTACAATCGTTTCTCGTAGCAGTTTTTGAGCTTCCAACCTTGGATATGGGAGAACTTGCGCATGACAACAGAAGCGATTCAAGCAAACTTATGTTAGTTAGGTAGGTACAGTAAATTGGCCCTCGAATCGAGTCTTTCATCGGAAACCAGGGTTATTCAGTTGTTCATTCTGGTTTGAGATGTTAGCTAGACGAGCGTCGATTTACGTTCTGCGATGCTTATGATTGTTCAAAAAGGACACCTCACCTGTTACTTGAACTTGAACCTGTTTTTTATCTGATCCGTGTAAGTTGGTGGCTTCACACGTGTAAGATCCGGCATCCGCCAACTCGGCAGTGAAACTGTAAATACGAACATTGCGAATGAACTTAATATGCCCAACGGATCCGGGCCGGATCGCAGTGAATATCGAAAGTGGCCAAAATTGGGCAGCCATAGTGTATATTGCATGACCACGTTTACTTCGGGGAACAATCTTTGTAGACTTTATTCAATTTCAAAGCGAACAGAAAACATTCAAGTAGGTAGGTATAATGATAAATTATTTATTAGTCATAAATCGAGCATTAGATTACCTGAGAGAGCGCCCGTCGGGTGCTATTTGATACTTGGCATCGTTATTTATCGCGACATTACTGTCTTTGAACCACGCTACTTGTGGATTTGGAAAGCCTGTTACATTGCAATTTATGGACGCACTACCGCCGGCCTTTACATCCATCTTTTCGTCTCCTTCCTTTGCATCGTCTTTTCTAACGATCCTCGGACGGTCTAGAGAGAGAAAATAAATCCATATTTTAAGTATGAGTCACAGCTAGTATTTATTCAACAGAGCTCGCTGGAAAGTTTTGGTCGTGCTCGTAACCCGCTCGTGAAAATTTATCCATATAATTATAATTACAATCGTTTCTCGTAGCAGTTTTTGAGCTTCCAACCTTGGATATGGGAGAACTTGCGCATGACAACAGAAGCGATTCAAGCAAACTTATGTTAGTTAGGTAGGTACAGTAAATTGGCCCTCGAATCGAGTCTTTCATCGGAAACCAGGGTTATTCAGTTGTTCATTCTGGTTTGAGATGTTAGCTAGACGAGCGTCGATTTACGTTCTGCGATGCTTATGATTGTTCAAAAAGGACACCTCACCTGTTACTTGAACTTGAACCTGTTTTTTATCTGATCCGTGTAAGTTCGTGGCTTCACACGTGTAAGATCCGGCATCCGCCAACTCGGCAGTGAAACTGTAAATACGAACATTGCGAATGAACTTAATATGCCCAACGGATCCGGGCCGGATCGCAGTGAATATCGAAAGTGGCCAAAATTGGGCAGCCACAGTGTATATTGCATGACCACGTTTATTTCGGGGAACAATCTTTGTAGACTTTATTCAATTTCAAAGCGAACAGAAAACATTCAAGTAGGTAGGTATAATGATAAATTATTTATTAGTCATAAATCGAGCATAAGATTACCTGAGAGAGCGCCCGTCGGGTGCTATTTGATACTTGGCATCGTTATTTATCGCGACATTACTGTCTTTGAACCACGCTACTTGTGGATTTGGAAAGCCTGTTACATTGCAATTTATGGACGCACTACCGCCGGCCTTTACATCCATCTTTTCGTCTCCTTCCTTTGCATCGTCTTTTCTAACGATCCTCGGACGGTCTAGAGAGAGAAAATAAATCCATATTTTAAGTATGAGTCACAGCTAGTATTTATTCAACAGAGCTCGCTGGAAAGTTTTGGTCGTGCTCGTAACCCGCTCGTGAAAATTTATCCATATAATTATAATTACAATCGTTTCTCGTAGCAGTTTTTGAGCTTCCAACCTTGGATATGGGAGAACTTGCGCATGACAACAGAAGCGATTCAAGCAAACTTATGTTAGTTAGGTAGGTACAGTAAATTGGCCCTCGAATCGAGTCTTTCATCGGAAACCAGGGTTATTCAGTTGTTCATTCTGGTTTGAGATGTTAGCTAGACGAGCGTCGATTTACGTTCTGCGATGCTTATGATTGTTCAAAAAGGACACCTCACCTGTTACTTGAACTTGAACCTGTTTTTTATCTGATCCGTGTAAGTTGGTGGCTTCACACGTGTAAGATCCGGCATCCGCCAACTCGGCAGTGAAACTGTAAATACGAACATTGCGAATGAACTTAATATGCCCAACGGATCCGGGCCGGATCGCAGTGAATATCGAAAGTGGCCAAAATTGGGCAGCCACAGTGTATATTGCATGACCACGTTTACTTCGGGGAACAATCTTTGTAGACTTTATTCAATTTCAAAGCGAACAGAAAACATTCAAGTAGGTAGGTATAATGATAAATTATTTATTAGTCATAAATCGAGCATTAGATTACCTGAGAGAGCGCCCGTCGGATGCTATTTGATACTTGGCATCGTTATTTATCGCGACATTACTGTCTTTGAACCACGCTACTTGTGGATTTGGAAAGCCTGTTACATTGCAATTTATGGACGCACTACCGCCGGCCTTTACATCCATCTTTTCGTCTCCCTCCTTTGCATCGTCTTTTCTAACGATCCTCGGACGGTCTAGAGAGAGAAAATAAATCCATATTTTAAGTATGAGTCACAGCTAGTATTTATTCAACAGAGCTCGCTGGAAAGTTTTGGTCGTGCTCGTAACCCGCTCGTGAAAATTTATCCATATAATTATAATTACAATCGTTTCTCGTAGCAGTTTTTGAGCTTCCAACCTTGGATATGGGAGAACTTGCGCATGACAACAGAAGCGATTCAAGCAAACTTATGTTAGTTAGGTAGGTACAGTAAATTGGCCCTCGAATCGAGTCTTTCATCGGAAACCAGGGTTATTCAGTTGTTCATTCTGGTTTGAGATGTTAGCTAGACGAGCGTCGATTTACGTTCTGCGATGCTTATGATTGTTCAAAAAGGACACCTCACCTGTTACTTGAACTTGAACCTGTTTTTTATCTGATCCGTGTAAGTTGGTGGCTTCACACGTGTAAGATCCGGCATCCGCCAACTCGGCAGTGAAACTGTAAATACGAACATTGCGAATGAACTTAATATGCCCAACGGATCCGGGCCGGATCGCAGTGAATATCGAAAGTGGCCAAAATTGGGCAGCCACAGTGTATATTGCATGACCACGTTTACTTCGGGGAACAATCTTTGTAGACTTTATTCAATTTCAAAGCGAACAGAAAACATTCAAGTAGGTAGGTATAATGATAAATTATTTATTAGTCATAAATCGAGCATTAGATTACCTGAGAGAGCGCCCGTCGGGTGCTATTTGATACTTGGCATCGTTATTTATCGCGACATTACTGTCTTTGAACCACGCTACTTGTGGATTTGGAAAGCCTGTTACATTGCAATTTATGGACGCACTACCGCCGGCCTTTACATCCATCTTTTCGTCTCCCTCCTTTGCATCGTCTTTTCTAACGATCCTCGGACGGTCTAGTGAGAGAAAATAAATCCATATTTTAAGTATGAGTCACAGCTAGTATTTATTCAACAGAGCTCGCTGGAAAGTTTTGGTCGTGCTCGTAACCCGCTCGTGAAAATTTATCCATATAATTATAATTACAATCGTTTCTCGTAGCAGTTTTTGAGCTTCCAACCTTGGATATGGGAGAACTTGCGCATGACAACAGAAGCGATTCAAGCAAACTTATGTTAGTTAGGTAGGTACAGTAAATTGGCCCTCGAATCGAGTCTTTCATCGGAAACCAGGGTTATTCAGTTGTTCATTCTGGTTTGAGATGTTAGCTAGACGAGCGTCGATTTACGTTCTGCGATGCTTATGATTGTTCAAAAAGGACACCTCACCTGTTACTTGAACTTGAACCTGTTTTTTATCTGATCCGTGTAAGTTCGTGGCTTCACACGTGTAAGATCCGGCATCCGCCAACTCGGCAGTGAAACTGTAAATACGAACATTGCGAATGAACTTAATATGCCCAACGGATCCGGGCCGGATCGCAGTGAATATCGAAAGTGGCCAAAATTGGGCAGCCACATTGTATATTGCATGACCACGTTTACTTCGGGGAACAATCTTTGTAGACTTTATTCAATTTCAAAGCGAACAGAAAACATTCAAGTAGGTAGGTATAATGATAAATTATTTATTAGTCATAAATCGAGCATTAGATTACCTGAGAGAGCGCCCGTCGGGTGCTATTTGATACTTGGCATCGTTATTTATCGCGACATTACTGTCTTTGAACCACGCTACTTGTGGATTTGGAAAGCCTGTTACATTGCAATTTATGGACGCACTACCGCCGGCCTTTACATCCATCTTTTCGTCTCCCTCCTTTGCATCGTCTTTTCTAACGATCCTCGGACGGTCTAGAGAGAGAAAATAAATCCATATTTTAAGTATGAGTCACAGCTAGTATTTATTCAACAGAGCTCGCTGGAAAGTTTTGGTCGTGCTCGTAACCCGCTCGTGAAAATTTATCCATATAATTATAATTACAATCGTTTCTCGTAGCAGTTTTTGAGCTTCCAACCTTGGATATGGGAGAACTTGCGCATGACAACAGAAGCGATTCAAGCAAACTTATGTTAGTTAGGTAGGTACAGTAAATTGGCCCTCGAATCGAGTCTTTCATCGGAAACCAGGGTTATTCAGTTGTTCATTCTGGTTTGAGATGTTAGCTAGACGAGCGTCGATTTACGTTCTGCGATGCTTATGATTGTTCAAAAAGGACACCTCACCTGTTACTTGAACTTGAACCTGTTTTTTATCTGATCCGTGTAAGTTCGTGGCTTCACACGTGTAAGATCCGGCATCCGCCAACTCGGCAGTGAAACTGTAAATACGAACATTGCGAATGAACTTAATATGCCCAACGGATCCGGGCCGGATCGCAGTGAATATCGAAAGTGGCCAAAATTGGGCAGCCACATTGTATATTGCATGACCACGTTTACTTCGGGGAACAATCTTTGTAGACTTTATTCAATTTCAAAGCGAACAGAAAACATTCAAGTAGGTAGGTATAATGATAAATTATTTATTAGTCATAAATCGAGCATTAGATTACCTGAGAGAGCGCCCGTCGGGTGCTATTTGATACTTGGCATCGTTATTTATCGCGACATTACTGTCTTTGAACCACGCTACTTGTGGATTTGGAAAGCCTGTTACATTGCAATTTATGGACGCACTACCGCCGGCCTTTACATCCATCTTTTCGTCTCCCTCCTTTGCATCGTCTTTTCTAACGATCCTCGGACGGTCTAGAGAGAGAAAATAAATCCATATTTTAAGTATGAGTCACAGCTAGTATTTATTCAACAGAGCTCGCTGGAAAGTTTTGGTCGTGCTCGTAACCCGCTCGTGAAAATTTATCCATATAATTATAATTACAATCGTTTCTCGTAGCAGTTTTTGAGCTTCCAACCTTGGATATGGGAGAACTTTCGCATGACAACAGAAGCGATTCAAGCAAACTTATGTTAGTTAGGTAGGTACAGTAAATTGGCCCTCGAATCGAGTCTTTCATCGGAAACCAGGGTTATTCAGTTGTTCATTCTGGTTTGAGATGTTAGCTAGACGAGCGTCGATTTACGTTCTGCGATGCTTATGATTGTTCAAAAAGGACACCTCACCTGTTACTTGAACTTGAACCTGTTTTTTATCTGATCCGTGTAAGTTCGTGGCTTCACACGTGTAAGATCCGGCATCCGCCAACTCGGCAGTGAAACTGTAAATACGAACATTGCGAATGAACTTAATATGCCCAACGGATCCGGGCCGGATCGCAGTGAATATCGAAAGTGGCCAAAATTGGGCAGCCACATTGTATATTGCATGACCACGTTTACTTCGGGGAACAATCTTTGTAGACTTTATTCAATTTCAAAGCGAACAGAAAACATTCAAGTAGGTAGGTATAATGATAAATTATTTATTAGTCATAAATCGAGCATTAGATTACCTGAGAGAGCGCCCGTCGGGTGCTATTTGATACTTGGCATCGTTATTTATCGCGACATTACTGTCTTTGAACCACGCTACTTGTGGATTTGGAAAGCCTGTTACATTGCAATTTATGGACGCACTACCGCCGGCCTTTACATCCATCTTTTCGTCTCCCTCCTTTGCATCGTCTTTTCTAACGATCCTCGGACGGTCTAGAGAGAGAAAATAAATCCATATTTTAAGTATGAGTCACAGCTAGTATTTATTCAACAGAGCTCGCTGGAAAGTTTTGGTCGTGCTCGTAACCCGCTCGTGAAAATTTATCCATATAATTATAATTACAATCGTTTCTCGTAGCAGTTTTTGAGCTTCCAACCTTGGATATGGGAGAACTTGCGCATGACAACAGAAGCGATTCAAGCAAACTTATGTTAGTTAGGTAGGTACAGTAAATTGGCCCTCGAATCGAGTCTTTCATCGGAAACCAGGGTTATTCAGTTGTTCATTCTGGTTTGAGATGTTAGCTAGACGAGCGTCGATTTACGTTCTGCGATGCTTATGATTGTTCAAAAAGGACACCTCACCTGTTACTTGAACTTGAACCTGTTTTTTATCTGATCCGTGTAAGTTCGTGGCTTCACACGTGTAAGATCCGGCATCCGCCAACTCGGCAGTGAAACTGTAAATACGAACATTGCGAATGAACTTAATATGCCCAACGGATCCGGGCCGGATCGCAGTGAATATCGAAAGTGGCCAAAATTGGGCAGCCACATTGTATATTGCATGACCACGTTTACTTCGGGGAACAATCTTTGTAGACTTTATTCAATTTCAAAGCGAACAGAAAACATTCAAGTAGGTAGGTATAATGATAAATTATTTATTAGTCATAAATCGAGCATTAGATTACCTGAGAGAGCGCCCGTCGGGTGCTATTTGATACTTGGCATCGTTATTTATCGCGACATTACTGTCTTTGAACCACGCTACTTGTGGATTTGGAAAGCCTGTTACATTGCAATTTATGGACGCACTACCGCCGGCCTTTACATCCATCTTTTCGTCTCCCTCCTTTGCATCGTCTTTTCTAACGATCCTCGGACGGTCTAGAGAGAGAAAATAAATCCATATTTTAAGTATGAGTCACAGCTAGTATTTATTCAACAGAGCTCGCTGGAAAGTTTTGGTCGTGCTCGTAACCCGCTCGTGAAAATTTATCCATATAATTATAATTACAATCGTTTCTCGTAGCAGTTTTTGAGCTTCCAACCTTGGATATGGGAGAACTTGCGCATGACAACAGAAGCGATTCAAGCAAACTTATGTTAGTTAGGTAGGTACAGTAAATTGGCCCTCGAATCGAGTCTTTCATCGGAAACCAGGGTTATTCAGTTGTTCATTCTGGTTTGAGATGTTAGCTAGACGAGCGTCGATTTACGTTCTGCGATGCTTATGATTGTTCAAAAAGGACACCTCACCTGTTACTTGAACTTGAACCTGTTTTTTATCTGATCCGTGTAAGTTCGTGGCTTCACACGTGTAAGATCCGGCATCCGCCAACTCGGCAGTGAAACTGTAAATACGAACATTGCGAATGAACTTAATATGCCCAACGGATCCGGGCCGGATCGCAGTGAATATCGAAAGTGGCCAAAATTGGGCAGCCACATTGTATATTGCATGACCACGTTTACTTCGGGGAACAATCTTTGTAGACTTTATTCAATTTCAAAGCGAACAGAAAACATTCAAGTAGGTAGGTATAATGATAAATTATTTATTAGTCATAAATCGAGCATTAGATTACCTGAGAGAGCGCCCGTCGGGTGCTATTTGATACTTGGCATCGTTATTTATCGCGACATTACTGTCTTTGAACCACGCTACTTGTGGATTTGGAAAGCCTGTTACATTGCAATTTATGGACGCACTACCGCCGGCCTTTACATCCATCTTTTCGTCTCCCTCCTTTGCATCGTCTTTTCTAACGATCCTCGGACGGTCTAGAGAGAGAAAATAAATCCATATTTTAAGTATGAGTCACAGCTAGTATTTATTCAACAGAGCTCGCTGGAAAGTTTTGGTCGTGCTCGTAACCCGCTCGTGAAAATTTATCCATATAATTATAATTACAATCGTTTCTCGTAGCAGTTTTTGAGCTTCCAACCTTGGATATGGGAGAACTTGCGCATGACAACAGAAGCGATTCAAGCAAACTTATGTTAGTTAGGTAGGTACAGTAAATTGGCCCTCGAATCGAGTCTTTCATCGGAAACCAGGGTTATTCAGTTGTTCATTCTGGTTTGAGATGTTAGCTAGACGAGCGTCGATTTACGTTCTGCGATGCTTATGATTGTTCAAAAAGGACACCTCACCTGTTACTTGAACTTGAACCTGTTTTTTATCTGATCCGTGTAAGTTCGTGGCTTCACACGTGTAAGATCCGGCATCCGCCAACTCGGCAGTGAAACTGTAAATACGAACATTGCGAATGAACTTAATATGCCCAACGGATCCGGGCCGGATCGCAGTGAACATCGAAAGTGGCCAAAATTGGGCAGCCACATTGTATATTGCATGACCACGTTTACTTCGGGGAACAATCTTTGTAGACTTTATTCAATTTCAAAGCGAACAGAAAACATTCAAGTAGGTAGGTATAATGATAAATTATTTATTAGTCATAAATCGAGCATTAGATTACCTGAGAGAGCGCCCGTCGGGTGCTATTTGATACTTGGCATCGTTATTTATCGCGACATTACTGTCTTTGAACCACGCTACTTGTGGATTTGGAAAGCCTGTTACATTGCAATTTATGGACGCACTACCGCCGGCCTTTACATCCATCTTTTCGTCTCCCTCCTTTGCATCGTCTTTTCTAACGATCCTCGGACGGTCTAGAGAGAGAAAATAAATCCATATTTTAAGTATGAGTCACAGCTAGTATTTATTCAACAGAGCTCGCTGGAAAGTTTTGGTCGTGCTCGTAACCCGCTCGTGAAAATTTATCCATATAATTATAATTACAATCGTTTCTCGTAGCAGTTTTTGAGCTTCCAACCTTGGATATGGGAGAACTTGCGCATGACAACAGAAGCGATTCAAGCAAACTTATGTTAGTTAGGTAGGTACAGTAAATTGGCCCTCGAATCGAGTCTTTCATCGGAAACCAGGGTTATTCAGTTGTTCATTCTGGTTTGAGATGTTAGCTAGACGAGCGTCGATTTACGTTCTGCGATGCTTATGATTGTTCAAAAAGGACACCTCACCTGTTACTTGAACTTGAACCTGTTTTTTATCTGATCCGTGTAAGTTCGTGGCTTCACACGTGTAAGATCCGGCATCCGCCAACTCGGCAGTGAAACTGTAAATACGAACATTGCGAATGAACTTAATATGCCCAACGGATCCGGGCCGGATCGCAGTGAATATCGAAAGTGGCCAAAATTGGGCAGCCACAGTGTATATTGCATGACCACGTTTACTTCGGGGAACAATCTTTGTAGACTTTATTCAATTTCAAAGCGAACAGAAAACATTCAAGTAGGTAGGTATAATGATAAATTATTTATTAGTCATAAATCGAGCATTAGATTACCTGAGAGAGCGCCCGTCGGGTGCTATTTGATACTTGGCATCGTTATTTATCGCGACATTACTGTCTTTGAACCACGCTACTTGTGGATTTGGAAAGCCTGTTACATTGCAATTTATGGACGCACTACCATTTACATCCATCTTTTCGTCTCCTTCCTTTGCATCGTCTTTTCTAACGATCCTCGGACGGTCTAGAGAGAGAAAATAAATCCATATTTTAAGTATGAGTCACAGCTAGTATTTATTCAACAGAGCTCGCTGGAAAGTTTTGGTCGTGCTCGTAACCCGCTCGTGAAAATTTATCCATATAATTATAATTACAATCGTTTCTCGTAGCAGTTTTTGAGCTTCCAACCTTGGATATGGGAGAACTTGCGCATGACAACAGAAGCGATTCAAGCAAACTTATGTTAGTTAGGTAGGTACAGTAAATTGGCCCTCGAATCGAGTCTTTCATCGGAAACCAGGGTTATTCAGTTGTTCATTCTGGTTTGAGATGTTAGCTAGACGAGCGTCGATTTACGTTCTGCGATGCTTATGATTGTTCAAAAAGGACACCTCACCTGTTACTTGAACTTGAACCTGTTTTTTATCTGATCCGTGTAAGTTCGTGGCTTCACACGTGTAAGATCCGGCATCCGCCAACTCGGCAGTGAAACTGTAAATACGAACATTGCGAATGAACTTAATATGCCCAACGGATCCGGGCCGGATCGCAGTGAATATCGAAAGTGGCCAAAATTGGGCAGCCACATTGTATATTGCATGACCACGTTTACTTCGGGGAACAATCTTTGTAGACTTTATTCAATTTCAAAGCGAACAGAAAACATTCAAGTAGGTAGGTATAATGATAAATTATTTATTAGTCATAAATCGAGCATTAGATTACCTGAGAGAGCGCCCGTCGGGTGCTATTTGATACTTGGCATCGTTATTTATCGCGACATTACTGTCTTTGAACCACGCTACTTGTGGATTTGGAAAGCCTGTTACATTGCAATTTATGGACGCACTACCGCCGGCCTTTACATCCATCTTTTCGTCTCCCTCCTTTGCATCGTCTTTTCTAACGATCCTCGGACGGTCTAGAGAGAGAAAATAAATCCATATTTTAAGTATGAGTCACAGCTAGTATTTATTCAACAGAGCTCGCTGGAAAGTTTTGGTCGTGCTCGTAACCCGCTCGTGAAAATTTATCCATATAATTATAATTACAATCGTTTCTCGTAGCAGTTTTTGAGCTTCCAACCTTGGATATGGGAGAACTTGCGCATGACAACAGAAGCGATTCAAGCAAACTTATGTTAGTTAGGTAGGTACAGTAAATTGGCCCTCGAATCGAGTCTTTCATCGGAAACCAGGGTTATTCAGTTGTTCATTCTGGTTTGAGATGTTAGCTAGACGAGCGTCGATTTACGTTCTGCGATGCTTATGATTGTTCAAAAAGGACACCTCACCTGTTACTTGAACTTGAACCTGTTTTTTATCTGATCCGTGTAAGTTGGTGGCTTCACACGTGTAAGATCCGGCATCCGCCAACTCGGCAGTGAAACTGTAAATACGAACATTGCGAATGAACTTAATATGCCCAACGGATCCGGGCCGGATCGCAGTGAATATCGAAAGTGGCCAAAATTGGGCAGCCACAGTGTATATTGCATGACCACGTTTACTTCGGGGAACAATCTTTGTAGACTTTATTCAATTTCAAAGCGAACAGAAAACATTCAAGTAGGTAGGTATAATGATAAATTATTTATTAGTCATAAATCGAGCATTAGATTACCTGAGAGAGCGCCCGTCGGGTGCTATTTGATACTTGGCATCGTTATTTATCGCGACATTACTGTCTTTGAACCACGCTACTTGTGGATTTGGAAAGCCTGTTACATTGCAATTTATGGACGCACTACCGCCGGCCTTTACATCCATCTTTTCGTCTCCCTCCTTTGCATCGTCTTTTCTAACGATCCTCGGACGGTCTAGAGAGAGAAAATAAATCCATATTTTAAGTATGAGTCACAGCTAGTATTTATTCAACAGAGCTCGCTGGAAAGTTTTGGTCGTGCTCGTAACCCGCTCGTGAAAATTTATCCATATAATTATAATTACAATCGTTTCTCGTAGCAGTTTTTGAGCTTCCAACCTTGGATATGGGAGAACTTGCGCATGACAACAGAAGCGATTCAAGCAAACTTATGTTAGTTAGGTAGGTACAGTAAATTGGCCCTCGAATCGAGTCTTTCATCGGAAACCAGGGTTATTCAGTTGTTCATTCTGGTTTGAGATGTTAGCTAGACGAGCGTCGATTTACGTTCTGCGATGCTTATGATTGTTCAAAAAGGACACCTCACCTGTTACTTGAACTTGAACCTGTTTTTTATCTGATCCGTGTAAGTTCGTGGCTTCACACGTGTAAGATCCGGCATCCGCCAACTCGGCAGTGAAACTGTAAATACGAACATTGCGAATGAACTTAATATGCCCAACGGATCCGGGCCGGATCGCAGTGAATATCGAAAGTGGCCAAAATTGGGCAGCCACAGTGTATATTGCATGACCACGTTTACTTCGGGGAACAATCTTTGTAGACTTTATTCAATTTCAAAGCGAACAGAAAACATTCAAGTAGGTAGGTATAATGATAAATTATTTATTAGTCATAAATCGAGCATTAGATTACCTGAGAGAGCGCCCGTCGGGTGCTATTTGATACTTGGCATCGTTATTTATCGCGACATTACTGTCTTTGAACCACGCTACTTGTGGATTTGGAAAGCCTGTTACATTGCAATTTATGGACGCACTACCGCCGGCCTTTACATCCATCTTTTCGTCTCCTTCCTTTGCATCGTCTTTTCTAACGATCCTCGGACGGTCTAGAGAGAGAAAATAAATCCATATTTTAAGTATGAGTCACAGCTAGTATTTATTCAACAGAGCTCGCTGGAAAGTTTTGGTCGTGCTCGTAACCCGCTCGTGAAAATTTATCCATATAATTATAATTACAATCGTTTCTCGTAGCAGTTTTTGAGCTTCCAACCTTGGATATGGGAGAACTTGCGCATGACAACAGAAGCGATTCAAGCAAACTTATGTTAGTTAGGTAGGTACAGTAAATTGGCCCTCGAATCGAGTCTTTCATCGGAAACCAGGGTTATTCAGTTGTTCATTCTGGTTTGAGATGTTAGCTAGACGAGCGTCGATTTACGTTCTGCGATGCTTATGATTGTTCAAAAAGGACACCTCACCTGTTACTTGAACTTGAACCTGTTTTTTATCTGATCCGTGTAAGTTCGTGGCTTCACACGTGTAAGATCCGGCATCCGCCAACTCGGCAGTGAAACTGTAAATACGAACATTGCGAATGAACTTAATATGCCCAACGGATCCGGGCCGGATCGCAGTGAATATCGAAAGTGGCCAAAATTGGGCAGCCACATTGTATATTGCATGACCACGTTTACTTCGGGGAACAATCTTTGTAGACTTTATTCAATTTCAAAGCGAACAGAAAACATTCAAGTAGGTAGGTATAATGATAAATTATTTATTAGTCATAAATCGAGCATTAGATTACCTGAGAGAGCGCCCGTCGGGTGCTATTTGATACTTGGCATCGTTATTTATCGCGACATTACTGTCTTTGAACCACGCTACTTGTGGATTTGGAAAGCCTGTTACATTGCAATTTATGGACGCACTACCGCCGGCCTTTACATCCATCTTTTCGTCTCCCTCCTTTGCATCGTCTTTTCTAACGATCCTCGGACGGTCTAGAGAGAGAAAATAAATCCATATTTTAAGTATGAGTCACAGCTAGTATTTATTCAACAGAGCTCGCTGGAAAGTTTTGGTCGTGCTCGTAACCCGCTCGTGAAAATTTATCCATATAATTATAATTACAATCGTTTCTCGTAGCAGTTTTTGAGCTTCCAACCTTGGATATGGGAGAACTTGCGCATGACAACAGAAGCGATTCAAGCAAACTTATCGAGTCTTTCATCGGAAACCAGGGTTATTCAGTTGTTCATTCTGGTTTGAGATGTTAGCTAGACGAGCGTCGATTTACGTTCTGCGATGCTTATGATTGTTCAAAAAGGACACCTCACCTGTTACTTGAACTTGAACCTGTTTTTTATCTGATCCGTGTAAGTTGGTGGCTTCACACGTGTAAGATCCGGCATCCGCCAACTCGGCAGTGAAACTGTAAATACGAACATTGCGAATGAACTTAATATGCCCAACGGATCCGGGCCGGATCGCAGTGAATATCGAAAGTGGCCAAAATTGGGCAGCCACAGTGTATATTGCATGACCACGTTTACTTCGGGGAACAATCTTTGTAGACTTTATTCAATTTCAAAGCGAACAGAAAACATTCAAGTAGGTAGGTATAATGATAAATTATTTATTAGTCATAAATCGAGCATTAGATTACCTGAGAGAGCGCCCGTCGGGTGCTATTTGATACTTGGCATCGTTATTTATCGCGACATTACTGTCTTTGAACCACGCTACTTGTGGATTTGGAAAGCCTGTTACATTGCAATTTATGGACGCACTACCGCCGGCCTTTACATCCATCTTTTCGTCTCCCTCCTTTGCATCGTCTTTTCTAACGATCCTCGGACGGTCTAGAGAGAGAAAATAAATCCATATTTTAAGTATGAGTCACAGCTAGTATTTATTCAACAGAGCTCGCTGGAAAGTTTTGGTCGTGCTCGTAACCCGCTCGTGAAAATTTATCCATATAATTATAATTACAATCGTTTCTCGTAGCAGTTTTTGAGCTTCCAACCTTGGATATGGGAGAACTTGCGCATGACAACAGAAGCGATTCAAGCAAACTTATGTTAGTTAGGTAGGTACAGTAAATTGGCCCTCGAATCGAGTCTTTCATCGGAAACCAGGGTTATTCAGTTGTTCATTCTGGTTTGAGATGTTAGCTAGACGAGCGTCGATTTACGTTCTGCGATGCTTATGATTGTTCAAAAAGGACACCTCACCTGTTACTTGAACTTGAACCTGTTTTTTATCTGATCCGTGTAAGTTCGTGGCTTCACACGTGTAAGATCCGGCATCCGCCAACTCGGCAGTGAAACTGTAAATACGAACATTGCGAATGAACTTAATATGCCCAACGGATCCGGGCCGGATCGCAGTGAATATCGAAAGTGGCCAAAATTGGGCAGCCACAGTGTATATTGCATGACCACGTTTACTTCGGGGAACAATCTTTGTAGACTTTATTCAATTTCAAAGCGAACAGAAAACATTCAAGTAGGTAGGTATAATGATAAATTATTTATTAGTCATAAATCGAGCATTAGATTACCTGAGAGAGCGCCCGTCGGGTGCTATTTGATACTTGGCATCGTTATTTATCGCGACATTACTGTCTTTGAACCACGCTACTTGTGGATTTGGAAAGCCTGTTACATTGCAATTTATGGACGCACTACCGCCGGCCTTTACATCCATCTTTTCGTCTCCTTCCTTTGCATCGTCTTTTCTAACGATCCTCGGACGGTCTAGAGAGAGAAAATAAATCCATATTTTAAGTATGAGTCACAGCTAGTATTTATTCAACAGAGCTCGCTGGAAAGTTTTGGTCGTGCTCGTAACCCGCTCGTGAAAATTTATCCATATAATTATAATTACAATCGTTTCTCGTAGCAGTTTTTGAGCTTCCAACCTTGGATATGGGAGAACTTGCGCATGACAACAGAAGCGATTCAAGCAAACTTATGTTAGTTAGGTAGGTACAGTAAATTGGCCCTCGAATCGAGTCTTTCATCGGAAACCAGGGTTATTCAGTTGTTCATTCTGGTTTGAGATGTTAGCTAGACGAGCGTCGATTTACGTTCTGCGATGCTTATGATTGTTCAAAAAGGACACCTCACCTGTTACTTGAACTTGAACCTGTTTTTTATCTGATCCGTGTAAGTTCGTGGCTTCACACGTGTAAGATCCGGCATCCGCCAACTCGGCAGTGAAACTGTAAATACGAACATTGCGAATGAACTTAATATGCCCAACGGATCCGGGCCGGATCGCAGTGAATATCGAAAGTGGCCAAAATTGGGCAGCCACATTGTATATTGCATGACCACGTTTACTTCGGGGAACAATCTTTGTAGACTTTATTCAATTTCAAAGCGAACAGAAAACATTCAAGTAGGTAGGTATAATGATAAATTATTTATTAGTCATAAATCGAGCATTAGATTACCTGAGAGAGCGCCCGTCGGGTGCTATTTGATACTTGGCATCGTTATTTATCGCGACATTACTGTCTTTGAACCACGCTACTTGTGGATTTGGAAAGCCTGTTACATTGCAATTTATGGACGCACTACCGCCGGCCTTTACATCCATCTTTTCGTCTCCCTCCTTTGCATCGTCTTTTCTAACGATCCTCGGACGGTCTAGAGAGAGAAAATAAATCCATATTTTAAGTATGAGTCACAGCTAGTATTTATTCAACAGAGCTCGCTGGAAAGTTTTGGTCGTGCTCGTAACCCGCTCGTGAAAATTTATCCATATAATTATAATTACAATCGTTTCTCGTAGCAGTTTTTGAGCTTCCAACCTTGGATATGGGAGAACTTGCGCATGACAACAGAAGCGATTCAAGCAAACTTATGTTAGTTAGGTAGGTACAGTAAATTGGCCCTCGAATCGAGTCTTTCATCGGAAACCAGGGTTATTCAGTTGTTCATTCTGGTTTGAGATGTTAGCTAGACGAGCGTCGATTTACGTTCTGCGATGCTTATGATTGTTCAAAAAGGACACCTCACCTGTTACTTGAACTTGAACCTGTTTTTTATCTGATCCGTGTAAGTTCGTGGCTTCACACGTGTAAGATCCGGCATCCGCCAACTCGGCAGTGAAACTGTAAATACGAACATTGCGAATGAACTTAATATGCCCAACGGATCCGGGCCGGATCGCAGTGAATATCGAAAGTGGCCAAAATTGGGCAGCCACAGTGTATATTGCATGACCACGTTTACTTCGGGGAACAATCTTTGTAGACTTTATTCAATTTCAAAGCGAACAGAAAACATTCAAGTAGGTAGGTATAATGATAAATTATTTATTAGTCATAAATCGAGCATTAGATTACCTGAGAGAGCGCCCGTCGGGTGCTATTTGATACTTGGCATCGTTATTTATCGCGACATTACTGTCTTTAAACCACGCTACTTGTGGATTTGGAAAGCCTGTTACATTGCAATTTATGGACGCACTACCGCCGGCCTTTACATCCATCTTTTCGTCTCCCTCCTTTGCATCGTCTTTTCTAACGATCCTCGGACGGTCTAGAGAGAGAAAATAAATCCATATTTTAAGTATGAGTCACAGCTAGTATTTATTCAACAGAGCTCGCTGGAAAGTTTTGGTCGTGCTCGTAACCCGCTCGTGAAAATTTATCCATATAATTATAATTACAATCGTTTCTCGTAGCAGTTTTTGAGCTTCCAACCTTGGATATGGGAGAACTTGCGCATGACAACAGAAGCGATTCAAGCAAACTTATGTTAGTTAGGTAGGTACAGTAAATTGGCCCTCGAATCGAGTCTTTCATCGGAAACCAGGGTTATTCAGTTGTTCATTCTGGTTTGAGATGTTAGCTAGACGAGCGTCGATTTACGTTCTGCGATGCTTATGATTGTTCAAAAAGGACACCTCACCTGTTACTTGAACTTGAACCTGTTTTTTATCTGATCCGTGTAAGTTCGTGGCTTCACACGTGTAAGATCCGGCATCCGCCAACTCGGCAGTGAAACTGTAAATACGAACATTGCGAATGAACTTAATATGCCCAACGGATCCGGGCCGGATCGCAGTGAATATCGAAAGTGGCCAAAATTGGGCAGCCACATTGTATATTGCATGACCACGTTTACTTCGGGGAACAATCTTTGTAGACTTTATTCAATTTCAAAGCGAACAGAAAACATTCAAGTAGGTAGGTATAATGATAAATTATTTATTAGTCATAAATCGAGCATTAGATTACCTGAGAGAGCGCCCGTCGGGTGCTATTTGATACTTGGCATCGTTATTTATCGCGACATTACTGTCTTTGAACCACGCTACTTGTGGATTTGGAAAGCCTGTCACATTGCAATTTATGGACGCACTACCGCCGGCCTTTACATCCATCTTTTCGTCTCCCTCCTTTGCATCGTCTTTTCTAACGATCCTCGGACGGTCTAGAGAGAGAAAATAAATCCATATTTTAAGTATGAGTCACAGCTAGTATTTATTCAACAGAGCTCGCTGGAAAGTTTTGGTCGTGCTCGTAACCCGCTCGTGAAAATTTATCCATATAATTATAATTACAATCGTTTCTCGTAGCAGTTTTTGAGCTTCCAACCTTGGATATGGGAGAACTTGCGCATGACAACAGAAGCGATTCAAGCAAACTTATGTTAGTTAGGTAGGTACAGTAAATTGGCCCTCGAATCGAGTCTTTCATCGGAAACCAGGGTTATTCAGTTGTTCATTCTGGTTTGAGATGTTAGCTAGACGAGCGTCGATTTACGTTCTGCGATGCTTATGATTGTTCAAAAAGGACACCTCACCTGTTACTTGAACTTGAACCTGTTTTTTATCTGATCCGTGTAAGTTCGTGGCTTCACACGTGTAAGATCCGGCATCCGCCAACTCGGCAGTGAAACTGTAAATACGAACATTGCGAATGAACTTAATATGCCCAACGGATCCGGGCCGGATCGCAGTGAATATCGAAAGTGGCCAAAATTGGGCAGCCACAGTGTATATTGCATGACCACGTTTACTTCGGGGAACAATCTTTGTAGACTTTATTCAATTTCAAAGCGAACAGAAAACATTCAAGTAGGTAGGTATAATGATAAATTATTTATTAGTCATAAATCGAGCATTAGATTACCTGAGAGAGCGCCCGTCGGGTGCTATTTGATACTTGGCATCGTTATTTATCGCGACATTACTGTCTTTGAACCACGCTACTTGTGGATTTGGAAAGCCTGTTACATTGCAATTTATGGACGCACTACCGCCGGCCTTTACATCCATCTTTTCGTCTCCCTCCTTTGCATCGTCTTTTCTAACGATCCTCGGACGGTCTAGAGAGAGAAAATAAATCCATATTTTAAGTATGAGTCACAGCTAGTATTTATTCAACAGAGCTCGCTGGAAAGTTTTGGTCGTGCTCGTAACCCGCTCGTGAAAATTTATCCATATAATTATAATTACAATCGTTTCTCGTAGCAGTTTTTGAGCTTCCAACCTTGGATATGGGAGAACTTGCGCATGACAACAGAAGCGATTCAAGCAAACTTATGTTAGTTAGGTAGGTACAGTAAATTGGCCCTCGAATCGAGTCTTTCATCGGAAACCAGGGTTATTCAGTTGTTCATTCTGGTTTGAGATGTTAGCTAGACGAGCGTCGATTTACGTTCTGCGATGCTTATGATTGTTCAAAAAGGACACCTCACCTGTTACTTGAACTTGAACCTGTTTTTTATCTGATCCGTGTAAGTTGGTGGCTTCACACGTGTAAGATCCGGCATCCGCCAACTCGGCAGTGAAACTGTAAATACGAACATTGCGAATGAACTTAATATGCCCAACGGATCCGGGCCGGATCGCAGTGAATATCGAAAGTGGCCAAAATTGGGCAGCCACAGTGTATATTGCATGACCACGTTTACTTCGGGGAACAATCTTTGTAGACTTTATTCAATTTCAAAGCGAACAGAAAACATTCAAGTAGGTAGGTATAATGATAAATTATTTATTAGTCATAAATCGAGCATTAGATTACCTGAGAGAGCGCCCGTCGGGTGCTATTTGATACTTGGCATCGTTATTTATCGCGACATTACTGTCTTTGAACCACGCTACTTGTGGATTTGGAAAGCCTGTTACATTGCAATTTATGGACGCACTACCGCCGGCCTTTACATCCATCTTTTCGTCTCCCTCCTTTGCATCGTCTTTTCTAACGATCCTCGGACGGTCTAGAGAGAGAAAATAAATCCATATTTTAAGTATGAGTCACAGCTAGTATTTATTCAACAGAGCTCGCTGGAAAGTTTTGGTCGTGCTCGTAACCCGCTCGTGAAAATTTATCCATATAATTATAATTACAATCGTTTCTCGTAGCAGTTTTTGAGCTTCCAACCTTGGATATGGGAGAACTTGCGCATGACAACAGAAGCGATTCAAGCAAACTTATGTTAGTTAGGTAGGTACAGTAAATTGGCCCTCGAATCGAGTCTTTCATCGGAAACCAGGGTTATTCAGTTGTTCATTCTGGTTTGAGATGTTAGCTAGACGAGCGTCGATTTACGTTCTGCGATGCTTATGATTGTTCAAAAAGGACACCTCACCTGTTACTTGAACTTGAACCTTTTTTTTATCTGATCCGTGTAAGTTCGTGGCTTCACACGTGTAAGATCCGGCATCCGCCAACTCGGCAGTGAAACTGTAAATACGAACATTGCGAATGAACTTAATATGCCCAACGGATCCGGGCCGGATCGCAGTGAATATCGAAAGTGGCCAAAATTGGGCAGCCACAGTGTATATTGCATGACCACGTTTACTTCGGGGAACAATCTTTGTAGACTTTATTCAATTTCAAAGCGAACAGAAAACATTCAAGTAGGTAGGTATAATGATAAATTATTTATTAGTCATAAATCGAGCATTAGATTACCTGAGAGAGCGCCCGTCGGGTGCTATTTGATACTTGGCATCGTTATTTATCGCGACATTACTGTCTTTGAACCACGCTACTTGTGGATTTGGAAAGCCTGTCACATTGCAATTTATGGACGCACTACCGCCGGCCTTTACATCCATCTTTTCGTCTCCCTCCTTTGCATCGTCTTTTCTAACGATCCTCGGACGGTCTAGAGAGAGAAAATAAATCCATATTTTAAGTATGAGTCACAGCTAGTATTTATTCAACAGAGCTCGCTGGAAAGTTTTGGTCGTGCTCGTAACCCGCTCGTGAAAATTTATCCATATAATTATAATTACAATCGTTTCTCGTAGCAGTTTTTGAGCTTCCAACCTTGGATATGGGAGAACTTGCGCATGACAACAGAAGCGATTCAAGCAAACTTATGTTAGTTAGGTAGGTACAGTAAATTGGCCCTCGAATCGAGTCTTTCATCGGAAACCAGGGTTATTCAGTTGTTCATTCTGGTTTGAGATGTTAGCTAGACGAGCGTCGATTTACGTTCTGCGATGCTTATGATTGTTCAAAAAGGACACCTCACCTGTTACTTGAACTTGAACCTGTTTTTTATCTGATCCGTGTAAGTTCGTGGCTTCACACGTGTAAGATCCGGCATCCGCCAACTCGGCAGTGAAACTGTAAATACGAACATTGCGAATGAACTTAATATGCCCAACGGATCCGGGCCGGATCGCAGTGAATATCGAAAGTGGCCAAAATTGGGCAGCCACATTGTATATTGCATGACCACGTTTACTTCGGGGAACAATCTTTGTAGACTTTATTCAATTTCAAAGCGAACAGAAAACATTCAAGTAGGTAGGTATAATGATAAATTATTTATTAGTCATAAATCGAGCATTAGATTACCTGAGAGAGCGCCCGTCGGGTGCTATTTGATACTTGGCATCGTTATTTATCGCGACATTACTGTCTTTGAACCACGCTACTTGTGGATTTGGAAAGCCTGTCACATTGCAATTTATGGACGCACTACCGCCGGCCTTTACATCCATCTTTTCGTCTCCCTCCTTTGCATCGTCTTTTCTAACGATCCTCGGACGGTCTAGAGAGAGAAAATAAATCCATATTTTAAGTATGAGTCACAGCTAGTATTTATTCAACAGAGCTCGCTGGAAAGTTTTGGTCGTGCTCGTAACCCGCTCGTGAAAATTTATCCATATAATTATAATTACAATCGTTTCTCGTAGCAGTTTTTGAGCTTCCAACCTTGGATATGGGAGAACTTGCGCATGACAACAGAAGCGATTCAAGCAAACTTATGTTAGTTAGGTAGGTACAGTAAATTGGCCCTCGAATCGAGTCTTTCATCGGAAACCAGGGTTATTCAGTTGTTCATTCTGGTTTGAGATGTTAGCTAGACGAGCGTCGATTTACGTTCTGCGATGCTTATGATTGTTCAAAAAGGACACCTCACCTGTTACTTGAACTTGAACCTGTTTTTTATCTGATCCGTGTAAGTTCGTGGCTTCACACGTGTAAGATCCGGCATCCGCCAACTCGGCAGTGAAACTGTAAATACGAACATTGCGAATGAACTTAATATGCCCAACGGATCCGGGCCGGATCGCAGTGAATATCGAAAGTGGCCAAAATTGGGCAGCCACAGTGTATATTGCATGACCACGTTTACTTCGGGGAACAATCTTTGTAGACTTTATTCAATTTCAAAGCGAACAGAAAACATTCAAGTAGGTAGGTATAATGATAAATTATTTATTAGTCATAAATCGAGCATTAGATTACCTGAGAGAGCGCCCGTCGGGTGCTATTTGATACTTGGCATCGTTATTTATCGCGACATTACTGTCTTTGAACCACGCTACTTGTGGATTTGGAAAGCCTGTTACATTGCAATTTATGGACGCACTACCGCCGGCCTTTACATCCATCTTTTCGTCTCCCTCCTTTGCATCGTCTTTTCTAACGATCCTCGGACGGTCTAGAGAGAGAAAATAAATCCATATTTTAAGTATGAGTCACAGCTAGTATTTATTCAACAGAGCTCGCTGGAAAGTTTTGGTCGTGCTCGTAACCCGCTCGTGAAAATTTATCCATATAATTATAATTACAATCGTTTCTCGTAGCAGTTTTTGAGCTTCCAACCTTGGATATGGGAGAACTTGCGCATGACAACAGAAGCGATTCAAGCAAACTTATGTTAGTTAGGTAGGTACAGTAAATTGGCCCTCGAATCGAGTCTTTCATCGGAAACCAGGGTTATTCAGTTGTTCATTCTGGTTTGAGATGTTAGCTAGACGAGCGTCGATTTACGTTCTGCGATGCTTATGATTGTTCAAAAAGGACACCTCACCTGTTACTTGAACTTGAACCTGTTTTTTATCTGATCCGTGTAAGTTGGTGGCTTCACACGTGTAAGATCCGGCATCCGCCAACTCGGCAGTGAAACTGTAAATACGAACATTGCGAATGAACTTAATATGCCCAACGGATCCGGGCCGGATCGCAGTGAATATCGAAAGTGGCCAAAATTGGGCAGCCACAGTGTATATTGCATGACCACGTTTACTTCGGGGAACAATCTTTGTAGACTTTATTCAATTTCAAAGCGAACAGAAAACATTCAAGTAGGTAGGTATAATGATAAATTATTTATTAGTCATAAATCGAGCATTAGATTACCTGAGAGAGCGCCCGTCGGGTGCTATTTGATACTTGGCATCGTTATTTATCGCGACATTACTGTCTTTGAACCACGCTACTTGTGGATTTGGAAAGCCTGTTACATTGCAATTTATGGACGCACTACCGCCGGCCTTTACATCCATCTTTTCGTCTCCCTCCTTTGCATCGTCTTTTCTAACGATCCTCGGACGGTCTAGAGAGAGAAAATAAATCCATATTTTAAGTATGAGTCACAGCTAGTATTTATTCAACAGAGCTCGCTGGAAAGTTTTGGTCGTGCTCGTAACCCGCTCGTGAAAATTTATCCATATAATTATAATTACAATCGTTTCTCGTAGCAGTTTTTGAGCTTCCAACCTTGGATATGGGAGAACTTGCGCATGACAACAGAAGCGATTCAAGCAAACTTATGTTAGTTAGGTAGGTACAGTAAATTGGCCCTCGAATCGAGTCTTTCATCGGAAACCAGGGTTATTCAGTTGTTCATTCTGGTTTGAGATGTTAGCTAGACGAGCGTCGATTTACGTTCTGCGATGCTTATGATTGTTCAAAAAGGACACCTCACCTGTTACTTGAACTTGAACCTTTTTTTTATCTGATCCGTGTAAGTTCGTGGCTTCACACGTGTAAGATCCGGCATCCGCCAACTCGGCAGTGAAACTGTAAATACGAACATTGCGAATGAACTTAATATGCCCAACGGATCCGGGCCGGATCGCAGTGAATATCGAAAGTGGCCAAAATTGGGCAGCCACAGTGTATATTGCATGACCACGTTTACTTCGGGGAACAATCTTTGTAGACTTTATTCAATTTCAAAGCGAACAGAAAACATTCAAGTAGGTAGGTATAATGATAAATTATTTATTAGTCATAAATCGAGCATTAGATTACCTGAGAGAGCGCCCGTCGGGTGCTATTTGATACTTGGCATCGTTATTTATCGCGACATTACTGTCTTTGAACCACGCTACTTGTGGATTTGGAAAGCCTGTCACATTGCAATTTATGGACGCACTACCGCCGGCCTTTACATCCATCTTTTCGTCTCCCTCCTTTGCATCGTCTTTTCTAACGATCCTCGGACGGTCTAGAGAGAGAAAATAAATCCATATTTTAAGTATGAGTCACAGCTAGTATTTATTCAACAGAGCTCGCTGGAAAGTTTTGGTCGTGCTCGTAACCCGCTCGTGAAAATTTATCCATATAATTATAATTACAATCGTTTCTCGTAGCAGTTTTTGAGCTTCCAACCTTGGATATGGGAGAACTTGCGCATGACAACAGAAGCGATTCAAGCAAACTTATGTTAGTTAGGTAGGTACAGTAAATTGGCCCTCGAATCGAGTCTTTCATCGGAAACCAGGGTTATTCAGTTGTTCATTCTGGTTTGAGATGTTAGCTAGACGAGCGTCGATTTACGTTCTGCGATGCTTATGATTGTTCAAAAAGGACACCTCACCTGTTACTTGAACTTGAACCTTTTTTTTATCTGATCCGTGTAAGTTCGTGGCTTCACACGTGTAAGATCCGGCATCCGCCAACTCGGCAGTGAAACTGTAAATACGAACATTGCGAATGAACTTAATATGCCCAACGGATCCGGGCCGGATCGCAGTGAATATCGAAAGTGGCCAAAATTGGGCAGCCACAGTGTATATTGCATGACCACGTTTACTTCGGGGAACAATCTTTGTAGACTTTATTCAATTTCAAAGCGAACAGAAAACATTCAAGTAGGTAGGTATAATGATAAATTATTTATTAGTCATAAATCGAGCATTAGATTACCTGAGAGAGCGCCCGTCGGGTGCTATTTGATACTTGGCATCGTTATTTATCGCGACATTACTGTCTTTGAACCACGCTACTTGTGGATTTGGAAAGCCTGTCACATTGCAATTTATGGACGCACTACCGCCGGCCTTTACATCCATCTTTTCGTCTCCCTCCTTTGCATCGTCTTTTCTAACGATCCTCGGACGGTCTAGAGAGAGAAAATAAATCCATATTTTAAGTATGAGTCACAGCTAGTATTTATTCAACAGAGCTCGCTGGAAAGTTTTGGTCGTGCTCGTAACCCGCTCGTGAAAATTTATCCATATAATTATAATTACAATCGTTTCTCGTAGCAGTTTTTGAGCTTCCAACCTTGGATATGGGAGAACTTGCGCATGACAACAGAAGCGATTCAAGCAAACTTATGTTAGTTAGGTAGGTACAGTAAATTGGCCCTCGAATCGAGTCTTTCATCGGAAACCAGGGTTATTCAGTTGTTCATTCTGGTTTGAGATGTTAGCTAGACGAGCGTCGATTTACGTTCTGCGATGCTTATGATTGTTCAAAAAGGACACCTCACCTGTTACTTGAACTTGAACCTGTTTTTTATCTGATCCGTGTAAGTTCGTGGCTTCACACGTGTAAGATCCGGCATCCGCCAACTCGGCAGTGAAACTGTAAATACGAACATTGCGAATGAACTTAATATGCCCAACGGATCCGGGCCGGATCGCAGTGAATATCGAAAGTGGCCAAAATTGGGCAGCCACAGTGTATATTGCATGACCACGTTTACTTCGGGGAACAATCTTTGTAGACTTTATTCAATTTCAAAGCGAACAGAAAACATTCAAGTAGGTAGGTATAATGATAAATTATTTATTAGTCATAAATCGAGCATTAGATTACCTGAGAGAGCGCCCGTCGGGTGCTATTTGATACTTGGCATCGTTATTTATCGCGACATTACTGTCTTTAAACCACGCTACTTGTGGATTTGGAAAGCCTGTTACATTGCAATTTATGGACGCACTACCGCCGGCCTTTACATCCATCTTTTCGTCTCCCTCCTTTGCATCGTCTTTTCTAACGATCCTCGGACGGTCTAGAGAGAGAAAATAAATCCATATTTTAAGTATGAGTCACAGCTAGTATTTATTCAACAGAGCTCGCTGGAAAGTTTTGGTCGTGCTCGTAACCCGCTCGTGAAAATTTATCCATATAATTATAATTACAATCGTTTCTCGTAGCAGTTTTTGAGCTTCCAACCTTGGATATGGGAGAACTTGCGCATGACAACAGAAGCGATTCAAGCAAACTTATGTTAGTTAGGTAGGTACAGTAAATTGGCCCTCGAATCGAGTCTTTCATCGGAAACCAGGGTTATTCAGTTGTTCATTCTGGTTTGAGATGTTAGCTAGACGAGCGTCGATTTACGTTCTGCGATGCTTATGATTGTTCAAAAAGGACACCTCACCTGTTACTTGAACTTGAACCTGTTTTTTATCTGATCCGTGTAAGTTCGTGGCTTCACACGTGTAAGATCCGGCATCCGCCAACTCGGCAGTGAAACTGTAAATACGAACATTGCGAATGAACTTAATATGCCCAACGGATCCGGGCCGGATCGCAGTGAATATCGAAAGTGGCCAAAATTGGGCAGCCACAGTGTATATTGCATGACCACGTTTACTTCGGGGAACAATCTTTGTAGACTTTATTCAATTTCAAAGCGAACAGAAAACATTCAAGTAGGTAGGTATAATGATAAATTATTTATTAGTCATAAATCGAGCATTAGATTACCTGAGAGAGCGCCCGTCGGGTGCTATTTGATACTTGGCATCGTTATTTATCGCGACATTACTGTCTTTGAACCACGCTACTTGTGGATTTGGAAAGCCTGTTACATTGCAATTTATGGACGCACTACCGCCGGCCTTTACATCCATCTTTTCGTCTCCCTCCTTTGCATCGTCTTTTCTAACGATCCTCGGACGGTCTAGAGAGAGAAAATAAATCCATATTTTAAGTATGAGTCACAGCTAGTATTTATTCAACAGAGCTCGCTGGAAAGTTTTGGTCGTGCTCGTAACCCGCTCGTGAAAATTTATCCATATAATTATAATTACAATCGTTTCTCGTAGCAGTTTTTGAGCTTCCAACCTTGGATATGGGAGAACTTGCGCATGACAACAGAAGCGATTCAAGCAAACTTATGTTAGTTAGGTAGGTACAGTAAATTGGCCCTCGAATCGAGTCTTTCATCGGAAACCAGGGTTATTCAGTTGTTCATTCTGGTTTGAGATGTTAGCTAGACGAGCGTCGATTTACGTTCTGCGATGCTTATGATTGTTCAAAAAGGACACCTCACCTGTTACTTGAACTTGAACCTGTTTTTTATCTGATCCGTGTAAGTTCGTGGCTTCACACGTGTAAGATCCGGCATCCGCCAACTCGGCAGTGAAACTGTAAATACGAACATTGCGAATGAACTTAATATGCCCAACGGATCCGGGCCGGATCGCAGTGAATATCGAAAGTGGCCAAAATTGGGCAGCCACAGTGTATATTGCATGACCACGTTTACTTCGGGGAACAATCTTTGTAGACTTTATTCAATTTCAAAGCGAACAGAAAACATTCAAGTAGGTAGGTATAATGATAAATTATTTATTAGTCATAAATCGAGCATTAGATTACCTGAGAGAGCGCCCGTCGGGTGCTATTTGATACTTGGCATCGTTATTTATCGCGACATTACTGTCTTTAAACCACGCTACTTGTGGATTTGGAAAGCCTGTTACATTGCAATTTATGGACGCACTACCGCCGGCCTTTACATCCATCTTTTCGTCTCCCTCCTTTGCATCGTCTTTTCTAACGATCCTCGGACGGTCTAGAGAGAGAAAATAAATCCATATTTTAAGTATGAGTCACAGCTAGTATTTATTCAACAGAGCTCGCTGGAAAGTTTTGGTCGTGCTCGTAACCCGCTCGTGAAAATTTATCCATATAATTATAATTACAATCGTTTCTCGTAGCAGTTTTTGAGCTTCCAACCTTGGATATGGGAGAACTTGCGCATGACAACAGAAGCGATTCAAGCAAACTTATGTTAGTTAGGTAGGTACAGTAAATTGGCCCTCGAATCGAGTCTTTCATCGGAAACCAGGGTTATTCAGTTGTTCATTCTGGTTTGAGATGTTAGCTAGACGAGCGTCGATTTACGTTCTGCGATGCTTATGATTGTTCAAAAAGGACACCTCACCTGTTACTTGAACTTGAACCTGTTTTTTATCTGATCCGTGTAAGTTCGTGGCTTCACACGTGTAAGATCCGGCATCCGCCAACTCGGCAGTGAAACTGTAAATACGAACATTGCGAATGAACTTAATATGCCCAACGGATCCGGGCCGGATCGCAGTGAATATCGAAAGTGGCCAAAATTGGGCAGCCACAGTGTATATTGCATGACCACGTTTACTTCGGGGAACAATCTTTGTAGACTTTATTCAATTTCAAAGCGAACAGAAAACATTCAAGTAGGTAGGTATAATGATAAATTATTTATTAGTCATAAATCGAGCATTAGATTACCTGAGAGAGCGCCCGTCGGGTGCTATTTGATACTTGGCATCGTTATTTATCGCGACATTACTGTCTTTGAACCACGCTACTTGTGGATTTGGAAAGCCTGTTACATTGCAATTTATGGACGCACTACCGCCGGCCTTTACATCCATCTTTTCGTCTCCCTCCTTTGCATCGTCTTTTCTAACGATCCTCGGACGGTCTAGAGAGAGAAAATAAATCCATATTTTAAGTATGAGTCACAGCTAGTATTTATTCAACAGAGCTCGCTGGAAAGTTTTGGTCGTGCTCGTAACCCGCTCGTGAAAATTTATCCATATAATTATAATTACAATCGTTTCTCGTAGCAGTTTTTGAGCTTCCAACCTTGGATATGGGAGAACTTGCGCATGACAACAGAAGCGATTCAAGCAAACTTATGTTAGTTAGGTAGGTACAGTAAATTGGCCCTCGAATCGAGTCTTTCATCGGAAACCAGGGTTATTCAGTTGTTCATTCTGGTTTGAGATGTTAGCTAGACGAGCGTCGATTTACGTTCTGCGATGCTTATGATTGTTCAAAAAGGACACCTCACCTGTTACTTGAACTTGAACCTGTTTTTTATCTGATCCGTGTAAGTTCGTGGCTTCACACGTGTAAGATCCGGCATCCGCCAACTCGGCAGTGAAACTGTAAATACGAACATTGCGAATGAACTTAATATGCCCAACGGATCCGGGCCGGATCGCAGTGAATATCGAAAGTGGCCAAAATTGGGCAGCCACAGTGTATATTGCATGACCACGTTTACTTCGGGGAACAATCTTTGTAGACTTTATTCAATTTCAAAGCGAACAGAAAACATTCAAGTAGGTAGGTATAATGATAAATTATTTATTAGTCATAAATCGAGCATTAGATTACCTGAGAGAGCGCCCGTCGGGTGCTATTTGATACTTGGCATCGTTATTTATCGCGACATTACTGTCTTTGAACCACGCTACTTGTGGATTTGGAAAGCCTGTTACATTGCAATTTATGGACGCACTACCGCCGGCCTTTACATCCATCTTTTCGTCTCCCTCCTTTGCATCGTCTTTTCTAACGATCCTCGGACGGTCTAGAGAGAGAAAATAAATCCATATTTTAAGTATGAGTCACAGCTAGTATTTATTCAACAGAGCTCGCTGGAAAGTTTTGGTCGTGCTCGTAACCCGCTCGTGAAAATTTATCCATATAATTATAATTACAATCGTTTCTCGTAGCAGTTTTTGAGCTTCCAACCTTGGATATGGGAGAACTTGCGCATGACAACAGAAGCGATTCAAGCAAACTTATGTTAGTTAGGTAGGTACAGTAAATTGGCCCTCGAATCGAGTCTTTCATCGGAAACCAGGGTTATTCAGTTGTTCATTCTGGTTTGAGATGTTAGCTAGACGAGCGTCGATTTACGTTCTGCGATGCTTATGATTGTTCAAAAAGGACACCTCACCTGTTACTTGAACTTGAACCTGTTTTTTATCTGATCCGTGTAAGTTCGTGGCTTCACACGTGTAAGATCCGGCATCCGCCAACTCGGCAGTGAAACTGTAAATACGAACATTGCGAATGAACTTAATATGCCCAACGGATCCGGGCCGGATCGCAGTGAATATCGAAAGTGGCCAAAATTGGGCAGCCACAGTGTATATTGCATGACCACGTTTACTTCGGGGAACAATCTTTGTAGACTTTATTCAATTTCAAAGCGAACAGAAAACATTCAAGTAGGTAGGTATAATGATACATTATTTATTAGTCATAAATCGAGCATTAGATTACCTGAGAGAGCGCCCGTCGGGTGCTATTTGATACTTGGCATCGTTATTTATCGCGACATTACTGTCTTTGAACCACGCTACTTGTGGATTTGGAAAGCCTGTTACATTGCAATTTATGGACGCACTACCGCCGGCCTTTACATCCATCTTTTCGTCTCCCTCCTTTGCATCGTCTTTTCTAACGATCCTCGGACGGTCTAGAGAGAGAAAATAAATCCATATTTTAAGTATGAGTCACAGCTAGTATTTATTCAACAGAGCTCGCTGGAAAGTTTTGGTCGTGCTCGTAACCCGCTCGTGAAAATTTATCCATATAATTATAATTACAATCGTTTCTCGTAGCAGTTTTTGAGCTTCCAACCTTGGATATGGGAGAACTTGCGCATGACAACAGAAGCGATTCAAGCAAACTTATGTTAGTTAGGTAGGTACAGTAAATTGGCCCTCGAATCGAGTCTTTCATCGGAAACCAGGGTTATTCAGTTGTTCATTCTGGTTTGAGATGTTAGCTAGACGAGCGTCGATTTACGTTCTGCGATGCTTATGATTGTTCAAAAAGGACACCTCACCTGTTACTTGAACTTGAACCTGTTTTTTATCTGATCCGTGTAAGTTCGTGGCTTCACACGTGTAAGATCCGGCATCCGCCAACTCGGCAGTGAAACTGTAAATACGAACATTGCGAATGAACTTAATATGCCCAACGGATCCGGGCCGGATCGCAGTGAATATCGAAAGTGGCCAAAATTGGGCAGCCACAGTGTATATTGCATGACCACGTTTACTTCGGGGAACAATCTTTGTAGACTTTATTCAATTTCAAAGCGAACAGAAAACATTCAAGTAGGTAGGTATAATGATAAATTATTTATTAGTCATAAATCGAGCATTAGATTACCTGAGAGAGCGCCCGTCGGGTGCTATTTGATACTTGGCATCGTTATTTATCGCGACATTACTGTCTTTGAACCACGCTACTTGTGGATTTGGAAAGCCTGTTACATTGCAATTTATGGACGCACTACCGCCGGCCTTTACATCCATCTTTTCGTCTCCCTCCTTTGCATCGTCTTTTCTAACGATCCTCGGACGGTCTAGAGAGAGAAAATAAATCCATATTTTAAGTATGAGTCACAGCTAGTATTTATTCAACAGAGCTCGCTGGAAAGTTTTGGTCGTGCTCGTAACCCGCTCGTGAAAATTTATCCATATAATTATAATTACAATCGTTTCTCGTAGCAGTTTTTGAGCTTCCAACCTTGGATATGGGAGAACTTGCGCATGACAACAGAAGCGATTCAAGCAAACTTATGTTAGTTAGGTAGGTACAGTAAATTGGCCCTCGAATCGAGTCTTTCATCGGAAACCAGGGTTATTCAGTTGTTCATTCTGGTTTGAGATGTTAGCTAGACGAGCGTCGATTTACGTTCTGCGATGCTTATGATTGTTCAAAAAGGACACCTCACCTGTTACTTGAACTTGAACCTGTTTTTTATCTGATCCGTGTAAGTTCGTGGCTTCACACGTGTAAGATCCGGCATCCGCCAACTCGGCAGTGAAACTGTAAATACGAACATTGCGAATGAACTTAATATGCCCAACGGATCCGGGCCGGATCGCAGTGAATATCGAAAGTGGCCAAAATTGGGCAGCCACAGTGTATATTGCATGACCACGTTTACTTCGGGGAACAATCTTTGTAGACTTTATTCAATTTCAAAGCGAACAGAAAACATTCAAGTAGGTAGGTATAATGATAAATTATTTATTAGTCATAAATCGAGCATTAGATTACCTGAGAGAGCGCCCGTCGGGTGCTATTTGATACTTGGCATCGTTATTTATCGCGACATTACTGTCTTTGAACCACGCTACTTGTGGATTTGGAAAGCCTGTTACATTGCAATTTATGGACGCACTACCGCCGGCCTTTACATCCATCTTTTCGTCTCCCTCCTTTGCATCGTCTTTTCTAACGATCCTCGGACGGTCTAGAGAGAGAAAATAAATCCATATTTTAAGTATGAGTCACAGCTAGTATTTATTCAACAGAGCTCGCTGGAAAGTTTTGGTCGTGCTCGTAACCCGCTCGTGAAAATTTATCCATATAATTATAATTACAATCGTTTCTCGTAGCAGTTTTTGAGCTTCCAACCTTGGATATGGGAGAACTTGCGCATGACAACAGAAGCGATTCAAGCAAACTTATGTTAGTTAGGTAGGTACAGTAAATTGGCCCTCGAATCGAGTCTTTCATCGGAAACCAGGGTTATTCAGTTGTTCATTCTGGTTTGAGATGTTAGCTAGACGAGCGTCGATTTACGTTCTGCGATGCTTATGATTGTTCAAAAAGGACACCTCACCTGTTACTTGAACTTGAACCTGTTTTTTATCTGATCCGTGTAAGTTGGTGGCTTCACACGTGTAAGATCCGGCATCCGCCAACTCGGCAGTGAAACTGTAAATACGAACATTGCGAATGAACTTAATATGCCCAACGGATCCGGGCCGGATCGCAGTGAATATCGAAAGTGGCCAAAATTGGGCAGCCACAGTGTATATTGCATGACCACGTTTACTTCGGGGAACAATCTTTGTAGACTTTATTTAATTTCAAAGCGAACAGAAAACATTCAAGTAGGTAGGTATAATGATAAATTATTTATTAGTCATAAATCGAGCATTAGATTACCTGAGAGAGCGCCCGTCGGGTGCTATTTGATACTTGGCATCGTTATTTATCGCGACATTACTGTCTTTGAACCACGCTACTTGTGGATTTGGAAAGCCTGTTACATTGCAATTTATGGACGCACTACCGCCGGCCTTGACATCCATCTTTTCGTCTCCCTCCTTTGCATCGTCTTTTCTAACGATCCTCGGACGGTCTAGAGAGAGAAAATAAATCCATATTTTAAGTATGAGTCACAGCTAGTATTTATTCAACAGAGCTCGCAGGAAAGTTTTGGTCGTGCTCGTAACTCGCTCGTGAAAATTTATCCATATAATTATAATTACAATCGTTTCTCGTAGCAGTTTTTGAGCTTCCAACCTTGGATATGGGAGAACTTGCGCATGACAACAGAAGCGATTCAAGCAAACTTATGTTAGTTAGGTAGGTACAGTAAATTGGCCCTCGAATCGAGTCTTTCATCGGAAACCAGGGTTATTCAGTTGTTCATTCTGGTTTGAGATGTTAGCTAGACGAGCGTCGATTTACGTTCTGCGATGCTTATGATTGTTCAAAAAGGACACCTCACCTGTTACTTGAACTTGAACCTGTTTTTTATCTGATCCGTGTAAGTTCGTGGCTTCACACGTGTAAGATCCGGCATCCGCCAACTCGGCAGTGAAACTGTAAATACGAACATTGCGAATGAACTTAATATGCCCAACGGATCCGGGCCGGATCGCAGTGAATATCGAAAGTGGCCAAAATTGGGCAGCCACAGTGTATATTGCATGACCACGTTTACTTCGGGGAACAATCTTTGTAGACTTTATTCAATTTCAAAGCGAACAGAAAACATTCAAGTAGGTAGGTATAATGATAAATTATTTATTAGTCATAAATCGAGCATTAGATTACCTGAGAGAGCGCCCGTCGGGTGCTATTTGATACTTGGCATCGTTATTTATCGCGACATTACTGTCTTTGAACCACGCTACTTGTGGATTTGGAAAGCCTGTTACATTGCAATTTATGGACGCACTACCGCCGGCCTTTACATCCATCTTTTCGTCTCCCTCCTTTGCATCGTCTTTTCTAACGATCCTCGGACGGTCTAGAGAGAGAAAATAAATCCATATTTTAAGTATGAGTCACAGCTAGTATTTATTCAACAGAGCTCGCTGGAAAGTTTTGGTCGTGCTCGTAACCCGCTCGTGAAAATTTATCCATATAATTATAATTACAATCGTTTCTCGTAGCAGTTTTTGAGCTTCCAACCTTGGATATGGGAGAACTTGCGCATGACAACAGAAGCGATTCAAGCAAACTTATGTTAGTTAGGTAGGTACAGTAAATTGGCCCTCGAATCGAGTCTTTCATCGGAAACCAGGGTTATTCAGTTGTTCATTCTGGTTTGAGATGTTAGCTAGACGAGCGTCGATTTACGTTCTGCGATGCTTATGATTGTTCAAAAAGGACACCTCACCTGTTACTTGAACTTGAACCTGTTTTTTATCTGATCCGTGTAAGTTGGTGGCTTCACACGTGTAAGATCCGGCATCCGCCAACTCGGCAGTGAAACTGTAAATACGAACATTGCGAATGAACTTAATATGCCCAACGGATCCGGGCCGGATCGCAGTGAATATCGAAAGTGGCCAAAATTGGGCAGCCACAGTGTATATTGCATGACCACGTTTACTTCGGGGAACAATCTTTGTAGACTTTATTTAATTTCAAAGCGAACAGAAAACATTCAAGTAGGTAGGTATAATGATAAATTATTTATTAGTCATAAATCGAGCATTAGATTACCTGAGAGAGCGCCCGTCGGGTGCTATTTGATACTTGGCATCGTTATTTATCGCGACATTACTGTCTTTGAACCACGCTACTTGTGGATTTGGAAAGCCTGTTACATTGCAATTTATGGACGCACTACCGCCGGCCTTTACATCCATCTTTTCGTCTCCCTCCTTTGCATCGTCTTTTCTAACGATCCTCGGACGGTCTAGAGAGAGAAAATAAATCCATATTTTAAGTATGAGTCACAGCTAGTATTTATTCAACAGAGCTCGCAGGAAAGTTTTGGTCGTGCTCGTAACTCGCTCGTGAAAATTTATCCATATAATTATAATTACAATCGTTTCTCGTAGCAGTTTTTGAGCTTCCAACCTTGGATATGGGAGAACTTGCGCATGACAACAGAAGCGATTCAAGCAAACTTATGTTAGTTAGGTAGGTACAGTAAATTGGCCCTCGAATCGAGTCTTTCATCGGAAACCAGGGTTATTCAGTTGTTCATTCTGGTTTGAGATGTTAGCTAGACGAGCGTCGATTTACGTTCTGCGATGCTTATGATTGTTCAAAAAGGACACCTCACCTGTTACTTGAACTTGAACCTGTTTTTTATCTGATCCGTGTAAGTTCGTGGCTTCACACGTGTAAGATCCGGCATCCGCCAACTCGGCAGTGAAACTGTAAATACGAACATTGCGAATGAACTTAATATGCCCAACGGATCCGGGCCGGATCGCAGTGAATATCGAAAGTGGCCAAAATTGGGCAGCCACAGTGTATATTGCATGACCACGTTTACTTCGGGGAACAATCTTTGTAGACTTTATTCAATTTCAAAGCGAACAGAAAACATTCAAGTAGGTAGGTATAATGATAAATTATTTATTAGTCATAAATCGAGCATTAGATTACCTGAGAGAGCGCCCGTCGGGTGCTATTTGATACTTGGCATCGTTATTTATCGCGACATTACTGTCTTTGAACCACGCTACTTGTGGATTTGGAAAGCCTGTTACATTGCAATTTATGGACGCACTACCGCCGGCCTTTACATCCATCTTTTCGTCTCCCTCCTTTGCATCGTCTTTTCTAACGATCCTCGGACGGTCTAGAGAGAGAAAATAAATCCATATTTTAAGTATGAGTCACAGCTAGTATTTATTCAACAGAGCTCGCTGGAAAGTTTTGGTCGTGCTCGTAACCCGCTCGTGAAAATTTATCCATATAATTATAATTACAATCGTTTCTCGTAGCAGTTTTTGAGCTTCCAACCTTGGATATGGGAGAACTTGCGCATGACAACAGAAGCGATTCAAGCAAACTTATGTTAGTTAGGTAGATACAGTAAATTGGCCCTCGAATCGAGTCTTTCATCGGAAACCAGGGTTATTCAGTTGTTCATTCTGGTTTGAGATGTTAGCTAGACGAGCGTCGATTTACGTTCTGCGATGCTTATGATTGTTCAAAAAGGACACCTCACCTGTTACTTGAACTTGAACCTGTTTTTTATCTGATCCGTGTAAGTTCGTGGCTTCACACGTGTAAGATCCGGCATCCGCCAACTCGGCAGTGAAACTGTAAATACGAACATTGCGAATGAACTTAATATGCCCAACGGATCCGGGCCGGATCGCAGTGAATATCGAAAGTGGCCAAAATTGGGCAGCCACAGTGTATATTGCATGACCACGTTTACTTCGGGGAACAATCTTTGTAGACTTTATTTAATTTCAAAGCGAACAGAAAACATTCAAGTAGGTAGGTATAATGATAAATTATTTATTAGTCATAAATCGAGCATTAGATTACCTGAGAGAGCGCCCGTCGGGTGCTATTTGATACTTGGCATCGTTATTTATCGCGACATTACTGTCTTTGAACCACGCTACTTGTGGATTTGGAAAGCCTGTTACATTGCAATTTATGGACGCACTACCGCCGGCCTTGACATCCATCTTTTCGTCTCCCTCCTTTGCATCGTCTTTTCTAACGATCCTCGGACGGTCTAGAGAGAGAAAATAAATCCATATTTTAAGTATGAGTCACAGCTAGTATTTATTCAACAGAGCTCGCAGGAAAGTTTTGGTCGTGCTCGTAACTCGCTCGTGAAAATTTATCCATATAATTATAATTACAATCGTTTCTCGTAGCAGTTTTTGAGCTTCCAACCTTGGATATGGGAGAACTTGCGCATGACAACAGAAGCGATTCAAGCAAACTTATGTTAGTTAGGTAGGTACAGTAAATTGGCCCTCGAATCGAGTCTTTCATCGGAAACCAGGGTTATTCAGTTGTTCATTCTGGTTTGAGATGTTAGCTAGACGAGCGTCGATTTACGTTCTGCGATGCTTATGATTGTTCAAAAAGGACACCTCACCTGTTACTTGAACTTGAACCTGTTTTTTATCTGATCCGTGTAAGTTCGTGGCTTCACACGTGTAAGATCCGGCATCCGCCAACTCGGCAGTGAAACTGTAAATACGAACATTGCGAATGAACTTAATATGCCCAACGGATCCGGGCCGGATCGCAGTGAATATCGAAAGTGGCCAAAATTGGGCAGCCACAGTGTATATTGCATGACCACGTTTACTTCGGGGAACAATCTTTGTAGACTTTATTCAATTTCAAAGCGAACAGAAAACATTCAAGTAGGTAGGTATAATGATAAATTATTTATTAGTCATAAATCGAGCATTAGATTACCTGAGAGAGCGCCCGTCGGGTGCTATTTGATACTTGGCATCGTTATTTATCGCGACATTACTGTCTTTGAACCACGCTACTTGTGGATTTGGAAAGCCTGTTACATTGCAATTTATGGACGCACTACCGCCGGCCTTTACATCCATCTTTTCGTCTCCCTCCTTTGCATCGTCTTTTCTAACGATCCTCGGACGGTCTAGAGAGAGAAAATAAATCCATATTTTAAGTATGAGTCACAGCTAGTATTTATTCAACAGAGCTCGCTGGAAAGTTTTGGTCGTGCTCGTAACCCGCTCGTGAAAATTTATCCATATAATTATAATTACAATCGTTTCTCGTAGCAGTTTTTGAGCTTCCAACCTTGGATATGGGAGAACTTGCGCATGACAACAGAAGCGATTCAAGCAAACTTATGTTAGTTAGGTAGGTACAGTAAATTGGCCCTCGAATCGAGTCTTTCATCGGAAACCAGGGTTATTCAGTTGTTCATTCTGGTTTGAGATGTTAGCTAGACGAGCGTCGATTTACGTTCTGCGATGCTTATGATTGTTCAAAAAGGACACCTCACCTGTTACTTGAACTTGAACCTGTTTTTTATCTGATCCGTGTAAGTTGGTGGCTTCACACGTGTAAGATCCGGCATCCGCCAACTCGGCAGTGAAACTGTAAATACGAACATTGCGAATGAACTTAATATGCCCAACGGATCCGGGCCGGATCGCAGTGAATATCGAAAGTGGCCAAAATTGGGCAGCCACAGTGTATATTGCATGACCACGTTTACTTCGGGGAACAATCTTTGTAGACTTTATTTAATTTCAAAGCGAACAGAAAACATTCAAGTAGGTAGGTATAATGATAAATTATTTATTAGTCATAAATCGAGCATTAGATTACCTGAGAGAGCGCCCGTCGGGTGCTATTTGATACTTGGCATCGTTATTTATCGCGACATTACTGTCTTTGAACCACGCTACTTGTGGATTTGGAAAGCCTGTTACATTGCAATTTATGGACGCACTACCGCCGGCCTTGACATCCATCTTTTCGTCTCCCTCCTTTGCATCGTCTTTTCTAACGATCCTCGGACGGTCTAGAGAGAGAAAATAAATCCATATTTTAAGTATGAGTCACAGCTAGTATTTATTCAACAGAGCTCGCAGGAAAGTTTTGGTCGTGCTCGTAACTCGCTCGTGAAAATTTATCCATATAATTATAATTACAATCGTTTCTCGTAGCAGTTTTTGAGCTTCCAACCTTGGATATGGGAGAACTTGCGCATGACAACAGAAGCGATTCAAGCAAACTTATGTTAGTTAGGTAGGTACAGTAAATTGGCCCTCGAATCGAGTCTTTCATCGGAAACCAGGGTTATTCAGTTGTTCATTCTGGTTTGAGATGTTAGCTAGACGAGCGTCGATTTACGTTCTGCGATGCTTATGATTGTTCAAAAAGGACACCTCACCTGTTACTTGAACTTGAACCTGTTTTTTATCTGATCCGTGTAAGTTCGTGGCTTCACACGTGTAAGATCCGGCATCCGCCAACTCGGCAGTGAAACTGTAAATACGAACATTGCGAATGAACTTAATATGCCCAACGGATCCGGGCCGGATCGCAGTGAATATCGAAAGTGGCCAAAATTGGGCAGCCACAGTGTATATTGCATGACCACGTTTACTTCGGGGAACAATCTTTGTAGACTTTATTCAATTTCAAAGCGAACAGAAAACATTCAAGTAGGTAGGTATAATGATAAATTATTTATTAGTCATAAATCGAGCATTAGATTACCTGAGAGAGCGCCCGTCGGGTGCTATTTGATACTTGGCATCGTTATTTATCGCGACATTACTGTCTTTGAACCACGCTACTTGTGGATTTGGAAAGCCTGTTACATTGCAATTTATGGACGCACTACCGCCGGCCTTTACATCCATCTTTTCGTCTCCCTCCTTTGCATCGTCTTTTCTAACGATCCTCGGACGGTCTAGAGAGAGAAAATAAATCCATATTTTAAGTATGAGTCACAGCTAGTATTTATTCAACAGAGCTCGCTGGAAAGTTTTGGTCGTGCTCGTAACCCGCTCGTGAAAATTTATCCATATAATTATAATTACAATCGTTTCTCGTAGCAGTTTTTGAGCTTCCAACCTTGGATATGGGAGAACTTGCGCATGACAACAGAAGCGATTCAAGCAAACTTATGTTAGTTAGGTAGATACAGTAAATTGGCCCTCGAATCGAGTCTTTCATCGGAAACCAGGGTTATTCAGTTGTTCATTCTGGTTTGAGATGTTAGCTAGACGAGCGTCGATTTACGTTCTGCGATGCTTATGATTGTTCAAAAAGGACACCTCACCTGTTACTTGAACTTGAACCTGTTTTTTATCTGATCCGTGTAAGTTCGTGGCTTCACACGTGTAAGATCCGGCATCCGCCAACTCGGCAGTGAAACTGTAAATACGAACATTGCGAATGAACTTAATATGCCCAACGGATCCGGGCCGGATCGCAGTGAATATCGAAAGTGGCCAAAATTGGGCAGCCACAGTGTATATTGCATGACCACGTTTACTTCGGGGAACAATCTTTGTAGACTTTATTCAATTTCAAAGCGAACAGAAAATATTCAAGTAGGTAGGTATAATGATAAATTATTTATTAGTCATAAATCGAGCATTAGATTACCTGAGAGAGCGCCCGTCGGGTGCTATTTGATACTTGGCATCGTTATTTATCGCGACATTACTGTCTTTGAACCACGCTACTTGTGGATTTGGAAAGCCTGTTACATTGCAATTTATGGACGCACTACCGCCGGCCTTTACATCCATCTTTTCGTCTCCCTCCTTTGCATCGTCTTTTCTAACGATCCTCGGACGGTCTAGAGAGAGAAAATAAATCCATATTTTAAGTATGAGTCACAGCTAGTATTTATTCAACAGAGCTCGCTGGAAAGTTTTGGTCGTGCTCGTAACCCGCTCGTGAAAATTTATCCATATAATTATAATTACAATCGTTTCTCGTAGCAGTTTTTGAGCTTCCAACCTTGGATATGGGAGAACTTGCGCATGACAACAGAAGCGATTCAAGCAAACTTATGTTAGTTAGGTAGGTACAGTAAATTGGCCCTCGAATCGAGTCTTTCATCGGAAACCAGGGTTATTCAGTTGTTCATTCTGGTTTGAGATGTTAGCTAGACGAGCGTCGATTTACGTTCTGCGATGCTTATGATTGTTCAAAAAGGACACCTCACCTGTTACTTGAACTTGAACCTTTTTTTTATCTGATCCGTGTAAGTTCGTGGCTTCACACGTGTAAGATCCGGCATCCGCCAACTCGGCAGTGAAACTGTAAATACGAACATTGCGAATGAACTTAATATGCCCAACGGATCCGGGCCGGATCGCAGTGAATATCGAAAGTGGCCAAAATTGGGCAGCCACAGTGTATATTGCATGACCACGTTTACTTCGGGGAACAATCTTTGTAGACTTTATTCAATTTCAAAGCGAACAGAAAACATTCAAGTAGGTAGGTATAATGATAAATTATTTATTAGTCATAAATCGAGCATTAGATTACCTGAGAGAGCGCCCGTCGGGTGCTATTTGATACTTGGCATCGTTATTTATCGCGACATTACTGTCTTTGAACCACGCTACTTGTGGATTTGGAAAGCCTGTCACATTGCAATTTATGGACGCACTACCGCCGGCCTTTACATCCATCTTTTCGTCTCCCTCCTTTGCATCGTCTTTTCTAACGATCCTCGGACGGTCTAGAGAGAGAAAATAAATCCATATTTTAAGTATGAGTCACAGCTAGTATTTATTCAACAGAGCTCGCTGGAAAGTTTTGGTCGTGCTCGTAACCCGCTCGTGAAAATTTATCCATATAATTATAATTACAATCGTTTCTCGTAGCAGTTTTTGAGCTTCCAACCTTGGATATGGGAGAACTTGCGCATGACAACAGAAGCGATTCAAGCAAACTTATGTTAGTTAGGTAGGTACAGTAAATTGGCCCTCGAATCGAGTCTTTCATCGGAAACCAGGGTTATTCAGTTGTTCATTCTGGTTTGAGATGTTAGCTAGACGAGCGTCGATTTACGTTCTGCGATGCTTATGATTGTTCAAAAAGGACACCTCACCTGTTACTTGAACTTGAACCTGTTTTTTATCTGATCCGTGTAAGTTCGTGGCTTCACACGTGTAAGATCCGGCATCCGCCAACTCGGCAGTGAAACTGTAAATACGAACATTGCGAATGAACTTAATATGCCCAACGGATCCGGGCCGGATCGCAGTGAATATCGAAAGTGGCCAAAATTGGGCAGCCACAGTGTATATTGCATGACCACGTTTACTTCGGGGAACAATCTTTGTAGACTTTATTCAATTTCAAAGCAAACAGAAAACATTCAAGTAGGTAGGTATAATGATAAATTATTTATTAGTCATAAATCGAGCATTAGATTACCTGAGAGAGCGCCCGTCGGGTGCTATTTGATACTTGGCATCGTTATTTATCGCGACATTACTGTCTTTGAACCACGCTACTTGTGGATTTGGAAAGCCTGTTACATTGCAATTTATGGACGCACTACCGCCGGCCTTGACATCCATCTTTTCGTCTCCCTCCTTTGCATCGTCTTTTCTAACGATCCTCGGACGGTCTAGAGAGAGAAAATAAATCCATATTTTAAGTATGAGTCACAGCTAGTATTTATTCAACAGAGCTCGCAGGAAAGTTTTGGTCGTGCTCGTAACTCGCTCGTGAAAATTTATCCATATAATTATAATTACAATCGTTTCTCGTAGCAGTTTTTGAGCTTCCAACCTTGGATATGGGAGAACTTGCGCATGACAACAGAAGCGATTCAAGCAAACTTATGTTAGTTAGGTAGGTACAGTAAATTGGCCCTCGAATCGAGTCTTTCATCGGAAACCAGGGTTATTCAGTTGTTCATTCTGGTTTGAGATGTTAGCTAGACGAGCGTCGATTTACGTTCTGCGATGCTTATGATTGTTCAAAAAGGACACCTCACCTGTTACTTGAACTTGAACCTGTTTTTTATCTGATCCGTGTAAGTTCGTGGCTTCACACGTGTAAGATCCGGCATCCGCCAACTCGGCAGTGAAACTGTAAATACGAACATTGCGAATGAACTTAATATGCCCAACGGATCCGGGCCGGATCGCAGTGAATATCGAAAGTGGCCAAAATTGGGCAGCCACAGTGTATATTGCATGACCACGTTTACTTCGGGGAACAATCTTTGTAGACTTTATTCAATTTCAAAGCGAACAGAAAACATTTAAGTAGGTAGGTATAATGATAAATTATTTATTAGTCATAAATCGAGCATTAGATTACCTGAGAGAGCGCCCGTCGGATGCTATTTGATACTTGGCATCGTTATTTATCGCGACATTACTGTCTTTGAACCACGCTACTTGTGGATTTGGAAAGCCTGTTACATTGCAATTTATGGACGCACTACCGCCGGCCTTTACATCCATCTTTTCGTCTCCCTCCTTTGCATCGTCTTTTCTAACGATCCTCGGACGGTCTAGAGAGAGAAAATAAATCCATATTTTAAGTATGATTCACAGCTAGTATTTATTCAACAGAGCTCGCTGGAAAGTTTTGGTCGTGCTCGTAACCCGCTCGTGAAAATTTATCCATATAATTATAATTACAATCGTTTCTCGTAGCAGTTTTTGAGCTTCCAACCTTGGATATGGGAGAACTTGCGCATGACAACAGAAGCGATTCAAGCAAACTTATGTTAGTTAGGTAGGTACAGTAAATTGGCCCTCGAATCGAGTCTTTCATCGGAAACCAGGGTTATTCAGTTGTTCATTCTGGTTTGAGATGTTAGCTAGACGAGCGTCGATTTACGTTCTGCGATGCTTATGATTGTTCAAAAAGGACACCTCACCTGTTACTTGAACTTGAACCTGTTTTTTATCTGATCCGTGTAAGTTCGTGGCTTCACACGTGTAAGATCCGGCATCCGCCAACTCGGCAGTGAAACTGTAAATACGAACATTGCGAATGAACTTAATATGCCCAACGGATCCGGGCCGGATCGCAGTGAATATCGAAAGTGGCCAAAATTGGGCAGCCACAGTGTATATTGCATGACCACGTTTACTTCGGGGAACAATCTTTGTAGACTTTATTCAATTTCAAAGCGAACAGAAAACATTCAAGTAGGTAGGTATAATGATAAATTATTTATTAGTCATAAATCGAGCATTAGATTACCTGAGAGAGCGCCCGTCGGGTGCTATTTGATACTTGGCATCGTTATTTATCGCGACATTACTGTCTTTGAACCACGCTACTTGTGGATTTGGAAAGCCTGTTACATTGCAATTTATGGACGCACTACCGCCGGCCTTTACATCCATCTTTTCGTCTCCCTCCTTTGCATCGTCTTTTCTAACGATCCTCGGACGGTCTAGAGAGAGAAAATAAATCCATATTTTAAGTATGAGTCACAGCTAGTATTTATTCAACAGAGCTCGCTGGAAAGTTTTGGTCGTGCTCGTAACCCGCTCGTGAAAATTTATCCATATAATTATAATTACAATCGTTCCTCGTAGCAGTTTTTGAGCTTCCAACCTTGGATATGGGAGAACTTGCGCATGACAACAGAAGCGATTCAAGCAAACTTATGTTAGTTAGGTAGGTACAGTAAATTGGCCCTCGAATCGAGTCTTTCATCGGAAACCAGGGTTATTCAGTTGTTCATTCTGGTTTGAGATGTTAGCTAGACGAGCGTCGATTTACGTTCTGCGATGCTTATGATTGTTCAAAAAGGACACCTCACCTGTTACTTGAACTTGAACCTGTTTTTTATCTGATCCGTGTAAGTTCGTGGCTTCACACGTGTAAGATCCGGCATCCGCCAACTCGGCAGTGAAACTGTAAATACGAACATTGCGAATGAACTTAATATGCCCAACGGATCCGGGCCGGATCGCAGTGAATATCGAAAGTGGCCAAAATTGGGCAGCCACAGTGTATATTGCATGACCACGTTTACTTCGGGGAACAATCTTTGTAGACTTTATTCAATTTCAAAGCGAACAGAAAACATTCAAGTAGGTAGGTATAATGATAAATTATTTATTAGTCATAAATCGAGCATTAGATTACCTGAGAGAGCGCCCGTCGGGTGCTATTTGATACTTGGCATCGTTATTTATCGCGACATTACTGTCTTTGAACCACGCTACTTGTGGATTTGGAAAGCCTGTTACATTGCAATTTATGGACGCACTACCGCCGGCCTTTACATCCATCTTTTCGTCTCCCTCCTTTGCATCGTCTTTTCTAACGATCCTCGGACGGTCTAGAGAGAGAAAATAAATCCATATTTTAAGTATGAGTCACAGCTAGTATTTATTCAACAGAGCTCGCTGGAAAGTTTTGGTCGTGCTCGTAACCCGCTCGTGAAAATTTATCCATATAATTATAATTACAATCGTTTCTCGTAGCAGTTTTTGAGCTTCCAACCTTGGATATGGGAGAACTTGCGCATGACAACAGAAGCGATTCAAGCAAACTTATGTTAGTTAGGTAGGTACAGTAAATTGGCCCTCGAATCGAGTCTTTCATCGGAAACCAGGGTTATTCAGTTGTTCATTCTGGTTTGAGATGTTAGCTAGACGAGCGTCGATTTACGTTCTGCGATGCTTATGATTGTTCAAAAAGGACACCTCACCTGTTACTTGAACTTGAACCTGTTTTTTATCTGATCCGTGTAAGTTCGTGGCTTCACACGTGTAAGATCCGGCATCCGCCAACTCGGCAGTGAAACTGTTAATACGAACATTGCGAATGAACTTAATATGCCCAACGGATCCGGGCCGGATCGCAGTGAATATCGAAAGTGGCCAAAATTGGGCAGCCACAGTGTATATTGCATGACCACGTTTACTTCGGGGAACAATCTTTGTAGACTTTATTCAATTTCAAAGCAAACAGAAAACATTCAAGTAGGTAGGTATAATGATAAATTATTTATTAGTCATAAATCGAGCATTAGATTACCTGAGAGAGCGCCCGTCGGGTGCTATTTGATACTTGGCATCGTTATTTATCGCGACATTACTGTCTTTGAACCACGCTACTTGTGGATTTGGAAAGCCTGTTACATTGCAATTTATGGACGCACTACCGCCGGCCTTGACATCCATCTTTTCGTCTCCCTCCTTTGCATCGTCTTTTCTAACGATCCTCGGACGGTCTAGAGAGAGAAAATAAATCCATATTTTAAGTATGAGTCACAGCTAGTATTTATTCAACAGAGCTCGCAGGAAAGTTTTGGTCGTGCTCGTAACTCGCTCGTGAAAATTTATCCATATAATTATAATTACAATCGTTTCTCGTAGCAGTTTTTGAGCTTCCAACCTTGGATATGGGAGAACTTGCGCATGACAACAGAAGCGATTCAAGCAAACTTATGTTAGTTAGGTAGGTACAGTAAATTGGCCCTCGAATCGAGTCTTTCATCGGAAACCAGGGTTATTCAGTTGTTCATTCTGGTTTGAGATGTTAGCTAGACGAGCGTCGATTTACGTTCTGCGATGCTTATGATTGTTCAAAAAGGACACCTCACCTGTTACTTGAACTTGAACCTGTTTTTTATCTGATCCGTGTAAGTTCGTGGCTTCACACGTGTAAGATCCGGCATCCGCCAACTCGGCAGTGAAACTGTAAATACGAACATTGCGAATGAACTTAATATGCCCAACGGATCCGGGCCGGATCGCAGTGAATATCGAAAGTGGCCAAAATTGGGCAGCCACAGTGTATATTGCATGACCACGTTTACTTCGGGGAACAATCTTTGTAGACTTTATTCAATTTCAAAGCGAACAGAAAACATTCAAGTAGGTAGGTATAATGATAAATTATTTATTAGTCATAAATCGAGCATTAGATTACCTGAGAGAGCGCCCGTCGGGTGCTATTTGATACTTGGCATCGTTATTTATCGCGACATTACTGTCTTTGAACCACGCTACTTGTGGATTTGGAAAGCCTGTTACATTGCAATTTATGGACGCACTACCGCCGGCCTTTACATCCATCTTTTCGTCTCCCTCCTTTGCATCGTCTTTTCTAACGATCCTCGGACGGTCTAGAGAGAGAAAATAAATCCATATTTTAAGTATGAGTCACAGCTAGTATTTATTCAACAGAGCTCGCAGGAAAGTTTTGGTCGTGCTCGTAACTCGCTCGTGAAAATTTATCCATATAATTATAATTACAATCGTTTCTCGTAGCAGTTTTTGAGCTTCCAACCTTGGATATGGGAGAACTTGCGCATGACAACAGAAGCGATTCAAGCAAACTTATGTTAGTTAGGTAGGTACAGTAAATTGGCCCTCGAATCGAGTCTTTCATCGGAAACCAGGGTTATTCAGTTGTTCATTCTGGTTTGAGATGTTAGCTAGACGAGCGTCGATTTACGTTCTGCGATGCTTATGATTGTTCAAAAAGGACACCTCACCTGTTACTTGAACTTGAACCTGTTTTTTATCTGATCCGTGTAAGTTCGTGGCTTCACACGTGTAAGATCCGGCATCCGCCAACTCGGCAGTGAAACTGTAAATACGAACATTGCGAATGAACTTAATATGCCCAACGGATCCGGGCCGGATCGCAGTGAATATCGAAAGTGGCCAAAATTGGGCAGCCACAGTGTATATTGCATGACCACGTTTACTTCGGGGAACAATCTTTGTAGACTTTATTCAATTTCAAAGCGAACAGAAAACATTTAAGTAGGTAGGTATAATGATAAATTATTTATTAGTCATAAATCGAGCATTAGATTACCTGAGAGAGCGCCCGTCGGATGCTATTTGATACTTGGCATCGTTATTTATCGCGACATTACTGTCTTTGCACCACGCTACTTGTGGATTTGGAAAGCCTGTTACATTGCAATTTATGGACGCACTACCGCCGGCCTTTACATCCATCTTTTCGTCTCCCTCCTTTGCATCGTCTTTTCTAACGATCCTCGGACGGTCTAGAGAGAGAAAATAAATCCATATTTTAAGTATGATTCACAGCTAGTATTTATTCAACAGAGCTCGCTGGAAAGTTTTGGTCGTGCTCGTAACCCGCTCGTGAAAATTTATCCATATAATTATAATTACAATCGTTTCTCGTAGCAGTTTTTGAGCTTCCAACCTTGGATATGGGAGAACTTGCGCATGACAACAGAAGCGATTCAAGCAAACTTATGTTAGTTAGGTAGGTACAGTAAATTGGCCCTCGAATCGAGTCTTTCATCGGAAACCAGGGTTATTCAGTTGTTCATTCTGGTTTGAGATGTTAGCTAGACGAGCGTCGATTTACGTTCTGCGATGCTTATGATTGTTCAAAAAGGACACCTCACCTGTTACTTGAACTTGAACCTGTTTTTTATCTGATCCGTGTAAGTTCGTGGCTTCACACGTGTAAGATCCGGCATCCGCCAACTCGGCAGTGAAACTGTAAATACGAACATTGCGAATGAACTTAATATGCCCAACGGATCCGGGCCGGATCGCAGTGAATATCGAAAGTGGCCAAAATTGGGCAGCCACAGTGTATATTGCATGACCACGTTTACTTCGGGGAACAATCTTTGTAGACTTTATTCAATTTCAAAGCGAACAGAAAACATTCAAGTAGGTAGGTATAATGATAAATTATTTATTAGTCATAAATCGAGCATTAGATTACCTGAGAGAGCGCCCGTCGGGTGCTATTTGATACTTGGCATCGTTATTTATCGCGACATTACTGTCTTTGAACCACGCTACTTGTGGATTTGGAAAGCCTGTTACATTGCAATTTATGGACGCACTACCGCCGGCCTTTACATCCATCTTTTCGTCTCCCTCCTTTGCATCGTCTTTTCTAACGATCCTCGGACGGTCTAGAGAGAGAAAATAAATCCATATTTTAAGTATGAGTCACAGCTAGTATTTATTCAACAGAGCTCGCTGGAAAGTTTTGGTCGTGCTCGTAACCCGCTCGTGAAAATTTATCCATATAATTATAATTACAATCGTTTCTCGTAGCAGTTTTTGAGCTTCCAACCTTGGATATGGGAGAACTTGCGCATGACAACAGAAGCGATTCAAGCAAACTTATGTTAGTTAGGTAGGTACAGTAAATTGGCCCTCGAATCGAGTCTTTCATCGGAAACCAGGGTTATTCAGTTGTTCATTCTGGTTTGAGATGTTAGCTAGACGAGCGTCGATTTACGTTCTGCGATGCTTATGATTGTTCAAAAAGGACACCTCACCTGTTACTTGAACTTGAACCTGTTTTTTATCTGATCCGTGTAAGTTCGTGGCTTCACACGTGTAAGATCCGGCATCCGCCAACTCGGCAGTGAAACTGTAAATACGAACATTGCGAATGAACTTAATATGCCCAACGGATCCGGGCCGGATCGCAGTGAATATCGAAAGTGGCCAAAATTGGGCAGCCACAGTGTATATTGCATGACCACGTTTACTTCGGGGAACAATCTTTGTAGACTTTATTCAATTTCAAAGCAAACAGAAAACATTCAAGTAGGTAGGTATAATGATAAATTATTTATTAGTCATAAATCGAGCATTAGATTACCTGAGAGAGCGCCCGTCGGATGCTATTTGATACTTGGCATCGTTATTTATCGTGACATTACTGTCTTTGAACCAAGCTATTTGTTGATCTGGAACGCCTTTCACACTGCAATATATGATCGCACTACCGCCAGCCTCTGCATATATAGTTATGTTTCCGTCGTCCGCATCGTTTTTAGCGATTCTCGTATGGACTGGAGAGTCACCTGTGCCAACGTGGTTCAATCTTGACGAGATTTTGTCTTCCGAGGTATCATGTCCGTAGTCCTAAATAGTGAAAATAATAAAATTTGTAATGTTAGTAAAGTTTGTTGCTGTTAATATGCCTGTTTATTTTTTTTGTAGACCATTCTTATATTACAAAACATCTGCTATTGGAGGGAATAGCGCCTGTGTTTGTTATCGTTATCATATATTATGTAAAATGCAAATTTAATAGCGTGAATGAATATTAGGTGAATATTTTACAATAGTTAAGTCATTATTTTTGGTTCGATCCTTTCTATTGACTTGGCTTTCATTCTGAGCTTTACCTATATTGAATTCTAACTGCCCTTTCCGATTGTTAGAATATATTTTTAGTCAGTTAATAGTTAAGTGATGCCATCCCTTGCTTCTTACAGAAAGGGATGGCATCACTTAACTATTACAGAGACGGAAATAAATGATAATGTTATGTAAAATAACTCTTTGAGGTAAAAATAGTGTGGTATGCAGTATAAAATTAAAATCATTTCATTGATATAGCAGTGTGCCACCTCTCTTCAATATTCAAATGTTCTTCTTTTGATTGATACCCCGACTAACTTCAATTGAGTGATATCCCGTCTAATACAAGTATCACGGGGGGCTCCTCTACAACCAACTTAAAGCGAAGTTGGTTAAAATGATAAACACTTCACAAATTCGATGCAAATACTGCGAATTAGCTCCGTTGGCAGTGCGTCAGGCTAGTGATCCGAAGACGCAAGGTTTTGCATTTGCGACGAAGTTTTGAAATTATTATCACAAAAATAACTCTTTCGAGATAAACCTAGTGTGGGGTGCAATATAGAATTTAAATCATTTTATTGATATAGCAGTGCGCCATCTCGCGTCAATATTCAGAAGTTCTTATAACATCAATTGAGTGATTACTTGTCAAATACGGGTATCGCAAGTGACGCCGCTAACGCTACAAACTGGTTAAAATGATAATCACTTCACAAATTCGACGCAAAGTCAGTACTGCAAATTACCTCAGTTGGCAGAGCGTCGAGTTAGTGATCAAAAGACGCAAGGTTTTGCATTTGCGACGAAGTTTTGAAATTATTATCAAAAAAATAACTCTTTGAGATAAAAGTAGTGTGGGATGCACTATACATTTTTTTATCATTTCTCGGAAAGAAATTTTTCTCTCTCCTCTTCTTCTGTTAGAGCACGATTGACTATTAGCTGTTAATATACGTTAGGTGTTTAAATAAAGTCTACATATATAAAAGCCTAGTGATTAATAAAGATCCGCTCAAGTTTTCATAGGTTATGGGCACCCACTCCCATTAGGCGTAGAATTAATAAGGGAAGTGATAGGATCGCGAAAATAATTTCTGATTTTTTAGGCTATCATAACGATTATGTAGCTTAAACAATGGCTAACGAAAAGCCTTCTAAATTTTTTTTTTCGCAGTTAGACACAAAAAACTTTAATGACTGGAACTTCCATCCCCAAAGTTTATTAAAAAAAGTGCCCGAGATGAAGATTTGAAAGAAGACTCAATAATCGAGTAAAAAATCTTAGATGCAAAGGCGAGGAGCATCATCGTGCAATGTTTGTCATAGATATACTTAAACCTAATAAAAGAGTTTGCACTGGCACACTCTTATATTCTGGCTCGGGACTGATCATATATTGAAAAACTTGTTTCGAAGACAAAGTGTAATACCGAAAATAACGTTGCAAAGAAAACTATTACTATTGAAACATACCGGCGGCAGCCTCGAAGAACACTTTGTTAGTTTGATAATCTGATCAGAGAACTGGAAGTAGCTGGCGAGAAAATCGAAGAAACAGACTTACTATGCTATCTGAACTAAATGGCTATGACTGGACTTGGAGAAGAATATTATCACATAATCACAGCACTATAAATAATTAGTAGTGACATTAGATTAGAATTCGTAAAATTTAAACTGTTTCAAGAAATAAAGGCTATAAAAAATAAGGCTAATCTAATCTTACTTTGAGGCTTATTACGCTCACTTCTTCAAGCATACTTTGTAATTCAGGGGCAGATGGCGCAAAAAACATGTCGTTTTCAAATCTGAGGTTACTGAGCTTTCTGTTGCCAACATCGATATATCTATCTTGTAAGCCACGAGCTTGCCAGTGTCTTAAATATCTCTTCTAGTTTACTGTTAAATAGCTTGGGAGAGAGTGGATTGCCTTGTTTAACGCCTTTTCTATAGAAAATTTCGGTCCGTGGATATTGAGCTTCTGTCCTTGTTTAGCAGTAGTGAGTGATGAGTGGTTTCCTAGAGCTATTCTTACAAAAATGTGTTGAAATTTCGTATGTCTTGCCTGATGCTACGCTTTACTATTTTATCCAATCTTTGATGTTCGTTTGTTCCTATTTCTAGTTCCAATATTTTTTCTCGATTTTTCTCGAAGATATTCTATGGAGAAAAAAGTGGCTCACTGTATACATTGATATTAAGAATACAAAATGAAGTTGCAACAACATACAAGAACATGATTTAGGGTATGTAAAAATATGTATCGACATAATTATGAGCAGAAAAACTTTGCAATCATGGGTCGACCATACAGTACACAGCCGTGTGATGCTTGTTTGAGAAAAAAAAATCTTTTAAAACATTTCAAAGGATAGATAGGTAGATGTAGAATAAAGTAGTATGTAGTAAGGATAAATGTCATCTGATATATCAGGACCAGCAAGGTAACCTACTAAGGAAGGATATAGATACTTCCAAGCAATAATAGATGATTTTTCATATTTTACTCAAATATATGACGGAGTGAGACATCATAGTTGCTTTTAGTTGAAAGCAATAGTATTGATTTTAAAGTGGGTATCACCCGTATGCGCACGTGGCAACACTGCATGCTTGTGTCGGAATGAAATGACTTTGACAGATGGGGGAAAAAAGGCATTCTATTCCAAGCACAAGGCGGATTGCACCCTTTCATCCTCGAAAAATCTTGTTAAATTGATTACCAAGTGGTACTAGGTCAATAAAACCACCCGTTGCAGTAGTACAGAGTGTTTATTTTGGTGAGGTGGATAACAGAGACCACCGGCGAGCCGTACCAATGGATGATCCACAAATAACGATGGCGAGTGATTGGGACGATCACTCTCAGACCCCTACATCAGAAGTAGGATCCCAACAACGCCCACAACATGAGGATACAGCCTCATTAACCGGCGCAGCGCAATGACCAAAAAGTTAGGCAACTCAGCCAAGGTTCAATACGAAAGTGCCACCTTCGTGCCATTACTGCGGAGAGAAAAAACGCGTTGCATCGCGCTATGCAAAGAAGGTAGTGAAGTACGAGTAGAGCTTTCTTATCCGGTGAGCAGTTTTCATTTTGTTTCGATTTTGGCACAGAATGAACATTCTAATAAGAGAAATTAACGTGGGAAGATCTCATGATGTATACCAAAATAACGCAGTCACACTTGTAGGAATCGAGAATTCACTGTTAACTTGAATTATAAGCGTCAGTTTCGATTCACGGATTTTCAGTGTCACTATTATTTAATGCCGTACCTGATGACAAAATACAGCACGATGTCATGACAACAATGTACGGTATGTATTCGGTGTGTGCGTGTGTGTGTGAATCTATATATCTATATGTGTGGTAAGCCTGTACGGTAAGCTTCTGTGATATGCCTGTGTGGTAGACTGTGTAGTAATCCTGTGTGATACGCCTGTGTGATACGCCTGTTTGATACGCCTGTGTGACACGCCTGTGTGACACGCCTGTGTGATACGCCTGTGTGGTAAGTTGTATGATACGTCTGTGTGATACCCCTGTGTGATACGCCCGTGTGGTACGCCTTTGTGATACGCCTACGTGATACACCTGTGTGATACGCCTGCGGGATACTACTGTGTGATACGCCTGTGTATCTAATACTAAAAACTAATATAAATACAAAACTTACTACAAAACAAATAACAAATATATGTACAAAACTTAATTAAACACATATAAAACTTGATCCAAAAATTTTAAATTTCAGTCTTTTATCAATATGTAACCATAATTAGTTAATTACTCACATTAGTGTCACGTGAAGCTTGTAAAAATGCAGTGCTATTTATAGGGGTTTTTAGTTCAGTAATCGTATTCTTCACATATTCCAAAGTCTGAAAAATAAAGTGAAAAGAAATAAATGAAATTAAATATATTTATTCGACAGATACAAAATAGGTACAAGGAAACTTATAAAATAAAGAAAAACAAAAAGTGTCGCAAGGGACTCACTTCAGCTATAAATGTTAAGTGCTGGGAAGACCCAACATTCAAAGCTGGTATTCTGTTGAGCCCCTTTAAACAAGGGTAGGTTTAACTATACAACATAATTAATAACATACAAAATTAACAGCTCTGTGACAAAACACTCAAAAACACAATACATACATACATTTCTACATAATATGTATGTTTATGCTGTTTATGTTTATTAAACATAATAAAACCGTATACAATACAAGACAAACAAAAATATTAAATACGCTTCTTCCCATGGGATACACTAGCAGACAACGAGACGAGGATGGATAGAGTCAGATGAAAGAGTGATCGTAAACTATCAACCCGTCCTGAAACTGCCTAGACAGTAAATATTGCTTAAGTTTTAGCCCAAAAAGAACAAAGAGATTAGAGGTCTCTGATGGGAGGAGACAAAAGCATTTGGCGGCCGCACATTGGAAGCTACCTGTCGCACAGTCAATTTCCTGTGCATCAAGGCGGCAATGCCAACTGCTGGGCACACAACCTACGATAGCCGTGTCTGGTGTCAGAGACCCATCTAATTTTGTTGTGCAAGTATTACTGTGCTTCACAACTCCAAAAAGAAGACAAGCCAGATGTAGTTTCCGCCGGGACTTTATCTTTAGAATATTATTTACTAAGAAATGGCGTAACATGGAGATCTCGGTAGAATAGTGAAACAAAACCTGGCACAAGCATTTTGTACGCGTTGTACAAGGCGCTGCGTCCGAGCAAGGAGCAAAGTCAAAGTCTTTACAAGTCAACAAATATATAAACAATACTATAATGTCAATTAATAGAATTAATATAAATATAATATAAAATTATCTATGATCTTTGAACTCTTTGAAAGTCGTAGAACGCTTGCTCGATTAGGTAGGCGTAGGCTTCAACCTGCTTTTAAAACTGTTAAGGTTAAGAGCCTCATTGACTCTTTTAGGCAGTCGGTTGTAAACATCCGGTCCCATAACGTGCGTCAGCTTCCCAGACTAAAGCCGGGGTCTTGTGATCATGACGCACAACGCTGCGGTATGCGGTATGCGTTGCCGGACACTCAATCGTATGAAAAACGTCGAGAATGTTCTCCTGTTCCGTCGCAGAATGCGTCAGCGGCGAGGGGCAAGCGCGGTGAAGTGGGGAGGTGTACTGCCGCACAGCGCGGCGTCATTCTCGGTTCAACGCTGCGGTGTGCGGTGTGCGTCACGGGTGTGTGTCACTGAGTCAATATGGAATTGTGAAAGCTGCGGCAAAATCAACTGACCACCTCTCCGCAGGGACGCTAAATACTGCGTCGTGACGCTGCGTTGCGGCGCATACCGCAGCGTTGTGCGTCATGATCACCAGACCAAAGCTTAAGTGAGAGAGCGCAGTATGCTCACAAGCTTATTAGCATTTCGGGTGTTGTACAAGTGCACATCGAGTGTTTTTTAAATATGCCCAGGTTACATCTCACATAAACAGCCACCTGAGAGATAGAGATAGCCGGCAACGTGAGAATTCCGAGCTCCTTAAAATAGGGAGCCGAGGGCCTTAAACAATGTCCACATAATTTAACTCTGATAAACCAGACTGTCGACCAGCTGAGTTGTTTGATGAGACAGGTTTTTACAGGTTGACGAAACTCAAAAAACGTAAGTTGAGATATGGTGACCTCATTTTTACTGGGGAAAAAGTTTATAATCTATTATATAAAAGGTTTCCCTGAGTGACTGACTGACAGACAGCCTACAGTCCAAACCGCTTAAGATATAAACTTGAAATTTGGAATATAGGTACATTGTACGAGCACTACAGAAGAAAATTTTAAAAAATAGATCTAAAACGAGCCCTTTTCGTTTGTATGTAACTTTTTATCCCCTGTACCGATTGACATGAAACTTTGTATAAATGCTTTTGAAACTAAATAAAAAATACGGTTGTTCCTGTTTTTCCTTAAAAAAAATTCCTTAGGGGTCAGATACGTCCCAAAGTTGGTGAAAAAATCATCGATTACTGACTACGAGCTGAAAGGATACGATTGAAAATGAATATATAGAAAGCACACAACATGTTTCAATATTATTATCCCAGAAATTCTACGGGTTTCTTAGGGATAGCCAAAATTAATCAGTTATAATATAAAGCTAAGGTAAAACAACTAAATGAATTCTAACGAAATTTGGTACGAAGCTAGACAATAACACAAATTACCACTTTGGGTACTGCTATCCTGGAAAATTTGAGGGGATCCTTCGGGATATCAATTTCTTAAAAAAATACTTTAGACTGTTTGAAAGTCATTGGAATTTTGTTTCTAAATAGCCCACCATTTTAACTAATAAATGAATATTGATCTCTTGGGAACAGTCCCGGATTCCTTATCCGCTGGACCAGTCGTAACCCTGAATAAGCGTGAAAATTACTTGAATGCGCTTTTTTTAAATAATTTAGTGAAGTATCTAGAATAGAATTGTGATAATAATTCATCCTTAAATGGAGCAAAATGGGTCCCTAATAGTTTACGATTTTTTTTATTTTGTGAGGCTTAAACTTAGGGTATATACGAGTCAATATACGTACCTTACTATGGAATCAACCCCGAAAAGCGAAAATTACCTACCTATTCTATTTATTTTGTCGCGGTTAGATGAACTTTTTGTGTTGAACAACTGATACGGGTTGCTGAATCTACATACGACATTGATTTTTCCCTACAGACGTACTCGTAACTATACAGGTTGCCTCAATGTTTTCCATCAATGAAAACCCGGTGGTGTGAAATTCCTTGCATAGGTACTCATACAATTATTATTATTGATTTAATTTCAAATATTTAGCAATTAATCATCCACAAATTCACGTACTCCGTACCAATATAATAAGCTTCAGATACAATTAAATTAAATAAGCAAATACAGAGACCATGCAGGCCAATCCGTGGGCTATTTTCATTTTAGGCAAATACTGACAAAATTCAGGCTAAACCGTAGGCATTATCCTTGCAAGTAATACGACAATTTTATAGGCTCAATTATGAAGGGCCTAATGCGGGCTTAACCACGAGCTATTATTATTTTAAGTAAGTGCCAAAACAACGGGGGCCAAACTGTGGGTTATAATCATTTCAAGCAATAACAAAAACAACGCGGCCAGACCGTGGGCTATTATCATTGCAAGTAATATAACAACGCAGGCTAACGGCAGGCTATAATAATTTTAAGGAAGTGTTAAGTCAACGTGGGCCTGACCGCGGACTATTAGATACTATTATAAGCAAGTGCCAAAATAACGCAGATCGAACCGCAGGCTGTTATTTTAAACAAGTAAGTAGTAAAACAACGCGGGCTAAACTGTGGGTTATTTCATTTTAAGTCTTGAGCATTGTCGCAAGGCAGCGTGTTTGTCAGCTATTTACCAGATACACTTCGGAGAGTGCGCCCAAGAGTTGCACAATCTGGTCCCCCTGTCCCTTTCTTCTATCGTTCGGCTAGACAGACGCGACCAAAGCGCCACCTTTTTATGGTGGACATTCCGCGCGTTAGAACCAAGCGATTCAAATCCTCATTCCTCATACGAACAGCCTGAATGTGGAACGCTTTGCCTGGGTCTGTCTTCCCGTTAAAGTACAACGTGGGTGTCTTCAAATCCCGAGTAAATAGGTATCTTCTAGGTAAGCGTGCTACACCCTAGACCGAACATCTGCTCAACATCAGGCAGTGTGTAGTCAAACGCGAACCTATACGAAATAAAAAAAAACCTAAGTATTAAGACAGCGTTTGCCATTCTGAGTACTATAAATTACCATTTCAAGCAGATACTAAGAATATGCAGGCCAAACCGTGACCTATTATCATTTTAGGCAAATGCTGACACAATTCCGGCAAACCTGTGAGCATTATCCTTGCAAGTAATACGACAACGCAGGACAAATGGCAGGCTATTTTATTTTAAGCAAGTATTAAGACAACGTAGGTCAAACTGCGGGCTTAAGGAAATACCTATGTACTAAGACAATGGGGGCGAAGCCGCGGGTTTTAAGCTAGTTAATTATAAAGAAAGAAGTCAATCGCTGAACCCTACTCAGCTAAGCAAAAGGTTCGGAAAATTCGTCTCGTCTCTCGTCGTATGTATTAAGTTTTAGACCAGTGTGTGAGCAGTGATGAATGACTGTACAGAAACGTTGTCTCTCACTAAGGGCCGTAAGGGTCTCTAAGTAAGCTCCTACTGGCCGAACGTAGTGATCTAGAGGTAATGAGGGTGTCATTACTTCTAGAAAAGCTCTAGCCTTAAAATCTTAAGATCGTGGGTTCAAATCCCCGGTCCCGAACTTTATAACTTCTTTCGAATTTATGTACCGAATTTCACATTTTTCACTGGGCCAGCGTGGTGGATAAGGCCCAATTACCCTTCGTAGGAAGGCCTACGTCCTGCAGCGGACTATTTACTGGCCCAACGAGCTATGAAGAGCCGTACTCCAAGTCTCTCTACGAGATCACAGGAACGAAAAAATACCAAAACCAAACCGAAGAACCAAAGTTACCGACATAGCCCAGCGAGTGGGCAAGTTTAAATGGCAATGAACAAAGCATGTAGCACGGGAGAAAAGTTTTTGATTGAAAACCACGTACCAATAAGCGTAGCGTAGGACGTCTACCCAAAAGGTAGAGGGATGATCTCACTAAGACTGCAGGATCGCGCTGATGGCAAGCCGCTTCCAATCGATCCCATTAAAGATCCATAGAGAAGGCCTATGTCAAGGAGTGGACATCTTAAGGCTGAAACGACGACAAAATTAATCATTTGCTTACCTTATTTATTTGCTCTGCTTTGATATTGAACACTTGTCCATGCGTAGCTTTCGCTATTTCATCGTAAACTTTGAGCCCAGGATCATTTTCAGCCTTTTCAGAGTTTCCGTCTAATACAAAAACAATCTGTGAATAGAAATATTAGTTTTTTAATTTTTCCGTACTCCTGATGCCACAACCTAACAAAGGTGCGCTCATACTTAAGATTTTCATTTTCCTAGGATTTCAGTCCGTCATATAGCGGCAGCAATACAGCGGCGAATAATGTCACTAGAACGTTAGACATAATAATAATATGGACAATTACATTTTTATACGTGAGAATTTACACTACATTTTTATACCTATAGCTACCAGTTTAAATCAATTTTGAATGTATTAATTGAGTACATTGAGGTAATTGGCATTAAGATTTACTATAAAATAACAAATATTATCATATTTTTTTTGAAGCAAATAATTTATTATATTATCATATTTTTAAGCAAATAATTTATTTTTTATCGCGAATTAGTCCGCGCTTGACCACCAACTCGCCCGGTGGTAAGCGACGTTATGGTCGAAGAAGAAGCGCGCAGACTTAAAAATTACCATTTTTTTCCGATCTTCAAAAATTTTAGATTATAGGTATCTCTTAGGAAACAGAAACTGCCAGCAGACTGTCCCATTCCCTGACAGTACTTATGAATCCGAAATGTTTCCTATAGAGCGGCCTTAGAGTATAAATAACTAAAGTTATATACTCTAAGAGAGCGGCAATAGACACCGTCATCTAGAGAAACCGGAGTTTTGTTACACTCTTTCTAGACTTTTTTAAGACACATTTCAAGAAGAGACATTGCAAAAATGTACGAAATTTAGGCCATGATCTTATCTCGTACCTATGAATTTATTGTATTTAGCTTTATTTGTTTGATATAACGAATTTACTATTAGTGAAGTGAAAACTTCTTTAGTGGCGTTGTGCATTTTTTGGGATGGGTAAAAAATGTTAAACTCGCCGCAGGACAGACGCGTAGGCTGATCGAAAATTCTTAGGACGGAGCGGCGTAATGTGGAAGTAATATCTCCTCTATTACCGCGCGGCGAAAATGTATGATTGCTGCTGCTGTTTCGTTTAAGCGGCGCAGGGGGCTTGCGCAATTGTGCGTTTGTATTATTGTATTTTACCACATAAATGATAGTAATTTATAATTACGTTACTATTTTGCGTTTATTTTATACTATTTATGTTTTTATTATTAATTTTTGTTATTAATTTATTGTGTATATTTATGTACTTTATTAATTTATAATTTTCAGGGCACCCATCTCTGGGTAAAGGCCTCCTCCATGCTGTAACATTTATCGCGGTCTTGTGCTGCTCGCGTCCAGATCGCTCCCGCGACTTTAACGATGCCGTCGCACCATTTTCTCCGGGGTCGTCCTCTGTCCCGTGCGCTGTCTCTCGGGTACCAGTGGATAATCTGTTCACTCCATCTTCCGTCTGTTGCTCGGGCGACGTGACCAGCCCATTTCCATTTGAGCCTACAGAACATCGATACTGCGTCTATGACTCTAGTTTTTCGCCTGATTTCTGCGTTTCTTACTTTGTCTTTAAGTCTGAGACCCAGCATCGAGCGCTCCACTGCTCTCTGGAAAGTGGCCACCTTGTTGACGAGCTTTTTAGTTAGTGCCCATGTTTGGCATCCATTATTATGTCTCCTCTGGTAGTAGCTTTCTCGCCTGTAGTAGTATTAAAACATTTTACCCATTCTTTTCTGTGATCGAATTACCTTCTGCTTCATTTTGTAGAGCTACGATTTTCTATTTCCTTTTCTAAACCCTGCAATTTGATCTTTTGTTTTTGTACTTTTATTTTCTTGACAATTTTTGTATGTAAATGCCGAAGTCTGTTTTTCTGCTGAGTAGTTCGCAGACAGATTCTTTGTAAAGCTTCTCTTATTTATTTATTTATTCATTTATTTATGCAAGATATATGTACAATACAATTAGTACCTAGCATATTAAGACTAATAATACTTATTGCTAATTTAGTACATAGTTGTACATATACACCCTGTTTAATAGGGCGTAGCATAATTTTATTAAAATAATATGTGCCAGACAGTGTATTAAATTTAACAAAAAAATATGTTTTTTTTTCTCTTTCCTCTATTAATACTGTTATTTCTTCATTTATGATTTCTGACTGCTCTTCGATTTAATTTTGTTAATTTACCGATACATTCCTTTGTAACACTTACAGTAGCAATAGGAGTCATTGATATTGCTTTTTTCAATATTTTTCGTTTGCTGGCTCATAATATTTTTAAGGCCTCTATTTCTAATGGCGTTAAATACAAAAGATAAGTGTACAAAGATGTTAATAATAAATATAAGTTCCAATAGTGGACCCATTACGGGCGTGCAATATTAAAAAGATCTAACTTAGCAAGACATAACTTACTACAAGACATATCTAGACTTGACGGACGCGACCAAAGCGCCACCCTTTTATGGTGGACATCCCACGCTTCAGAACCAAGCGTTTTGAGTCCACATTCCTCATACGAACTGCCAGAATGTGGAACGCTTTGCTTGAGTCTGTCTTTCCGTTAAAGTACAATGTAGGTGTCTTCAAATCTCGAGTAAATAGGTATCTTCTAGGTAAGCGTGCTACATCCTAAACCGAATATCTGCTTAACATCAGGCAGTGTGTAGTCAAATGCAAACCTATTTGAAATAAAAACAATAAATAAAAAAAAAAATAAAAAAACTTACTACAAATTACAGAAGCTTACCTACATGAAATGTATTAACTTAGATAATAAACAAATTAAGTACTAATCAAACTAACTATACCGAACACTGAAGTGTTATATTATCTATTCTACATTTTATTTACCTTAATATGACCTAAATGAACTTATATTTACAAATTTTAATTTTTATGTACGTATATAGAGAGAGGGCTCACAAGATGAATAATAATCAACCACTATTTACAATGCGATAAGGTAATAAAAATATTGTTACATAATAAATCTTTAAGCAAATTTAATAATACGAGTATATTAGATATTGATCTTTACTATTGTTGAAATATATACATAATATTTAGAACGTAGAATATCAGCTCTGTTTGAAGAGTTGCAAATACTTATTTGTCGTAATACTCCTTCATATCGTAATACGTCTACTAACCAATTTTTAAGAACGCTTTTAAATTTATGTCCATTCAGTGTTTTTATTTCAGATGGCAAATTATTGTAAACGAGTATTGCATTACAGGGTTACAGGGTAAGTCGACCTATTCCCGTTAAGGGTGTGTAGTTTACTTTATTTCTGACTAATTTGACTATGAAAGAAATACACTATCCTCAATTTAAAAAAAAAAAACAGATATTTGAAATTGGTATTTATAAAATACCCAATTTTCGGCTATCAGCTCAGATATTTTGAAACGTGTAAGTCGTATTATTATTTTTATTTGATTTTTACATATGAAATAATGTTTTATGACCTCACTACCTAATATTGTCCGTAAAATTAACCTTTTATAAAAAGTATTTGAATTCAAATATCTCGAAAACTGTTAGATTTAGAATATGGTGTTTCATAGTCAAATCAGTTAGAAACGTAGTAAACTACACACGCTAAACAGGAATAGGTAGACTTAGTCTGTAACCCTGTATATGTACTCTTGTAGTACATGGTGTTATTTACCTGGGGAATCTGCATGTTGTATTTATATTTTGTCCGTAAGTTTTCATTTGTATTAGATTTACTACTGAAATATATTTTTTCGTTATTTTTACAAATAAACATAACTGATATATATAAACATGTCAAGGTTAGAACTTTATTAACTTTAAATATATTGCGTACAGAGTCGGTGGGTTTTAAATTGAATATTGAGCGGAGACATTTCTTTTGTAATTTAAACGTGTTCTCAACATTTACAGAGTCACCCCAAAATATTATGTCATAAGTTAAATGAGGGAATACACATCTATAGTAGGCGCTCATCGCTACTGATTTTGAAGCGATTTTACTGAGCACTGACAAAACGTAGATATGTTTGGAGAGTTTATTATTTATTTTTATAATGTGCGCTTTCCAGTTCATGTGTTTATCCAAATTCCTAGGAAATTGGTTTCATTTATTTCCTTAATTCTGATTCCGTTATACATGATGTTGAAATTAAGTGGGACTATTTTATAGTTAGTAAATTGCATCATATTCGTTTTATTGATATTAACTTTTAAATTTTTACTCAGTAACCAGTCTGTCTGTAAATACAGAATAAGCATCAAGTTATTATGACAAAGTATGTTGCTTATTATAAGGGTAGGTATGGTCAGTAGTTTTAATATTTATAAGTAGATTGTCTGTATTGGTTTGCTTTAAGTACCTGTGTAATTAGGCTAAGCTTTGGCAAATAAAGATAAATTGCATTGTATTGTAACTTTCTTTAACGTATTATTTACTTCTTTTTCGAACTCGGTTTTACTGGAGTTTTTCTGGGGTATAAATAAAGTGATGTCGTCGGCTTACATAACACAGATATGGTTGATGAATTGCGGTAGGTTGTTCACATAATTATGAATTAAATAGTGTTGGCCCGGCAATATTACCCTGCGGGACACCTAAGTCAATATTTTGGAATTCAGAGAGGTTTTGCTCTATTGTTTTTGTGTCTTTTTGTATACATCTACAGCTGTTGCCTGTGTTCTTTTACTCAGATAAGACTCTAGTAAAATAGACGATGAGCCGCGTAAGCCCATCTCTTCTAATATAACAAGTAAGACTTTGTGCTCGACACAATCGAAGGCCATTGACAAATCTAGGAAGAGAGCAACACCAGTTTATTTGTTACTAATTTCTTCCCAGACTTGTTTCAGCATTTTAAAGGTGGCATGAGTAGTGAATTTTCCTTTACGGAAGCCAAACTGGTTGCTATTGAGAATTTTGTTCAAGTCAAAATATGATGTGATTCTTTGACATAGAACCTTTTCAAATATATTTGAAAAGCTTGGCAGTATGGCGATTTGCCCGTAATTGCTCATTTCAGATTTTGAGCCCTTTTTGTGTATGGGCTTTATGATTGCCGGTTTCATGCCATCTGGAAATTGATCAGTTTCAATTGAGAGATTGATTACGTACCTCAGCGGTTCTTATATAAATTGTATAGTTTCCTTGATTATTTGTACAGAAATTCCGTCGTAGCCAGATTTTTATTTGTTTTTTAATGATTTTACTATATTACTATTGAAATTAACGTGGTTTTCACACATTTTATACTATATATAACGGGATAACACCTGAGTTCAGTCCCGTTATATATAGTATAAAAGATTTTACTATATTGTTTATTTCGTTTATTGCGATTTATAAAGTACTAGCTGCCCGCCCCGGCTTTGCCCGGGTACGATTGGCTAAAGAAGACAGATTTTATAAGCATTGTGCCTATATACTTACCATGTAATGTACGCACATGCTAGACATACAGGATCAACCATGATGATGAGTTATAACCTACCCAAATCGCGGGAGTTCCCGTAGTCTTAAACTGTTCGACTATTTACGTAAAATAAATATAGTTTTGGCCTATCTAAATAAAAGTGAGTTCGTAGGTATGTGTCGGGTGGCTGTACATAATATATAGCCCTGATTTCAGAAAATGACAATGAAGAGAATGAAAGAGACGGTTAAATATTAGTTAACGTGAGTTAAAACCGGTATTTTATCTAATATAATGTATTCTCACGCGAGTTTTAATGAAGTAACTTCACGATAAGTTCTGTTTTCTGGGGACTGGGCACATCGCAATATGGCTATATTGCGATATGATGACTAGATCATAATGTGGCTGGGTACTTCTATAAACGCCGATTCAACAATCAGCCGACGACATAATGTATAATGTGGTTACTACGAAAGATGTAGTCACATATGAGGAAGGTACATTATAATACTCATATGAACAATGCTATGAGAACTCTGAAATTGCGAAAAAAAATAATCTGTTCCGTACACTAAATTTTCCACTTCTAGATAAAATATATTTAATGTGATTTTAACGCAATTTTAGAGTTGTTCTCACAGTAGGTAAAAGTGTACCTAGTATTTTTACCTGAAATTGTTTTTTAATCGCGAGTTTCTTCACGTCTTCTAACTGATAATCGTCCTTAGCTGTGCCGTCTGTGAGTACGTAAATTGTCGATTTTGGTAGACTTATTTCGATTCCTTGTTTAACTGCAGTAATTGTACATCTGTCACAATCATCAACTTCATCTTGCACCTTTATATTGTTTAAAGCTTTAAGAAAGTCGTCGAGGTACTTTGTATTCTTCTGAACTACTACACCTGCAAAGAGAAATTAAATCAAAATGTATATTTACTTTATTAGTTTACACATAACGGGAAAGACCTCGTCTTTTGGTGGGCATCAATAGACCTAGGCCAATATTGAGAGGCCCTTTTTATAATATTGTAATTTAGAAAAACAACACTGGTTTTAAAAAGTATAGTGTTGTAAACTGACTTTTTATGGCGAAAAATACTGAAATATATGTAATATACGTATAACATAAAATGGTCTATTGCTGTGAAATTTTAAATGTTATGTAAAATTGTTCTATGAAATGAGATACCTACGACACCCGCTTTTAATGTATGCCCATGCTCCATTTCAAAATTTCGCAACGTATCTTCGGACTTCGAATTCAATTTCTATTCTCTTTGTTTCTGTAAAACTCCTATTTCATCGAAAGTTTACGTGGAAAATCTCTCTGTTAGCGTAAAAACCGCAATTGTTGCACTAGTTTAAAATTTTCTTTCTTGTGTATGTTTTTTTTTATTGTATTGTATTGGTGTAAACAGTAAAGAGTTCGTCCAACTATCTATCAATTGCGTAGGTCTCAGTTGCGTATCGTATATCTATACGAAACGACAATCAAAGTTAAACTAAGAGATATTTTCATCTTCAAATGAATTTCATCGATGTCTGGTTTCATAACCAAAGCAAAATTACGCCTATAGTTAATTAATGTAATTTTGTATTATATTTCAATTCAATTGTGCTTAATAAAAATTTATTTCCCTATATATTTTGGACCAAAATTTGAAATAATACCTTGAAGGTTGTATTAATATACAATGTGTTTGTCTACCGGTGTCGGAGCCTTGACATATATAGCAAATTTTGAACAACTTTTACTGTGGGGTCAACTCTGAAAACACAAAAAAAAACAGCTATTCCATTAACTTTTTGTCGAAATGTTGTTTTTAAACTTCCGCGATTTGAACACATTATTAATATATACGACCGAACTAATCGCGCACTAAAATTACGAGATAAATAAATACCTCCTCATCCCGACGTTTCGGCCGAGTTGCATCGACCGTGGTCACGGGTATACTGGAATGTGCAACAGCTGGTACCGCCAATTCAATTTGAACTCGAAAAATTGTCATTACGACACACAACACTGACGGTATCTAACAATGTCCTTCTACCTACACTACGCGATTTGCATTTGTTGACAACAGGATTCCACGACGCCGATAACTTAAATCCATCCTCTCGGTTGAAATTCTTATGTTTTTTGATTTCCACCGCTTCACTAACTATTCTTGAAAAATAGTGAAAGTCTATAAAAATCGTATGGAACAGCAGTTTTTTTTACGTTTTCTGAGTTGGTTGGTTACACAGGTAGACATTGATGGCAATTCGGCGACATTCGCACGAAACTATAACTAGTCGCACTAAAATTTTTAATTTAGTGCAAAACTAGAAAAAAGCTATTCGGTGTTTTCTTCGAACTTAATTAAAACCGATTTTAGTCGTCCACCATAACGAACTAAGTTAAGTAACGCCAGTTACGCCATCTAGTGTTGAGTAGCAATATTAGTTCGGAAATAGTTCACTAGATGGCACAAAATATTAATTACTGTTTTTATTTTATCTGTGGCACATCTATAGCTGCCAAGGATTTAGTATTACATCCATGATAGCTGCTCCCAATATGTTGCCATATCGATAACAAGTGCTCTTTTCTATTTTAAGTTTCATGTCATACTTAAAATCTGTTACGATAATTTTGATTTGATTTTACTCCAAAAACGGCGCAACGCGCTTTATTTTGGAATAAGACTTTTACATTATTTATTTCCGTGGAATGCACTAGCTTTTATATCTATGATATGATTATAGGTTTGAGGTAAAATACTACTTGTTGGCTTTTATTGCAAATTTTGGTAAATTACTCTGGCAACACTATTGTTTACAATTAATTTTTCAGTTCACATTTTCACAAAAACTGCAAATTCTTCGCAAAGAAAGAGTTTCCAATATCACTACGTTAGATTTTGACAAACATAATAAGAAACGCGCCAACAAAAAGCACAGGGAGATGTTCTTGGAGCGATTCCACGCCAGCAAGTAAGTAGATCTCTTTTTGATAAATCCTAAGTAACCACTAGGAGTAATTTTCTTTCAAGTTATTTAATAGTCTTTAATGAAACTTTTTCAGGTAATCAAGCTGACAAACAAGCTGTCGAGTTCTTGGCAAATCCGGCCAGTGAACTCAATGTCCTGCTGCAGCAGGACGGTACAGGAACCTTGAACCTTGTGGTGCGGGAATGGCAGCATGTGTACCTACGTTTACAAATTGTTACTTCTCTTGTGATTTCTTTAAAAACAGTTGCAGTAACCCTTGTATAACATACTACCTAAATTAATATCACAATATGGTTTTAATTTGATAAATATTGTCCAAAGGTAGGTACAACAACTGGTAATTTATTTATTTTTACATTCAATTAATAAAGCAAGTTACTTGAATAATCCTTATTAAAATAATCATGTTAACTGCTAATATTTATACTGTATATGGTGAAGGAAAACACCGTGAGGCAACCTGAATATCGGGATATACTCATAGTAGCATAGTCCGGAGAAGAATTTCAATGATGTATGTGAATCCAACAACCCGCACTGGGCCAGCGTGGTGGATGTGGCCCAATCACCTTTCGTGGGTAGGCCTACGTCCTGCAATGGATTATTATAAGGCTGATACAGTACAGTACATATATATATATAGCATTTAATAGTAGTACATATAGCAGTATATGTATACTACTATTAAATTAAATTTAGTAAAAATATTTTTTTTCACAGGGTTTACTGCCATTACCATCTGAGCAGACAATCCCTGCACTAGGTACATCAGGATAATGGGATCTTTCTACTAGGATGAACTTATACCCATACAACTTCCAGCAAGACAATCTGCGGAGTCAGCCTCAAGCCAGCCTGTAGCATGCAAGTCGGCACAAAGCCAGCCCACAGCGTGCCTGTATTCTGATCTGCCACAACCAAGTCGTGATAGATCCGGTTGGCCAAGATCAAATGCAGCATTAGTCCTTAGCTATTTTTTATGCATTTCTACAACATGGGTATCCAATGAAAGCACTTGTTAAGAGTAACTTGAAAAATAATGTGATGTCATTCTAAATCATACTAATATTGTAAATCCGAAAAGTTTGTTGATTTGTTCCTCTTTCATGCAGCAACGGTGCAACAGATCGACTTGATTTTTAGCATGGATATAGTTCAAGGGCTGGAAAGTGACATACGCTACTTTTTATCCCGAAAAAGTAAGAGATTCCTGTAGGATAGCACAAAAGTCAAAATATAGCCACGGGAAAAAGCTAGTCCAATACAAATCATTTCTAGTAAATCAGTGTTCACCTGCTAAATATCTAACTCTTAGATGAAAGACAAAACTAATACAATTAATACAACTCGACAAACCTGGTGTGACAGATTCCACATACAAAATGAAGGTGTAGAATCTGTACCACCAGTGGGGCACCTTGGTGCGGCAGAGGATAATGCACCAGATAAATTGATTATTTTTATTTTTTATTTATAACACTACTGTTTAATTTTTGTTGGAACAATTAATAAATCATATAAGTACATTTTTATGATGTTTTTATTATTAAAATAATCTAGTACCTAATTAAACTTTGGCATATCAATCTCTCATTCTCAATGGTCTCTCACTATGGGCCTTATTAGTAAGCTCCAAGTAGCCCAACGAGCTATGGAGAGGGCTATGCTCGGAGTCCCTCTGCGAGATCGAATCAGAAATGAAGAGATCCGTAGACGAACCAAAGTTACCGACATAGCCCAACGGATTGGCAAGTTGAAATGGCAATGGGCAGGGCACATAGCGCAGAGGGCTGGTGACCGATGGGGTCGAAAAGTTCTCTAGTGGAGACCACATACTGGCAAGCGCAGCATAGGATGTCCAGGACGGATGACCTCATTAAGACCGCAGGATCGCGCTGGATGGAAGCCGCTTCCAACCAGTCTTATTGGAGTTCCATAGGGGAGGCTTATGTCCAGCAGTGGACGTTCTTTGGCTGATGGACGGATATCAATCTCGCTTCCAAATAGAAATCTTGATCTTCATCATCAGTCAGATGACACATCTATCGCTCCGAGAACTAGTTAAATATGCTGCAGTTTGTCTTCAGTACCATCCTCATTGTTATCTGCAATGTGATTTAATATAATTACTGTTTAATGTTTGCTGGAAGAAATAATACCTAAACCATATTAGTAGGCATATTTTCATGTTTTTATTATGTATTAAAAAATATAGTGATTTTTGTTGGAACAAATAATAAACCATGTAAGTACATTAATACATTTTTATGATCTTTTTATTATTAGAAAAATCTAGTACCTAATTAAATTTTTGGCATATCAATCCAGCTTCCGACAGGAAATCTTGATCTCCATCATATCTCTTCTATTGCACCAAATGTTGGTTCAATTTGCTACAGCTCATCTTCCATACCATCCTCATTGTAATCTGCAATGAGATATACAATATGATTAAACAGATAATTATCAATCTTTATAAGTTTGTTAAGCTCCGCTAGCGGAGCAAGCACTAATCCTTTATCCACGAGTTAATTATTGTAAGGATCTATCTGACTGTTGGATAATTAGGTAATTAAGGACTTATCAAATGGTTTGAATAAAAAGAGTTCTCTGTCATTGCAGTTTGTCAGCTGGCGTCATTAGGAATTTGATGATGTTAGGGCACAGTTGTGAGACGATTGCATTACTGTGACCTCAAGACATATGCTGATGCTTGGCTGGCTTAAGCCCAAGAAACTGTCTAGGCCAACAACAGCCTGATAACTGCCTTGGGCAAAAAAGTGAATAGCACTAAGAATCCGCAACAAATGATATTTGATTACAATACTCAGTTTGCTTATGCAGACAAGCTGAATGGAAAACCATGACATTTACAACCTCTATAATTGTTTTGGGTTGCCTTCTCGAGATGTGCTTCTCAAATTAAGATCATTTATTAACTGTTGAGCTCCTGTCTTTGGAACTCTATACAGTTTTTTCCACTTCTATCAGAAAATAATTTGGAACTAGATGAACCACACAATTAACTCTCACTTGTTTAGTGAATCAAGCAAAAACAGGTTTTTGGGTTTTTTACTTACCTTTCCAAGAGTTGCTGCCACAATAAAAAAAAAAGTTTATGTATTTTATTTATTTTGAAATTGTATCATTATTTAGTATATATATATTTTTTTATAGTTTTATAGTTTTGATCTGTGTTGATTGTAGTTAATTTATCTCTTTGTCTATTTATTCATGCCTACTTTCCCAATGTCTTCTACCTGTAGGTTGACTGGCAGAAAATGCTATTTAGCGTTAAGTCCTCCTTTTGTACAAATGGTGTGCAATAAAGTGTTAAATAAATAAATAAAATAAATTCGTCCGTATTTCAAGATTAAATGCGAAAATCGACGATAAAACACATGCAACTTCCTCAAACTAATTTTAATCGCCATGTTTTTCGTGACGACTATTTTGACATTTGATAACTAAATTTTAGACGTATATCACACTAAAATGTGAGCCGCCGAATGCACTTTGACCAAATTGAGTAACTAAAATCGATTCGACCTAAATTTAGTTTGATCGTGTAGACATCCGGATACCAAAACCTAGTTTGACAGGACTAAACTTATTTTAGAGAAAACTTGACTATAATGCGTGTTGCCGAATCGCTACCATTGTACATTTGATTAAAACTTAAATTTCTTCTTATAATTACTATTATTGATTATTGATATATTGGTTCTATGAACAAACATTTTTATCTTTAAAATCTTCATTCAAGTTTTTGTGGAAAGGTAATTTTGTGATAAAGATCGTAGGAAAACGCTGGAAGTAAGCCGCTTTCAATCGGTCTTATTGAACATCCCTAGGAGAGGGCCTATGAACAGCAGTAGAGGTTCTAATGCTGATAATAATGATATTTTTTTAAAAATTAAAACAATTTTACTCACCTGGATTTGTACACGTAGTAGATTCGCTACCACGTTTGTCTCCATTAAAAGTTATTAATATAAAGTTTTCAATATTTTCATCTAAATTTTTCACTGTTGCGGCTGCTACTGTTTGAAATTCTTTTATAACATCTCTCATTGAACTACTATCATCTATCACAAACGTTAAACTATTTAAATCCATTCCAGCAATATGGTGTAATGAAAAAAATATCAAAACGAAAAACACAAAGCTATTAAATATGAATGCCATTTCTACTAGAGTTCTACAGAACTGCGCATCCTTAAAAATACTGACTATTTTAACGTTGTTCCTATTTTAATATTCAGTTACATCACAATAGATATGTAGTTGTACAGGGTGTTTGGTTTGCAGCTATGGGCAACTTTGTACACATAGAAAATAACTTTATCACTGTTTTCAACCGACTTCCATAAAGGAGGAGGTTCTAATTTTGTCAAAATGTATTTTTTTTCTTTTTGTGTATATTGATTGTTCATTGATATTTTTGCCAATTGTGAATCGAACTAAGAATTTTTTATTATTTCCAAAGGGCTTCCCTACTCCCGAGGTGGTATTTCATTTAAATTTTATCAAAATCAGCTGAGTCGTTAAAAATCAACAATAATGTAAAAATAAATATTTAATCATTTATTTACATATATACAAGAGTTAGACAAGTTTTATATAAAGAATATGAAAAACAGTAAATTAAATATCAACATAGCTAGAAAATTATTCGAATAACCCGCCCCTCACCGTTCCTAGTGCAAAGGTGGCCATAACGCTTACTGCATTGCCGCGTTGGATGGTAGAAACGAGGTAAAACGGGAGTCACCTCCTTTTTCTCGAATCTTGCGCCCCATTTCAGAGGTTAACATATTGGCTTCAGCGTCCGAACTGCCCATGGTCTCTACGGCAAGGGGCACGAAATTATCGCTGGGTACCATTGCCGCGTACTTCAACCGATTTTTATTGGCGGTGTTCTCAGCCGCTGCCGCCGAACACGGATGGTGCGACTCAGGTGCGTGGCTGCGAGAGTGCTTACGCAAGTGGCATCCTAAACTAAGCATTTGCCGTTTTTCCACGTCATCAAAGTCAAATCATCCGGCCTCTTCCCGTCGGACCTACGAAGGCCTGGCGGCTCAAAAAAAACAGGGAATGTTTGCAAATATTTAAAGCTCTACGTATTATGTCATTAAGAGCATCGTGCCTCGGGAACCTACCTGTGCAGCGACGGCAACTGAGTGCATGATTTCCGTCGGCTTCTACCAAAGCCGTAAATGCACATGGCGGTTCACAAAAGATGCCACTCCACCGTTTGTTTCCACCGTTAACAATGTAGCAGACAATTCATTCATATTTGAAAAAAGATATTAATAAAATAAATACGTCGATATTGAGACTTTTAGTAAAATTTAAAGAAATGGAGTCCAAAGTGAAATTTCAAACTAAAATGGAAGAAAAATAAACATTACAAATGATGATGATAATGTTCTATTAACTACAACTTCTAAATAATGGAATAAGCGTGAAATTCATTCACATTTGAAAAAATATATTAATAAAATAAATACGTCGATATTGAGACTTTTAGTAAAATTTAAAGAAATGGAGTCCAAAGTGAAATTTCAAACTAAAATGGAAGAAAAATAAACATTACAAATGATGATGATAATGTTCTATTAACTACAACTTCTAAATAATGGAATAAGCGTGAAATTCATTCACATTTGAAAAAATATATTAATAAAATAAATACGTCGATATTGAGACTTTTAGTAAAATTTAAAGAAATGGAGTCCAAAGTGAAATTTCAAACTAAAAAGGAAGAAAAATAAACATTGCAAATGATGATGATAATGTTCTATTACCTACAACTTCTAAATAATGGAATAAGCGTGAAACTTGCGTTAAACAAAAAATGTGTTAAAAAAGTTTTAATTTTTCAAATTTAATTTTATGAAACAAGTTTATTAAGTTTTTAGGTCATGGTTGCTTATTATTTTCATTAGGTAAAATAATGTTTATAACCTAAATAATGAATAAGTTAAGACACTTAGAATATAAATATAAGTAACAATAGAGCGCGAACGAAGTGGGAACAGTAGGCACGAGTGAGAACAAAACAATCGCGCTCCCGCCGCGAGCGCTTGTAGTCGTAGCTGAGTACTAGGAGAGTGCGTTTCTCGAGGGATTTTTTTCAAATGTATGTATTAAAATGGTGAAATGTGCAGTTCGGCCTTGTTAAAACGATACTAGAAAACACACAAAATTGAAATCCAGTATCACATTTCATCGCTAAGTCGATTATTATACTGATTTTTATAAAAACTAATCCGTGATCGCGGGGGTGAAGGAAACGTGAGAGGCGAGCACGCGCAATGCACCACACCGCACTCCCGCCGTGTGATTTAGAGATGGGACATGACCAACGCTGTAGTCGATATAATGTTTGCTAGAACTACTGCACAATATTGTAACAGATTTTTGTGACTAACACATGCACTGTTGAATTAATGAACATTCACATAGGGAATGTGTTAACACATTCACTTAAAATCTAATAATAATTAATTATAAATAATTTTATAGTGTAGTGTTTGTACATAATTATACATTCTAATATTTTTAATGCGAAAGTATTAGGTATAGCGTTAACTTAAAGTACATAATTATGTGATGTTACGATATCACGTCTACACTGCCAAATTTATTTTGAAGATTTTAGTGGGTATCGAATGGAGTAAAATTAAATTTTAAAAAGTGATCGTGAGAGATACATTTTTGTAATAAATACTGACTGACTGAAAATACAGGGTCCTAACAATATAGTATAACATATGTAAAGGATAAACATACCAAACCTACAAAATACTGAACAACTTTCCTAAAAAGGGTCCTAATATAAAAAATATCGATTGTTTTCTTATTTTTCAGATTTCTAAAAGACCGAAAATATAATCCATTTTCGGTTTAAAACTAACATTGGAATAAAGTTTGATCAGTACACTGATTGATTTGATTCCTTAATGAATTCCTTAAAATAAATACCTACTTATACTTTTACATGTAATCGTACGATATATAATTATTTGTACTTGTTTGTACCGCTCTGAACCTGCATCTATCGACAACAAAATGAGTTTGCGTTGCCCGCGTGCCCATCCCTAGGAATCGCCAACATAGATATATAAGTAGCTATACTTCATCTGCCTACAACGCGCACTGGGCGTCTAGTGCGGTGCTAGCGCTCTATACTTTAGTTATTTATTCACTAAGTTAAGACATATGATTAATGATAGGAAAAGTGAGCTGAATGGCTAATTACATAAAATAGGTTTAGGAGCATATTTTATAAGTCAATCGTCACACTGTCAATTTGTCATCCATAGAAGGCCAGCACTAAATTTCTCAGGTGTGCCGTCACCAATATCAAGTAAGGCTTTCAAGTTTTAACTTAGAGGTGAGCCGTTGTAAAAAAAAAACTTTCCACGGTTCTCAGGAGGTGGACGATAGGAAAGAACTGCAAATCTCTAGTTTTAGTAGCACACAATCTCAGTTAGCTGGATCCATTACGAATGCACGTGTAGCATGAATCGATGCCTTACATCCGCGATACGTTCCGAAGCCCAGCTGGTGAGGTTGTAGATATCGAGACATTTCCTCCTGTGCAGAACAATATGCCAATTTAGTCGCCAGGCGACGGATTGTACTACCTACTGCAATTGGCCATTCTCCTCCAACTTTCTTGTTTAAGGCACACAGAGCGGCCCCATAAAGGTAAGGACACGCCCTAGGATTATCTTGGCCATTTAGCAAAGAGTTTAAGAATTTCACTAGACACTCCACCAATCGCCGTACATTATCACCCGCGGAAACTGATGTCAATTTTTTCAGGTGTCCCGGACAGATACCATTTAAGCCAGCCACGGAACCTGTATAAAATGTACTTAGACCCAGTACCACGTCTTCCGACGTCATTGAAACAGAAGTGCACGGAGCGCCTGGCACCGGCGGCCAATTTAAGGGACGTGACGGGCTCGGATGCAACCGTTTCAAAGCGTCCATAATTTTTTGATCGCGTTGTGCGTGAATGACTCGTTTGTAACTAACAAACGGACTGCTCCCCTCAGGTCACCCTCCAAAATCTTTGACTCTACCCGTTTTTGGAATTAGCTACTACACTTACATATTCATCAAATTGATAAGGTGCGGAACTTTCTACATTTGCTTTTACACTTGACGTCAGATTACCAGAAAGTGTTATTGATGGCATCCTCAAAGCGCTTTAGGCAAATGAAAAAAGTGGCCACCAATTTCGATGTCATTACAGTCCACACACTAATTATTTCGCATAATTTGCCTGCCGCATAGCTTCGCGCACCCTTTGGACCGTGCTGCCGAAACAGGCACAAAATGAAAATTGTGTAATAGTACATTATGATATAAGTGCCGAGTCGACATTGCTACAAGGAAGCAGAGGCTGTAATTTTCAAAGCGCACGTATGTCATACGACGTTTTATAACATATTTGCGAGGAAATTAATAAAACTCTGACTTTTTTAAACGAATAAATCTTTACTTGTCCACAAATTAGCGATGCGCGCTCATCAACGTTTTTTTAGGCAAAGGTACAAAAACAGCCAGTAATACTAATAAAGTAAATTATTATTTTTGTGTTTTTGTTATAGATAAATAGTAGTAATTTATTGTCAAAATTAATTAAATTAAAGAATTAAATGTTTATTTATTATATTTTATCTCCTAAAGTTAATTTTATTCATAAAATATTGACCACTTTTCTGACATAAAAACTCTTTGTTAAGATTTTAAAAAGTTCGTTCATTTTTAGACGAAGCATCTTAAAGAACCGTGCATGTTACTTTATTTAAAAAAAAAACTCGTGCGTTTTACATTACAATAACGCAGAAGTGCGTAATGAAATACATTACGATATTGAAATTGGTGTAATTACAGCCACTTTACGAGCATTTTTGTTATAAAAATTGTTTACATCAATACGAGTGAACTATTTAAATTTTGTACGCGATGGAAGTCGGTTTTACCATTTTTATTATAATAATACAAGTTTTTACCCGCGACTTCGCCCCCATTTTTTTTTGTGCTATCCCATGGGAACCCTTTATTTATACGGGATAAAAAGTAGACTATGTCACGTTCCGTCATTCAAACCCGGGGCCCTACCTTACTACCCTTAATAAAGGAGGTGGAAAATAAAAAAAATAAAAAACGATTTGACGGTTGTTCGATTCGACAGTTATTTTTTTTTGACATTTCAGGCGCACTCTAGAATAGCTCGCAGATTGCAGAATTTTTCCTACTTACTTAACATTTATGTTATATATATATTATGGAACATTTACGCAATATCATTATAATTTATAGCCTATGTGTTATTCTGATATATAAGCTATATTATTACAAAGTTTCATTTCAATCCGTTTAGTAGTTTTTGCATGAAAAAGTAACAAACATCCATCCATCCATCCATCCTCACAAACTTTCACGTTTATAATATTAGTAGGATTTTTTACACCCTTGTCTTTCATCTGTTCCATACTCTTACTAATCTATTATTTTACATACAAGTTTGTTTAGGTATACTGTGTTTCCTATTGAGCTTTCATTATATCCTGTCCATCCTGCTCTTGAACTCTGAACTGTGTTTTCATAATTCATTCAGGTGTATAGTAGGAAAGAAAATATGCCAAGTCGATGTATATAGTCTAGTATTTTACCGACTTCCAAAGAGGAGGAGGTACTATGTTCTTGTGTACGTATGTATTTTGATCGTGAATAAGTCCGCGCTTTACCACCAACTCGCCTGATGGTAAGCTACTTCGTGGTCGAAGATGAAGCACGCAGACCTAGACTAGAAGATACTTATTCATATTGTGTATGTTCATCGATATTTTCGCCAATTACGAACTGATTTTAAATAAATAAACCTTTTTTTAGTTCGAAAGAGTATATTTCCGAGGTGGTCCAATTTAAATTTTATCGAAATAGGCTGCACCGTTTATGAAAAATCAGCAAAAATATACATAGATGTCATCGATTCGTGCAAATTATTCGAATTCTGTGCACGTCACGAAATTATTCAAAGTCGGTGTTGCAATTTTTTGCAAAAAATAATTATACGTGCTTAATTTGATTAATATAAATTACGCGTTACCTACAGTTATTTAATTGTTTTGGTTATTTCTCAGTTATCATGCCAATTGAGTAAGTGAAGACACTTACTCTTCTTCTTCTTATTTGTTTTCATTTGAAAAATATGTGTGGTTGTACCTAAAAATTCTGCAGATGTACCGGTTTTGGCCATTTGATGTTAAAATTATTGCAGAAATGAATTTTATAAAATGTAAGTAGCACCATAGATCTTTTTTTTTATTTTTTTTTATCATTTATTGGCCATTTATAACATGTCAGTCATACAAGGCAAGTCAGTTAACAAAATTAAAATACAGAAACTATGTAATTTAAAAATTCTTAATCATAAACAATAATAATCAATAGTAAATAAAATAATAACAAATGTCAAATTATACATCAGCGATAAGTCATAGGAAATAACAAAAATAAAATTACATATTAGTCATAAAATTTGTTTTGTAGTGCAACTTTTCTAAATGTATGGAGTTGCATGGAGTTGTTTGTATGAATGTCAAAGTTCGAGAATTTGTTTCAAAATTCAAAAAGGCCAAATCACACTAAGATAGATATATAATAAGATCGGAACATTTATTACACCTAATAGAACAATAATTAAATATATACCCAAGATATCTAATCATAATAGTTAGCAAACACCATTGTGAATATAGATAATGTTACTAGCAGTTTATGGACAGGAAAACTGATTATATGAATCAAGGCCCTTCCAAAAAACGTTCGAGATAACGTAGACAAAATGTACCCAATAGAAAAACTAAAAACTTCATATAATTATGTATCTATTACAGTACTTACTTTTAACGACTTCAACCATCCATAGCTGTCTTGCTTACACGTTAACATAAGTTACATTTGCATTGAGTTTCTAAAAACCCAATGCATTTGCCGACTATATAACGTCGCATTTCATAAACTAAAAATCAAATAAAATGTTGTGCACACTTTCATTTAAGAGTATTTAAATTTAATACCATTTAAATTTTTCGGTCTTTTGGCTGCGTTGTCTGTCTGTTTTTTTTTTGTAGAGTGCAAAAGGTTCTGATTTTGGAAACGATTTTAATGAAATTTGGTATTTAAAAGCAATATGTTATAAATTGAATTGTAAGCAACGGTGGTATTTTCGGGTGTTTCCCACTGGTCAGAGTGATGGTCAGCCTAGTCTAGCCAATGGGAATATTTTTCCCGATGTTCAGATTTATTCGACAGTTACAAAAAACATAAAATAATAAAAATGGATTTCGAGGAACGAACGAGCGATTTTAAATTCGTCGCGTATTTTTTTTATGTATAACTTTTTACATATTAGTCCGATTTCCATAGTTCTTTCTTTATTGGAAACAGTATATATACTTCAAAATTGATCACATTTAAATTTTATCAAATCGGCTAAGCCATTTTTGATAAATCAACTATAATGTGAAAAATGCTACATCGATCCGTGCGAAATATTCGCAAATTCTGTACACGGATGATGGTCATGCTATTTTTTGCAAACAATAATTACATATTTGGGTACTGAACGGAGATTTATAGTAAATATTTATAATGTAGTAATTCTCCAAACAGCATCTGTTTGAATGAATCTTCACAAGCCTATATCTCGGCTCACTCTTGACTGATATCATTCATATTCGCAAATATTGTTAGGATTGAAATATAAAACGGTCTTTTCAACTATTAAGGAAATTATTATTTTATACTACGGGACTAATCGCGCACTAAAATTACGAGATAAATAAATACCTCCTCATCCCATCATCATAGTCTACCCGTGACCACGGTCTATGCAACTCGGCCGAAACGTTGGGATGAGGAGGTATTTAATTATCTCGTTATTTTAGTGCGCGATTAGTCCCGTAGTATAAAATAATAATGTGTTCAAATTGCGAAAGTTTAAAAACAATATTAAGGAAATTGGCTGATAAACTAGTAGTCTGCTCCGGACTTGGACCTCGCGCTGTTCGTATTTTATATCATAAATACCTACTGGGATTTAAAAAATTGTAACAATATTTGTATGAAAGTTAGCGATCTATTTTAAACAAATGTTGAAAGACATAGATAACATTCGGTGAAATGTTTAAAATAATTACACCGCAACTCCCGCAGAAAATGGCGCTGTTTTGCCTCTCTTTGCCACGGCCCTCGTATTTTCGCAACCACTGAACAGAAAATGCTCATATTCGAACTTAAAAATTCTATAAATATAAACTACGTTCATGCTAAATTTCACGGAGATCGGTTGAGCGGTACTTGAGTAATCGTCGAACAAATATAGATACAAACATACACTTAAGTGCCGGCTCGTCCCAGTAGACTGAGATCTCACTTACGCTCGGTCAAATAATACACACAACAGGCGCGACAACACACATTTTTCCCTTTTTGAAAGAAGAAAAATTTTTTCCCTTTCCCAAATTTAAAAGTCCGTTGGAAAATGAATGAGAAGCAACATCCAGACAGAAAAAGCAATACCTTAAAGTCAAAACTGATACCTCTCACTTCGTTCTTCATAATAGTTACTGACCGAGGGTTTTGGCTTCGGGAGGACAAAATTTTCTTTCGTTTGTCCGAATTTGCCGCATCAAAATCGGAAAGCCGCATGTACTAGTCAGAAGTGTAGAGTTTGCCAAGTAAGATCTGGTAAAATTAAACTTTTTTTAAATTTGCTTTGCACGTGCCATTTTCTTTTCACGTCATATTGTTAATAACCTATGTGAAAAACAAGAAACTAGAAAACAAGTGAAAAATCTACAATTAGTTATTCTAGCGACAAGGCAGTTTATATGACGCCAACGGAGTTGACTGCAACTGTTAATAACGCGCATATGAGCTTTCTCCCTCAATAATCACGAAGTATTTTAAACAGTACGATACGTAGACGACTTTAGTCATTTCCTCGCTGAGGTGGGATGAAAAGTTACGTGTAGCACTCGAATGCAAAGATTTTTCATTTTTGAATCACTCTCTGAGTTCGTGATTCAATTTAAAAACCCTTCCCTTGTTCGGTCAAAATCAAAATTGAGCACGCGGTTAAAAAGCAACTTTGCACTCTTGTGTAACAAATAACTATTAAATTCATACTCGCGAGGTCTACTGTTCCAATATATATTATTCTAATCTGTGATTACTGAAATAAGTACCGGTCGTAGTTTATATCTCTAGACACGTAGGCGTACTACGGTGAGGAAATAAAATTGGATTTGCTATTTTCGCTTATCATCTATGAGCGGATAACTGACTATTTAATAATGAAACCAGCAAGAATTCGCACAATTTTATTCATGGTATTATGTTACTTTACATCTGAATAATTATTTATACATGTCATAGTATTACAAATTGCAATCTCAAGTAATTTTAAGGTATGATAAAAGTCAAGTGTAAAATATTATCAAAAAAAGTAGTCAAGTACGTGTCGAGATTTTGATGAAAGGTTTTTTAGATGGTGACGATGATTATGATGATGATAAAAAGCAATTTTTATCAGCTATAATAGCAATGCTGCCAGCATGCTGGGCACGCTGCCAACTGGCAGTGGGCTTGAGCATTTGGATTATCTTTAGACCTTCAAGGGTCTATGGGTGATCCAATTGCTTGTTATGTAGTAGTAGTTTATGTAGTTTTAATGCACGCAATGCACTGAACTAAATTATAGTCGTTACGACTATCCCTACGAGTGAGTTTAGTCCCGTTATATATAGTATAAAACAAACTAATGAATTATCGAAACTATAGAATCAGGAATGAGGAGAATCGTAGAAGAACCAAAGTTACCGACCTAGCCTAGCGGATTGGCAAGTTGAAATGGCAACGGGCAAGGCACATAGCTCGGAGGACTGATGATCAATAGGGTTGAAAAGTTCTCGAGTGGTGACCACGTACCGGCAAGCGCAGCGTAAACCGTCCACCCATAAGGTGAACGGATGACCTCATTAAGACTGCAGGATCGCGCTGGATGCAAGCCGCTACGAACCGGTCTTATTGGAGATCTTTAGGGGAGGCCTATTCCCAGCAGTGGACGTCCTATGGAACAAACAAACAAACGGACGAATGAATTATCACACATTTTGAATTATTAAATCATTTATTAGCTTGTTTAACTTACTTCTTAGATTAAATTTACAGTAGTTGCTAGTTCCTACAATAATACATAGTATGGCTACAATAACATAAAGTGTAGCTGCTTTGTGTCTCGCTATTTTACAAAAATATTGATAAATCGAAGAAGTAAAATAGGTTGAATTGAAAATCTTCTTAAACATACTAATCATAATTTATCTACTAGGTATGCAGTAAAGGGTCAATAGTATACAACTTTATCATACAATACTCGTATTTTTATGTCATGATTTATAATTGTTGCCACAAATTTCGATCTGGTTTTTCAATATATTATGTCGAATGATATTTTCTAGTTCTTGTAATGTTAACATTGCTCTGGTTAATGTTTGGCCGATTTAATAACCGAAGAAACTAATGTAAAATAATGTATGATGACCAAATACACATAAAAAAAGACTTACTAAATTGGTTTAGTAATTTAATTAATTTAAATTAATTATTTGTAATCGAAGTGATGTTACGATTAGATTCTTGCTAAAGTTAATAATAGGTTCACAAACAGGACAACCTGTAAACAGAGCTCAACATTTAAAGACACACCGTCCGCACTTGAGGAGCCGCACTCGCCGCAAACGTTAACCTTTGTTTTGGATAAATATCCGCTCTGTTGTGTTGTAGGTGGGTAAGTTTTCATCCTATCTATTTGAAAAGGACGACTTGGTTCGCCTTTAAGTGCACCCAAACGTAGTGTTTTCCATGAGAAACTTTTAGCGGGCAGTAATGAGTTTTTAATCCTCAATCCTCTTTATGAGTGTGCCGCATGTCTTTACCACGTACTTTTTGAATTTGGACACGTTATAATAATCTAGAAACATACTATCGGACGCGGCTTACAGACGCGACTGACAGCCGCGACTGATAGGTATCTGATAATGAATATACACTGAGCCGTGCACACTATCGGACATAAGTCGCGGACGTCACCTTAGGCTGACCTTGAGCGTTCGGACGTCCGAGAGCGATCTGGCGCGCCGGAAGTTAGGATGTTTTAAGACTGTGCACACTGCTGCACTACTACTACACTGCAAGTCGCGGCTGTCAGTCGCGTCCGTCAGCCGCGTCCGATAGTATGTTTCCTAGTGTTCAGCGCCAAATAAATCTAACGCAAATATTGTTATAGCGGGCAGTCACAGAGCGGGCAGTAATGAGTTTTTAATCCTCTTTATATCTAAGTGCGCCGCAATTATGAGTATCTTGGAATTATGAGTATGAATTTGGAACATGTTAGTGTTCAGCGCCAAAGAAATCGAACGCAAATATAGTTAGTTGTTATCTATGATTTTTTAGTAATAATATTACAATAAAAATATGAGGCGCCTTTTCTTTTCTCATAGAGAGTGATGAAAAGTAAAGTGGGTTTAAAGTTTTGGGAACGAGTTGCCTTCGTCAGTGGGTAGGAACCTTTTTAGTATTGTATCCCCCACTCGTGGTCCTGGGTGGTGCTAACCAGGCAACAACCATACTGGTGCTATGCTTTAAGCCGTGGCGAGAGATCACCTACCAGACTTAGGGCTAATTTCACCGTTGAAGCTACTAGACTAGTTTAACTAACCTCAGTTTTATTTAAGCGAGTTCAATTGCCATCATTGATCTCCGTTTACTTCAAACAGATTTCACCAACGTCAATTGGATTACGTTCGCGAAAACAAAATTTTACAGATATCTATTCTGTGAAATTTACGACTTCAGACGTGGCAAAAACTAAATGCAAAATCAACCATAACCGTATTTTCATTGTCAAAACTGAACTTTAACGTCACTGGCAAAGTAATTATTGTAGTTATTCTTCGTGTAGTTTTCTGCGGGAATTTATTTATTTTTACTCACGGTCCCGTTGACAAGTTATTGTACAAATAAAAAGCTCTGATAGTTGTAAGTCCTTTAGGTTTAAGGATAGGACAATAAGCCAGGTAGAGTAATAAAAGAGAGAGCGACAGATCCCGGCCGAGCCCGGCTAAAGAACGGTTAGGGACTGATATGGATTTTTTTATGTAAGAACTTTATATGTTTATAGTTTCGGTAGTCATGTTATGTGTGTGATAGTTGATACCAGGTTATGTTATGTTGTTATAGCTGATACCAGATTATCGCACAAACAAAATGATACAAGTCTACAAAAATTATCTTTATCATCAAGACTATCGAAGTGCTCTTCCTTCTCACGTATTCATCATGGGCGTCGCGTCGGGGCGAGGGGAATAGAGTCGCTCTCGTCATTATTTTCAAATATGAGTGTTCAGGCTCTATCCATTTTAATGTTTTTATTTTTAGAGTATATTAAAAGAAAATATCACCAGCTTGTATCTGAGTTTGTATCATACTGACTAGACTCACTGATTACCTCAGTGAGCTGGCGGATGCTGCTCAGCTCAGCTGCCCTTCGGCCAAATTAGTGATCCTGGGGGACTTCACTGGCCATCATAAGGAGTGGTTTCAACCATACCCGGACACAAACCATCCTGTCTTGAAACGCGCAAGCTAGTTTTGCCGCTAGGTCTTAGTCATCTGGTTCATGGCGCCATAAGGGTACCTGTTGACTCGCATACGGCCTACTGCTTGGACTTTCTGCTAACAACTGATCCAGACCAATATTCGGAGGCGGTTTCCTCTCCGTAAGGTACATCTGATCACTGTCTGGTGAAATTTGTATGCGTCTACTTCCCTCCAGACCCAGCCCAAAAGGGTCACGGCGGGTGTGGCGGTACAAGTTAGTGGATTGGGATGAGAGGCGGTGTTTCTTTGCGTCTTATCCTCGGCAGTCTGTGTGCTTCTCTTCCGATGATCTTTCTTCGTGCGCGGATGCCGTGACAGACGTGCTTTGTACCGGCATAGAATACTTCATCCCATTTTCGGAAGTATCTCTGTCCAGCAAAGCTCGGCCCTGGTTTGGGCCTGAATGTGGACGCGCCGAAGAGCAAAAGCATCAGGCCTACCTGGCTTGGGTCGATGCTCGTAACCGTATGGCGAAGGACATACATCTGAGGAAGAAGACTTAAAATAGGGCTGCTAAGTACTGCAAAAAGGCTGAGCATATTAGTCGAATAGGGAACAAGCTTGCTTATTACCCTGCGGGTAGTTAGGCATTTTGGTCCCTAGCTAAATCGATCGAAGCGAACTTCTGCCGCCCTTCACTGCGTCCGTTGCTGAAACCCAAAGGTTCGCTGGTTCATACCGCGGTAGAGAAGGCAAATTTATTTGCAACTCAATTTGCACTCAAAATAAATTCATAACATTGATTTAACCGTGCGCCATCTCTCGTCAATCTTTAGAAGTTCTAACTTCTAGTTGAGTTATAGCCTGTCTAATACGGGTATCACAGGTGGCGCCACCAACGCTATAAGACGGTGGTAATATAAGCACTTCAAAAATTGACGCAAGCAGGAGGCGGGCTGGCTCAGTTGGTTAGAGCGTTGGGCTAGTGATCCGAAAGGCTTACGGAGATCTTCAATAGTATCTCCCGATACCACAATTGTGGTATCGTCCACATACTGTATTACATCACCTTTAATATTCAAGTGGGCCATGTCATTAAGAAACATTATGAACATTACATTTCCGAATGAGGAACTTTGTGGGACCCCGATATCAATATTTTGGGACACACGACTATGGGTCTTTCCGTTGATTTTTACTTCAACAGTTTGTGCCCTATTAGTTAGCAAAGATTTTATTTGTTTGTTAAAATCATCTTTAATACTATGGGCTTCTAATTTTGACGTAAGCAAATCGTGATCTACAGAATCGAAAGCCTTCGACAAATCCAAGAAAATAGCGGGTACGCGTACTTTTTTATCAAGGCAGATTGTTACTTTGTCTACTACAGATAGGGTGGCGGAAGTAGTAGACCTACCAGGTCTACATGCAAATTGACAATCAGAGAGTGCGGAATATTAATTAAGGTGCTTCATAATTGCATCAGATAGTATAGCTACTAATAATTTGATATTGTGGGCACAATTGAAATCGGCCTATGGTTTTGAACATCATCAGTAGTACCTTTTCCTTTATACAGTGGAGTTAAGCTTTTTAACGCTTCTGGATAGCAAGTGGATTTCATAATATTATTGATAAGGTACGTTAGATGGCATCGTATAAATAAATAAATAACTGAATATGACAGACACAGAGCGGTCAAACTTTTGACACCCTATTTTTGCATGATGAACTAGAAAATAACATTGATACAAATCTTTTCAAGTTTAAAGTTTTAATAAAATTTGAACATACACTGTTACTAATGTTACTTATGTATGTTAATAAAATTAGTCCGTTTTTCTAAGAATAGACTCCATAGCTGGTTCAAATATTCCTCTGAAGCTGAACTTTTCTTCAAAATCTGTGATACTGCAACAGAACGTATATCCTCTTGTGACTTCGTACCAGTCTCCATTTTGCATCCAATCGGTGTCGTCGCACACATTTGTGCAAAGTTCATATTCAGAAGCATCGTCATCTAAATCCGGAGTATTGATTTGAATTATGGCGAGAGACGAATTTGAATAAGGATCTTGGACTACCTGAAATGAAAAAAAACTTAAGTGTGTAGTTGTTTGGTGAGCATCAATGTCAAAGTTTATAATCTTAAGTAACTCATACCTATAATAGTACCTTGTTGCGATGGAATATTGTAGTCGAAATTTTAAAAAGAAAATTAAGATTTTCGTTGTTGTTGTCGCCGCGTCGCGCGTCGCTGTCCTCGCGGCGCGGAGACAACGACGGGACGGCTCGCTACCCGTCCACCCGCTGGCTAACCCACTGGTGGGTGCAGGCAGGGGTTATTTCTATTTATCCGTGCGTTATTTCTATACGCACGGATAAATAGAAATTACCCCTTATTTCTATTTACTGCGTTAATGTTGGAACTAACTATAAAAATATCGATTCATTTTGTCGATAATATTAATATGATAAATACAATAGAACAAGTTAAAGAAGACTGGGATTACATTTCAATAGATTCAACTTCTTTACCTATTTTCATAATATCTCAATTGTCTAATTAAATTAGCATTGGTAATTTTTTAGACAAATTACGTTAATTATATCGAATAGAGTTCGTGCAAAAAGAGAACGGTCGTTGCGTTACGGTGAAAACCGAATTGGTGTCCTACCAAGTATCAAACACTTAGTTGTACTATACTCCATAAAATACAGCTTGATCTCTGTGACAGCTGTCAAAAAATCACGCTTATGAAGTCCAGAATTTTTTAATAGTACAGACAGTCCCTGTCAATGTCATACTTTATGGGCATGCCGATTAGTGATGGGTGACTAATGATCGTGTTTTAGATAGAGTTTTATTTATAATATCGATGGTTTATACTAAAATATTTTAGATAAAACCTAATTTATACTTGTTTACAGTTTGGCAGAATTTCAAAGCCCCGTAATTCCTTAACCATTAATGGAATTGGAATATTCCAAAAATATTTGGCACACGCATCAAGAACATGTATAGGTAGAATATACTTAAATATTGCCGAAATCCCAAACATCGATCTTTTTTACCTGTCCGCTTCGCGTGGAATGCCCCATTATTACTAATGGGGCATTCCACGAATAGCATTCCACCAATAGCATACGGGCGACCTCACCTACGACGATTTTTTTTTGCACAAACTGTAGTATTAAAATAAACTGACTTTTTGGACCAAAACTCAAAGTAGCCGGCCAAAGAAAAAAGTTATATATTACGGTACATGACCCTCTGAAAATTTAGTATGTACCTACCTACAGAGATTAGTTAGTTTTAATAAACAATTGAATTATTGTATTATTTTCATTTTTTACACTATCGACAAAATAAATCGATACTTTTATAATTAATTCCAACCTTGACGCAGTGGGTACACGGGTAAACAGAAATTACCCCTACACCCACCAGTGGGTTAGCCAGTGGGTGAACGGGTAGCGAGCCGACGGGGCGTTTAGAGTTTCTCATTGCTGAGCACGGGCTTCTACTCATCTCTCCTACTAGTAATTCTCCGCACTGTAGACCTCGCGGCACATCTCATCAACTGAATCTACAAAAGCCTATACCTAGACTCGCTCTTGCCGATTTGGTTCATACTCGCAAAACATTTATTTTAATTTATTATAAAAAATTAGATACTAACTGGTCTTGCCCAATATCATCGAAATTGGCCGATAAATAGCGCGACAGCAATTTCCCCTTCTTTTTCCCCGAAATATCCCTTCAATCAAAAATCGCCGATCACTTAAAATAAAAACCGGACAAGTGCAAGTCAGGCTCGCACATCGAGGGTTCCGTACAAGCACGTTGTCAAAATAATTAAAAACCTGTTTTAGCATGTGCTAATGAAGTTCTTTTATGTGATACCTTACATGATACGATTTACTCACTTTGAATTTTGAACCCATATTTTATGAATTTTGAGACCAGATTTTTTTACGATTTAAATAAAAATGTACAGTTTTCAGATTTATTCCTATATATGTACTCTGAGACAACGGTTCTCGCCAAATTTCATAGTTCTATGTCAACGGGAAGTACCCTGTAGGTTTTGATTTTTGTGAGTGCTAAATATGCGGTTTTTACGACATAAACGGCTCGTAACTTTTTTTAACAATAACTGAGGAGTTTTTTTTTTACACAACAGCAAGAAACCATATATATACGTATACAGTTTAAATTTCAACTCGATATCTGTACGTGTTCCCGAGATAAAGAGTCTTGACATACACACAGACGGACAGACGGACAATAAACTGATCCTATAAGGGTTCCGTTTTTTTCGTTTGAGGTACGGAACCCTAAAGACATGAATTTATCGTATTTGTGTATAAGTTTCGTCGAGATTCGTTGAGAAATGCGACCTGTAGAGAAAAAATAACATCCGGACAGACGAAAGCAAACCACTTTCATTTGGTTCACTCCGCTAATAAGTAATAATTATGATTTAAGCTATAGTTCACACATAGTTTCGATACTACCTACTTGTAAAACAACCTCGCGGGACTAGGTACATCTTAAACACACACAACGAATTCCGACATAACTGAATGTATAAAACAAAATTATTTTTCAATTTTTGTCGTACTTTCGTGATATTTTTTTCTATATGTTAACGGCACCGCCGCGTGCCTCTCCGCCTCTTATCCTACGATTAGCAGGCGACGCGATCAGACGTAATAACCTTTGCTCCATGATTAAAAATTCATTTACTCAGTAAAGTGATAACAATGTGAACAAAATCTTCATAAAAGTGCAGCAAATTACTCAATAGACTAAGTAGCAGTTTTGTCTACAATTGATGACGAATAACCAAAATAAAGTGGATGAAACGTCGGTTAAAAGAACGATAGAGATCGATTCTCAGTCATTCAAACTTTCGCTTAAAATATTGCGTTCGAGAATCTGGTCCTCGGACGACATTTTGCACTGTCGCATACGTGCGCACTCGCTGGCTGTCACAGCGCAACTGTCCTTGGTTGGATGTAATCAGCCGGCTACACGGAAGTAAACCTCGCGTTCCAACTGCGGACGGAAACACGCGCCCGTCCACCAAGGACGATGAAGGTCATATTATAATTTGGATTAAATCTGCAGTGTACATGGATAGCAACAAGCAAGGTCATCCCTGCTACGACGCTGGATTGCATCCGTCTGGAAAGGGTTTGATACGCACAGGAAAGAGCGCGCTCAAGCGCTTGACTGAAAATAATAATAATCGAGATTCTGAGGTGATTTTTATCAAATTATTATGACCACGCGGAAACGAGAAAAATGCCTTTTTTACTAAGAGAAAAAATGAGAGACTGAGAAAATGAGAGCTTGCTTAACTCACCTTAAAATATATGACTCGGTAAAATGTACGAAATGCAATGGGCAATTTCATTATTCTTGTGTTAAAATAAAGCAAGATTTTTACCGACTTAATCTACAAGACCTTCAGCGCACGTGGATATGCCTGGAATGTAACATCCGTACAAGGTTCTTTCGAAATGATAACACTCCAGTACGTTCATTACGTTCTCATGCAAAATCAATACCTGAAAAAAAAATTATAATGGACACCACAATTACACTGCAGTCCGATAAAAATCATTATGTGATGATCCAACCATATCCATTGACGAATACATTGAAGAAAATCGCTCACTAATCGGTGACACCCAAATTTCTGTACCCGAACGTACCCAGCATATCCTAAAAATAACGTCACCCTGTTGCAAATAAGTGTGCTGCTGGATTTGTGGAAAATTAGAAAAAAAAGCACTGCTCACAACTATCAATACATGAAATCGTCTATTTAAACTGAAATTAGTCTGAACTCTGAATGAGTCTGAAGTCTGACCGAACTGAATTCGGTCTCTAATTTATTTATCGCTACTGCGATCCGGAGACCGAATTCCTAGAATTTAAATAAGAGACGCAAAATAAAATTTCACTCCTTGAATTTAATTAGTAACCAGATTACCAGAAATTATATTAGCAACGACAACAGTAAAAATTGTGTTATATGGGCTAGAACAGTACGGCGAAAGTGAATATGACACGCATGACCGTATCGTTATGATATTTTGAAACATAATGAATGTCGATTTGAGAGAATAGGTACATTGAAGACTTTGTGAGGATCGGCAAAAATGATAAAAAAGGCCGCTCACGATCGAAATTATCAACAAAATCATGACCAAATATATACTCAGAAATAAAATATGCTTCAAGAACACTGGATTTGCCATATCAGAATATAAAAACGACAATGATATAAAAATTAGAAGAAAACTCAAAGAAATACAGAGTCAAGAAAGGAAGCTTGGAAAGTTTGCAATAATAAAAAATAACAAACTATACACAAAAGGAAAAGAATACATGGACACACCTGAAGTAACACATTATCTTACACTAGATCAAGCCAATCTCTCTCACAGCTCAGTCAGTCACTCAGGGAAGCCTTATATATAATAGATAATAATGATTCTGTACACAGGTAAAGTCGGTCATGCTATTTTTTGCAAAAAATAATTATCATGCGTATAATGTATTGCATAAATAAATGAATAATAAAGAAAAGATAAATTGATAGGTATTGATTTGTGTATGTGATCTAAGAATTAATAATCAAGTCGTTAGCTAATATATAGCCCTGCGAGGTTGTTGATGTTTTAGAAAGGACCTTGTATTAGGTTAACAAGGTTTACTCAAGATGTCTTTCTTCGCTGTTTCAAGCGTTTCGAAAAAACGTGTGGAACAGCTGATTTTTATTTCGCAATTCAGTGTTGGTCCCATAGTTCACAGTAAAAGTTGGTCATAATAATGAGTACGATAATATCTCATAATGTACATATATCCTCCGTAAGAACATGTCCAAACAATTATTTTACCTTCCACAAATACAAAGGAACAAACATCGTAGGATTGTTTGATATGACTATAGGTGTTTCACCAATTTGTACATGTTCTGCAATCCCAGTCCAAACCATCAAATGTCTTCCCGTATCTTTCACAAAATTTCTCACCCTTCTCTCAATTTCATCCCAGTTCTGAAAAAAAACACATACATTCAAATTAATAAATAATTTAGAATAAGCTAGACGACTAAAAAAAATATAATTAGTCCTTCTGTTACATTTTATTAGACTACACGTACGAGTATTCTTTTGTCAATTAAAAATTATAATGAAGATTTATATGATAGGAATATTACCCGTTAAAGTTTCGCGTGACGTCACGTTTTGGTAGACTTTTACCATAAAGTGACGTCACGTTCCCCCACGAACTTTGACTCGCTTTATATTTGCTATTTTTGTTTCATTGACAAAATAAAAAATACGTATCCAATGTTATTTACTTATTTATAATATTAGCTTTTGCTCGCAGCTCCGCCCGCATAATATTTAGATTCTTTTGCTATCCCCAGGGGATTTATTTCCGGGATATAAAGTAGCCTATGCCACTCTCCGTCTTTCAAACTATGTCCATACCAAAAAATCAAGTCCGTTGCTCCGTTGCTGCGTGAAAGAGGAACAAACCAACAAACTTTTCGGATTTATAATATTAGTAAGGATTTATTTTATGCAGTCGTCATGCTATTCGTCTATCCGTTCATAAATAAATGACGTATGGAGAGGGCTACGCTCGGAGTCTCTCTGCGAGATCGAATCAGGAATGAGTAGATCCGTAGAAGAACCAAAGTTACCGACATATTCCAGCGGATTGCCAAGTTGTAATGGCAGCGGGAATATTTCGGAGGACTGATGGGGTCGAAATCTCTCGAGTGGAGACCACGTACTGGCAAACGTAGCGTAGGACGTCCACCCATGACGTGAACAGATGACCTCATCAAGATGGTCGGATCACGCTGGATGCAAGCTGCTTTCAACCGTTCTTTTTGGAGATCCGTAAGGGAGGCTTATATGTCCAGCAGTGGACGTCGTATAGCTGATAAAATATGGATGTTGAAGAGTGTGTATGTGTAATGAATGTCTGTCTGCAACAAGTGTAACATCGTAGGTCTTAAAAAATGCCGAAACCGCTATTTTGTTGCATTGATAGATATCTATTTCAATTCAGGTAATCTAGATGTTTTTTTGATCGACGAAACAGAGGAAGTACTCGTACTTAATTCGACGCGTATGTTTTTTTATGTATTGTTACATAGTAGTCCGATTACAATAAACATTTTTATTGAAAACAATATATTTAAAATTGGACCCATTTAAATGTTATTAAAAACGGCTGAGTCATTTTTGATTAATCAACAAAAATGTGAAAAATGCTACATCGATACGTGCGAAATATTCGCGAATTCTGTACACGGGTGAAGTTTGTCATGCCCTTTTTTGCAAAAAATAATTATTAGCTATATCGTATTTCAATAGTATGTGTTTTATGAGTTTCTTTTTTATTTTATGTAGGTACGCACAGATTCGTACAAACCAAGGAGCATATTATCCAGTGGAGAAAGTGCGCGGGGCGGCCTCGCTCACCATCGATAGGCGCTTTAGATGACTGCCGACTAGGGATGCTCGATCCAGGTGTTTGTATCGATACTTTGGATTGCAATGGATCGCATCGCAGTGTATCGATCCGCTTGTTTCGATACGATATTTTGGATCGATCCGGTATCGTATTTTAAAAAATAGAACATATTGTCTTTTATACCATCAAAGTTTTTTGTTTTAGGTACATAAACAATACTTATTTACGTCGGCCAACCTGTAAGTGGCAAAGTACATAGAAATAATATTTTCTAAAGCCGCTCTTTGTTGAGACGATACGATTGTGTGGTTTCGATACGATATTTGATCCAGTATCGTGTCAATAGTTAAAAAGATGACTGTGTTATTGCGATACGATATTTTATTCAAAGTAGAACGAAATCAAAAATATCGATATCGATATTTTGCTAGTAACATTTTTGGCACTACTACCAGAAATGTTGTCATTGCGTCATTTTGGCGTCAGCCAATTACAGCCAGCGGAGCTTACCCTTATATCTTCGAGAAATGGTATTGTAGTAGGTTTTATTATTATATACTACGGGATTAATCGCGCACTAAAATTACGAGATAAATAAATACCTCCTCATCCCGACGTTTCGGCCGAGTTGCATCGACCATGGTCACGGGTAGACTGGAATGTGGAACAGCTGGTACCGCCAAATCAATTTGAACTTGAAAAGTTGTCACTACGACACAGAACACTGACGGTATCTAACAATGTCCTTCTACCTACACTACGCGATTTGCATTTGTTGACAACAGGATTCCACGACGCCGATTACCTTAATCCATCCTCCCGGTTGAAATTCTTATGTTTTTTTTATTTTCACCGCTTCACGAACTATTCTTGAAAAATAGTGTCGATCCGTGGAGAGGACTTTTAGGTCGTGGAGTTCGATCCAATAACCAGTACCTCCGTCAATTAGTATTGTAGTATTTCGTATATTTGTTGGAACAAACTTCATATTTAATTTCTTGTGTTTATTCGTTTTCCATGTAAATTAAATAAATATTATATTCTATAAAAAACCTGTGAGTCATATTTTACTTACATCAAACTCATAAGCATCACAAGGACTCCATTGTGGTACAACATTGAAGTAACTATAGGTCGATCTTTGCGGCACTCCAGGAAAAACATCTTTAGGACTGACGAGATGCCTTCTCCCGAAACAACAATCATCTTCATTATGGTAAAGTGCTCCAGATTTATCCATAATAGTACGTTTTTGAGCGTCACAGTTGTATGCTTCATCGAAATTTATATTAAAATGCTCCTTATCTGACCAATTTACGTCAAAATAATCATCAGCAAATGACTTTTGCAAAATTTGTTTTGAAAACAGTGGTAGTTTTTTTTTAATATCAAAACAGATCTCATATACGACAGTGTCTACGGACTCTACTACGTCGTATCCTATTTTTATTAGCTCAGTGTTCGGCAAATAGCAGATTTCTTTTGTTCTCTTTATTTTATGTTCTATTTTTTCTTTGCATCTAATGTTTGAGTAGTCTTGTATTGTATTCTTAACTTTGAAGTTGGCGCCACCGTCGCAAAAACCAGTAAGATAACGTCCAGGATGTATGTTGAAACTGCTTGGACAATACCAATTGACCTTCCTTCCTTTTGGAAGTTTTATATCACTACCCGATTTAACAGATTCGGGCCACGATAAACTTTCATCGAGTGTCAAAGGTGCCAATGTATTCGTCAGTACCAATTTTGATGTTTCAATCACGCAATCTGGAAAAAAATATATTATTTTCAAGATATTTTGCTGACAAAAACTGAACAACTAAAACAACATTATTATATGTATAATTATATACTATACCTGTGATTATCACAATAACAAGTTATGTAAGAGCAAGACTATTACAGCGTTCTGCTATTCGACATTTTTAAGGCGACTATAAGACTAAAGGAAATTGAATTTTAGTGAAATTTTGCGAAAAAATCTCATGCACCCTTTTAATAAAGTAATAAAAAAACTAGTAGTTCTACGGACAGTAGACCTCGCGGCACATCTCTGTAATTGAATCCTCATAAGCCTATATCTCCACCTGCTCTTGACTGATTGATTCCATACTCGGATTCATTAGGATTTAGATAATAAATTTTGCCTAAATTTCTTGCCAAAATAATATCGAAATCAGCTGATAAATAGCGCAACAGCAAATTGCCTTCTTTTGATGAAAATATTCTCGCTCCAATCAAAAATAGCTGTTCTTCGAACAGTTGACTTCGCATTTGTTAAACTAAATCTTTATACGCCTATATCTTGACGCGATCTGCACCGATTCCGTTGGTACTTGCAACTCTTTTTAAGATTTGGATTCTTACTTAGTGTTTTTTCAAACATTAATAAAATCGATTGATTTGATTTGGTTGAAATATAGTGCTACAGCAACCTTCTTTTTAGGGTTCCGTAGCCAAAGGGTAAAAACAGGACCCTATTACTAAGACTAAGACCGTCCGTCTGTCTGTCTGTCTGTCACCAGGCTGTATCTCATGAACCGTGATAGCTAGAACGTTGAAGTTTTCACAGATGACGAATATCTGTTGTATATTTAAGCGGGGGCCCCATACAACAAACCTAAATTTTTACCCGTTTTTCGCTAGATATCAATAACGGTAATAGGTAGACGCTTAAAAAGATTGACAGAATATATAAATATTCACTTTAAAACTAAATATTTCAATTAAAATATTAAAATAATATACATTTTGATGGGAGGTCTCATACCAGAAACGTAATTTTTTTGCTCGTTTTTAATAATGGCAATAGAAAGATACTTGAAATATTCACAGAATATTAAGTTGTATGATCCCTTCAAAAATAAATAAGTAAATTAAAATAAAATATATTAAGGTATTCCATATTATGGTACGGCACCCTTCGTGCGTGAGTCCAACTCGCACTGGCCGATTTTTTGCAACGCACTGTTTGCATTTTCTGGGAAAATTTACAACTGTAATGTATACTTTTTACACCATCAGAAAGCAGAGATTTCAAGAAGCAAAAAGCCCACTATCTTTTTTAAAAAAGCAGATATTTCGAAGTGAGAATTTTTGATTGAAAAGAAGGGTGCTTTTTCGATATGTAGTGACAATAAAGTGAAAAAATCCATTTACCTATTTTAAATAAAAAAAACAGTGTGTTTGGGACATTAAGAGATAAGTTTTTATCAAATTTCGTAAAAAAAATATAAACATAAAAATTCAAAACCAGTTACTTGGGTACTTGAATTTTTCACATTGATTTTGAGATTATGTAAAAAGATGTTTACGTTTAATATATTTCCATATGACTTGTAATTTTGCCAGATAAACCGTTTTTTAACCTTAAAGCATCCCCTTTCCAATTCCCGACCTCAGATCACCGTAATTTATTTTGGCACTGATTTAACTGGGTATACTGTAGTTTAGGTAAATAAAAATTTGAAAAGGCACGGTTACAAACAAGTCTGGTAGGTGCAACTAAGCACAAGAATAAACAGAAATAAGTTAATGAGAGAAAAATGTCTAATGTAAGTAGTAAGTGAGGCTCGGTAACCAAATGAAATTGATTAGTAATACATCTCATTATTTCCAGCTCTATAAATAAAAAAGGGATGTAATTTGTAACCCCCGTATATTCAGCGTGTTACATAATCATCATTTCAGTCTTAGTAAATCTGTTATTGGAAATAGGCCTTCATCATGGGAGCTCCGCGATAACAAGACATAACTCGAGTTTGGGCTCAACTGATTCGTTTTAACGAGCACTTGAAGTCGACTTCGATTTTTATGTCGATTTCGATGTTTATTTTGATATCGATTTTGATGTCGATTTCGATTTCACTGTCGATGTCGTTGTCGTTGTCGATGTCAAAGGCGATGTCGATTACGTTTTCGATTTCGATGTTGATTTCGATATCGATGTCGATGTCGTTCTCATTGTCGTTGTCCATGCCAATGCCGATGCCGATTTTGATTTCGATGTAGTTAATTTACTTTTTGTTTCACACCTAATCTACAGAAGCGATTTGTTTTTGGCACTTCGCCGGCCGTTGTCGCGGGACGCTCGGCTCGTGCGTTGGTTGTCTTGTTCTAACCTACCCTACTTTTTGTTTCACACCTAATTTATTTTACAAAAGCGATTTGCTCCCGTCACTTCGCTGGCCGATGCCGCGGCACACTTGCTTCGATCGCTCAGCTCCTGCGTTGGTTGTCATGTTCCTAGCCTACCCTACTTTTTGTTTGTCACCTAATCTACAAAAGCAATTCGTTTCTGGCAGTTCGCGGTCAATCTTCGGATCATGGCATCGATTGATCACGGCTGGCATTTACAACTGAGCGCTACCATGGCTCGGATGACGCATTACATTTTAGGTCCCGGTTATCTTAGCCGTGAACCATGTCAGAAGCCTTCAGATAATTAAAAAAATCTGACACTAGGGCAAACCACCCAGCCTGTCCGAACTAACTTTGTGTAATACAATACAACACCTTTCATGTTTCACGTATAATTCTTCAAAGTTCAAAATGTGAAATTTTTGTAAAATTCAAAAAATCCAGATACATTTATTGAGACCGTACACCTCTCTTTTCAACCAAAGTAATGTTTGGGTGTTTCCGTTCCTCGCAACCACCCAATTTTTCTGCCCATTGTAACTATTTTTCCTGGCCATATATTTACTAGTCTGACACTTTAGCGTAAACTGTAAAGTATCGGGCCAATTGTTTTAATACTCCTGTGAATGTTTATCTGTCGCATTAATTTATCAACTATCTAATAATTTAATACCTTTCCGTTAGTTAATACCTGAAAAACCTGATCCTAATAAATTTCCAAATATTTAGGGAACAGCGCAAAAAATTACTTCCCATTTATTTTTCCTATTAGTTTTGTTATATTCTCTTCCTATTCCAATGGGTTTTATTTTTTTTTCACTTATTACTATTTTCGAAGGCTTCTGCATTGGTCTATTAAAATTTATCGCCGAATAAAAAATCTTAGCTATAAATAAGTTAGTACTTACATTCTTGAGTAACATAAAAAACTCTAGAAATTTTTCCAAATCTGTTGGCAACTTCACATCTGTACTCTCCGGTTTTTCCCACTCTTTCTGGAAAGAGGTACACTGCTTCCGTCCAAATCAATTTATTGTTGTTATAAAACCACGCATACTGAAAATAATATTTTTAATTATTATTACGAGTACATTAGAAGCTTGTCTCGACTTCGTCAAGGCTGAACAACAAATCTTTGATATTAAATTCCTTGTTTCTACTATTCTATACATAAGAAACAATTTTATTCATATTGCTTTCTTCACTAAGATAATCTCAATTTTTTGAGGCTAATAATATAAGTCATAAGTAGTTTATAGATTAAATGTCAATTTACACGTCATAAAAAATATTACATAAATGTAATACAATAATCATATTTTTTGACACAGCGAAGAATGAAAAATTAATGTTATGATATTTATTTTAAGTGCTTTCCACACTAGATTTTTATCTCAAAGAGTTATCTTTGTGATAAGCATTTCAAAAATACGAAGCGAACGCAGGATTCGAACCTTGCCCCTTCGGATCACTAGCCCGACGCTCTAACCACTGAGCTAGCTCGCCTCCTACGCAAGCTTCAAATTTCTGAAGTGCTTACATTTCCCAACTTATAGCGTTGGTGGCGCACGGATACGGGTATCACAGGTGGCGCGGTATAAAAATTAATTACAATATATTAACATTAATACAAAATAATGGTGTTAAAATTAATGTCATAACAAATCATACAAACAGTACTAAATCTAAAAATGTCGACACATCATCATCACTATCACTACATAGTATAAAACAAAGTCGCTTTCCTGTCTGTCCGTCCCTATGTATGCTTATATCTTTAAAACTCTGGAACGGATTTTGACCCGTTTTTTATATTGGATAGAATGATTCAAGAGGAAGGTTTATAATTATGTATAATACACTTGTGCAAAGCCGGGGCGGGTCGCTAAAAAAGTATGAATTTGAATAATTTATTTATCAGAAACAGAAATCAACCAATCTACATTAAGTATCGTATTATTATACAATTATAATAAAATTAAATTAAATATTAAATAAATGAAATTCGTCAAACCTTTAATAAGATTGCTCGGTGAGTAACTTCTTTAGTCTCGTTTTAAATGACTGTAGACTAGGGGATGATGTAATGTCTATATGAAGGTGGTTGTAGCTGGATCCGTATTGTAGCTGCGAGTGTACGGTTGCGAAGTAACACGCCCTCGCTACCCCTCTTGATACTACGCGCGCCACCCTACTTGGTGCGAAACAAGCACTTCCCAGTCTACTACAGATTTTTTCGAAATATCTACCCTCATAATAATGAAATAGTACATTAGAAGCGGCATAAAGTAAAAAAGTTGTAACACATAATCGAGTAGTTACCCGTGGTCCCGGTGGGTCGACACATCTGGATCACGGGTAACAACTCACATAATCACGACAAAATGGTGTTGAAAACGCATAGCAAATGCTATGTAATTTTGATTCAAAAATGACACTTGAATTTCTGATCAAACGTCATATTATTCGATTGCAGAAATATGGAGGACAAACTTCATGTTCTACCTAGTTAAAAATGCTGTGACCTTTTGCCGTCCCGGTGCTTTGATAATTAGGAATACCAGTGATTTCGCGTATTCTGTAGAACAATACGAAAATTTTCAGAAAAATTATGTTCCGGGATATAAACTCTTTTCACCCATTAAATTGTAACAAAATGTTACGTTTTGGTGTAAATCGCTTGAGTGCTTATTGCTCGCTCGTACGACTTATTGTTTTAGAAAATATTTTAGTTGTTTTTAGTTTATTTAGCTGAAAAGTATGCATAACTTTTCAGCCAAGTTTTTGGGTGAAATATGACATTTTAGAGATCTATCACTTAAATTTAAAACATTTAGGTACAAAAATAATCTTGTATAATTCTATTGAAGTGCTGATTATATAGAGTCTACCTAGATAACAGCTTAATGTTTTCGTATGGTCAAGTTGGCGCCTCACGATTGCCTTAAGCTACGCCACACTCTGGACCTCACGCCAAATTAATTTATGTTATTATCTTTTACCAACAATATAGATATTTTGCGCCTGTGACGAGAGCGACCCAGAAATTATAGCTTAAAACTGAAATAAATCGGAGTACTATAGTGGTTAAAATAAATAATCAATCAAGCGCATTACTCACTTCGCCTTCTGGTATAGCGTCTGCTTCACAATTAAGATGTGATGTTGTATTGTCATTCACAGTTATATTTTTCTCGTAATCACGTAGTCTGAATGTCGGAGCGTACCCAACAACAACCTCGATGGTTTTTGAGTATGACTTGGTATTTGTGCTAACTCTACACGTATATTCGCCCGAATCTTGCAGTAATGTATTGGTTATGGACAACTCCCCGGTGTGTATCAAAACTCGGTCCTGGAAAATATTAATGTATCACCTTGCACTTCCTAGAAACTTCTTCACCCACACCATAAGACTTGAAAATCAATACATTTCATTTGTTCAGAGTTCGAAAAGTAAGCAGTTGCCCTCTATTAATAACCCTAGAAAAAATCTTTAGCTACGTTTTTTTTTTAACTAAATATTCAGGACGTCTTACACAATATAAGAAAGCTTGTGATATGGCGGCCGGAGATTGATATACATACTTACTTATAAAGATAACCAAAAGCCAGACACAGAGAAAACATCTACGTTCACCACAAAAATGATTGCCCTGTCTGGGAATCGAACAAACTCCCTTATGTTCTAGGAGTCAGGGTCACAAACCACTGGGCCACCTAGGCAGTCAATCTGTATGGTAATCTTTGGAGATTCTATAAATATTATTACTGACCATAAACGGAACTACGTTATGTATACAGATAGAGCTGTTCATTTTTAGTTTTTTTAAATGCTGGGAATTTAGTTTGATCAAAACTAGGTGTAAATAAAAATGTTTTACTGTCAGCGAATTTAGGTTGGTGAAGAAGGGGGATGTTTTTCTGAACAAAGGGAGAAATTTGGTATTTATTTATAATATCTTTATGGTTTTTGCTTTGTTGTTCCAAAGACAAATGTCGTTCACCGTCGACAAATGTATGGAACAGCTGATTTCTTTTTTGAGTTTTGACAAAAGGCTTGGAACAAAAGTTGTTAGTTTTTATGTACTGAATAAGCCCCTGAAAGGATGCTAATTGATCAGAAATAACCCTGTACATATATATTTTTTAAATATTTGGGGACATCTTGCCCACGGTCTCTGCCCCCAAACTCAGCAAAACTTGTGATATGGCTGCCAGAGACTGATATACTAACCACTGAGCCAGCGAGGCAGCCATAATAGTATATCAGTCTCTGGCAGCAATATCACAAGCTTTGCTTAGTTTGTTGTCAGAGGCCGTGTGTAAGATGTCCATTTGTATTTATTTATTTCATCAGGCGATTTTTTTAGTAATCATAGCATTAAAAAAGTAATATAGCGTTAATCGTACCTTATACCACCGCAGCAAGTCAGTATCTTCATGAGGTAGCGGACAATTTATTTTAGCAGACTGGTCTCTCTCCACGTAAGTGGGGGGGATGACTGGCGGACTTCTTGGTGGTGACTCTATAAAAATACATCATTTTTTCTCTATTTTATACGTGTCAAAATATGTGAATGTACAATCAGTTAAGTCAAAGAAATTTGCCACAAAATTGATCTACTGCAATTCAGAACATTTCTGCATGTGTAAATTATGCATTTTGAGTACAGATTCATTCAATACAACAATGTTCTAACAGTGGGGTCTACAACTATTCAACAACTTTTTAGTACAGTGTATAGAAAAAAAAAACTATTAATAATGCCCCACACATTTTTTATTACCTAGTTATTTAAGTTTCCATCGGGTTACCAAAAAACAGGCCTATTCAAGTAAGGGACCGACAGTTCTTCTATTAATTTTAATGTTTGTAAAGAGGAAATGTAAAAATGGGCCAATTGTGAGTCGGAATTGTGTACGAAGGGTTCCGTACAGTTTCGAATGGCGTATGACTTTAGTCCCATTTCAAGCGTCCGTTGCCGTTGCCGTTAATAATATCGACCAAAACCAGAAAAAATCTTTCGAAAAAAAAAGTCTTTTGAATCGGAGCCCCGTTATATATTAATTTTATTCTGTTGTTATAGCGGCAACATCATCTGTGAAAATTTCAACAGTCTAAGCTGTCACGGTTCATGGGATACAGCCTGGTAACAGACAGACGGACGGACGCACAACGAAGTCTTAGTTTTTACCCTCTATGTATGGAACCCTAAACATGTGTATTTTGCATGTCTTATAATTGAATTATCCATTTACGTACTTACTTTCGACTACCACTTCATATGTAATGTTATCTGTTGCTCTAGGGTTCATTGCTTCACACGTGTAATATCCACTAGCATTTTCTGGTATGTTTGCAATGGTTAAAGTTCCACTTTCTATAAAATAAGTTGATCCTGAAAAGAAAAAATAAACTAAAGTATGTTGTAAAATGCAACTATTTTTACAAGCTTCTATTTAACTTGGAATTGATTTATGTAACTTTGTATGTGAGTTCGTGTGGAATCGCGCAAGTTAAATTTGATCAAATTCCCGATTTCCGATTAAGCTGAAATTTTGCATGAATATATTGCGTGACAATGCAATAATATGGTATCATGGAGCTAATCTGATGATGGAGTTGGAAAATTACCATAGGAATTCCTGTACTAAACAAGATAGACCCGTCGTGTTTGGGCTCGTTTTACTTGTCTTGGCTAGCACTCTGCTGCGACATGATCTCCATGATATTAAAAACTGGTATTTAAACTTATATTTTTATAATAATTTATTACAGAAACCGCTAAAAGTGTTTATAGCGGTTTAGCCCTATTGTAAAAGAAGACATTTCATTACGGGCTCTTACTTTTTACCATGCTTCAAAACAAACAAAAAATAAATTAAAAACATCTTTTTAAAAAAGCTTTTATTTAATGATCTAAAAAAAGAACATACAATTTTCCTTTAAATTTTTCTTATCAACTTATAACCTCATTATACACAATTTATCTATATATATATAAAAATGAAACCCGTTTTCCGTTGTCACGACATAACATGAAAACGGCTTGACCGATTTGGCTTATTTTTTTTTGTAGTTTTCTAATACTCTGTACAAGGTTCTTACGGAAACAAATATTAAGAAAATCTCTCAGAAAGATTGAAAAATATACATTTAATTTTTTTACTTGATTGACGAAATTTTGTTCAGAACTCTCCGACTCTCTCTTGGTCGGTTTTGTGACTATTGACGATGATTTGACATTCGACTTCTAGGCGAAACGAAGTTCGCCGGGTCCGCTAGTAATATATAATCATAAAAGCTTGTCGCGAGGTTTGCGAAAGTACCTATAAGTATTTAATTAAACTGAAATTAAGAAAAAACTAAACTTAGCAGATTAAGTTACTCGATTAAATAGGTACTAGGTAGTTTATTTACACAAGTGATTCACGCGACAAGTTTTTATGATCATATAAATTGTGTTTAATGAGGTTATAAGTTGATAGGTAAAATTTTAAAGGAAAATTTTATAATCTTATTTTTAGAGCATTAAATAAAATATTTTTTTATAAGGTTTTTTTTGCTCTTAATTTGTTTTTTTTTTAATTTTTAGTCATGTAACCTGCTTTATTATTATCAGCGAATCATTTCATTTAATACCCATACTATAGGAAAGTATACAAAAACTTAAGACGAAAAAAGAGTGATCTCAGAATATTTTTCTAATTATTTTCGACAAGCCCTTTCATTTGATAGAAGTGCATTAAAAATATCTATTCCTCTATCTTGGATGATCCGCCAAATTGGATTTAGAATGACGTCACATTATTTTTCTAGTTACTCTCAACCATTCCATTCATTTGATACCCATTTTGTAGCAGTGCATTAAAAATAACTATTCCTATATCCTGGATGATCCACCATATTGGATATAGAATGACGCCAAATTATTTTTCAAGTTATTGTCAACAAGCCCTTTTATTTGATATTCATATTGTGGAAATGCATTAAAACTAACTATTCCGCCATTTTGGATGATCCGTCATGATGGATTTAGAATGATACATACCATTTCGTGCATTGTCATCTAAATTAAACGTGTATACAAAATTTCACTTCAATCAGTTGAAGATATCTCCTTCAAAATTGCGTTCAAAGATTCCACCCGAACAGACTTACATACAAACTTACAGATACATACATACATACATACATTGCAAGTTAAATAAAAGCTATTAAAAAAGGCAATCAAATGAGCTGAAAAAAATTGACTTTTAATGTTTACCCATACGAAATACCGGTACGTAGGTAGGTACTTAATTTTTTTTTCTAAATTGATTTTAGCTTCTATGGTCACCATATTTTTCAATTTCATAATAGGTAGGTATTTATTATTTTATCTGAACAAAAAATATTTTCCTATCTACACTGTAGGCCGTTTTTAAAGAAAATAATAGGAACATCATTTTACAAAACAATTAGTTATAGGTAATATTCAAGTACGGTAAAAGGTCATGGACCGCTCCATGAATATTTTTTTGGAACGTCTCTTTTAATTATAATTTCTTTACTAATATTATAAATCCAAAATTATGTTTGTTTATTTGTTACTGTTTCACGAAGCAGCAGAGTAACAGATTGGCATGAATATTTTCAAAAACTAGCTGACCCGGCGACTTCGTTGCACGCAACATCTTTATAAATTATAGCCTATGTGTTATTCTGATGTGATGATGATAAGCATTATTATTGCAAAGATTCATCTCAATCCATTTAGTAGTTTTTGCGTGAAAGAGTAACAAACATCCATACATACTCACAAACTTTCGCATTTTCATTAGTAGAATAAATGTCGGAAGTTGACATAGCCTACTTTTTATCCCGGATAAATTAAAGGTCCCCGTGGGATAGCACAAAAGTCAAAATAACAGGCAGGCGAAAACGAGGGCAAGAACTATCACTTTTTTAAAATCTGACACTTACCTGCATCAAGTTTGTTGTCATCTTTTGTCCAAGTTACAATAGGTTTGGGGTGACCAATTGTTTTACAATTGATGTGTAGAGCCAGGTCGCCTTCCACCACGACGAAACGCTTTTCTTTATAAGTATTCACTATGGCTGCTGGTACTGAAAATCATTCGTATTTTGATATGGGGTTACAAATATGACTAAGGGTCCTTAAGAAGCTCTTCGACACCGTCGTCCTCGAGGGCATAACGACAGAAGCATGGAACAAAAGCGTGGCGGTACTGGTGGTGTTGTTTTTCAAGAAAGGTGACAACACTTTATTGAAGAACTATATACCCACCTCTCTTTTGAGCACTTTTTCAAGAGTCATTGCGAATCGGCTCGAGCGCAGGCTTGATGATTTCCAGCCTTCCGAACAAGCTGGTTTCCGAAAAGGCTTTAGCACCATGGACCACATTCATACGCTGCGGCAGGTTATACAGAAGACCGAAGAGTATAACATGCCACTTTGCTTAGCGTTTGTGGACTATGAGATAGCCTTAGATTCGGTCAAGATGGGCTGTGCTTGAGTCTCTCTAACGATGCCGTATTGACTGTCGATACATCAAACTGTTGAAGTGCCTGTATAATAACGCCACTATGTCGTTCCGAGTACAGGAATAGAGCTCCAAGGCGAAAAAAGAGGCGTAAGGCAGGGAGACGTAATTTCTACGAAATTGTTTACGGCTACTTTGAAGAACGCTTTCTAGCTCCCAGAATGTAAAGGATTCGGCATCAATATCAATGGCGAATACCTCACTCACCTTCGGTTTGCCGACGATATAGTAGTCATGACAAAGTCGATGGAAGAGCTCAGCACGAAGCTCGAAGGTCTCAATCGGGTTTCTTAACCGGTGGGTCTAAAGATAAACATGGACAAGACAAAGATCATTTGTGTAATTCCTATGTGGTACCCACCCCAATTTCTGTTGAGAGCTCGGTTCTTGAAGTTGTTGACTCGTACGTCTACCCAGGTTAAGTAGTCCAGTTAGGTAGGTCCGACATCAAGAAAGAGGTCAATCGCCGAATTCAATTCAGCAGCGTTCGGAAAATTGCGTAATATCTTCTCGTCCAACATACTTTAATGACTTCAAGTCGAAGGTGTTCGATCAGTGTGTGTTACCTTACCAGTGACTATTTATGGCACCGAAACGTAGTCTCTAACTATGGACCCTATTAAGTAAGTAAGTAAGTAAGTTCGTATAGGCCGGGTGGCTAGCCCTGGTGTCAGTTTTTAGGCCGCCTGAAGGCCTCTGACATGGCTAAACGGTTAAAACAACCAGGACCTACAATTTAACGTGTCATCCGAGCCACAGTAGCGCTCAGTTGGAAAATGCCACCCGCGGTCACCCATCCAAATACTGACCGTGCGGAACGTTGAACTTTAGACCCTATTAATAAGCTTCAATTATCCCAACGAGCTATGGAGAGGGCTATGCTCGGAATCTCTGCGAGATCGAATCAGGAATGAGGAGATCCGTAGAAGAATCAAAGTTACCGACATAGCCCAGCGGATTGGCAGGTTGAATTGGCAGTGGAAGAACAACAGAGAACCGACGACCGCGTGCCACCACTGCAACTGCGATGAGGACACGGCACGGCATACACTGGAGGAGTGTCCTGCATGGGCCAGCGAGCGCCGTGACCTCATCGCTACAATAGGGGGTGACCTCTCGCTCCCAGCTTTGATTGATTCAATGATGGGAAGTGAGACGTCATGGGATGCGGCAGTTTCATTCTGTGAGCATGTTATACTCCAGAAGGAAATAGCGGAACGTGAACGGGAGCTTGACAAACAGATCTCCCGATGCACCGCCGGAGAATCGGACGTCGAAGGAGGCTTCACGGCCTTTTTTTTTTTTTTTTTGTCCAGGGGTAATCTTTTAAAGATACCACCGCACCTCGGGACAGGCGGGTGGTTATGTGGGAGTCTCCGCCCATTGCTGGGCGGCATACCCACCAAAACCCCTGGGTGTTCCGCCACTGCGCTTGGTGTCGGGGCTACGGGCACGCTTTCGCACTCCTCCGCGGCACCCGACAGCGCTGGCCCAAACCGGGCCCCACCTCGGAGCTTGCGCTCCCTCCAGAATGACGATGTGCCGAACACCAGACACATCGTCATCCCCCACCTGGGACCAACCAGCACTGGGCGTCGGACAGTACCCGTGTCCGACAGCCCTGGTCCCAATGCAACGGGTCGGTTGAAGTGGCCCCGCGCCTGCCACTACGGCTGCAGAGGATAGGGAGAGCGGCCGACGACATACCGACACTCCTCTTCCTCTGCAGCCCCACCGCGTCCGCCATCATAACGGTGGCGACCCCGTCTAGGCCGCGGAAGGTAGGGCGGGCAGTAGGCCACACACCGCCAGACCCATCCAGCCGCGGCCCGCCCCAAAAGGGGCACGGCCGCAGTGTCGCAAGAGCGATACTGCAGTCCACCTCAGTCGGATATGGTGCCCACCTCAGCAGGGTGCAGAGGGTACCTATGGGGGATGCAGAGGAGGTATGCAGAGCCCACCATGGAGGGTGCAGAGCTGGCTAGGGGGCAGATACCACTAACGACGACCTACCTACTCGATGGCCGGCCTCCGATCGGACTTGGGGAAAAAGTCCGGAGAGGCGGCCCCACCTCGGATTCCGCTTAGCTTCACCAGGCTGGCTAGACCTGGCTACTAAGCCCTCCCGCCACGACAAGGCGGGAACCCACGGGGGGGAGGCTTCACGGCCTCCTTTAACCCCCATAACAGGGGCCTTGAGCGACGGACTCGGGGGAGTCCGCCACTCGACAAGTGCAGCCCCCGAGATGGCGCGCGCGGTGTTTCCGCGTGCCTCTCGACGAAAAAATAATCAGTTGGATGAAAACCATGAGACGAGTCCAAGACGGACACCGCTGCTGGGACTGCGGACGAATGAATGCGCAAGCATACCCGTATCCCAGTGTTAGCGAGTAGTACGGACTCCCACACTCCCACCACCTTGACTTCCCCGGGGCGGGATGGTATCCATAAAGGATTTTGCCTGGGCAAAAAAAAATTGTCTCTTTTTCCACCACTGGACGCCCTATGGCTGATAGATACGAGTTATAATAGCTAATAGCTAAGGATAGATATAGATTACAGTAAAAGTGCTGTTTGGAACCTCTGAAATTATGGTTTACCAAACAGAATAAGCATAATCGGTTCACAATTGAATAAACTAACGATGAACATATTATGTATACAAAAACAAAATACATACCTACAGACAAACGTATTAACCGTCTCTTATTTGGAAATCGGTTAAAACTATCATAATGAATATACCTTGTTTAGTTCATAACTGTGGAAGTTACGTGGTTTTACGATATATTTTTTTTTTTTTTAATTTAATTGTTACACTCCTCAGACTCCAGGGTCTGTGCTTTTTAGGATATATACATTAAGAAAAAAAGATTGAGCAATATTGCTTGGAAAGGCTTAACAAAAGGACCTTAAATCTAATAAAATTAAAAACAAACTTTAAACTACGTTGATTTTACATAATATCGTTTTACAAATTACTACTTATACCGCGCAGAGCCTCCATCACCGCCGCGTTTCGGTCTTTAATGGCCATCTTTAAATTATAGTCTACGATGACCTTGGGTGACGCAGCCATCGCACGCCGCACAAAGTGGCTGATAGCGTCTTCCTCGTTGTCTGCGAAGTAAGTGAAGGACCTGGTGTGCCGTGAAACTGCGACGACCGCGTGTGAAACGCTTTCGTGCAACCTCATTTTAGCCCTGATTTTTATGGCGATGACAGAGTCGTATGTCAGACCTTGAGCTTCGTGGATGGTAAGGATGCGCGACCCCGACCCCACTCCATACCCTTGGGTGATAAGGGTCTCCTTTTCTTCTTGAGTGTGGACCAAAAAGAGGGTGTTAAGGAGGTTATGGGGTATTAGCGCACCCGTGTATCTTTTCTGCTCTAGAGATCTGACCTGGATTGCTGAGGAATATACACCCGTGTATATCTCCCTCAGTGAATACGCTACATCCATGGGGTTCCGATGCGTACATAACAACTCCTGGCTGATGTTTGCGACCAGGTTAGGGCGATGGTACCTCATCTCGAAGAGGTTTTCTCTATCAATATAAGGTAGCTGATTAACGTCTCCGATGAGGATAAGTTCACTGGCACCAGACAGCCTCGAAGCCATCACTATAGCTCCGAAATGATTCATGAGAGCCTCATCCACCATTAGACGGTTGCAACTCTCAGAACCTCGAAAACCATTTACGAGCAAGCCATGGTGCGCACCTTAGTTCTTACTAAGTTACCTATACGGTGCGCCAGCTTTTCTCTTAGATCTTTGGCTGCTTCAGTTGTTGTGGTGATGATAACGTCCCTATCCACATCGAAGTGTCGTACCACTCAAGTTGTTTTGCCGCAACCAGGCACTCCATTGACCCACTGGATCTTGGGTACCTTCCAGTTGCCCCACCGTGCCTCGACTTGACTGCTCTCGATGGTTTTTGCCATGTTAGCAATTTTGTCATCCAGCATTATTTTGGTTCACCTGGCGGTCACCACAATAGGGTCCTCTGGTGGCGTCACGTACTTCAGTTTTCCAGTCCGATCCGTCTCATCCTCATTTAGGGCCACGAATCCTTTTAATGCATTATAAGCAGCCATATATTGACCTCTCATTGTTCCCTTAATGATCTGGGAAGTGTCTTTATTGTATATGGCTGCTTCTGCCTCTTCCAGTCTCGCCATCAAAAGACTCTCATTTCCTAGCCTAACAGACTGCATGATGTTTTCGCAGTTTCTGAGATTGACTTCTCTAGTCGCTCTCGTTATAGCTAAGAATTCTATGAAGGCGTTTCTGGCGTGATCTTTTGCTGTTGAGGCAGGGATATAGAGGGGCGGCTCAACCTGTCCCATGTCGGCTCTAGTTGGAGTCGCTTGCCTTGTTCGTGGTGTAGTTTTAGTGGCTGATTTGGTGCTGGGCCATTTTATTTTCGGTGTTTGTAGAAACAAGCTCTGTGCTGTGGCGCTAAATGCTGTCAGAAAAGCCGAAACGTGACCTCTACTCCCGTCGCAACTGTCACTATGCCGTTTCGCGACCTTTTCTGCCGATGTTCTTTCTTGTACTCTGGTTTTACGATATTGAAAGTTTTAATCTGCATCACAGGCTCCTAGGAGACCTAGTACTGAGACCAGCGTACTTAATTTAGCCTAATCGTCATTCGGAACAAATAAAATATTATTTATTCTTACTCTCTTACAAACAAAATATTTTAAAAACTCTGTTTTTGGGTGGTAGGATGAGGAAAACTATTGTAAAGGCGGGAAATTTGTACAGTTCTGGGCTATTGGAATGAAATATTACGTGACAATGAGCTGGTCTATGGAATGAGGTGCGGCACCCGCCAAGTAATGCCTCATCTCAAAATATTAAGGAATAAGGCGTGTGGTGACTTGCTATCCATTAAATGGCCCATAAAGGCTACCGTAAATTGGCACCGGAGGGGCAACATTGGTGTAGACAGCTTAGGATATCGAGAGGTGTGCTGCGCGTTCGAGCGTCGTTATGCCTTTTAACACTTCCACTCCGAACCGGCCGGTTAAAGCAAGAGAGGAGTCAGGGGTCTCATTTAGCCCCAGGGAATCAGGATTCGCGGTGTCGCCACTCAACAACGGCTCGCCACAAAGCCGCCCCTGCAGTTTATTTATTTTATTATTTATTTATTCGTTGGTACTTACCAAATACTTGTACGATATAAGTAACATTTATATTGCCCCCGGGATTTACGATAAAACATGTGTAGATTCCTTCCTGATACACTTGAATATTATCAAGCTGCAGCGAATTATCCTTCTCATGCCTGAAAAAATGGTAAAAATACCTCTATACTTATGTACTTACGATTTTTAGAGAGCTTTTTCAAAAAATATAAGGGAACATCAAATAACACACAATCACACTAGTGTAAGATGTTGTTATTTTTTATTGTTATTGTTTATCTCAAAGAGTTATTTTTGTGATAAATATTTCAAAATTCGTCGCAAATGCAGGACTCGAACCTTGCGTCTTCGGAACACTAGCAAGACGCTCTGCCCAACTGAGCTAATCCGCAGTACTGCCTCCGCGTCGAATTTGTGAAGTGTTTTTTATTTTAACCAACTTATAGCGTTGGTGGCGCCACCTGTGATACCCGTATTAGACAGGTTATCACTCAATTGAAGTTATTAAGTTCAAGACAGTAGACTGGTTGTCGCTCAATTGAAGTTATTCCCAAATAACTACTAGCTACAAACTAATAACTTCACAAATTCGACGCGGAGGCAGTACTGCGGATTAGCTCAGTTGGGCAGAGCGTCGGGCTAGTGTTCCGAAGACGTAAAGTTCGAGTCCAGCATCCGCGCCGAATTTTGAAAACTGTTTTTCACAAAAATAACAATCAGTTAGTTTGAATATTGTTGCTAGGTAGTCAGTTCTTTGAATTTTGTCACTGGGACATTCACTCACTCACTCAACTGTTATTATTGTTATAATACAATACAAAATGTTTTTTTTAGCAAAACATCATAGATATACAAAAATACCAGTGGACCCTGCACTAGGGATGACCTATCGCATGGCCCGACTCAGGGGTGCTTACATATCTAATACTATCAGTCTTACGTACGGTGCGGCTAATAAAGTTTTAACAAAACATTTTCATGTATAGAATTTTTAAATTTGAAAAATAACTAACACGTGTGTGTGTGTGTGTGTGTGTGTGTGTGTGTGTGTGTGTGTGTGTGTGTGTGCGTGTGTGTGTGTGTGTGTGTGCGTGTGTGTGTGTGTGTGTGCGTGTGTGTGTGGGGGTGGGTGTTTATGGCAAGTTTAGGATATTATTTTAAGTAATTCCTCTGTTTCCCTATATGTTAGAGAGCATAAGTACTGATATAAGTTTTTTATAAGGTATTTAAATGGTACTTTCATTGATAGCTGTATTTTATCTACTTCCCATAAAGTTTTATGAATATATGAACTTACTTTACTGTCCTATCTGATTTTCTGGGATCGAAACTTTGATAAACCCATCTTATTGTTGGTTTTGGGTCACCTTTGGATGTACACGGTAACGTCACTTTGCTGCCAACCTCTACACTAAAATTTTTATTTTCTGGCACATCGATGAGACTTGGAGATTCTGCAAAATAAAAACAATACCATTAAAATGACTAGTAAGCAAAAAAATAAAATAACTGCAAGGTATAGTAATTGAATAACTACATAAATAAATCGTCATATAGCCGTTAGGTAGAGTAAGCCAGCGTAAAAAACGTTTTGCTACGAGATTTCTAATACAAGCGGCTAGGATTTACAACTCTACCTGAGTCTGCATTTTAAATCAAGTGTATAAGATTTTGCTTCACAAATGTAGATATGTATATACGAGTAGGTGTTTTGTATATACTTATCATAATGAACAACTTTAATTATAAAACCGAACCACCAGTAATGGAGAAAAATGTCTAAAAAATTTCGGAAGTCAATGAGGTGTTTGAGTATATAGTATGGAGAGACATTATATAGTGTTTTCTCTATTTTGGGATAGTTTAATAATACCTATGCTAAAAATCCTGTTGTAAAAGTTATTCTTGATGATTAATATACATCTTTGTTAAATACTGCACTTTACAAAGCAAAATCGTATAGAGAGTATTTATTTTCTAGTCAGTCTACATTCTGGACCGAAAACCGCATACTCCTTAGAATAATATTATGTAGTGTATTTACCTATAACATTCACTGCAACAGTCATAGAAGCTGTGTCAAATTTATTAACAGCCCTACAGGTGTAATCTCCTCTGTGTGATATTTTGGCAACAAATCTGGAAAAATATTATGTAAAAATACATTACATTGTTTTTTTTTCAAACACAAGAATATTTATTTTATAAAACGCTATAATAATACAAATTACATTTGGCAGGATACATAATGCTTATAAAATATTTATACTACACCTACTCAGAAAGTACCTTGATACTTTATCTTTACGGTAGAAAGTACGTCATTGCATATCGAACAAATATGCGGCGAGAAAACGCATCTGAGCGGGAGAGAAAAGTGTATGAAAATCCATTCCTTACGTGGTTTTTCTTTTTTAATTTTGGGTAAGACTATGCGCTGGTAACCTAAATATCAAAAGCCAAAAAGTTTTTACAGTGAGTTTTTATCTCCAAGTTCGCAAAATGACACTGGCCACTAGCTGTGTGTTGGATGGTGTCAAACAATTTGAAAAAAGAACATGTGAAAATTGCAGACGCCATTGGCGCTATTTTCAATTTATATGTTGTTTGAAGATTCAGTTTTCGTAGAAAAGTAAAATAAAACTATCAAAATGATAAGTAGTGATAGTGATTTCAATTAGTAAAGATTTAGTTTTTTATTTTCCTCGTAGGTGTAGTATAAAGCACTATGTATCACTCGAGAAGAAGTGCGATTCCCGATCTCGGGTGTTTTAAAGCCCTCGCCTACGGTTCGGGCTTCAAACGACACCCTCGACGGTAATCGGTCACTTTCTCCTCTCGGTGAAAATGTACTATAGTTGGCCAAAATTCAGGAGAGGTAGCTATAGTTCGTGTATCCACTAAAAATGCCATAAATGTTTACTTAGCGAGACCAGAAAACAGAACACAATCTGGGTGGAGGTGTGGGGTACAAGTTCTGTTTTTGCTAAGTAAATCCTGTCTTTATACAATCGGTTCACGGAGTATACACAGCTCAGCTCCGATCCACACATATATGGTATGGTGGAGTTCGGGACTAGCTGACTAATATTTTTATAGCTAATGTGATGATATAGCATATCATCATCATCATCGTCGCCATCATTTCAGTCGTAGAACGTCTACTATGGTGGACTGAACATAGGTTTTTCCTGTAGACCGGAAGCGACTAGCAGGTACTGCTACCGGTCGTCTTAAGAGTGGGACATCTTTCGCTGCGTTTTCTTGTTCGAGGTCTCCACTTGAGAACTTTTCGATCAATCAACCAGTCCTCCATGTTATGTTTTCTTTCTACTCCCACAACAATTGTTTGAATCCCTTTAAATATAATTTGTATCATTAGCGCACACACAGTTTCTTTTTAGTGGATTCTTGAGTCTTACTTTAATATTTGGTGTTCAAATTTGTAAGATGTGCCGTCAATAAGTAATTTCTTGCCATCTTTAAGCCAAGTTACTTCTGGAGTCGGCCTGCCGACCACAAAACATGGTATGGACACTTCAGATCCAACTTTGGCTTTTATTTTTTCCATAGTCTTTGAATTTTTAATTTCTGGTGCATCTGTAAAAACATTATGTATACAATACGTGACATAGGCTTCTTAATCCCAAATCACTTTCCGTCTTTCTAACCCGAGGCCCTACCTTACCACACTTAATAAAGGCGGCGGAAAATCCTACTAATATTATAAACGCTAAAGTTTGTGAGTTTGTGAGGATGGATGGATGGGTGGTTGATTTGTTACTCTTTCTCGCAAAAACTACTGAACGGATTGACATGAAACTTTGCAATAAAATAGCTTATAACATAGGCTATAAAAATGATATTGCGTCAAAAATCAAAATATCATGCGGGCGAAGCCGCGTGTAAAAACTAGTCTAAAACAATAAAAAAGAAAAGGATTTGACGGTTGTTCGCGGTTGTTCGATTTGACAGTTTTTTTCTGACATTTCTTGAAGCGCACTCTAGAATAGCTCGCAGATAGCAGATTTTTCCTACTTAGAGAGATGCCAGACGGGCGGTGTCGCCGCGACATTGCACCGCGGCGTCACCGCCGCTGCACCGCGGCAGTGCAGCGGCGGTGACGCCGCTGAGCGTCGTCGCGGCGACACCGCGGCGCCCAGTGTTGCCTTAGACACTGATGACATCTAGGCAGTTAGCGGAAAAAAAGGTTTTAGGGATAACCGTTCAACCTTAAGCTGAAGATAAGTAAAATTTCTCATATACATTCTGATTTTGTGTGAGCCACCCGCGAAATCAGATCGTGTGTAGCGTCAGCGGTCCAACTTTGTCCGCGCTAACTCTTTCCAATATTATAAATCAGAAAGTGTATTTTTTGTTTTTCGTTTGATCACAGATATACTAGAGGAATAATGTGATTTTTCACGAGTGTCACAGTAACAGCTGTTCAAGTGACAGCTGTCAATTTTCAAAGTGATTTATCTTTGTCATTATCGATTTTACACTACTGCTGTCTTCACAAAAGTGATGGAGCTCAATGAGATCTACATTACAGATGACAGCTGTCAAACTTCAACGTGATTTATTTCGGTTATTATCGATTCTAGACTACTGCTGTCTTCACAAAAGTGATGCACAGCCAGTTATTCCTCCTACATTGTCGCAAACATCTCAAACAAACATTAATGGAAAAAGTGTTACATTAAGCTTCACTAACTGCAACAATTTCAATATAAATTTCAATTAGTAAAGATTTAGTTTTTTATTTTCCTCGTAGGTGTAGTATAAAGCACTATGTATCACTCGAGAGAAAGTGCGATTCCCGATCTCGGGTGTTTTAAAGCCCTCGCCTACGGCTCGGGCTCAAACGACACCCTCTACGGTAATCGGTCACTTTCTCCTCTCGGTGAACAATGTACTATTTCCCGCTAAAAATTCATAGAATACTCTAGATTTAATGTCTAAATCGCTACCGGCAACACTGGTCACCGCGGTGCAATGTCGCGGCGTCAACGCCCGTGTGGCATGTCTGTTACTTAACACTTATCGTTATATTATTATAGAAAATTTACGCAATATCGTTATAATTTATAGCCTATGTGTTATTCTAATACATAAGCTATATTATTGCAAAGTTTCATTTCAATCGGTTCAGTAGATTTTGCGTGAAGAGTAACAAACATCCATCCATTTATACAAATCTTTATAATATCACCAGCATCATTATTTTATTCATACTC